>CAWUFW010006505.1:0-600000 GCA_963921515.1 Calotriton arnoldi | reverse complement strand
CATCCCTTGAGGGCACATAAATCATTACACAAACTATGTGATAGGTTCGGCCTATGCAACTCCTGGAGACTTCAACATCCAGACACCAGAGATTATACCTTTTTCTCTAACCTCCACAAATCCTACTCCAGAATAGACTACCTAATGATATCCAAACCTCATATCCACCTAATTGACCAAACAGACATAATGACGAGACTAATTTCAGATCACTCGACTATATATCTGTCTCTCAATGGTACTAACACGATTACACAGAGTAAGATATGGAGATTCAATGATAAATCAATTAGAGATGCTGCCTCAAAAGAGACGATTAAGAAAACTATCCTAAACTATTTGAAAGACAACTTAATCGCTGACACCTCCCCATCTAATTACTGGGACGCCCTGAAGGCTACGGTGAGGGGTGCCCTTATTAACATCCAAACCAACATCAATATTGAACATAACAAAGAACTCTCAAATCTACAAAAAGACATTAAAGCATTTAAAACAGCCCACATCTCTTACTTGAATCCCCAAACTCTTTTAGATCTTACCAAATAAAAATACGAATATAATAGAATCCTAAGCGAAAGAGCGGGAGTATGGGTCAGTAAATACAAAAGTTTAAAACTATGTGATGCTAACAGAGCAGAGAAAACACTAGCCTCTTACCTAAAACACAAACAGAACCACAAAGGAATGGACGCCCTCACTGGCAAAGCTAATATCACCCACACTAAACCACAGAAAATTCTTGAGATTCTCAAAGATTTCTACCAATCCCTATACACAGACAAGTCTGAGATCTCAGCAGCCGCCTGTGCAGATTACCTTAAGGACATGCCCCTCCCGACCATTTCTGATCAAGAAAAAAACATTCTGAGCTTCCCTTTCACCCTAGAAGAAATTGACACAGCAATTCGCTCCCTTAAATGCCATGAAGCCACTGGCCCAGATGGATACACTGCTACCTTTTTTAAAACCTTCGCTCATATACTTAACCCGACCCTTTTGGCCCTTTTCCAACATTTTGCCGACTCCGGTATCATTACCGGAACTACCAGTGAAGCCACTGTTGTTGTAATCCCTAAAGAAGGGAAAGATATGACACAGGTCAAAAACTATAGGCCAATTTCTTTAATCAACCAAGATGGAAAGATTTACGCCAAGATTCTGTGCAAGAGACTGGAACCTCTTCTCCCTCGCCTGATTGGGCGGTCGCAAGTGGGCTTCATGAAGCATAGATTATCCAATGATAACACCCGTCTCCTCTGCCACGTCATTGAAAAAGCTAAGATAGCCGCCATCGAAACAGTGGTGGTTGCCATTGATGCTGAAAAAGCATTTGACAGGGTCTCCTGGACTTTTCTGCGTGAATCCCTTCAGAAATTTAGTTTAGGAGAATCATTCACCAAAATGGTTATGGCTCTTTATAGCGGTCCGTCCGCTAAAGTGAGATCCAGAGGATTGCTTTCTCCAGCGTGTAACCTAGAAAGGGGTACAAGACAAGTTTGCCCCTCTCCCCTTCACTATTTTTCTTAACTCTAGAACCTTTACTCCTCAAGATCAGAACTAACCCATACATCCACGGTGTCTCCTTTAATAACTTCTCAGTAAAAATCGCAGCTTAAGGGGATTATATCTTAATTATGTCAGAGAAAGCCACTCAATCAGTTCCTGCCCTACTCCAAACCATAGAAGAATATGCCCAGGTCTCGAACTATAAACTTAACAAAGACAAGTCTGAAATCCTTGCGCTAAAGGATTTCTGCTCCAGCTCCCTTTTCGTTAACACAGGTCTAGCCTGGCAACCGAAGTTTGTTGAATACTTTGGTATGGAGTCTAACTCAAATATTTTAGAATCCCTACACCATAACGAAACCCAAACAGATTGTCAAATAGAAGTCTTACTAGACAGTTGGAACCCTACATTTTTCACGTGTTGGGGCCGTATCGAGACCATCAAAATGATGATCACCCATAATCAACTACCTAGCAAACATGCTACCACTAACGCTATCGGATGAGTTCTTGCAGAAGACCGATAGACTACTAAATACATTCATTTGGCAAAATAAAAGGCCCAGAATCTCTCTCAAAAAACTGTGTCTTCCTGTTCATCTAGAAGGCGTTAATCTGGCTGACTCTAAAAATGACCAAACCTCCTTCCTTGCCAGACAGGGCGCTCTTTGGTTCACTCAATTCCCAGACTATACTCCCACATTACTATTAATAGAAAAGGAACTTCTTGGTGATTTGCATCCGATATCCCTCCTACGTAGTAACCCTGGACCCCTGCCATTGGGTAAATACATTTTAATAATACCAAAAGGGCTTTTTTGAAAATTGACAGACTATTGGAAACCCCGATCTCTAACTTGAATATGGCTTCCCTGTGGAACAACTCAAAAATTAAAATTCAAGGCTCTCCAGTTTGCAGGCCCCACTGGGCTGCTAGAGGCATTCACTTCTTGAAAGACTTGGGGACTCCAAATTCTCTGCTATCCATTAGGGAACTACAAATCCATTTTAACTTACAGAACCTAGATCTCTACGATTTTTTTAAGCTTAAAGTCGGTCTATCTAAACAAAAAATCCCATCTAATGATTCCTCTCTTACCAAGACCATCCTAATTTTTAATAAATCTGGCCACCAAGCCTCCAAGTTCTACCAGCTTCTAAAACCAAAGTCCTCAATCCTGTCCTCAAGAATACAAGCTAAATGGGTCTCCCAAGAACCTGTTACGACAGAAGCATGGCACAAAGTATGGAAATCAGTGGTCTCATACAAAATCTCTCCCTCCCTTTCACAAACCAAATTCTAGCGCTTAAACAGGATTTACTGGACCCCGGCCCGTCTTCACAAGCTCTCCCTTAGAGACACACCGGTGTGCTGGAATTGTAATGACCCATCTGGGGATCTTCCTCACCTCCTCTTTGACTGCCCCGCCATTTCTCCATTCTGGTACTCTGTATTCAGCTTTATCCACTCCATCTGCAGGGTCCTCCTAGAACAAAACTTCTCATCACTAATTAATGGCTTCCTGGATCCAAGCATCAGATCTCGTAATGATAGTCTTTTAATTGATATCCTCCTTACCGCTGCCTGTAAGTCAGTTTTGTCTAATTGGAAAAATACAGCGGCCACCTATTTCCGCTCCTGGGTAAACTAGGTCTTTTGTCTGAGAGGCGCAGACAACGCAGCCTTACAAAACTCACCATGGTTAATACACAACACATCTATCTGGAATTCCCTCGACAACTATTTTTCTACCACTAAACCACCGTGAAACACTAATAGGGGACCCTTCCCCCAATGCCCTTGATATGTACCCTAGCAGGGGTGTATCTGCCCTGATCACACAAACACCGGGCTCAGAAGCACTGCGTATCACCATCTACTACAGCCTGGTGCTTGATCCCTGACCTGCAGAGAATACACACTCCTAGCTGCATACCCTACAGCCTCACCAGAATCCTCCCCTCCATACTCGCTACTTAAATCTCTACCTACTAGCGCTTCTTCTTCTTTTTCTTCTCGTCTTCTTTTCTCCATTTGACTTTTTTTAAACCATCAGAATTACCATATGTGAGCCTCCTCTTATCTGCTATGTGATACCTGGGTTTTGTTCTTTGTATTAGATCAACCTGTCACAATTATTCATCCAGGACTTACCACACCAGACCATGGTTCCCCAAATGTATCACATGTATTACATTTCTCTTTCTTTCGCCCAGTTTATTGGTTTTGTAAATGCTCAATAAAGGTTTTCTGAACTAAAAAGAAAATGAGGACTGGCCCATGTGATACCTAGTAGCCAGTGTGGACCACTTACAGACACCTAGCTGCTCATCCTCAGGTTAGTCCACTGTGGCAAACAAGTCTGAACGTTTTACAATACATTGTTACTCTCTCAGACACATAGTTTCTCATCAACCCTAAATCGTATATGCAGAAACCTTTGATTTATGGAGATTAGAATGCTGTGCACACAACTGACTCAGTAAACTGCACAAAATATTCTTCCCCATCAGTTACCATTGGATCTCTCTGTGTGGTCACTGCAGTTCTTCCGCCACCAAAAACCTATCCATAAACATGTTTCTCTCTATATTTAGGCAAAATGTTAATACTTTTCCTAGGATCTGGGTTCAAATCATGGACAATGGCAATGTACTCCCTCATTCACTGGACAGATGCTGAGGCAATTATAGCTCCCCTCTACCATCCTGCTATCCAGTAAGAAAACCCATTCCCTTACTGGAGGTCATCTTCAGTTTGCAATGTTTTAGGTAGTTGCTTTTGTTATTGAAATATTTCCGTTTGTTATCTATCAATCTGTCATGGCACTCCTTGCTGGTATAACCATCACTGGAGGCCATGGTTCACTGCGAGATCATGTCCTTGTTAAAAAATATCAGTGTCTTTTGTCAAATGTATTGTAAAATGCATTCTGTTGCCACTTTTTTCAAACGTTTCTTTGGGTGGAGAACTTCGCCAAACCTCCCTCACTCATTTGCTCCATGCAATGTGTGAGTTTGTTATGACCCCATTCCCCAGACCAGGTACATCTTGCTAACTAAATTGCTAATTTATTTTGTTTAAATAACTAAGCAGTGTAGAGCTCCTACTCCAATTGCATTCAACGCCATTTTTAGAGTAACAGTGTCTGGTGTTTCAGATTATTCATGACATTTGCCCATGTCTAACTGCTGCTGTTTGCACAAACACTGCTGTCAAGAGCATCCATGTTGTGACACCTTCACACAGTCATAGCTGTTCACCAACAGCACTTTGCATTCTGCCTATCATAGTTTTGTTTTATTCTTGCCATAATATTATGCGCATGCACTTAAAATAACATCATGAAAAATTATGTTGGACAAATATCCAGGACAGTGTCCCACATGATGTGGATGTAAGCAGCTCCTCTGCACATTGAGCCCTGAACCTGTTTTGTAGGGAGGCTTAACATGTTGATTGCTTCCTGCACTGTACCTCCTTTGTGAGGTAGAAAGTGCTGTGTCCTGTACTGTACCTGTTTTGTAAGGTAGACTTGTCTGCTGTTTGCAATGTACCTGTATTGTGCAACAGAGGCCTGCATTGTTCCTGATAGTGCTGTACTTGTATTTTGACGGAGTGCTACTCTAATGTAACTGCTTTTGTGATGGAGGTTTGCTCTCCTGCTTCTTATGCTGTGCCTGTGTTGTGAAGTAGGACTACTGTCCATATTGTTCCTGTAATATTTGAAAGAAGCATTTATTTCCATTTCTCGTGGTGTGTGTGTGCTTTGAGAGAGCAGCTAGCACTGATGCTTTCTAAGCTTATGTAAACGTCTTTTACAGTTTCTGCCCCAGCTGTATCTTTCGTGTGTTAGGAAAGCTGGCACTGGTGCTGTGCCTTTTCAGTTTGCAAAGGAAAAATGTACAGGTGCAGTTGTACTGTTCCTTCTTGTGTCTGGAAAGCTTGCAAGGCTGGTTCGTGTTGTGTGTGATGGAATTCTGCACTGTTGCTTCTGAAACTGGTTTGTTTGGGGAGCTCTTGCACTATCACAGCCTTGTTGTACCAGCTGTACTGGGTCTAGAAGAAAAGCTTGCATTACTGATGCACATGTGTGAGGTAATCCTGAATACCTATCCATGTTGTACCATTTTTGTGTGCAAATGAAATTTGGACTGCTGCTAGCTGTGCAGCACCTGCTGTGCACAAGAGTGAAGCTTGAACTGCTGTTGCATGTGCCATACTTATTTTGTTTATAAAGAGACCTGATCTCTTGTTGCCTTTGCTTTTGTATTCTGTTGCAAGTGGAAAAAAGTACTTTTTATGGGCCCTCTTCAACAGTTAGATCTGGACTCAGGTAGAGGGTCATAAATAACCTGTGAAGGAGATGGAACTGGCAGGGCTGAGAGAACAGGGAATGAAGATCAGCACATAACTCATCAAGTTGGGAGTGAATGACAACTAATGTTGCCCTTTGGGGTCACTTGATTACCAACGTTTTTAATTGTTCGCTGAATACACTCATTTCCCATTCATGGAAATTTGTGACCATTGTTCCTATCTTTAAGAAAGGTGATCAGATGTCTCCAAAGTGCTATAGACCAATCTCCTTATTAGACAGCACGGTAAAAATTATTGGTAGGGCCATTTATAATAGTCTCGCAGTATGGACACAGGAGCAGCATATCCTGCCCCCCCCTCAATTTGGGTTTCTCCCAGGGTTAGGGACTATTGAGCAATGTTTGAATCTGAGCTTAATAGTCAAGAAGTATACCTCAGTCAATCACTGTCCATTATATATGGCTTTCATGGATCTCTCAACAGTGTTTGATTCTGTCAACAGAGTTAAGTTGTATCTGAGATTTTTGGATCTGGGTGCTGATGTGTGTTTGGTGAATTTTTTGTATGATCTGCACTACGGCTTAGCAGGTAGGATGCGTTTGACCCCAGCCGGTGATTTGTCTCTGACATTCAGCCT
This sequence comes from Calotriton arnoldi, assembly GCA_963921515.1. Lineage (NCBI taxonomy): Eukaryota > Metazoa > Chordata > Amphibia > Caudata > Salamandridae > Calotriton > Calotriton arnoldi. Next base: position 593,533 of record CAWUFW010006505.1, on the reverse strand, counting down.
CAAGCGTGGTGTGTGCCAAGGATGTATTTTGGCCACCATACTTTTTATTTCATATATCAATGGCCTCTGCTCATAATTAATTTACGTTCAGGTTGACACCCCCAGAATTGCTGCCACCCAGGTGCCAGTGCTGTTATATGCGGACGACACTGTCCTGTAGTGTAGCTCCTATTTCCCTAATAGGCTCTGCGCATTGGAATAATATCCCCTATAGGTTTGACATAGGACTAAGGTCAGTATGTCCCTATCGAGTATATTAAACTTAATTACTTGTGCCAGCTAGCTCAGAGGCCACTAGAAACTCCTTGACGACAAGAAGGGAGTAGTTTCTGGCAGCCGCAAAACATGACAACTTTTGTTTCCCTTTAGAATCAGAACGAGTCCCAGAGTCGTGGAAACAATAGATAACTATTTCACTCAGCTCAATCGTGCATGCTTAGTTTTCCTTAAAGTTACACAGAGAAAGAATAGACGGGCGTTTCAATAAAAGGTTTATTGAACAGTCTTGTTTCTCGTGTAAGTAATATGTGCAGTTACGATCACAAGACAGTATGCAAGATAAATAATGTACAGCGTAAGCAGTAGAAATAAATAATACTGCGATAGCATTATCTTTTAGCAGATATTCATTCACATAAATAACACAGACTAAAAATGCGAGTACTCATACGATGCGTTTCTAAGCTAGTTCTACCCCAATGTGCCTAACCTAACCTAGGTGTAGGGAGAGGTATGAAGTAGGTGAAGTATTCCTTACTATGGTATACTAAGAGTATGTTAAGTCTAGTATGCCTAGTATGCCAAAGTATGCCAAGTATGCCAAGAGTCCCTCTAGGTTCTAGTCAGCTCCATACCTTGAGAATGAGAGAGGTAGGAATCTCTTGCCAGACTCGAACTCCAACACCCCGCAAGGGAAGTCAGATCACTGGAAGCTGGACTCTCTGCGTGCAGGGATGACAGCGTCTTCTCAGTGCGTCAGGCCGGGAAACGGGCTCCTCTGAAGTCGAGGTCTCCTCTAGTTTACAAGGGCTAGGGAAGGTATATTTATACCTGAGAGGTACCTCAGAATGTTAGCATTGACGTGAATCGGTCAGCGGAAGACGTCATGAATGAACCCCTAAGGTATAATGGTTCATGCATAATAGATGAGTCCTTGAAGAAATCAATAGTCCTGTGCTAGGGAAACTCCCGAAGCCTAAGGGTCTGTTCTTCAAGAACTCGTTGTGACGTTAGGGTGGACGGATGTCGGAGACCATGCCTGTATTTGGAGTGCATGGTTTAATGCCTAAATAAGGACTGGGATTTTATGCCTATATAAGGGCAGGGCGAATTGTGCCTATATAAGGACATGATACAGGAAAGCCCGTGTATGGACACCCTAAGAGGAATACAACTGTCCTACTTGCCCGGATGCCCAACGCTTTAAGAGTGCTGGTGAACCACTTCATCCAGTTTATGGACAGCCTTGATTTGTCCACTAACTATGGCAAATCACACATCATGGCTTGTGGTCCAGGTAGGACTGGAATTTGAGGATCACTATTAAAGGTCAGCCTTTGCATAGTTTAAAAAGTTTTGCTACTTGGGTGTTAATTTTAATTTCTCTGATTCTTGGCAGTCTCAACTTACTAGTTCATGTCTAAAACTTAGTAGGTCAGCTGGAGCCATTTCTAATATATCTAATTCAAGGGCGAAGGGGACCATTTTACAGCTTTTAAAAATGTATATTATACAAATCGTTCCAGCTGCTATATAGGGGGCAGGAATATGGGGCCACCATAAGTGCCCCCCCCCATTCAAATAGAGGAAATCCGCATATGTAGAAGATTTTCACCACTTCCGCTGGGCACTTCTAGTTCCATTCTTCAAGCAGAGTTAAATCAGCGTTATATTGAGGATACCATTCAAACAGCCCCTATGCTTCTATGGGTGGGCATATGGACGAACCCCTCAGCAAAGTTTTGCGGAGACGTTATCTTAGACTGTACAAGCTTGGATAATTGGTGCCTTATCCCTTGGTTGAATTACATTTCCACATCTTTTCGGGCCTTGGGGTTGGCCCCTTTGTTTTTGTCCCCAACAAAAATAAACAAAGGAGATAAATCACGGGTAAACAGCCTCTTTCTGGAAAAAGTTGAAGAAAATAGGTTGCAAGTAGAAGGGGCAAAATCTCTGTGATTACCTATTTTCGGCCCCTTGCGAGCGGGGAGCCTGTTTTTTATCTCACACTAGACCTAACACAGTGGGAAAGGTCTCTCCTCTTCCGCTTTAGGTCTGGTCCAGTTTGGCGGCTTATGAGTACAGGAATATCTATTGATGTCTTGGGAAGTACCAGTTGCGCTTATTCTTGTGATGGGGTCTCTCCACAATTGCATTTGCATTGTATGTTTTTTTGTACTTACTTTAGTTGCCCACGAAGATTTTTCTTTATACCTCTGTTAAAATCATTGGGGCATCGAAGACGCACAGAGGCCCTGCATCACCTGCAACTATTGAACACTCCAATTATTTGTTACAGGGTGAGATCTTTTCTTAAGGCAGCAGTCAGAGCGAGGAGCACTATGGATGGATGAGCATGTTTGTTTTATCTCATAATGATATCATTTTTACAATTGCATTTTATTCTTTTAGAAACTCTATTGCAGTTGATTCTGTCTTATAGTTTTGTTATGTATATCGCACTTTTTACTTATGTTGATTAATTGTTTGACCCTCATGCCGTTGTAGGTATTTGTTTACTTGTCTAGTTCATTGTATTATATTTCTTAGTGTTCGATTATTCAGTTATTCAACTTTTATGACCAAGTTTGACTGAATAAAGATTTCTTGATGATGATGAATGACAACTAATTAAATTAGAAGGAAGGGTGAAGCAAAGGAAGAAAGAGGGGAATGGGACAAGGGACACTACAAGATAGGGAAAAATGAAAGAGTGGAAAAGCATGATGGAAATGAACAATAGAGAAAGGGAAGAAAAAGGGCAGGGTGAAAGAAGAATAAGGAGGAGAAGATCTAGTAGGAGAAAGACACAGAAAAGGCACAAGATAGAACAAAAAGGTGATGTGAAGCAATTCAGAAAGACAATCAGGAGGAGAAAAATAATAAGAAAGTGAATGGGGTAAAACAGAAAAACTGTAGAAATAGACCTCTGATGTTGTCTTATTGGTTGGAAAGGTTAAAATAGCTGTACAACATAATAGCTCGATGAATGCTTCAATTCTGGGAAATTAATACATGATGCAAGTCAAACTGTGATTTTGTGTCTGGCCATTTGAGGTATTGTCTGGTATTTGGAGACAATAATTGGGCTGGCTTGCTTGCACATCTGAGGATGTAACTGGGCTTATGATAGTTAATCCTGGACATTTGAGATTTCACTTATGCATGTCAGGTTTTAATCAGACATTTAAGTTTCTACATGGTCATTTTCTAGAATTTTACATGACTAGGTTATTGATTTACCCCTAACATATCTTTACATCTGTCTGGGAAATGCCAGGTGGCAACTTAACTACTCCTTTTTCTGTTTTAGTTTAATTTTCTGTTATTAAACATTTAATTGATCTTACATTTATTGCAGATTTTGCCAGCTATGCCACCTTTCTGTGAGGCCTTCATGGACAAATGGCATGTAGTGTTATCAGGGTCGAAGGATGTGTGATATCACATCCTGTGATGTCATCGTGGGTCAAAAGGAATGTGATGTCACTTCCGCTACCCATGGCATTTTTTGTGAATTGGCGCCCATGACTCTAAGATTGACTGTTGTAGTAGTCTGGTGGCTCTGAGTGAGCTCTGTAGATCCCTGTTTTTTTAGATTACTTTCTTTCAGTGCTTTCTTATGCTGGTTAAAGCAGAGAGGTGACCACTTTAGGATCTTATGTTGGTGTGAAGTAGAACAAGCTGTGGTTGTAAGGGGTGGAGACATGTATCCACCTGGATGGCTGACTTGTGTTAAAGTCAGTCTTTTTTTGATTGAAAGTGAGAGTAAGAGTAAGAATCTTCCAGTTCACTTGCTCGGTATCAATCACTTTGTCAAATGATGCCTACCCAAAATGCATTGAGTGCTTAAATTAGAGTGGACTGCTAATACATTCAGTTGGTAGAAACAGCATGTCAAGTAGGATGATGTTTGGTTTGTATTGACATGATTGAAACATGTAGAAGTGGATGTCATGTTGTACAAGGTGAGGACTGGTTTAAATTGCTATAGCTGAATTATTTGTGAAGCTATATTTGCTATGCAACCAGGGAGAATCCACTCTTCTACAACATAGTTTAGGTGTAGGTACGCAGATGAATCCAGGAAGCATATTTAGCTCTCCAGTTTAGGTTGTGATATCTGTGTCAGTGTTCTCAGTGTGTTTGTGGCTGTTATAGCATGTTGGTGTTCGATATGGTCCCCATAAGCCCTGAGACTGTGTTAGCTTTCATTGCCTCTATTCCAGTCGACTGGGAGGTTATCTCAGGAAGAGGCAAGTTTTGACTTTGTTTCCAAATATCAGGTGTTCTTGCATATTCCACAATGAGGCTAGCAGTGAGTTCCAGAGTCTTGTGGTGTTGAACTTGTCCCCCTCTGCAGGTCATCCCCAGACTTTTTGCCTTCACCCTCCTGTTTTCTGAACCCGTTTTTGTTGTCTTTTAGGACTCTGTGCACTTTACCACTGCTAACCAGTGCTAAAGTGCCTGTGCTCTCTCCTTTAAACATGGTGAAATTGGGTAACACTCAATTGGCACATTTAATTTACTTGTAGGTCACTAGTAGAGTAGTGCTAACTGTACCAAGAGCCTGTAAATTAAATGCTACTAGTGGGCCTGCAGAAATTATTTTTAATACTTATGAGTCACCCCTTGGGTAGGCCCTAAACTGCCCATAGGGCATGGTTCATTGTATTTAAAAACTTGGACATGTACTTTTAACTCTGGTAGTAAAAAACTCTTAAATTTGTTTTTCACTACTGCAAGGCCTACCTCTCCCATAGGATAACATTGGGTTACCTTATTACATTGAATAAGTGATAAGTTTCAATTGGGAGCAAGTAGGAATGTTGAGTTTGGTCTCTGAAGAATTGTAATTTAAAACCCTCTTAGATGGTAAAGTTGGATTTTTAGTAGGGGTGGGCAATAAATTCTGCTCTGCTAGTGGAGTTGGCGGAGATTTAGCCACTCCGTGTTATGCAAATAGTAGAGTTCCGGACAAATTCTGCAACCATTGCGTGGTGAATGTTTTTTCTCACGTGCGGCTCGACCATCAGTAAGTTGGCGAGCACAAGCGAGGTTTGGCATCCCCTAGCATGATTTGTGGTTGCTAGAAGGGCACCCGGTGAGGCTTGCCCAACGTGGGCAGCCACTGGTGGTCGCAACCATTCTCAGTCAGAAAGCTGCCGCTCAAGTAGAGTTCAAGAAGCAGCACCCTCTGACATGATGCATGGTGCTGTTCACACTGAGTTTTCAGAGCGGAAGACTCCTGGTGCTAAAAATCAGTACAAGCAGCGTGACATGCCTGGTTCCACCAATTTGCAGAACTCCACAGAGTCTCGTGGAGTTTTCATGTAACTCTGTGGAATTCTGTGGAGTGAAACTCTGTGAGTTCAGCCCACCCCTAATTTTAAGTCACAATTCTGAAAATGCCACTTTTAGAAAGAAGATGTATAAGGGATTGGGCCCTTATTAACCAGCTAGATTGGGCCTCTTTAATAGTACATGAAAAAACTAAATCTAGCTGTATTATTTGCTTTCACATTAGGGTCCAGTAAACTAATTGGCTAGGCCCTTGTATTTGTTCACATTTTTTTCTAAATCATTTTTGCGTGTAAAACAACGTACAACATGTCATGGAGGAGTCACTTTATACTTTTTGTGTATACATAAACATATAACACGGAACTTTGCTGAATAATCAGTGTTCAAATTTAGTGACATATGAGATGTTAGAATGAAACAAATTGTACAAATAACATTGTGAAAAGAAAAATGCAAAGAAAATTGACATTTTCTATTCATATTAATACACAAAACCTGAGAAAGTACTCGTAATACCAGTTAAATATTCTTAAACAGACATGACCGATCACTGTTATTCTAAGCACTGTGAACCTCTTGTTAATAATGGCTCTTGGGGGTTGAAAATTGATTTAATTTGAGCGGGATGGTCATTCTGTTCAGATGCCCACTAAAATGTCAATTGTTTGCAAAATGTTCCCCAAGAATTTTTCGTCTACGCGTTTCAAACCTCCTTTGATTGACAAGTTTCTCCTCAGGACTTTTACTGGCTGCGTTCTTCTAAGTCTTGCGACTTGATGCTCTTAAAGGTATTCCAATTGGCCTTTAGTCAAACTGCTCTTTGTTCCGATTTTGTTTTTCTATTCCATCCGTTTGTAGAAGCCGCTGTACCGTGTTCTGCTCTCTCCTCAGGCGGGAAACCGTTCTGAGCGTTCTGAAAGTGGGCCCCCCATGACATGTTGTATGTTGCTTTACATGCAAAATTGATTTTGAAAAAAAACTGTGAATAAATACAAGGGCCTAGCCAATTAATTTACTGGACCCTGTTTTGAAAGTAATCTATGAATGAAATAATACAACTAGATTTAGTTTTTTCATGTACTTTTAGAAAGTATGCATTTTCTTGCCCTAACCATTTGTTGCCTGCAGCCTGTATCCTGGTTCACATGAGTAAGTGTAGCTAGTAGTTTGTCTTTGTGTATTGCTCCCGGACAGTGAGACAAAGGAGGAATAGGTGTTGGCAGGATGGGCCATCTCTGACTTGACAGGGGACAGAGCTGTAACCTACCACAGTTGCACATCACAAAGCCTCTGCCTCAGCACACTCTCAAATGGTTTCACAGTAGGCTTTTGTGTCCTCAAACAAGCTGGGGCCAGAGCAGGGAAGCAGGAGATTCCAAACACCTCAGTAGGGAAGGGCTTTAGAAGGTTCTCCCATTTCAAAGTAGACATCAGGTATAAATAGTGGACCCTCAGACCCAACTCTTCAGTACTCCTCTGGACCTGTGGAAGACTCATAAGGGCTATTGTGCTGCTCTGCTGCAAGAAGGATTGCTACGCTACTGCCCTGCTGGCTGATTGATGACTGGACCTGCATCTTGAACCAAGAACCACCAGAGTGACTCTAAGGTCTAGATGGCTGGCCTCCTGGTCAGTGCTTCTGGGACTGAAATTCTCAAACCACTTTCAACCCCTCACCAGGACTCTGCCTATGTGTCCTCCACATGGTGCCATCCCAGTCCTGGACCCTTGGAAGTGGGCCTGAAGGTGCTCTGCCTGGCCAGCTGTGGTTCTTTGGGAAGAATTGACACAGCACAATGCATCTCTTCACAGCTCTGCATTGGAACTGCTGCTGTGCAACGCATCCCTGATGCAGAACCTCAGGGGTCTTCGCAGCCACCGCTGTGAGATGCCTCCTCGATGCAGGACCTCGCATCACAGCCCTGCAACTCCTCAAAACCACTGCTACGCAACACATCCTTGACTCATGGCCTCTCACCGCAGCCTTGGAGCTTTTTTGGAACTGCAGCTGCATGACGCATCCTTGAAGCAGGACCTCGAATTGCAGCCAACAGCTCATTGGAACTGCCACTGCACAACACAGCCTCAACTCGGTATCTCACATCTCTCCACAATGAGGATTTTAAGGTACTTTGTTCAGCTGGCCTAACTTGATCTCTGTGTCCAGCGCTACGAGATAACCACAGTTGGCGCTTAGTAGGGGGTTTGGTAAGTTTGTTTATAACTTGAAAGAGTTCTTTGGCAGAATGTTTGGATGTTTCAATTTGTTGTAGAAAATAGGCAGATTTCTCCTTAGTAATGGTTGCCTTGTAATTAGCCAGGGACTGTTTATAGATTGCTCTTTCAGAGGAATTATAGTTTGTTCTCCATTTCAAGTCATCTACAATTTTATTTTTCCAGGTGGAGAGTTTCAGTGAACCGGGGTGCCGATTGTTTAAATTTGTGAGGGCTCCTACATTTTTTGGGCACAGCTTTAGAGATGGCAGAGTTTAGCCATTGTGTGTAGTTTGCCGCTGCCTGAGTTTAATCGGGCCAGAGGGTGTGATACATCTGAGGAAGATGTTGTCGCAGAATATTGAAGTTGGTTTTCGACCAGAGATAATGTAATGTAGAGTTGGAGTCTGTTATCCTACTTTGAGCGGAGAGTGGACAGTCAAATTAAAAGTGATGGCTTTATGGTCAGACCATGTGAGTGGAAGAAAATCCTTCACCGAGATGAAATGATTGTGGGAAAAAATGGCGTCTAATATGTGACCAGCGCTGTGTGTGGGCCGCTGTAAAAGTTGGGTAAGGTTAAAGGCATTCATTATATTCAAGATAGCCTCAGTATCTTTATCCTCCTTACAGTCTAAATGAAAGTTGAAATCCCTGAGTACGGTGAAATTGCTGTTGCATGCCCCTCCCTCGACAAGAGTAGAGATAGAGTTTAAAAAATTGCATTTTGGGCCTGGGGGACAATAGATGAGCAAGCCTTTGAAAGTGTAATTGTTTGTTAGTTCCAAACTGAAGGGGAGAGATTCGCAGTCTAGTTTGGGCGTGGGGTCCATTTTGCACTTAAAATGACTTTCATAGATTATTCCTGAACCTACACCTCTTTTTATCAGCCAGTCTGCTCTTATCATTGAGAAGCCTGGGGGGGGGGGGGGGGTTGCTGTTAATCGATCTGGGCTAGCATGGTTAGTTGCCCAGGTTTCTGCAACAAAGAGGATGTGGGTATTCAAGCAATCTATTTGGCTGGTAGCGACTGATTTTTTTTGTTTTCTCTGTAGACATTATAGGATGCCAGGCTCTGAAGCCTGCAAACTAAAAAAAGTGACAGATGTTTTAGTGCTTAATTTGTAAAAGGATGAGTGCCGGTGCCCAAAGCTCTGCACCTGCAGTGCTAATAAAACATTGGCTGCATAGTGTCGAATTGCTACATAGTGTTGCATTCATCTCAGGCCTCTTTTATCCACTACCAAACACTGCTGCCCCTTTATCTCACTCTTGCTGGTCTCTGCTTACTCCCTGTGTGCCCATTTTTCTGTCTTTCTCTTCCTCCTCCTCTCCCATTTGTGTTTTTCTCTCTGTTACTCATGGTCAATATCTGATGAGGAAAATTAAGTGCAGTTCCTCAAAAATGAGTGCCGGTAGACGCAACCATGTGGGGTAACAGTTAAAAAAAAATTCTTCCCCAGCACCTTGGAGAATGTAGGTAGCCTGGAGGGGCAGATGTTGTCCCAAAAATGAAAAAGCCCTGATTTTTCTTGTCGAGATTCGCAGATCTGCAAGTTCACAGGTGGATCCACATTTTTTGAAAAAAAACACATTTTTTCTGCAGATCCTAAAACAATAAAACAAAGATATACATTTCAAAGTGCAAATATCGCTGGTAAAGACCATGTGCAGAGAGTACAATAGACCTGGGGCGGGGGTGCAGAGGTGGTTTGAGCACTGTGCACCAAGTCCACTGTGTATTGACAATGGCCATGCACAGCTGGTTTTGCATCACAGCAACTGTTGCTGGGCCTGCCTGCCTGCAGGTCAAATCTTCAACTCAGAGCACGCTGTGCAGTGCATAGGACCAGTAAAAAGCTGATTCAGTGATATAGATGCTCGTGCATGGCTTGCACTCAGAGACTAGACGTGACCAAGGAAGAGGGTATTTGATTCTCTGGAGTTTGGGGGCTAGAACTGGCAGAAGCCCAGCTATGTAAAAAATTTCCACTGAGCAAAGTCAATGATCAAGTGTAAAAGAGGTTGTACGCAGAGGAGGCTGAGTGCAGAAACTCGTCACAAGAGAGGCCCTGTACCCAACCCTCTTGTGCATGACTGAAGGTTGTGTGCAGCTGGGGTTTAATGCATGGGCTGTGGGGTGCGGTGCCAGACTGAGAGTTGTGCCTCGCCTCCCCCACCTGAGGGGTGGAGTTGGCAAAGGTGGAAACACCTCTAATACTATCTTGGTTTTCCCACCGATTCGCTCTCCCAAAGAGGGGGTTAGAACCGTGGGGGCCAGTTGCTGGGAGCAACAAATCGCTGGGTTAGCTCACAAAGGCAGTAAGCCTTTGAAACTTCCCCTTTGTAGACCCTGTCCATCCTGGGGGAGGAGGCGTGGTGCCTCTGCCCAGGATGTGCTTTGTTTCAGGACCTGGAGAGTGGGAGGCTCTCGACCCAGGGGTCCAAAAACATGTCTGGGGGTGGCAGCTGGTGAGCAGCTACTCATCTAGGACACAAGAGATAGGTTGTTTTTCAGGGGACATCTCTAAGATGCCCTCTGTGTGCATTTGGCATTAAATTCCACACTGGCATCAGTGTGGGTTTAATAGGCTGTGAAGTTTGATACCAAACTTCCAAGGATTCAGTAAAGCTATTATGGTGCTGTGGAGTTCGTAATGACAAACTCTCAGACCATATACTCTTTATGGCTTTATTGCTCTTACAATGTCTAAGAATGGGCTTAGACACTGTAGGGCTCATGCACCTGTACCTTCCCCAGCGGTATAGTGCACCCAGCTAGACAAGTGTCTTATCTATACCATAGGCAGTGGGTTGTAGGCATGGCACACAGGTATGTGTGCCATGTCGGTTCCTCACTTTTCTCTGCACAAAAACACACAGCCTCAAGGGCAGTGTGTGTGTGTTAAGGTGCAGGGCCTCTATGGGTGGCTGAATAGGTGCTACAGTCCTTAGAGGCCTTCCCTGGTCACAGTGCCCTTGGTACCTATGGTACCTTTTACAAGGGACTTACATGTGGCCAGATAGGTGCCAATTGGGGTTGCAAAGGTACAGTTTTAGAGAAAGAACATAGGCCCTGGGTACCTGGTTAGCAGGGACCCAGGGCACACTTAGTCAAAGATCATCAACCTCAGGAAAAAAGTGGGGGGCAACCATGCAAAAAAGGGGCACTTTCCTACACAGACATTGGTGGAATCTGGCAAAAGTTATTAAGGTTAGCCTGATGACTGTGATGAGTGTGAAAATGTTTCCGACAAGGAGGCACAGAAGAATAAGTGTAAAATAACTAGTGGAATTCAAAATAATGACAATCCATCACACATCATTTGGTAGACGAAAGAGTTCTAGAACCATCATTTATTCTTTTAATTTTTTTTGGGTTAGGTTATGTTGTGTTGGCGGTGTCTGTGTTTTATCTTTCTTGCTGTATGGCATTGTTCTTTGGTTATTCTCGGAGATGGGAATATCTCTAGTGCTTACTATCTATGTGGAGTCTTGATATATGAGTTTTCCTTATGATAATGTGATGACGTGGGGCTTATGGAATTTTTATTTACGATATGTGGCAGTTGAACTGGTGTTGGCAGTAGAGGAGCTCCTGCATGTCCGCCCTCCACTACCATGAAAAAGGTTTTGGGCTGAGGGCTATATGTTTGTTTTTTGGGGCTATCTATGGAGGGGTATATTTGGTGCTAAACAAGGTTTATATGTGGATAGGAAAACTGTTTTGTAAGCATTAAGAGTGTCCGTTACAGCTAATTGAGGATGTGTTTGGAGCTACGTGAGTATGGGAGGGTGCATCTGATATCTCTGTGTCATGCAGCCGTGTGTGTAGATTCAAGAAAAAGGTCTGGAACTTCTGAGAGGTCAATCTAAAACTGTAAACATCGTCATAATGAGATACCTAAGGGTAAAAGAAAAATACAACACTCAGGATAGCCTAAAAGTCTAAAACACATTCAATGTAACATAGCTGATAGGCAAGCAAACATAATCCAAGGCTATTTCCATTTAATCGGGCCAGAGCTTCCAACCTTAATCAGTTGGAGCATGTAATGCGAAGACTCATATGATTTTTGTGCAATCTTATACATTTTCTCTCAATTCAAGTGAATAGGAATGCACCAGGTGACAAAGATCGCATGGTTGTATTCCTTAGGAGACAGCTATTAATGAGCTGGTGTCAGCATCTTCCAGTAGAAAGGAATATGAGAACTCCTTGACAATAGGCACCAAGTAACACTAACAAGAGCTGACTTCACTGCTTTCTTAAATCCTTGCTTCATTGTCCCAACATCAGACCGAGATTACGCTTTACTAACACAGTTAAGTACAATGTGTAATTCCAAACATTTTTAAATACAATTACAATACGTGAAACTGAGCATGAATAATAAGGTTTTAGTGGTCTTTAAGTTGGTATAAAAACAACAAAGGAATTCAACATTAAAATGTAATGCTTCACTGCAAGGCACACATGGACAATGGTATTTTGCAGTATATATAAAGTACATATGTATTAAGGTACAGATACGCAGTACAAATGTATTAAGGCACCGATATGGGTAAATCCACTTTCTCATTAAGGGCCTTATTTAGAGTTTGTTGGAGAGGTACACTGTCAAAAGCATGAGGAATATCCTCTCTGCCTTGATACCAGTACATTATATCATAATGCTTGAGTAATAAGGCGGACAGGATATCCATTACATTTGCGACAGAGACCTGGTCTCCAAACTATAAATTAGGCCCTAAGACACAAACAGGCCCATGCATCAAGCTCGGATTTTGCGAGTCCTTAATTGCGATTTTTAAGGAATCGCAATTAAGGACTCTCAAAACCCTATGCATGTAGGAATCGCTATAAAAATAGCGATTCCTACACATTCCTTAATTGCGACTGCTAAATTGCGAGTCGCAATTAAGGAATGGCTTCCCATTCATTCCTATGGGCCTACAGGCCCATAGGAATGAATGGGAAGTACATGCGCAATTTGCGAGTACCAATTGGTACTCGTAAATTGCGCATGCTATTCAGGAGTGCAAGGGTGTCAAAAGGACACCCTGTTGCACCCCTGAAATTGTACTGTGCACCCATGTTAGTGCACACACATGCCCCAAGGGCATGTGTGTGTGTAACATGAAACTTTGTGAAATGTACTTTAGTGCGTTTTTCAGAGTTTTTGCAAAATACCGTTGTGTTTCATTTCACGGTATTTTACGGCCCCTAAATAGCGAATTCGCTATTTCTAAGGGGTACATGCATTGCATTTAAGGAATCGCAAATTGCAATTCCTTAAATTCAATCGCAAGTTAAGAAATCGCAATGAATTGTGATTCCTTAACTTGCGAGTGCCCAACACCTTGATGCATCGCAAAGGCGTTTTGCGGGCGCAAACGGCCGATTTTGCGAATCGCACCGTTTGCGCTGCATAAGCTTTGATGCATGTGCCCCAAAGCTGTTTCAACAATTCTGATTGGTCATTTCTTGACCAATCAGAACTGGACCTTGTATTAAACCAGTCTGATTGGATACTGAAAAGTCTACCCCGAGCTCTCCACATATTCATGCATCCTCTTTGAGGTCAAGAATTGCGCAGGATACTGAAGAGTGTCCAAATGTAGGAAGAATATGGAGGAATTCTGAGGAAATCAACTGCAGAAATCACCTGCATTCAATACCAGCAGAATCCCGTAAATTTTTCCTGTTACGCATTCTACCAAATACGCAAACCCTGTAGCCCAGTCCATGAGGGTCTTCTAGGAGTTCGTCAAGTGGTCTATGCAAGTATTTGTTAGCACTATATAAAGGTTCACTCTAGGCTATTTGCGTCAGACAGCAGATATTTGATCGCCTGTGGGGGCTCATGGCAAGTAAGTGTATTGTAACTTGCCTGTGTCATGGGAGACATTTTAGAACTGTTTTGAGGGCCATGTAAGAGTCTTTTGGGAGCACTGAAAGCTTCTGTTAGTGTTTTATGGAGGCTTTTGTGGGCGATGTTAAGTACAGGTCACGTTGAACAGTTTCTGTAGTGTCAAACTCTACTGATGGTGGAAAGAGAGTTCAGGAGCGCGATGAACTCTGTGCTGCCATATGACTTTTTTGGTAAATCCCAGGGGTGGGAGCGCATTGGAGGGCAGGGGGAACCCTCATCGACTTCATATAGACGTTTTCTAGTCGTAAAAATCTTGCACATACTATTTTAGATAGCTCGGTCATACAGGCAGCATGTCCAGCCAGGTCCAAAACAAATATTGTACTTGTTAGTTAAAGTGAAGAGACGTTCTGGCCCATGAGAAAAAAAACAATAAAAACCTAGAGCCGCAGTTAAAGACTTACATTCCTTCCACTCGCTGCTTGGTGCAATTCAAATCGGGGCTTGCAAAACGTGTTTTGGTTTGTGGCAGGGAAATGCCAAGCGAAGTCAATATTTTGGTTTGAAGTGTTAACCTGCAAGCCTTGTAAACCGGCAATCCAAGTCGTGTTTTCAAAGGAGCCCAGAAGCATTATAAAAAGCGCCAGCGGCAAAGTCCCTTGTTTTACAGACTTGCCGCTTCTTAGGCAGTTTAACATGACATTTATATATGTTCTCGAATTCCTGTGCCTCTGGGAAGGCTCTCGATGTCAAGACCAGAAACCGAAAGCCAGACGCACAAAATTGAAATGAGCCCCAAGTTTTCACTGATGTACAGACCTTGGGGAAGGTATATCGGTTAAGATGTTACTTTTATATAAACTGTATGTCAGATCAGCTCAATAAATCCATTTGAAGAGGCACAATTATTTTTTGTGGCAAGAGGTACAAACTGTAAAGTACAAATTATCTACTCTGTAAAATGAAAAATGTACTTGTAAAATACGCCATTGCAAGTTGTCCTTTTCTATAATATGCCACGTTTAAAAAATAAAGCCTGCCGCAGTATCCCTCATACTTCACAGATACCACAATTACTCGATTAACAACCAGTTGTGGCAAATGATGTAAGTAGTTCAAGTGATGACAGAATGGTTTGCTGTCCCATAATTGTCACTCAGAACAAAATATTCACCCAGTAGGTGAGAGAAACCACAGCCTTGGCAGGCAGGGGCAATTTGTGGCCAACAGTGTGAGCCACGGAGGTGTTACATATGAGCAGGCAGCCTCTTCCAGCCATGGACAATTAATGGCTCATACATCTTGTGTGACATCTGCACCTTTGAACTGACACATTAAGCTGGGTGGGATGTGGCCACGGAAACAAAGTGGGATGTGGCCTCGGAAACAGAGTAAACTGTGGGCCTAGTCATGAGTTACACGGTAAAGGTAAGGGGGGAAATCCGCCCCAGAGATTACCAGTTCAGCATGGTATTGCCTGTGCCATGCATTTTGTATGGAAAGGGGAATTACATGGAGGATGCATAATTACTGCCCCCGTTTTCACATTTTTTCTCATGTTTACCGAGACAATTAACAAGCACATAATCCATTTGCTTCTCGCTGGTGGAACTCTGCTCGGGTTGGATCGCACTTGGTAATTCCGGGTGTGGTTAAACCTATGAAGAAGTCATTCCTTCCGGGCAGACAATGTGAGTTTTTGGCTGGAAAGGAATTGCCACCTAACTCATAATCGGAACTTTTGTGAGCTTCCCCGTATGAAGGGGAAGGGGGTACTTGTTTGTACTACTTCTGCTCCAGTAATAAATTAGGGAAAATATCGAGTGAGTGGGTAGTTGTTCTCTCACCTGTTGAGTTCTTGAATGGGACCTGTATAGTTTTTATGCCTTGTTTCGCTTTTTAGGTAACTAAGTTAATGTTCACCACATGAAAGATGCGGGGTGGTCTCTTGATCATGTGGCCACCAGCAGAGACAGGGGAATATTACTTAGGGTCTGATTATGAGTTTGGCAGTGTGGGAGCCGGACCGCCATGCTAGCGACCCGCTCCCGCACCGTCAAACCCGTGTGCGCACCGCCTGCCAGATTACAACTTTTTTTGTCACTGGCAGGTGGTTCTTTGGTGGTCCCATAGTGGTGCCTATGAAATAGGCATCTCAATGGGAACTTCAAAGACAGTACCTGCTTGGCATGGACTGGTGCAGTCTATGCCGTGCAGGTATTGTGGTGCATGCACACAGGGGGGCACAACATGTGCCCCCTGGGCCGGACTGGCCGTAGCGGCACCAGGCATTTCCCCAGAGGGCTGGACGGGTGGGGGCCGGTTTTGTGGCCGCAGGGGCTGGTTTTGTCACTGGGGGCCGGTTTTGCAGCAGAACTGCAATATCGGCCCCCTGTAACAAAAGCGGGAGGGGTGCTTTTTACTAGCCCTCCCAACCCGCTCCAAGGGCCGATCGAGCAGCAATCTTCCAGGGCTGATTGCTGATCCCAGTCCTGTCCTGTGTGCCCCCCTGAATGCACCCCATGGTCCTGAGGCACAAGGCAGCCCTGTAGGGCCCCCTTTGTTTCCTCTCCGCCACAGTTTTCATGGAGTAGGAACCACCATGAAAAATGAGGAGACTCGTAATATGTTTGGCGGGACTGCGGCGGTACAGCCATCAATATTGCGGCCTTAAGACCACTGCGCCACCGCCACAGATCTCTGATCCCTGGTGGTTGTGGCGTTGCAATGGCGGTCCAACTGCCCTAGTTGTGAATTAGGGTGGGCAGACCGCCAGTGCAGTGGTGGCTGGACCGCCACTGCTGAACGCCCGTGAGCCTGTCTGTCCTCGGACCACCAGACTCGTAATCAGGCCCTTAGTGTTTATCTTCTAGGAATCTGGGAGACATGTCACATATTTTGAGGACATCCACTGTTTGATGGGCAAGAACTATCCCCTGAACCTAGATGGTAACCTGAAAGAAGAGTCCTTCTAGTACTTGGGCATGGGATGTGATTAAATCACAGACGCTTCTGTCACTTAACAGTTGCAAGCTTTGGAGCCAAGGTATCTGCAGCCTGTATGCATGAACTGCCAGCACCAAGACAAGCATTAATCATTAAGTGGTCATCTTTTGGTCCATGGCACTTTTAATTGAACATGCGTGGTCTCTTTCCGTCATCAGCATATAGTCTATACTTGTGGCCTGTAACGTGTGCATGGGAAGTTGTGCTGTAAACTGGATGGGGGCATGATGATGGAATAGGGTGTGCTCTCTAAAAGATTCTCTGCAAGAGAGCAGCAGATTGCTTCTTCAGCATTTTTTATCTGCCATGTCCTTGGCTAAGTCATTTTTTATGGTTTTATTATTTATGCATATATGTTTATTTTCTACTAATATTCAGTGCCAATGATATTGATACTGAATATGTTGAGTTCTTCCATTATGTCATTTTTGTGAACTTTTTGATCAGTACCTTTATAGTTTATCATAAGTCTTTGTGCTGTGAACTGTTTCTTGGATAATTCGATGCGTGTTCCCTACGGTGCACACAGTGTGCATAAGGGGTGATCTGATTTTTCTGTGGACCACAGGAAGGGACAGAGGTCTAACACTTTCGGGTTACCCAGTGGGGAATTGCAGAATTGAAAGGAAAACCTCAAAGGTAAAATAATTTGCTGGATTTTTGATAGGTGGGCCAGTTTATTGTGAATGAAAGCTTATCAAAGAGGGCACTCCTTCTGGATTAACTAGGGGGACAGAAGATTTTTAGGTCACAAAAGTGTCCTCCATTTCAAAATTATGATTCTTTATGTATTTGTGTCCTTTGAGCAGAAAGGGGAATAAAAGGGCCAACCTACACTTATGTCTCAGACGAGTACCTTAATTTTGGTGAAACTCAGTGTAAAAGAAATTTATCAAATCCTCAACTGGGAAAGATATTGACATGCAACACCAAGGCTCTCTGTATGAGTGCCTAAGAGGTAAGTGTGCTGTGTGATATAGTCTGCATACTTTATTTCTGACTCCAGAAAAAAAAGGATACACAGAAAGGACAGAATTTTCAGGCCCACTTTCAATGAGGGCCCAGGTATAACCTAGAATGCTTACTCTCTGTTTCCTTTAGGGTTTGCAGTTTCTATCAGCGAGCAGCTGATAGAAAAACATTATGAATTCAGTATCTCAACTGGCACTAGTTGGTTCTACATCTGTTGGTTTCACTTTTATCAGTGAAGGAAATGAGGAGGGTGCAGCTGGATCCTGGATCCAGCAGCTATCATTGAGCTGGATCCAGGTTCCAATTGGCCGCAATGAAATATGCTGAAATTGTCCCGGTGTAATTTGCCAACACCAGGACACATTCAGCAGCACCCACACGTTGTCTGCTTTCTTTCGAGCAGCAACATGCCGGGGGTTATGGGGCTTTCTTATTTTGACTTCCACCTGACTCCAAACCAAAGATCAGTCTTAAATGGCCACCAGGACTTGATTTATTCGAGTCTCATCCTGGCTGGGAGCTATCTGGAGCCTAACACCTAGATGCCAATGCAGTAGAGGGAAACAAAGGCACACAGCTTTTATCATTTTACAAGGACTTAAGAGAAACTATGATTTTAAGGCAGGTTTTTAACTTTGTTCAACCCCTGTATGTATAAGATATGCATGTGCTATAAGACTGTCATATGTATCTGCATGAGTAATTAAACTATTTCATTGGACTCATTTCCAAATTTAATTATTTCATAGTGCTCTCGATGCAGGGTGCCACGGCGCTTTACATCACACACGTTATACAGAGACGTAAAATCATACAAGAGTGTATATCAATGTACAAGAAATGTAATAGGGGTTACTACCTAAAGGAAAATGTTTTAACAACCTTAGAGTACCAACAGATTGAGAAAGAAATAAAGTTCTAAACCCACTCCTTTCAGTTTGCATGCAGCTCCTTGATGTTGGTTCATAGCTCACTGTTCTATATTAGAAGGCTTGCAACTCATGAACTGCAAATAGTAAAAGGCTCTCTGTGTCAAACCCACTAATCTATCCACATAAAATACAAATCTTTGATATGAATGTTGCACAATGTGCTTTGCAGCAGGAGCCTTAACCCTTTATGTGTCAAAACGGTGACTTGAAAAATCACAGAGCTCTCCTGGAAGTGAATAAATTACCACAGTTTTCTTACCATTAGTCTTATCTCCTGAAAATTGCTGGGCACACAAAGATCTCTGCAGCAATTGCCTTAACTGCACAAGGTATTTTAATATGCAGTCTCTTTGTGACTAACTAAGTAAGCTAGAACAGATTTTGTGTCACATTTGTTCTTGTTGCCAATTTCTTTGAAGTAGAGTTTTTATAAAATAAACTTATAAGCTGATTTTCAGAATCCACTTTTTATGACTCTGCCCCTCGGTGACTCCACCCTCTTTCTGCTACCACACTTTGACCCTCAATTTTTGGGTTCCTAGAGTCAATTTTTCCCATTTCAAGCACTGACTTTCATGATGCTGGTTTATACGGACCAAGACATGGTAAGTATATATTTTGTTTCAGAATTCTGTCTGCCTCTCATTGGTGCAGCAAAGCCATACAAGTGGCAGAATATGATGACATATCTACATATTGCATATGCTACATAATCCATCTTCTGATCCTAACTTGTAGATTTTGACAAAAAAAGTTTCTATCTCAAACTGATCTAAAGTTACTGAAAAATGTGCCACTCATGATGTTGTGAAGTGGCACACCCTTTACAAAGGTGACACCGTCACCTTTCAACTGCGGATTACTCTACTCAGGTGTTAAAGTGCTGCTAACAACACGAGAATTTTGCTCAGGCAATATTAATGTGTGTTACAATGACAAAATTGGGCAACATACTGGTACGGAATGTGCTAGAATTTGCCACATAGCTTGTCTTTACTGGCTGCATAATTTTGTCAACCCTGAAGCATGAATTGGTCCTCTAGTGCCACATAGTTTCAGTGGCCCTGGCGATAACAAACATGAAGCTCTCAGAGTCGGACCCTGTGGATTGGACATTTGAGTACTTAAAGCAACTAGTGATCTTCAGTAGAGCACATCATCATAGCAAGTCCTGCTTGACACAATAACACAGGAGTAAAATGCATTACAGTTACTAGATAAATTAAAAAAAATTCAGTCATCAAATACATTTTAAAAACCCGTCTCCAGAATACTAGAGCCAGGAGGTTGTTTTCAGGGCATGTCAGGATCCAAAATCTAGGCATTGTGTATCTTGATGTTGAAATCTTGAAAATGTCCTACCATAACTTCGTTAATGACTCTCAATACCCTTAAAAAAAATTAACATTTGATGTTTAATAATATCTCATATTCTGTGATGGCTCCAACATGGTTTACATCGAGTGAGCAGAATGCCAGAAAAAAAAGCATTGACAAAAGTCAATATTATCCTATTGGATTTGCCAATGTTGTGCAGCATCAGCAGAAAGCATTTTTTAACAAAGCTGTGGAGGGTCACCTAAAAGAGTAAGAAAGACAATGATGTGGCCACTGGCTGCTCCATTTTGCAGGTGCACATATTGGATGACGTACGCACACATGAGCCATCACTCAAGCATGCGCTTGCGTCACTGCACATGCCTACGAAATGAGGTGGGTGGCACTTTTTTTTAGCTGAAAAGAAAAACGCAGTTCCCTAAAAATGAGCTGTGGAAGGATGCAAGTCAGGCAATCAAAGTGTGGTTAAGATGCTAGGCTCCAGTGGAAGGAAAAACACAAGAGGAAGAAAGAAAGTCATTGACTAAGAAGCGAGTAAATGAGAGTGACAATAAAACAAGCCAATTGAAAGCAAAAGGCAGGCTATAAGCCCAGTGTAAAGTTTTTTTCAGCACACCAAAGGTCTTTCGCTACCAGACAGTTTGCACGGTTGTGAGCAAGCCCTAATGGGGAATTTACTGTTTTTTGCACCTGTTTTCCAACTTAGGGGCCGATTACGATGTCGTTAGGAATGTCTCCGGATGGGATTCGGTATTGTCGAATCCGATTCTGTACTCTTGTTTCCTACCGAATCGTACAGTTTTCCCAAAGACCAATTACGATGCCCGGAAACAGTTCGAGCAGACTGAATCGGTTCCGAAAGGCATCCGGACAGCCCGAGTCTTTCAGAGCTGATTCGTACAGCTCTTTGGACACGGTTTACGGACGAGCGATTACGATGACCGATTCAGTTTCCCTCAGATGAAACGGCTTTCGGAATCTGTCTTTGGTGTCCCGTAGCAGGCCCCCCTTCACCCGGACGTGTCCGAATGAGGCCCGTGGGGGTACCCAAGGGAGCCCTCTTCCCAACCATGCACAATGTGGTAGGCACCATGGGGTGCCCACCACAGGGTGCAAGGTTTTCCCCAACCACCCTTTTTTTCAATGGGAGCCTGTGTCCGCATTCGGAACACTCGCTCACATTGAAGTCAATGCAAGTCCGACCAAACAATGTTGGGAGTCATAGTAATTGGTCGTCCGGACTCATAGGACCTGATTTGTTTGGAAACGAGTCCAGAACCGATTAGTTCGGGACAGTTTCCAAACGACATCATAATCGGGCACAGAATTGTATTTCACAATTATTTTAGTTGGCAGGAGTATAAAGGGCAATGGTCATTTGTAATAGGGTGCATTTGAAAAAATAGTGAAGGTCATTAAGGCGAGAGGCAAGTATTTCATGTCCCCAAGAGTCATGTTAAATGATGACCTAAAGAGCTCTAGGTCGAGCTTAAAGATACTGGGGCATATTCTCAAGAATGTGTGATAACCACTGCAAATTTAGCTTAACGCAACTTTGCATATCGCAGTCCATCGCGGGAAATTAACGCCTTGTTAACCAAGTATTCACAACACGGCGGCCCCATGCGATACTCCCCAGATAACGCGCCAACTGACCACGTTAGAATCAACGCCACGCCGCAAAAATGTGAAACGCCAACGCAAAAAAAGCTGCGATGAGGCCAATCACGATACAAAAATCTGCGAAACCCAGCTACAGGCCTGCAATCCACACGCGTCAAGCGGGAACAATCACCATAACAGCAGAAAAAAAACAGACAAACAAATGCCAAACAACAGTGAAGCACAATGGACGTTGCCGGAGCAAGTACGGAGGAGAGCCAGAACCCCACAAGCCCCCCGGAGGACCATCCTGGGACTTCGGGGTCAGGGAAGGGCAAGGACAAGAAGAAGAGGAAGACGAAGTTCAGTCCGCAGGAAAACAGGATCCTGATAACGGAGGTGACAGAACACCATCAACAACTGTTCGTCACCTCCACTGTGTCATTGGCAATACAAAAATACATTATGGCAGTCCATCGTGGACAAGGTGAATGCAGTCGGAGTGCTGAAGAGGACAATGGGCGAGGTCAAGAGGCGCTGGAATGATGTCAAGCGCAAAACCAAGCAGAAACTCGCCAACAACCTGAAGGCAGCAATGCAGACTGGAGGTGGGAGCCCAGCGCCACAGGAGGAGCTGGACGACATGGAGGAAATGGTCTCCACAGTCATCAGTGGGGAGACGGTGGCAGGGAGTTGGGGGCCCGGACACTGCTCAACAGGACCCGACAAAACAGCAACAGGGTGAGTAACCACCAGGGCCTGGGGGACGGGGGAGATGGGCACAATGGCACACATGCACAATTAATTTGAGCACATCTGCGGACACACCATGCCCCAGACCACCAACTCCCACCAAGAGACCAACGTACCCCAGTATGCAACATGTCAACACTGTACAAGCACAGTAGTCAGAGGCACACCTCATGAAAGTGATAAGGGGCAGCAAAATCTGAGCTGCAGGGCGACTCCCAAAAATCCAGCACACACATCACATACAGAGCACATCTACATTGACAACAATGTGACACAATCCATAAAACACCTACAACAGAACACAGGACACTACTGGTGCCGCTTGGGTGCAGACACTGGCCAATCACAATTGGCATTGCAGGGATATGTGCGTTGATAATGAACAAGTACAAACACACATCCGTGATGTTGTCGAAATGTCCACTGTCCCCCATCAAATAGGCAGCTCCTCCCAAACAGCCACAATGTACCCAGCATGTCTGTATGTAAACATGTACAATGCGACAACATACATGTGGACACATTGTTAAACTGCATCTCCCCTTCACATTGCAGAGGGAGAATCAACACCTCCTGCAGAGCAGTCCAACCCTCTCTTCTCTGGAGACGAAGAGGACGACCACAGCTTCGACTCTGACGCCCTCCAACTGCTCATGGAGAGCCTCCGCAGCCCACTTCCAGGAGCTGGCCAGCCCAGCTGCTACGAGGAGACCCACCCCCTGCACAGACCACACAGCAGGCAGCACCCACCACCACTGCTGCCTCCCAGGAGCCCCACGGAGAACACATGGCCTTCCAACGCCGTGTTTTGGGGTGCCAGGAGAATCTGGCTGAACAGGTGCGGGTGGGCTTCAACCGCATGGCAGACAAACTAGATGCCATACGTGGGTGTCTAGTCCCATCAGGGACCACTCATGGTCACTAACGGACACCCACAGTCAACTCCATGCTCTCCAACGGACCATGGCTGACATCGCTGGAGCCCTGACAAAGAAAATATGACAACTGTCCAGTCCGAGTGGCTCTAGCGATGTCACACGGGAGTTGGGAAACATGCGGAGGTTAATGGAGACCATGGAGTGGGCGAATGCGGAATGAGCGGCTGCCATGGCTGCACACCAGCGAGAGGTAGCTGGGTTCCTCAATGACCTCAGGACCCTCCTCATGGCATTGCTGCCACAAGGCCTGGTGCGGATGCATGCTGCTGCCACCACTCCATCCACATCTCCGCCCCCTGAAGTGTCAGTGCCACACAGTGCGGCAGACCTTCCACCTCCGGCCACAGATGTGTCACTGCCACACAGTGCTGGAGACAGAACACCACTGTGAGAAGTTGGCCTGGTATATGCTGTCCACTAATTATAGAGGGCACCTTGCACCAGTCCAAACAACCCCTTATTGGAGATAGGTTAAAGACAACCTTTATTGAAAGCTATCCTAGTGGTAGCTATGGAGAGCAGCCTTCAGGCTAAGTCTTGAAGGAATGTAAAGCAGCTTGTTTTACCAGTCTATAATCTCTTGAGTGACCAAATGAAAGAGGACCACACCAGGTATATATTTAAAATATATGTATTTAGTCTTAAACACACCCCTCTAGTCTCTTTATGAGGCTAGAGTTTGAAGTACATAAGTTACAAGTCAGTTATCAACAGTAATAGCACAAATACACGTTTGAGCCCTAGGGGCGTACCAAACCATATACCAATAAAGTGGTATAAGAACCACGACTGAGCTAGACACAAGGCCTAGAGCCTGTAGAAGTGCTTGGCCCTCAAGGAACCACCCAAGGTAGTGACACAGGGGACCCACGGGGGACGCGTGCAGTGTGAGAACACAGCCGCGAGCCGCCGTTGACTTCTATGGGGAATGTCGCGGTTGGAGTTTTAAAGAAAAAGGACACTTAGAGGAGGACTTGGAGCAAACCCCTTTAGAACTAGGTTGTTCTAGAGTCTATACCCATGGGAGCACCAGAGTACTCGAGTTACCTCACCCAGGGAAGCCGGGTGCATAGGTGTCTTTCGGGGTCGGGTTTCGTCGTCGTTTTCAATGGCGATCTGCTGCAAAGTGCTGCTGGCGACCAAGTCGAAAGTGTTCGGGTGGATCCAAGGGTGGATCGAAGATCTGAAGAACCTGAAAGCAGAGGGGACAGAGTCTGGGTCACTAGCCAGTGACCAGGAAGGCGATGAGCAGATGCCCACCGATGTCGGGTGCTTCAGGTAGGTTGACAGTTGTCTTGACTCTTCAGCCATGAGGTCCAGGAGGCATCGACGACAACCAGGAGCTGGATTCGAGCTGTCCCACGATGTCTATCGATTGCAGGGGTATTGGCGACCGGATTGGACCCAACAAGCCTTGGCAACGGCAAGTCTTGTAGAAACAAAGAAAGGACGTTGATGCAGACCAGCAAGGTCTGGGGGACTCACCCAGCAAGGGTAAGTCGGGGCACATCTGGAGCAACCAGGAAAGCCCAAGCAGAAGAAGAGTTGCCTTCGGGAGGGCCCACTAGCCAACGGACTAGCGACCGCAAAGGAGCCTCGAGTGGACGCACTTGGAGCTGGCTCACAGGACACTCGTGGAGTGGAGGCCAGTGATCTTCGGTGCAGTTAGGTGCTGGAGGCAGGGGCTACTCGGAGCCCAAAGCACAACTTCGTGGAAGACCAGCAAGAGGATGCACTTGCAAAAGTACTTGGTGTCCAGGGGTCATGGTTCCACGATACCCACGACAGCTACGGGCCTCAGCTTTGCTGGGGACTCAGGGCAGCCTCGGCGAAGTCTGGAAATCCACCTCTGGTGATGCAAAGACTTCGGCGTCCGGCGGGAGCTTCAGCGATGCAGACCGGACAATTGCTTCTTAGGTGCCTGCCAAGCAGGGGAGTCACTCCTTGACCCCAAGGGAGATTCTTCAGTCCTCTAATCTTCAGGTAGAGCGTCGAAGGTCCAGGATTCAGTGTCAGAGTTTCGTCCAGGGTAATCTAAAGTCCTAAGGACTGGGGTCCCATACTTATACTAAGTTAGGGGGTTGGACATACTCTGGGGACCCACCTATGGGAGGGTCAGGGAAGAGGGGTGGTTACACCCATTCCCTTTGTCCAGTTTCATGCCAGAGCAGGGGCAGGTAGCCCCTGCAACCGGTTTGAACTGGCATATGCACAGGGACACCAAGTGTGCCCCCAGTGCAGGACTTCTGAGCACCAGAGAGTGCTCCCGCCCAGCCCCAATACACATTATCCTGTCTGGGGAGGTGGTTACACCTCCCTGCGACAGGAAACCTATTGTCCAGGCCTCCCCTGCCGGAGTTTCAGTCAGCAGCATGAGGCCAGACCCGTGTCTGTGGCAGCGGCATCCATTTTGTGATGCCAGGGCTCTGGAAAGAAGTTACCGGGTAGCCCGGTGTGTACATGTCTCTCCCTCTAGAAGGGTGGAATGCTACCCCCGCCGCCAGGACTGGCGGGGGGTAGTATTCCAAGATGTTTGACACCAAACACGACATGTTTTGGTGCAGCCAGTCCAAAGTTAGCATTGTACCGCGAGGATATAATGCACTTAAGAGTATATGGTCAGGCTGTACCACAAACAGCATCAGAGGAGGGACTCCGAACGCTGTAGAGGGGCTCTGCTCATGCAGGGGCACCCTCTCACATAAGAACCAAGCACTCTGCCTTCAGGATTGGTAAGGCCTGCCATAGGAGTGACTTATAGGTTTATATGTGTGTGCAATGGTAGTGATATAGGTAGCCTATACCACTGTAAGGGGTGCATGCACCACCTTACCCAGGCTGCAGTAGCAGACCTGTGGTGTCATTTTGGATGGCCTTCCAGGGGTGGCACAATACATGCTGCAGCCCCTGGTAGGCCTCTGAGGTACCTATGCCCTGGGTACATAGTATACCATATACTAGGGACTTATAAGGGCACTCCAGATTCCAATCAGAGATGTGCCTAGGGCACATGGAAACCATTTTATAGAGGAAGCAGATAGACTGGGGCCCTGAATAGCAGGATCCCAGTCCAACTAAGTCATAAACCAGCAAAACACCAGGAAAAAGTGGGGGCAACCATATAGTCAGATTCCACCTTCCTACATAACCCCCCAAACGAAAGGAGATAAGGCTAACCTTGGCCAGTTGAGCCTTTATTGACTAAGTGGCCATATAAGGAAGCACCTGCACTAGCATGGTTGCCCCCTGTCTTATGGTCCACTAAGCAATCCCTCACCCTAAGGGTATGAGAGGGTCTCCACCATGGGGAATTACTACCTGTGGTGTGCTTTGGTGAAGTACAAGGCTGGTGAGGTGTCTGAGTAGGGAAGTGAGGCCCTAGGAAGGTTGGTCTCAGCTTCCTCAGATCACTGGTCACCATGTATGCCTGTCTTTCCATGACTGAGTTGCACTTTGCTCTAAGGGTCAACCTTTGGCTGCCTACAGCTGGGGGTTGGGTCCCTTTGGATGGACCACTGGAGGGACATGGCAGGTTTGGAACCTTTTGGTCCCAGGTTTGCCCTTGCCTAACAGAGTCCTTCTGGGGGAGGTCCCTACACAAAGGTATGGGGGATCCCTCAGTGTGTTGAGGAATTTTCACCTGGCTAGGGCTACTAGACTGGGTGCCCCTAATCTGCTGATGTGGGGGTTCCTCTGGACAGGGGGCCCTGAGGGGTCCACTGACCTCCTTGACCTCTGCAGCCCTGGGCTGACTGAGGCAGGGTAGAGAGGGGCAGGTTACCTGCTCCAGACTGGGTACCACCTTGGAAGGGTCCTCTGCCATCAGGGGTGTGGCCAGGCCAGGCCTGACTACCTCTGGGGCAGTTCCTTCACTAGGGGTAGGGTCAGTTCCCTGAGGAGGCTGACCCTTACCTACTGTCTGGAGGGAAGAAGACTTTTCTTCAACCCTTGTGCTCTCTTTTGGGGGAGAGTGGGCCATTCTTCCAGGCTCCATCTCTCCAAAATTTCCGTGGGCTTGGGCTGTGGCCATCACAGCCCCACTAATCTTTACAGGGACGCCCAGCATTCTCAGATGGGTTTGGTGTTCAACTTCAGCCCAGGCTGAAATTTCCAGATCATTGCCCATCAGGCAATCTACAGGCAAGGTTGGGGACACTGCCACTCTTTTTGGGCCTGTGACCCCTTCCCAGCTGAGATTGACTATGGCCATGGGGTGATCTGTTCTGACACCATCAATGTTGGTTACCTGGTATTTAAACTCAGGTAACAGCTGGTGAGGGGGACTAGTTTCCCTGCCACCATGGTGACACTAGCCCCGTGTCCCTAAATGCCACAGCTTTCTGACCATTAATTATTGGCTCCAGTCTGTACCTGCCCAATGCATTGGGACCCATGGTAAAGGTGGCAAATCCTATACCACCATCAGAGTCAGAGGAGTCTGTTGAGGGGGTCCTGTCTAAACTAGGGCACACCTCTGTTCCTCTTGCAAAAGCACCTAACTTTTTGGGTGCACTACTCCCAACTGGAGGATTACTACTGGTAGTACCAGGAGGGGTGGTAGTAGTTGTTGGAGGAACATTTTCTTTATTGCCAATCCTGGAGCAACTGGGATCTGTTTTCCAGTGTCCAGGCTTTTTACAGACATGGCAATAGGGTTTCTTTTCAGGAGAGGAAGGAGTTTGGGACCCACCCCCAGAAGAGGACTTTTGGGGCCCTGTAGTGGATTTATCCTTAGATTTATCCCCACCTTTCTCTTGGGACTTGGTAGAATCTTTCTTCTGGTCACCACCCTGATTCTTAGGCCTTACCCTGGTTCTGACCCATTTGTCTGCCTTCTTTCCCAATTCTTGGGGAGAGGTCAGATCAGAGTCCACCAGGTACTGGTGTAAAAGCTGGTTTTGACAATTATTAAGGATCTGCTCACTCATAATCAAATTGTACAATCCTATAAAGTCATGCACCTTGCTGCCATGTATCCAACCTTCCAGAGCCTTAGCAGAACAATCAACAAAGTCAACCCAGTCTTGAGTCTGAGTCTTTTGGGTATCTCTGAACTTCAACCTATACTGTTCAGTGGTTAGGCCAAACCCATCAATCAGAGCACTCTTCAAGACTTTGTAATTGTCAGCATCCTCCTCTCTAACAGTGAGGAGCTTATCTCTACCTTTGTCTGCAAAGGAGAGCCACAAGATTGCTGCCCACTGCTCCTGAGGGACCCTCTGTACTTTACAGGCCCTCTCCAGTGCAGTTATCCATTTGTGGATGTCATCCCCACTCTGGTAGGGAGGGACAATCTTGCTCAGGTTTCTATGGTCATAAGACCTTTTTCTATCTCTGGGAAAATTGCTGCCACCATGGGACTCTAGTCCCATCTTTTTTCTCTGTCTATAGAGATCTAGGGACTCCCTGTCTATAGCCAACTGCTGTTTTCTGAGCTCAAGCTGGGCTTGTTCATACTGAATCAGTCTCTTTCTCCTCTCATGAGAGGATTCCCTCCTATGAGAGGAGACAGAGGTCCCTACTGAGGTGTCAGAGTGGTTAGACTCCTGAGAAGGAGATCTAGACCTTCTGGGCACACTCACAACTCTTCCTGGGGGGACAAAGGGGAGGTCCTTCTGGGCCTCCTCCTCCTCCTCAGGAGTAGCTGCACTTTCCAGGTCAGGATCATTGTCATCCCCCTGGCCAGTTTCAGAGGTCAGGTCCTGGGCATTTTCATCCCTGGCCCCTCCCTCATCTTCTGCCCCACCCTCTCTGCCTACCCTTTCAGACCTTATGGGTCTTCTAAGATCAACTAGCAGAAGCATCTCCAGGAGACGTTGGGTGTTGGCATTTTTGCCTGTCTTCAACTTCCTAACCTTGCACAACTCTCTTAATTCCAAGTATGAGAGGTTGTCATATCTGGATGGCAGGAGCTCACTGGTTCCTGGCAGTGAAGACATTACTAGTGTGGTGTGGTGTATGCACTACCTACTCTAGTGTGGCCTACTAAACTCTCTTGAGTTGTAGAAAGGGTGTGCTATCCCTTAACACACAACTCTAAGTTCAGTAGAACTTACTGTATCCTAAGCTTGATTTATATGTACCTAAGGTACCCTTAGTGGTTTTCAGTTGATCAATTCAATTGAGATTATCTGGTAAAACAATAGCAAGCTGGAATCCCACACGCTGCACACCAATGTGAGAAGTTGGCCTGGTATATGCTGTCCACTAATTATAGTGGGCACCTTGCACCAGTCCAAACAACCCCTTATTGGAGATAGGTTAAAGACAACCTTTATTGAAAGCTATCCTAGTGGTAGCTATGGAGAGCAGCCTTCAGGCTAAGTCTTGAAGGAATGTAAAGCAGCTTGTTTTACCAGTCTATAATCTCTTGAGTGACCAAATGAAAGAGGACCACACCAGGTATATATTTAAAATATATGTATTTAGTCTTAAACACACCCCTCTAGTCTCTTTATGAGGCTAGAGTTCGAAGTACATAAGTTACAAGTCAGTTATCAACAGTAATAGCACAAATACACGTTTGAGCCCTAGGGGCGTACCAAACCATATACCAATAAAGTGGTATAAGAACCACGACTGAGCTAGACACAAGGCCTAGAGCCTGTAGAAGTGCTTGGCCCTCAAGGAACCACCCAAGGTAGTGACACAGGGGACCCACGGGGGACGCGTGCAGTGTGAGAACACAGCCGCGAGCCGCCGTTGACTTCTATGGGGAATGTCGCGGTTGGAGTTTTAAAGAAAAAGGACACTTAGAGGAGGACTTGGAGCAAACCCCTTTAGAACTAGGTTGTTCTAGAGTCTATACCCACGGGAGCACCGGAGTACTCGAGTTACCTCACCCAGGGAAGCCGGGTGCATAGGTGTCTTTCGGGGTCGGGTTTCGTCGTCGTTTTCAATGGCGATCTGCTGCAAAGTGCTGCTGGCGACCAAGTCGAAAGTGTTCGGGTGGATCCAAGGGTGGATCGAAGATCTGAAGAACCTGAAAGCAGAGGGGACAGAGTCTGGGTCACTAGCCAGTGACCAGGAAGGCGATGAGCAGATGCCCACCGATGTCGGGTGCTTCAGGTAGGTTGACGGTCGTCTTGACTCTTCAGCCACGAGGTCCAGGAGGCGTCGACGACAACCAGGAGCTGGATTCGAGCTGTCCCACGATGTCTGTCGATTGCAGGGGTGTCGGCGACCGGATTGGACCCAACAAGCCTTGGCAACGGCAAGTCTCGTAGAAACAAAGAAAGGACGTTGATGCAGACCAGCAAGGTCTGGGGGACTCACCCAGCAAGGGTAAGTCAGGGCACGTCTGGAGCAACCAGGAAAGCCCAAGCAGAAGAAGAGTTGCCTTCGGGAGGGCCCACTAGCCAACGGACTAGCGACCGCAAAGGAGCCTCGAGTGGACGCACTTGGAGCTGGCTCACAGGACACTCGTGGAGTGGAGGCCAGTGATCTTCGGTGCAGTTCGGTGCTGGAGGCGGGGGCTACTCGGAGCCCAAAGCACAACTTCGTGGGAGACCAAGAAGAGGATGCACTTGCAAAAGTACTCGGTGTCCAGGGGTCACAGTTCCACGTTACCCACGACAGCTACGGGCCTCAGCTTTGCTGGGGACTCAGGGCAGCCTCGGCGAAGTCTGGAAATCTACCTTTGGTGATGCAAAGACTTCGACGTCCGGCAGGAGCGTCAGCGATGCAGACCGGACAATTGCTTCTTAGGTGCCTGCCAAGCAGGGGAGTCACTCCTTGACCCCAAGGGAGATTCTTCAGTCCTCTAATCTTCAGGTAGAGCGTCGAAGGTCCAGGATTCAGTGTCAGAGTTTCGTCCAGGGTAATCTAAAGTCCTAAGGACTGGGGTCCCATACTTATACTAAGTTAGGGGTTGGACATACTCTGGGGACCCACCTATGGGAGGGTCAGGGAAGAGGGGTGGTTACACCCATTCCCTTTGTCCAGTTTCACGCCAGAGCAGGGGCAGGTAGCCCCTGCAACCGGTTTGAACTGGCATATGCACAGGGACACCAAGTGTGCCCCCAGTGCAGGACTTCTGAGCACCAGAGAGTGCTCCCGCCCAGCCCCAATACACATTATCCTGTCTGGGGAGGTGGTTACACCTCCCTGCGACAGGAAACCTGTTGTCCAGGCCTCCCCTGCCGGAGTTTCAGTCAGCAGCAGGAGGCCAGACCCGTGTCTGTGGCAGCGGCATCCATTTTGTGATGCCAGGGCTCTGGAAAGAAGTTACCGGGTAGCCCGGTGTGTACATGTCTCTCCCTCTAGAAGGGTGGAATGCTACCCCCGCCGCCAGGACTGGCAGGGGGGTAGTATTCCAAGATGTTTGACACCAAACACGACATGTTTTGGTGCAGCCAGTCCAAAGTTAGCATTGTACCGCGAGGATATAATGCACTTAAGAGTATATGGTCAGGCTGTACCACAAACAGCATCAGAGGAGGGACTCCGAACGCTGTAGAGGGGCTCTGCTCATGCAGGGGCACCCTCTCACATAAGAACCAAGCACTCTGCCTTCAGGATTGGTAAGGCCTGCCATAGGAGTGACTTATAGGTTTATATATGTGTGTGCAATGGTAGTGATATAGGTAGCCTATACCACTGTAAGGGGTGCATGCACCACCTTACCCAGGCTGCAGTAGCAGACCTGTGGTGTCATTTTGGATGGCCTTCCAGGGGTGGCACAATACATGCTGCAGCCCCTGGTAGGCCTCTGAGGTACCTATGCCCTGGGTACATAGTATACCATATACTAGGGACTTATAAGGGCACTCCAGATTCCAATCAGAGATGTGCCTAGGGCACATGGAAACCATTTTAGAGAGGAAGCAGATAGACTGGGGCCCTGAATAGCAGGATCCCAGTTCAACTAAGTCATAAACCAGCAAAACACCAGGAAAAAAGTGGGGGCAACCTCGTCAGATTCCACCTTCCTACAACCACCACCCACACGTGAGGCACATGAAACAGCAGAGAACGAAGATGCGGATGATACTGCCCTCGTGGTGAGGAGGACGCAGCAGCATGCATCTCATCCATAGGTCCGGCTTCAGTTTGGTACTGCCCTCTGCATCATCACCTTCCACTGGCCCCCCGATGCACTCTGCGACACTCACCTTGGACTCTCGACATGGACTGCCATATGATGTTTGATCGCCATTGACACAGCAATCAGACTGCAGACTGTACTCGTCCTCTTCCTTTGGACTTGTCATTCCCTGGAGGACCCTGGCTGGACCTCCACAGGACAACATCGTCATGTGGGCTTTGCATGGCCCTGTACTGCTCCAGATGCAACACTCCACTGAATGTGCATTAAACATTCATATACACACAGATGTGTCACGTCTATGGTCTTTTAAGTGTGGAAGTATGGATGAATGTGGGCTCACTGGACTCCTCTTACGTCCATGTGGCTCATGTCGTAGAACAGGGGTGACAGGGTGACACATTGCCCAATGTGGTCCGGGTGGCGCTGACACAACAACAGGGGCACACGCATGAGTTACTTCCTTGTCCAGCCCAGTACGGAACCACGCCCAGGGCCCCGGGGTCATATACAGACCCTTACGCTGGACTGGCATACGCCAGGCCAGCCCACTCCGCTTACGCTCACAGGGGGGGATGGCAACGCTACATGTCCCCTGTCTTTCCTGTGGTGATCTGCTGCTCACAGGTCTAGTTGTCAGCATGCCACAGCCACTCCCTCATGGCTGGTTTACACCCACACCACACCCATCCAGCACACGCGTCATGGGACATGTGACCCTGCCAATGAAAAGGGACGGGCGCACGTGCTCAACGCCATTTCCACTCTCTATCTGGGTGCGTCCGTGTGGTGTTAATGTAGGCATGAGGGCCTCGGGCCCTGCAACATCACATTCCCCAGGACCGGAGGTGACATGATGGCGTCAGCAACACAATACCCAATCATACAGGGACCATGACTTTGGGACACAGACTTGGTGGCACCGGATACATTGCGGCCGGCACAAGCACACCGCCACGGGACGGTGACTTTGGGTGCACTGAGGTAGGGGCACCTTAAGTGCTGAGCGGGTGTGCAGCCTGGGATGATGCCCTGTCCCGGCCGTCCGGACTGCTCAGGATTTGTGTGCCCTGCTGGACTGCAGTGTAGGCCAGAGCCAGAGGGCAGTGTGGGCCTACCGCCCTGTGGTGTCGCATCCCGGATCACAGAGTTAGTGGCACCTCAAGGGCTGAGCGGGTGTGCAGCCTGCGATGATGCCCGGTGCACTGGTATGTCCTCTGCCATGGCGAAATCAAGACCCAGAATCATATGTGAGACCTGGTGGCCTGCGGAGCGGGACTGCATGATGTGGAGGGTGCCATGTCCGCTGGCCCCGGGCATGTGGCTTGCAGCGGCACGTGGTGGGCCCTCTTTGCTACACGCCAAGGGCGGAAGGTGAGCAGTGAGGCCTGGGTGCGCTGGGGCAGGCATGCACCGCTGGGCGGCGGTAGGGGCTGGGGTGCATCTGCCTGGGTGAGCAGGGGCGGACAGGCGATGATGTCTTGTGCAATTGCATGTACTTTGCCATTCAGGTATCTGGACTCTGTTACAGATGATGGATCTGTTTCAGATATGTGACCTGGTGAACTGCACTACATACCGGTACGTGGTTGGAGACACACCAGTGGCAGCAGGTGAGCAGTGTGGCCTGGGTGCGCATTGTCGGCACTCTCTCTCCCTGTCTCTTCTGTTATCTGTGTCTCACTCCCCCTCTCTGTCCGTCTTTCTCTCGCTCCCTCTCTTTCTCTCTCTCTCTCCTTCGCTCTCAGTCCTTTGATGTGTGCAAGACACACCTTCTCATCGTGATTTTTGTCTTGCAGGCTGTGACCTACGGATTGTTCCGAGGGGAGCCGCCATGTATCTTCATTTCTGTTCTGTGTTTCTTTGAATAAATTTTCATTTGTTACATCGAAGGTGGATGTGTGATGCTCATTTTTGTGACGACACATGCATGCCACCAAATGTGATTGTGCGACATCTGGCAGATTATTTGGTACATGTTCCATATAGTTGATGTGGCATGTCTTTGGCAGGGGGGGCCGGGGGGGGTCCTGGCTGGGGGTGGTGGAGGTGGGTGTTGTGGCCCTGTTGGGGCTCCGAGCTGCATGATCAGTGGCTCCATGGCATCTGTTGCCCTTCAGGTATGGCTCTGGACTGGACTCCATTTTGTGGTGCAGGCTGTGGTCCGACTTTGCACCAGGTCAGAGCAGGTGTTAGTTTCCTGCTGCTAACGGGCCTTATCGCCTGTTTTTTGGTCTTATCGCCGATCTGGCTGGTCGTTGAGAATGTTGCGGAGTGGTGTTTTCGCGGCTTTTTGCACGGGTACGTCTACTCTGCATCTCATTAGCGATAGTTGCGGGGGTCATCTGTGGCGATGTTTTTTGCGGATGCTATCGCGGGTAAAATGGTGTTCTGGGCTGTTAACACCAGCTTGTGAATGGTGCGATGATTTTATCGCCACTTTGGCTGCGATAAAGTGCCGTTAACTCGGCGATAAGGACTTGAGAATATGCCCCACTGTTTTTTGAGGACCATTCTATTCAGTGCACAGCACCAATGCTTATTGTATGCCAGGGTTGTTCATGTATGCACCAATACTCAGTTTTGGTGATGAGAGCATATTTTAATATCATTAGCCCTACACCAAATGCAAGAGAGAAGTAAGGAAGAAAATTGAGAAAGAAATAGGAAGTGAGAGGGACAGAAAAGGTGAGAAAGCACCAATGAAAAAGCATCTAGAAAACTCTTGGTCTGTCACTTCACTTATTGCTTACCTGGCCAGTGTACCAGCTGGTACAGCTTCCTGCCACTCTGTCTATCCATCACTGGCACACAAACACATACTTCCCCCCATCCTCCTTTATATAGGCCCTGTGGTTCAACTGTCTACTTATGTATCAGTCTGTACATCGGCCACAGTTTTTTATTTTTCCTGTCTACCTGTTTTGTTCAGTTTACTATAGCTTCTTTTTCGCACAACAATTTGTCATTGGTGCTATTTTGACTTCTCTTGTCTCTCACCTGCTTGTCCAGAACATCTGGATGTTTACTGCTTGTGTAATATTTTCTCAAAATGTCCTTTGAAAAGAAACAGAACCACTAATACACCAGTAGCCATGGAAACCTCAATGATTGCTGGTGAATCGGTGAGTGGAAAAGATAGAGAAGGATTAAAACAATTAGTGACCAGTCCTCACCTCATTGTAGCAATATGGGCCAATGCTGAGACTGCTTCCCTAGCATATTTATTTGAAGTAGTTCAAAAAAGGGTAAAAAAGTTAAAAAGTGTACTAAGCGTAGCTTCAACTTGAGACTTTAACTTGTCCATAACAGAGGATTCTGGGATGCCAAGCATTCACAAGTTGTTTATCCTAGAGCACAATTCAAGATTCTCATTCTTGTCCTTTATGATGTCCAGAACTTGCTCCATTTGCAGTAGTTGTTCATTCAGTGTCTTGGTGTCATCTTCAAGGTCAGATACGCTGCGTTCAAGCTGATAAATAAGGCTCTCATGTTTATAAACTTTATAATGTTTATAAATTTTATCCCTCACACGGTCCAGCCAGTTAATGGGAGTATCACATTTGAAGTCAATGGAGCAGAGGCGGTGTCGTTTTTAAGTCAGAAGCTCTTTGATGTTAGAGTCAGATTCAGAATCCATAGGCTCTCTGTCCAGTGACTGATCTCGGCTTGGCCCTTCACCAGCCACTGATCTGGCACCCTTTCAAAAGTTAGTTTGTGTTGTCTGCGATCGTGCTTAGCCATGATTGTTCAGGGATGAGGGGCCTTATTAGCAGGAGCTGAATCTGTAGAGAGGTGCACAAGCCTTTCCTTCCAGAGCCAAAGTCAACAGCTGCTGTGATCCGCTTCAGAGGAAGTTGCCAAAGGCAGATCTCCCTGAATTTTCGCAATTAGAGGAGAAATTGTTGACTTACCATATGCCCATACAGGCGATCTCACTCACCTACTGTAAACTGATTAATAACAGTCCTGATACCCTAACTCAGCTGAGGCAGTGCTGGGATTGCAAACTCGAGGGTCTGGAGGATGATGAATGTCCCGAGGCATTGGTATCCCCCTGTGATGTGACCATACAATCTAGATTCCGACTTGTCCAGCTAAAAATCTTACATCAATGTTATTACACATACACCACTATGGTGAAGATGGGCAGGGCATTGGACACATTATGTCATAGGAAATGTGTTCAAATTGGTACGTGTTTTCACATCATTTGGAGCTGTTTGATAATCCAGCAATACTGGTTATAAGTAACTGCGTGTATGAATTGCATGTGTGGGAGTGACATGGAGGCTACTATGAAGTGGTGTTTGTTGAATATCTAGGATACGAATGATCTTCCACGAATGGACCAACTATGGATGACACTGGGATTTATGGTAGCTAAACGTAATATAACATGGTTGGGGAGGGCTGATCAGGCACCGGCAGCTTAATGACTGGAAGACAGACAGGGAATGGTGCATGCTGGCAGAGAGAGAGGTTTATGAGGGCAGAGGGTGCCCAAAGAAATGGGCCAAAATTTGGAGCAAGTGGAATGAATATTGGGGTCAGCTGTCCACCCCTATTGTCAGCACCGATTTTGATGCTGTATTTCAGGAACATCGGAACTCATCTGAGGCCTAATTATGTTTTGGAGGTGGGGAAGGGAGGTGTGGTTGAGGCTGGTGGGCAGCTGGGGATTCAAATCTGTATGATGATGTAGTGGAGCTACAGTGTATTGTTTTCTTTTCTTGTTTATTGTCAATGTTCTTTAATATGCTTTCTGCCAATAAAAAGAGTTTAAAGAAAACAAACAGCTGCTGTGATCTAACCAGGCATCCAGGCTCCGCCTCACCTCAACAACAAAAAGTCCTTAGAGGGCATGAGCAGGCCCACAGACGTGTCTTGAATCTGGGATTCTAATAGTTCTCACAATTGAGCTCAGGTATTGTGGTGGTGTCCAGGAGAAGCGTGGCCAAACTGCAAACAGGCACCTCATTTCAATACAATGGATGGCGTCAAACCAGCAAACCAACAGGTCACCGTCAACTAAAGCAGGCATCCAGTCCAGCAGTTCAGTAGTGCAGTTACCCCTTGGCACCTGATGGGAGGAGGAGCAGGGCTGGTCCTGCAAGCTCCGGTGGCAGCTGCTACATTCTGCAATGTGAGGGAAGATCGGGCCTCAATCAAGAATGGTAAGCCTCACTCCCAGCCACTTATCTTTGGGGCGTCCACACCACAGCAGCGGTACGCTCATTAGTTTTCAGGGTGAACCATAGGTGCAGCAGGCCCCCACTGCTGGGTTAAACAGGCAGCCACTCTTCTATCGGCAGTGTTTTGATTGGTTAGAGGAGTCTGGAAGTCTGGGTTCTTCCTGTCCCTGTTTCGTGGCAAGAAGGACAGAGGAGAGGCGGCCGCCGGGAAGGTAAGTTTCATTTTCTTTTTACCCCCCTGTTTTTCTTTATTTTTAACCTCCCTTTTCCCACCCCACCCCTGCTGCCCCATAGCAGGCGCTACTGCATCTGACTGAGTCTTACAAAGTGGCGGTCATCTTGCTGCCAGGCTCTCTGCCACCCGAACAGTAGCTCTTTTAATTTACATTTCAATGTCTTTTTATTTTACATTGATTTTCTCCCATTGTAATTTAAGGTAAATCCATCATCTTAATAGGCATCTTTTTGGTGCAACTGTTGACAACCTCTACAGAGAGAGCAAAAACAGCACATGCATAGAATCTGAACTAACTTCTCTTAAGATGTTATATATTGATAACCAGTGAAGATTATCATTTTGTATTGTACTGTAGCATTTATATCATGCTTCATACTCCTGGCAGGGCTGTGAGGCGCCCCTTTTTGCATCAAGATCATAGTCTCCTTCTCAAAGTGCACAGTTCAAAAGGGTATTGGATGTAAACGACCTATGGGGGAGGAGTCAGTATGGAACTCTAGGTCTGGAGACATGCTCTTGACATGGCGAAGTGGGGTTGCTGCACTCAAGCATGAAGTGTTTCAGAACAGAACTCAGTGTTACTAATCCAAAAACATTCACTAGCCCCAAATTAATACTCTATATTCACTCAAATGTCTGCATGATTAAATGTTGAAATGAATTTCTCTCAATAAATCTGACATATCGTTATGCTAAGTAAACCCACAAAAAAACTCTCTAACTCCAAGGGACTGCCGTTCCGAACTCTTAAAACCCAGATTTAATAAGGCTTTGTGCCGTGCTAGCGCAAATGAAGACCAGAAAATGCTATTTAATATACAAAAGGTATTTTGTGATGGAAAGGTGTCCTTTTCCCAGCGCAAAAATCTCTTTGCGCCAATTTGTGCCAAGGGGGTATTACTGGAGCGGTTCAGTGCAAACAGCCACAGGGTTTGACACATAACTCAATCTGCTAAAACAGCCGGACAGGCTTTGCATTAAAAAATTACTTACATCTACGTGAAGCAAGGGCAAACAAGGTGACATATGTTCATCTCTCAAAACAATGACAAGGGAATGACATGAGCAACAAGACAATCTTTGTACATTGGGTACTGCATAGGCTTGGGCAGTGAGCTCCTCTCCGTTTGCAGAGTTTGTGGAGTTTTCTGCACTCCGTGCCCCACGGAGCTCATGGAGTGCAGAAAACTCCGCTCCGTGTAGTGCAGCGGAGCTTTTTCCCTGCTCACGCACGTCAACGGTAAATTGGCGAGCGGGAGCTGCGCTCGGGTAGAATTTCTACTCGAGCGGCAGGAAGATCAGTGCCAACGACAGTTCGCACTGCACTCCACCACTTGCGGAACTCCGTGTTTCTTGTCACTCTTGAACTCAAGTTTTTTGTCACTTTGCGGAGTTCCACGTAGCGGAACTCCACGAACTCCACTACTGCACTGATGTACTATGTTTTCCCCTGTGTTCCCGCAGTGCAGTAAATTAGGATGCTGCATTGTGTTGTGTGAAAAATTCGAAAATCTGGGCCCTAGTCCATTGATGAAATCTAATGCCTGCTGCAAAGAGCCCCACAACAAGCCTCCCCATCAACTGTTCATGTGCCTTCTCTACCTAGGCCTAAGAAATGGGTTTTTTCAACAATGTTTTAAGGGAACTCCTTCCAATTTGGAATTGCAACAATCTACACAAGGGAAGATTTTTTCAGCTCTTCCATTTCCCGCCTGCGAAAATATTTTAGCGTGTAGGGAAATTTATCAAACACAGTGACCTCACATATTTGCAAATCAAGGGCCATATTACCAACAGTGAGGTGCCTCCGCGCAGAACCATGCTCAATTGTCAGACTTGTACTCTCTCGAAATCAAGCTCTGACTGGAAGAAATGTCTGGTTGAATGAATTCACATTGGACACTGTAGGTGCCAAAAAAGAGGCACTGGGCACTGAGCTGCACCAGCGCACCAACCACAAAGCAACAATTTATTTCATACATCAAAATACCCAAACTGACATACAGTCTATAGTGTCAGGAATACCCACTTTGTCCCCTGTAAACATTGTTTTTTAGTACTGTTGTGATTGTTTTATTTTTTAATTTTTTTTATCCATCAATGGGGTACTGTGTGCAACCATAGTTTAGATTCCTCGTTAGGCAGAGTGTAGAGCAGGAGCACGACAGTCAGAGCGTATTTCACATGTCGCCTCCGGCACATAATATATTATTGATATTACACTGGGGTAATAACATGCCAGCCTTCATACTACGAGATTAGAACTAAATTCATAAGGTCACTCCTTAATAACCCACTGCTGATGCTGTACATATGCCTGCCTCCTGCTTTTATGAAAACTAAATACCACCTAAAAGCCAGAGGAAATTAAGAGCGCATTATTATTAATGACAGACTTTAGCAGTAAGTCCAGCAAAAGAAATGTGGATTTTACCGTAATGAATTTTTAAAGGACAATCTCTCGTCTTCATTCCAGGTCTCTGCAAGTTTCTTCCTGACAACCTGAAATTACCAGTGGTTAGAAAAAAAACAGAAAAGAAAGTATCAGAAATATGCCGGCAATAAACTGTCTAATTAATAGAAAGTGCACAGGTTGCCATGGAAATACAGCCCAAACAAATATTAGCAGCAGTTCAAGCCCACAAGCCAATGCAATTACGCCGTCTTTTGTCCAGAGGCCAAAAAGTAGCGAAAGGGCAGGTTGTTCGCGCCATTCAGAGGCCCCCATCTGACGTCCAGTTGAGTTTAAATACCTGGCGAGCAAATATCACGGCGTTCCCAATAGCACATCGAGGAGGGCGTGGGTTACTTCTGCTTGCGTTTGTCAAGTTTTGTGGTTCCTTCAGAGCATTGTGTCGCACCACATCGTGACACCTTCTGTTGCCCGAGTTACCTTGCGATAAGCAATCCCATCACAAATGCTTTGGGGGGGGGGGGGAAAGGGCCAAGCCGTAGAATTACACGAGTCAGGGCTGGACTTT
Source organism: Calotriton arnoldi (assembly GCA_963921515.1). Classification (NCBI taxonomy): domain Eukaryota; kingdom Metazoa; phylum Chordata; class Amphibia; order Caudata; family Salamandridae; genus Calotriton; species Calotriton arnoldi. The sequence goes on along the minus strand of CAWUFW010006505.1, from coordinate 552,919 downwards.
ATTATTAAAAAGAAGTCTACTTTAGACACTATTTATTGATTCGGAGTGACACATTATTTCCTCCCATAAAATATTCTGTAATCGTCTATGAACAAAGGATTCACGTAACCTGATGAGACTGCGGCCTCGAATAAATAAGCCAACTGTGTAATTTTTCTTTACTGGTAAATTCCCAGATTGCATTTGAGAAATCCTTGGCGGGACGGCAGTGGAAAATGTACCACATTCAAACCTTTTAGCAATGTCAATGCGTGTAAAAGGAAATGCTTGCTTTGTATCGAACACTCAAAGTTCATTGCCTGACTGAGGCCGGGCCTAGGGCGTGGCAGCCATTTTACCACTTAGGCAACGCTCCTGAGACAACCGCAAAAACAGAGAGTTAGAAAAAAAAGTACAGTGGAGTATGCTACATGCTTTATAAAAGTGGCAGGGTTTCAGCAGGTTTTCAGACTCTGTTGTGATTTTCTCTTCCAATGCCTGCCTGGCCTCCGTAGAAAGGAATTGGTTTTCCTCGTTTCTATTGGGAGCAGATGTTGTGGTACTTTGTGAAATCTTTCCTGGCAAGAATTGAATACTGTGTGGGGTCATGCTGTGTGTATCTGTGGTATGAATATTTAGATGAACCTTCATTGTGTGTTCTATTTTATGGGACAAACACTCTTTGAAATGTATGTCTGTAAAATAATCCCAGAGGTCATTTACTATTTGATTGCTCCTAGATAAAATATCTTTCACCATAAATTTTACTTATCACACAAAACCTTCAGAGTCTACAGAATGAGCCAATGGTTTTACCAAGAAGTATCAATCTAAAAGCCTGAAATTAGATAGTTCTGTACCATCCAGCTCTTTCATTTGGAACCACTAAGTAGGGCCCTGTTAATCCGTTTGTGTTCCACCAACTGGAGAAAGGCAATTATCTAGTGGATCCATGCATTCTCCTCCACGCTATTAGAAATGGGGGTCTCAAGTTGGCAGGGGTATGCACCATGTCCTAGTAGGGACCCTTCCTTCTAGTCAGGGTAAGGGAGTTACACACCCAAGATAACCCCTGCTCACCCCTTTGGTAGCTTGGCACGAGCAATCAGGCCTATCTCAGAGGCAATGTGTAAAGCATTTCTACATAGACACACAGTAATACAGTGAAAACACAACAAATGGACACCACACCAATTTAGAAAAATAACCAATCTTTATCTAAATCAAACAAGACCAAAACAACAAAAATCAACCTATAGAACTCAAGATATCAATTTAAAAAAGGTTTAAGCAATTCTGTTGATATAACTCTATCAATGCATTGATTTTAGCACAAAGTACCTTTGATGAGTTAAACTCCAAGGTGAAAAACAGCAGCAGAGGAGGGAAACTTCAGAAAACACAGTGATGCATCAATTCTGGAGTCCCAGGGGAATGAAGGCGTCAGTTCTGCTGCACGCAGGAGAAGTGTTGCGTTGATTCCTCACTGCGAGGAGAAGTGATGAGTTGAAATCAGAAAGTGGTTCCTTTCTGCAAGACGAAGCATTGGAAACTTAGTAACACAGCTGCGAAGTGTGGAAAATCTGGCTGCGCTGGGGTAAATGCAGCAGCGGCAAAACAGGTATGTGTCGATTCTTCCAGCCACGGATGGGGATGCGCCGATTCTTTCAGCAGCACAGCAAGACCTATGTCAGAGTTAGAGTGGGGTCTCGGATTTTGGAGTCACGGTGCTCTGGACTTGGGCTGCGACAGTTTTTCTGGCCGTGTACAGGTGTTGCATTGATTCCTTACTGTGAAGAGAAGCGATGCATTGAAATCTGAAAGCGGTTCCGTTCTGCGGGGCGAAGCATTGGAAACTTTGGTGCACAGGTGCGATGCATGGAAAATCCGGAGGCGCTGGGGTCAATGCAGTGGCGGCAAAACAGGCTCTGAGTCAATTCTTCCAACCACTGACCGGGGATGCATCGATTCTTTGAGCCCCACAGCAGGGCCGGCGTCAGAGCAGTGGTCTTGGAAGTCAGAGCCACTGTTCTCTGGACTTGGGCTGCGGCAGTTCTTGTGGCCACGAACAGGCGTTGCGCCGATTTTTCAGCTGTACTGCGGTGATGCATTGGTTTTTCAAGTGCATGTCAAGCTTGGGGCGGGAAAAACGGTGCCGGAAGGACGATGCTTGCATTTTGAGTCTGTAAAGCAGCCAAACCACCTCCAAGGTCCAAAACTGGAATTGGCACCAGTTGGCAGGTCTGAACTCCCAACAGAGGAGTTCGAGGGTGCTGCTGATAAAGTCTTTGATGGCCCTGAGACTTCCTAAAGGGGGCAAGCACACACAAGCCCTTGGAGAATTTTCTCAAGCATGATACCAAAGCAAAAGTCTAGTCCTTTGAGTCTCTCCAAGACAGACACAGCCACTGCAGGCCAACACAGCAGAGCAACACAGCTAAGGGTCAGTACTCCTCCTGACAGCTCTTCCTCTAGGAAGCATTTCCTCTTGATCTAGAAGTGTTCTAAAAGTCTGGGGTTAAAATTCCAATACTTATACCCCTTTTGGCCTTTGAAGTAGGCATACTTCAAAGGATAGTCTTTGTAGTGCACAGATCCTGCCTTGTCCTGTCCTGGCTCCAGGCACACTACATGGTGGTGGAGACTGCATTGTGAGAGGTCAGGCACAGCCCTATCCAGGTGTCAGTGACAACTCTTCCCACCACTCTAGCTCAGGAAGCCCCATCAGCCTGGTGATGGGCCATCAGGATATGCAGGGCACACCTCAGCTCCCTTTGCGTGGGGGTCTAGAGTGCATGTACAAACAACCCAGCTGTCAGTCTAAACCAGACATTGATTCCTCAGGCAGGCAGAGGCACAGGATGGTAAAGCAAGAAAATGCCTACTTTCTAAAAGTGGCATTTTCAAACACACAACTTAAAAGCCACCTTTACTAAAAGATGCATTTTTAAATCCTGAGCTCAGGGAGCACAAACTCCTAATCTCAAGCTCTTCCCAATTTAAAGTTACACTTGTAAGATGTTACAAGGCAGCTCTACTGAAAACCTATGGGTGAGCTAGTCCTTGCAATAGTGAAAAACGAAATTGGCAGTATTCCACTATCAGGACATGTAAAACACACCAGTACTTGTCCTACCTTTCACATACACTGCACCCTGCCCATGGGGCTACCTAGTAAAGTACCCAGAGTTAAAAATAAAAAACAGCAAAAACGAAGCCCAGCATACAGTCAAAAATTTCAGCTGGTAGAGGCAAAAAGACAGGGGAAACCATGCCAAGGATACCAGGGCTAACACGTGTCCCTACAAGCTGAAAGTAGGGAGAACTACCCAAGCTCCTGGGAGCTATCATCACTAAGATAGAGGAATATGGACAGACCATCAGCATTGGCATGTTCTGTACCAAGGTGGTATTCCACCATAAAGGCCATTCCCTGTAGGGAGATGGACCACCTCAGCAGTTTTGAGTTCTCACCTCTCATCTGCATTAACCATCTGAGGGGCCTGTGGTCTGTCTGAACCCAAAAGTGAGTCTCAAACAAGTAGTATCTTAGCTTCTTCAGTGCCCAGACCACAGCAAAAGCTTCCCTTTCAATTGCCCTCCACCTCTGTTCCCGGGGAAGTAACTTCCTGCTAATGAAGGCTACAGGTTGGTCCTGGCTCCCTTCGCTCAGCTGTGAGAGTACTATCTCCACACCATGCTCTGAAGCATCTGTCTGCACAACAAATTCTTGGGAGAAGTCAGGTGCCTTGAGCATGGGCGCCATGCACATGACTGCCTTCAGGGCCTCAAAAGCGGTCTGGCAGGCATCAGTCCAGATCACTTTCCTGGGCTGCTTCCTGGAAGTCAGCTCGGTGAAGGGGGCTACAATGGTGCCATAGCCCTTGACAAATCTCTTGTGATAACAAGTGAGTCCTAAAAAGGCTCTCACCCCTGGGTCTTCGGGGCTCCCAAGCCAGGATGGTCTCAACCTTGGGTTGTAGGGGCTCCACCTTGCCGCTTCCAACTGATGTCCCAAGTACACCACAGACCCCTGCCCTATCTGGCACTTAATGGCTTTGAAAGTGAGGCCTGCCTTCTGCAGGGCCTTCAACACTTCCCAGAGGTGGTGAAAATTATCATCCCAGCTGGAGTTGAACGCCACAATGTCATCCAGGTAGGTGGCGCTGAAATCCTCCAGCTCAGCCAAGACCTGGTTGGCAAACCTCTGAAAGGTGGCAGGGACGTTCTTCAACCAAAGGGCATGACACAAAACTGGAAGTGCCCCTCCAACATTGAGAACTCTGACCTCTCTGTGGCCCCATCAGTCAATCCGCCAGTACCCAAACATTCAGTCAAACATACTGAAGAACGTGGCAGCTCCTAGCCGATCTATGAACTCATCAGCTCTGGGGATGGGGTGCGCATCAGTCTTAGTGACGGCATTGAGCCCACGACAGTCCACACAGAACCACAGTTCAGGTGTGGCACTGGGTACAGCAGCAGGCTTTGGGACCAAGACCACTAGACTGGCCCATGGACTGTTGGAGGGCTCTATCACCCCTAGAGCAAGCATCTTGGAAACTTCTTCCTTGATGATAGCTTTAACCTTGTCAGTTAATCTGAAGATGGAGGGGCCGATTCCGATTCGGGCCGGAAAACGTACCGACCGACTCAGTACGGGAATTTAGTCCGACCGACACGTACCGGCGCTGCCCGACCTGCGTAGTACGATGAAATGCATGTGAATCATGACCGACTCGTACGGAACACAAGCCGAACGACCGAACCGCACGGAAACCAGCCATCCGGCCGGGAAACAACGCGAATCGAACCGACCGACACGCACCAGGAATGAACCCGAACGAAACGTACCCGCGAACTCCGACCCGCGCAGTACGATGGAATGCGTGGAAAACCAGACCGAGTCGCACGGAGACCAAGCCCTACTACCGCCACGCATACAAAACCCAGCCGAGGCAACCCAATACTCCGCGACCGACGAGTACGCCGCACATGAAACACAGCAGAAACACAGCGTGAACGACTCGGAGAAGCTCACACGAGACAACTGCAGCGTCCTACTCGGTCAGAAGAACGTCTCCTACATGCCCCAAAACTACAAAGGAAAAAATACAAAAAAAAGGGCCAAACAAGCAATTACAAAGCCAATAAATACTGGGGGAACATGGAACAAAGACACACCCACAACTCCACCCATATAAAGGCCACAAATCCCTACCATGATCCTTTGCAAATTCAACTGACCTGCCAGCACAGAACACCAGCAGACAGCAACCACAGACACACTCACAGCTCATCCATCACACAAGTCACACACCATCAGCACCTCAACAAATAGCACCCTCACATACACCCAGCAAAACCTACACTCACACACCCTCACTTGCACACCCACACATACATCAATCACCACCACCACCCATCACCATGCCCCCAAAGAAGAATCCAAAGTTCCTAGACAGTGAATTGGAAGTCCTGGTCAATGAGATCCTTAGGGTAGAGCCACAGTTGTTTGGTACATTGGTCCAACAGACCCCCATGTCGCAGAAAACCAAGATGTGGGAGAGGATCTTCGACAGGGTGAATGCACAATCACCATGTTTGCGCACAAAGGAAGACATCCAGAACAGGTGGTATGATGTGCGCAGGAGGGTCAAGGACCTACTAAAGAAGGATTACGCCTTGAGCCAACACACCGGCAGTGGCCCTCCTGCCAAACCAGTATACCTCAGGCCCTGGGAGGAGAAGGTGCGGGCCATCCTACCACCAGTGAGCGTATATGGACTATCAAACATCCCAGAGCCTGGTGAGTACACAACAAATATACACAATATTGTGTGACAATACACACACATCACTGTCAAGGGGATAGTCAAACCATGCACCCTTAGCAAATCCACAGCAACCAAAAGATAATCATCCCAAGATGTGTATGTCAGTCAGATAAACACAATACATGCCATTTCATAGTGATATGTAACTGTGTCATGACATGTACAAACCCAACAACAAATAGAGCTAGGCAGTGGCACAAATCTAACCAACAAACACAGTCAGATATGTAGCCACCACTAGAACACCACCTCACAGGGAAGCTCACTGAAAGGAAGGAATTCTGTGTATGCTGGTGAAGTCAGTGTAGCCAATAGCATGATGGGAGTTGTAGTCACAGATATTGCTCACCCTCACAATTGGCCCATCAACATCACTCTGAACCATGCTCACATCACAGGGAGTGGAAAACAACTGACAAGATGGCTGACACTGGGCACTGCTGTGGGGAGCACAAGGCCCTGCTGGGAACTGTGCAACAACCAACAGCAGGACACCACTGACTGACATCCTGAAAGCCAACTTGCACTCCCTGCAATAGAAGCAAATTCCATGGTGGGATATCTGGCTGGGTGGGAAGGAGGACTGACAGCTCTGACCAAATTTACAAGCAGCTTTGCACACACACCCCCTTAACACAAACTCCACACAACTCACCTGGGAGAATGCAATGCCTCACACTCTAATTAAATATCCCACAAAGAACCACAACCCTGGGTTATGCTGTATGAAGCACAGGGACACTCCTGGGACTTGTAGCCAAACAAACACCAGGACAACACTGTCAGCCATCCTTTCAGCACAGGCACACTACCCCACAGGGAAGCAGAGTCAAAAGGAAGGAAGTATGGGCATGCTGGGAAGGGGGGTGTAGGCAACAGCATGATGGGAGTGGTAGCCACAGCTCAACATCCCCCACCCACATGGCCCAGCAAGCTCACACTGAAGCATGCACACCTCACAGGGAGTGGAAAAGAACTGACAAGATGGCTGACACTCGGTACTGCTCTGGAGAGCACAAGGCCCTGCTGGGAACTGTGCACCAACAAACAACAGGACCACACTGTCAGCCATCTTGCCATTGCTGTCACACTCACATACAGTGAAGTTCACTCAAAAGGAAGGAAGTATGGGCATGCTGGGAAGGGGGGTGTAGGCAATAGCATGATGGGAGTGGTAGTCACAGATATTGCACACCCTCACAATTGGCTCATCAACACCACTCTGAACCATGCTCACATCACAGGGAGTGGAAAACAACTGATAAGATGGCTGACACTGGGCACTGCTGTGGGAAGCACAAGGCCCTGCTGGGAACTGTGCACCAACAAACAACAGGACCACACTGTCAGCCATCTTGCCATTGCTGTCACACTCACATACAGTGAAGTTCACTCAAAAGGAAGGAAGTATGGGCATGCTGGGAAGGGGGGGTGTAGGCAACAGCATGATGGGAGTGGTAGTCACAGCTCAACATCCCCCACCCACATGGCCCAGCAAGCTCACACTGAAGCATGCACACCTCACAGGGAGTGGAAAAGAACTGACAAGATGGCTGACACTGGGTACTGCTGTGGGGAGCACAAGGCCCTGCTGGGAACTGTGCACCAACAAACAACAGGACCACACTGTCAGCCATCTTGCCATTGCTGTCCCACTCACATACAGTGAAGTCCACTCAAAAGGAAGGAAGTATGGGCATGCTGGGAAGGGGGGTGTAGGCAATAGCATGATGGGAGTGGTAGTCACAGATATCGCACACCCTCACAATTGGCCCATCAACACCACTCTGAACCATGCTTACATCACAGGGAGTGGAAAACAACTGACAAGATGGCTGACACTGGGCACTACTGTGGGGAGCACAAGGCCCTGCTGGAGAACTGTGCACCAACAAACAACAGGACCACACTGTCAGCCATCTTGCCATTGCTGTCACACTCACATACAGTGAAGTTCACTCAAAAGGAAGGAAGTATGGGCATGCTGGGAAGGGGGGTGTAGGCAACAGCATGATGGGAGTGGTAGTCACAGCTCAACATCCCCCACCCACAAGGCCCAGCAAGCTCACACTGAAGCATGCACACCTCACAGGGAGTGAAAAGCCACTTCAAAGATGTCTGACAATGGTGCTCTGTTGTGGGGAGCACAAGGCCATGCTGGGAACTGGGCACCAACAAACAACAGGACACCACTGACTGACATCCTGAGAGACAACCTGAACCCACTGCAAGGGTGGCATGCTTCATGGTGGGATAACTGGGCTGGGAGGAGAAGGAGGGCCGGATGTCCACCAAATACAACCAATGCTGTCCATGTACACACCTCAACATTCACATTGAAATGCTTCAAGTTTGCAGGACAATGTGCTACACCAATATCAACCTCTGACTGTGACAACTTAGGACAATGTAATGTACAGGCCCGCATCCAGATGTACAGTCACAACTGTCAGGTGTGTGAACCATTGATGCCTGCAGAAACATAACATACATTGTGTGTGTCTCCCAAAAACAGGTGATGATGGGGATACAGCAGCAGACGATGAGGAGTCCCTGTCCCAGGCTCCGGGGGACACTGAGCTCACTGGTGTGGAACAGCCTCTGCCCTCCTCGGATGGCGAAGACCTACCTGGCACATCCGGTGTGAGTCATCATGCAGCACCAGCAGGACCACCATCTGCACCCACCCCTCCAACAACTGCCAACACACAGACCACCCCCGCTGACACGGACAGACCAAGGACCACCAATGACAACAGCACACGGACCCCGGCCCAACGTGGAGCAACGGACAACAACCCCAGTAACAACCCCCAAGGGGGCCTAGGGTCACCTGTGCGTGCCACCGCAGGTCCCGCACGTGTCGCCAGGGGTGGTGGGAGGGGTGGTATACATAGGTCGCTGTTTGCAGAGGGGTCTGGACTGCATGATGACCCACAACTGGTACGCATTGCTGATGCGTACCAGAATAGCACCGGAGAGGTCAGCCAGGTAGTGGGGATCCTCAAGGACATTCAACAGCAGCAGGCTGCCAATCATGCCTGCTTGGACTCACACATGTCCCGTGTGGAGACACACATGTCCCGTGTGGAGACACACATGTCTGGCATGGAGTCCAAGTGGGACACATTGCAAGAACTGACAGCGGTGTATAGGGACATAGTGACATGCCTCCGCCAGATTTGCACCAACATGGCCACACCTCCCTGTGTGCCCACAACATCTGGTGCTGCAACAACTGCAACTGCCACAGGGAGGGAGGAGGACTCTGGCGGAGAGTCCCCTGCACCGCAGCAGCCTGCATGTGAGGGTCCCCCCCAAAGAAGAGGGGTCGTCCGAGGAAGGACAACTGAGAGGCCGATGGCCATGTACATCCCCCAGGAACCCAACACCTGTTCTGGAAATTCACCTTTGTGTGCAAACTGTTCACCCTGTCGAATGCAACCCAACTCTCCCACATGACATGGGGAGTTTAAGTTGGCCCAATGTATCAGATGACTGTTGACTTTACTCAGGACATTTCTGCTACCAAAGACTTCCAACTCATCTGGGAACTTTGGATTCCAATCCCAATGTACAGCACCCACCATCCTGTGCACTATACTCACACATGAATGTAAATAAACTCACTAATACACCATACTTGCCTCTGTTGTGATACCAACGTGGTTTCTGTCATGGAGATGATGATCTGCTAAATGACACTGTGCATGCTAACTGCTACAGCAAGTACAACACCGTCATGTGAGTCATGGCGACGTGACACATATGAGGGAGACACACCACTAGGGCTACACAACACATACACACCAGGGCCATCTGACTCATCGCCTACACTGATGTTGCCAGGAAATACAGTGCAATGTACAGACACCACACCTATTCACAGTCTGTGTTAAGTACCCCACTGGTGCAGTAAGCAAATGTCAGTCAGATGTGTGACCACAGACAACGCACATCCCAAAGTGAAGCACAGGTTTATTACACATTTGCAACATGTTGTTACCACTACAGATGCAAGGTAATCCCACGTGGCAGTGGCCACACAGTCAACAAGTGTAGAAGAAAGAAAGTCCAGGGGTGTGTGGCACATCACCTGTAGGGAAACAACAGCTTCCACCCTGGAAGTTGAATCACAGTGTCGGGGATCACAGTTGACCAAACAACTCTGAAAGTACCCTGTGAAGGACAGAAATGACACACAGTCAAAAGCACTGAAGAACAGGACAGAACTGCAATACTCATGCCCAATACATGTCACAAGATACCTACACAAAACCAAGTTAGCATGTCAACACTGTTGGGGAGTACAGACTACCTGTAAGGACACATCGCTGCACGCATACAGTCAAGTAGCACATGGCCACACTCAAACAGCACCAGAGCACCACCAACACATATCACGCAAACTCACATCATTGACATGACATCTCTGGATACTCACATTCAGCTGAAGAAGTTGGTGATGAGCTGTGTGCGGACATCACCCTCACCATCATCACCATCACTGGCATCGTGGCCCCGGCCAGGATCCTCCACAGGTGGCGGATGTTGGTCATCGTCATCCAGGATGAGAGGCAACTCCTTCCACACTGCCATGTTGTGTAGCATGCAGCAGACGATGACAATCTTGCACACCTTTGCTGGGGCATATGGGAGGGCCCCTCCTGTCTTGTCCAGGCAGCGAAAGCGGCTCTTCAGGAGACCAAATGTCCGCTCGATCACTCTCCTGGTCCGACCATGTGCCTCATTGTAGCGCATCTGGGCTGGTGTCACAGGGTTCCTGAGGGGCGTCAGCAACCACAGCATGTTGGGGTATCCGGAGTCACCTACATACAGACAATTGCACATTAGCTGAGTTGGAAAAGAGGGTGGAATACTACATTGCAGAACACACACAATGGTACAAAGTCAGTACACACCGACAAGCCAGGCACGCTGGTTCTGCATCTGTGACATCATCCTCGGGATGCAACTACTCCTCATCACGTAGGCATCGTGTGCAGAACCAGGGAAACGGGCACACACGTGTGAGATGCTCATATCTGCAAGACATACCACCAGAGCATTGACCGAATGGTAATGTTTTCTGTTCCTGTATGCCTGCTCATGTGCCTGTGGTGGTACCAAAGCCACAAGTGTCCCATCAATGGAGCCAATGACATGCGGCATCCTCCACAGGGCATAGAAGTCACTCTTGACGTCAGTGAGTTGTTGACGTTTAGAGAAATAGATGTACTGGTTCAGGTATCTCAACATAGCCTCCAAAACATCGCATAGCACATGGCTGAACATGGTCTGTGACATCCCACCAGCAGACGCCACAGTGTGTTGAAAGGTACCGGTGGCAAAGAAGTGTAGGGCTGCCATCACCTTCACCTTGGGGGTCAGCGCTGTAGGATATGTCCGGCCAGGTTGCAAATGTGGGGCCAACCGCACCGTCAATTCCTCAATCAGCGGCCTGGTGAAGCGGTAACGTCGGATGCAGTCCCGTTCAACCATGGTTGCAAGGTCAGGGAATGGTCTATGGACAGCTGGTGCCCTGCAGTGCATAGGTGAAGAAAGAAAGATTGTCAGTCACCCCACATATGTGGCATAGACCATACTCAATATCACATGATACATCATTACGAGACACAAGTACATGATGTGTGTGCCGTTCTGTAAGGACATGTATGGCACCTACATGGCCAACATCTAACATCACAGTTCAACATGTGTTGTCAACAAGTTCCAGGTTGTGCTATGGGAAATCATTCGGCTGTGTCACAGTACCCATGTACTGCTGTCACGTTCCAAACGCACACCACAGTGACATGTGAGGACAGATGTGCCCCAGGCCTCACAGCTCATTGACAGGTAGATTCCCAGGGACCCTGTATTGCCACATGGACACTGGCATGACATGGCGTATCATGAATACACCACAGCAAAACAACCATGACCCCCACAGGTAGTGGTCCCTGTTGCCTCTGCAGGACAGACATGGACGTCTGTGACACACACATCAAAGTCCATGCAAAAACAACGTGGATGTGGAGACTGTCTCCCATTGTGCACATGGAATCAGAGGCATTGTAAACACAACATGCACACAGACTGTGGAGGGCCATCACTATTGTGGCAATGGGTCACCCTGTGACGTACATACCGTCCCACATGGGACTCAAGGGGTATGTGACATGACATACACATACACAACCTGGAAATGTGACCATGCCACATGCTCTGAACTGAACAGTTGCACATCACAGTGGTCATGTGCACAACACACCAAGGATTCTGTCCCCATGAACACGTGCACAGCCTGGGAATGGCTGCCCCCAAGTGCCACCCAAAAAAACACATGTTGACACCCATACACAGAAAAGGTAATGCAGCCTTACATGCCTTAGGATACAGTGTGGACAGGCTGTGGTGTTGTAGGTGTGCCCCTGAGTCCCTGGAAAGTAAATGTGGCTGGCATACGTTCACCTGTGACAGGCATGGTGACATATGCGATTGACTTGTACAGGGACGCGTTGTACAGCAATGGACCGATCGGTGTGCACGCATTGGCCATTGCATATGATGTGAGCGGTTACGCGTTGTACAGCAATGGACCAATCGGTGCGCACGCATTGGCCATTGCATATGATGTGAGCGGGTACGCGTTGTACAGCAATGGACCGATCGGTGCGCACGCATTGGCCATTGCATATGATGTGAGCGGGTACGCGTTGTACAGCAATGGACCGATCGGTGCGCACGCATTGGGCATTGCATATGATGTGGCCCGAAATACGCGTTGTACAGCAATGGACCGATCGGTGCGCACGCATTGGCCATTGCATATGATGTGAGCGGGTACGCATTGTACAGCAATGGACCGATCGGTGCGCACGCATTGGCCATTGCATATGATGTGAGCGGGTACGCGTTGTACAGCAATGGACCGATCGGTGCGCACGCATTGGCCATTGCATATGATGTGAGCGCGTACGCGTTGTACAGCAATGGACCGATCGGTGCGCACGCATTGGCTGTGGCCTGGCATGGCAACGGACGCGTTTTCGAACCTTCAACGAGTCTGATGCTGTGAATTCAGTTGGCCACCCACAACAATGTTGCAAATTCATGGGTCTCATGAAGTTGAACTTTTGAAGGATGCTGTGGGCGTGTGTGAGTGGTGCAATTCCATGGATTGGCCAGATTCAGAAGATGCAAATGACTTGGACCTATCACTTTGGACACATGGGACAGTATCTGCCTCAGCAGCACACATATAATGCTGGCTGTTCCCCTGAGAGCTCACTTGCCTGCACTACATGCTCCAGGACGACATCTGCCACCACCACTGCTGCTGTCTCTGCATCCTCTGGATCCTGCAATGGCACGAACTGTGGAGAGAGCCCCAGCCTTCAGCACTGAGGAGAACCAGGCCCTGCTGGACAGCCTCCTTCCACAGTACAGCAAGCTGTATGGGAAAGCAGGGGAGCAGGTGAGTGTGCTGTCCACTGCCTTACTAAATGTGCATGTTGTCTGACTAGCTAGACTTACAGTGTGCACGCCACTGGCTAGCATGCTCACTGAGTAGTTGTCACCCCCATAGTGTGTAGTTACATGCACTGAACAGGTATAGTGCAGTAACAGTGCATTCCAACAAGGTTTTACTTCCCAGGCAATGATACCATGTAGTAACTGCTGGCAAACTGTTCATAGCCATCGTTGCACTGCCTGTGTACATCATGTGCCCCTGTGATTGAGACATGTATATCCAAATGTGTGATGCACGGATATGTTGCATGTGTAGTAATGGCCTTTACACTTTGTCATCCTCACAGGTTGATGCCCACCAGAAGCAGGAAATCTGGCTGACCATCGCCCGGGAAGTAAGATCCGTGGGGGTCTACAAGCGCCGGATCCGCAACTGCCAGAAGAGGTGGCAGGACCTTCGGGGCTGGACCCGGAGGATCGCAAGGGTCCAGCTGAAGCTGTCGCCTCCTCGCAGGAGGGGCAGACACCGGACCCTGACCCCCCACATGCTCAGGATCCTGGCGGTGGTCTTCCCTGACCTGGATGGGCAGCTGAAGGCCAGACAGCAACAAGGAGGGGGTGAGTCCATGACTGCACTGTGAACTTTGTCTGACATGCTATGTGCCCTCCTCTGGCCTGGTTAAACTTCCACAGTACATCAGTCTTGTGGTCCAGGACCCATGCCCCTCAATTGTGACATGCCCACTCCTCATCTGATACCCAGGTGTGGCCTTTACAGTCAGGAAATTGTGTCACTTGGGTACTGTGTCCTTACATTTTGCTTAGCTCAAGGTGGAGGACAGCATTTGTTCCCGTAACTTTGTTGTGGGCTTCATGGGTGGGTCCATTGCTTACACAATGCCTGAGTTCTGACATGTAATCTGCGTGTTACTTTGATATGTGGTCCAATTGCTGATCTGATTCACCACATGTGCCTGGGGTATTTGGCACACACCCATGCTGCGGGTGGGAACAATGTTTGGGCCTCAGGAGTATGTATATCAAGTGTGTCACACATACTTAGCCACCTGCCTACTGTCCAGGGCTCATCCTCTTCCACGTGGAGCAGGACAGTCATGCCTACTCCAGGCCATACAATACACTCTGTACTCCCACTCCCGTGTATCAGCTGACACGTTGTGCTCAGTGGAATGTTCCCTCAGGTGTCTGCCACTGTGTCATTGTGCTGTGGCTTTGTTGTCAGGACTACTGGGGTGTTTATCGGTTAGGGCGCAGCATGCCACCAGAGATGTGACCATAGGAGACGATACTTGTGTGACATATAGGTGTTTGATCACTTGACTGTGCAGACTGGGGTATGCGAATGTGAAGTTCAGGCAGCTGTCTCCCATTCACAGCAGATTGTGAGGTGCTAAGGTTCCGAGGGTTGTGTTTCATGTCTCCCATATGTCCAATTGGTATGACGTGGACAAATAAGAGTTCAGATGATGTGGTTTGTGGGGGATGGACATGTGCACTTGTCAGCTACAGAACTTGCATTCCCCATGACCTAGGATTGTGACACAGTGCAGACTGTTGTTGGCTGGCTGCCCTGCCCATGTGACTGGAGACAGTGATGTATGACTTTGCAGGCATGCCTGTGCCATGACATTAAACTCCCTAAGAGTGATCCTGCAGGTGAGTGACATGTGCTACATGCACCCCATTGTGGCATTGACTATCAGGACATGGGTGCATCATGGTGTCTGGTGCTGGTATGCATCACATGCATTTCAAAATAGACTCTGGCCATCCCTTTATCCGGACACCTGTACTGACCCAGTGGCAAGAGTTGTGATGTGTGCATGTTCACATACTTCACCGTGTTCTCTGCACTGTCCAACTACTGTGTAGGTGGTGCATGTGTCCACACTGGGGTATTGCCATCCGACAGGCACCAGACAGATGGGTGCAAGGCCAGGAGGGATGTGAGTGCCATGGTTGACCATCCGACTGACAATTGGCTTCTCCTACTCTGTTTGAGCACTTTTGGCAACGTTCAACTAAGGATGCCAGGGCTTGCTCTGTAATGTGCTGTACTTACTGTGGTGTGTGCGGTCATCCACGGCCACAGGAGGGGACAGATCCACGGACCAGGAGGAGCCGCAGAGCCAGACTGGGTCAGCAGCCGATGAGTGGTCGGAGGGACCCAGTGGCACGGAGGGCGAGGGGAGCCACACCGAGGAGTCCTCAGCAGCATCCACCTCAGCTGAGGACCACAGCAGCTCGGAGGATGACTCCTTTGTGGAGGCGGGTGTCAGCAGCCACCACACCCCAGCTAGTATTGCTGTCCCCGCCACCACCACCACCACCGCCCTCCCATCGGCTCCCATTCCAGAGGTCCGTGGAGGCTCCCGTGTTCAGGAGCGTGTCTCCTTCGTGCCAGGCACCGCAGCCCCTGCCCCTGTGTCCCCTGCTGCCCTGAGTGAGGAGTCTGTGTACCTACTTCGCCAGCTCCATGTAGGGCAGACAGCAATGCTGAGTGTCCTCCATGCCCACACCACTCTGTTTACACAGCTGGTGTCGTTTATGGAGGGCATCTCATCGGGCATGTCTGCCCTACAGAGGAGCAATAGGTCCATGGACTCCTCCCTGACAGCAGCAGTGTCCCTCCTCCAACAGTCCCTCATCCCTCCTACCTCTGCCCCATCCACACTTCCTGGCACCCTACCTGTCCCAAGCACATGCACACCTGCACAATCACCCAAACACACAGACACGAGCAGCACAGACACACCCACTACAAAAACAAAACGTGCACGCAGGCATCCTCAGGGGACTGATACCACACCCACAGGGGATGGGGAACAGACACGCACACAGGCATCCACAGTCACTCCGCAGTCCTCCGATACCTCTCCCTCCGAGGCCCCTTCCCTTGCCTCACCTGCAACCCCACCTACAAAGCAGATCTTGCTCTGTGACCTCGGCCTCTTCCCCTCCGATCCAGCTGATCCAGCATACAGGGGGAAGAGGAAGTCCACTCCGCACAGAGGGGAGTGCCCTCACCCCCGGACACCCTCCCCCAGGCACAGACAGACTGAGGCCCCCATCCGCAAGTCCCCCCAGACCCGGAAGAGCAAGACCTCGCCGCCGCCCTGCAGCTCAACCACCAAGTCTCCTTCCTCCATCCCTCAGGCCCCCACTTCACAGGTTCCCCCACCACACCCTGCCCCAGGTTCCCCCACCCACAGATACACCATCCCCAAAATGATCCGGCCTTCTCCCCCTACCACTTGCTCTTCCAGCACCACACCCCCGCTGCACATGTTTGTGCCACTGGTGTGGAGACCGTGTCCTCCCCCTCTGTCCTGCTGTGAGAAGTTGGCCTGGTATATGCTGTTCACTAATTAAAGTGGACACCTTGCACCAGGGCAAATCGACTCTTATGGTAGATAGGTTTAAGACAACCTTTTAAAGAAAGCTATCCTAGTGGTAGCTGTGGAGAGCAGCCTTCAGGCTAAGTCTCGGAGGAATGTAAAGCAGCTTGTTTTACCATATAATCTCTTGAATCACCAAATGAAAAGACACCACACAGGTATATATATCAAATATATATGTATTTATTTCTAAATAACTCTCTACTAATCTCTTTATGAGATTAGAAGACAAACATATGCACAAATCAACGTTTCACAATAAGTTAAGCACAAAATATGGCTGGGGCCCTAGGGGCGTACCAGACCATATACTAAGTAAGAGACTTAGGGACAACGACTTGCAGGGAGACAAGGCCTAGGGCCTTCAGAAGTGCTGGGGCCTCACAAAACCACCCAAGGCAGGTAAGTAAAGGACCCACGGGGGACGCGTGCAGTGTGGATACACAGGCGCGGATCGCCGTTAACTTCAATGGAGCAAGTCGCGGTTGGAAATAAAGAGTTTTAGGATACTTCGGGAGAACCTACAAGCAAGTCACTTACAGGGTAAGTAGTTCTAGGGCCCACACCCACAGGAGCACCGTAGTGCTGGAGTTACCTCACCCAGGGAAGCCGGGTGCATAGGTGTCCTTTGGTGTCGGGTCGCGGCGTCGTTTTCAATGGCGAACAAAGAAGACTTGCTGCTTGCGGGAGCTGAAGAAGTGTCCGGTGGAATCCAAGCCTGGATTCTGAAGAAGGATGACCTGAAAGCAGAGGGGACAGTGTTCAAAGTCACTGGGCAGTGACCCGGGGCAAGGAAGATGGATGCCCACCGTCGTCGGTTGATTCAGGTCGGTTGCTGGTGCCTTGACTCTTCAGCCACGTGGTCCAGGAGGGGTCGACGATGACCAGGAGCTGGATTCGATGGGTCCCTCGACGTCTGCAGCTGACTGCGGTGTCGGCAACTCGATTGGAGCCAACAAGCCTTGGCAGCAGCAAGTCTCGGGGAGATGAAGAAAAGTCGATGGCACAGACCAGCAAGGTCTGAGGGACTCACCCAGCAAGGGTAAGTCAGGGCAGGCCTGGAGCAACCAGGGGAGCCCTTTGGTTTCTTTAAGAAGTCTTCTGGGGACCCACAAGCCGGCGGGCAAGGGATCGCGAAGACACCTCGGGCGGAATCACTCAACAGGGGCCCACGGTCACTCGGGACGGTGTAGGCCTCTGATCTTCGGAGGGATTCCTGCTGGAGGTCGGGACCACACGTGGTCCAAAGCACAGGTTCGTAGAACGTTGTGAAGGGGTTGCACTCGACAATAGTGCACGGTACCCAGGGGTCGCGGTTCCTCGTTACTCGTGGGGTCCACTTGCCTCAGCTTCGCTGGGGACTCACGATGGCCTGGGAGAGGTCAGGAAATCCACTTCCTGGGCTGCAGGGACTTCGGACTCCGGCGGGAGCGGCGTAGTTTGCGACCGTCGTTGTCGTTTTTGGTGCCTGCCAAGCAGGGGAGTCACTCCTTGACTCCAAGGGAGATTCTTCTGTCTTCCAAAGGTAGTGGAACGTCGAAGGGCCAGGATTCTTCTGTAGAGCGTCGTCCAGGGGTTATCTGCTTTGCAATGGCAAGGTTCCCCCTCTTATACTAAAAAGAGGGGATGGACTAGCTCTATGACCCCACCTATGGGAGGGTCAAGGGAGGGGGTGGCTACACCCACTTCCCTTTGTCCAGTTTCGTGCCAGAGCAGGGGCAGGTAGCCCCTGAGCTGGTTTGAACTGGCATATGCACAGAGGAGCCTTTTGCTCCCCCAGTGCAGGACTTCAAAGCACTCTAAGAGTGCACCCACCCAGCCCCAATACACATTATCCTGTCTGGGGAGGTGGTCACACCTCCCTGCAACAGGAAACCTATTGTCCAGGCCTCCCCTGCCGGAGTTTCGTCCAGCAGCAGGAGGCCAGACTTGTGTCTGTGGCAGCAGCATCCATTTTGTGATGCCAGGGCTTCAGAAAGAAGTTACCGGGTAAGCCAGAGTTAACATGTCTTTCCCTCTAGAAGGGTGGAATGCTACCCCCGCCGCCAGGATTGGCGGGGGGGTAGTATTCCAAGATGTTTGACACCAAACACGACATGTTTAGGTGCAGCCATTCCAAAGTTAGCATTTTACCGCGAGGATATAATGCGCTTAAGAGTATATGGTCAGGCTGCACTACAAACAGCATCAGAGATGGTCTCCGAACGCTGCAGAGGGGCCCTGCTCATGCAGGGGCACCCTCTCACATAGGAACCATGCACTCTGCCTTTAGGATTGATAAGGCCTGCCTTAGGAGTGACTTATAGGTTTATATGTGTGTATGTATTTAGTGATATAGGTAACCTATATCACAGTAAGGGGTGCATGCACCACCCTACCCAGGCTGCAGTAGCAGACCTGTGGTGTCAGTTTGGATGGCCTTCCAGGGGTGGCATAATACATGCTGCAGCCCCTGGTAGGCCTCTGAGGTACCTATGCCCTTGGTACATAGTATACCATATACTAGGGACTTATAAGGGCACTCCAGATTCCAATCAGAGATGTGCCTAAGGCACATGGAAACCTTTTTACAGAGAAAGCAGATAGACTGGGGCCCTGAATAGCAGGATCCCAGTCCAACTAAGTCATAAACCAGCAAAACACCATAAAAAAAGTGGGGGCAACCATATAGTCAGATTCCACCTTCCTACATAACCCCCCCCAAACGAAAGGAGATAAGGCTAACCTTGGCCAGTTGAGCCTTCATTGACTAAGTGGTCATATAAGGAAGCACCTGCACTAGCATGGTTGCCCCCTGTCTTATGGTCCACTAAGCAATCCCTCACCCTAAGGGTATGAGAGGGTCTCCACCATGGGGAATCACTACCTGTGGTGTGCTTAGGTAAAGTACAAGGCTGGTGAGGTGTCTGAGTAGGGAAGTGAGGCCCTAGGAATGTTGGCCTCAGCTTCCTCAGATCACTGGTCACCATGTATGCCTGTCTTTCCATGACTGAGTTGCACTTTGCTCTAAGGGTCAACCTTTGGCTGCCTACAGCTGTGGGTTGGGTCCCTTTGGATGGACTACTGGAGGGACATGGCAGGTTTGGAACCTTCTGGTCCCAGGTTTGCCCTTGCCTACCAGAGTCCTTCTGGGGAGGTCCCTACATAAAGGTATGGGGGATCCCTCAGTGTGTAGAGGAATTTTCACCTGGCTAGGGCTACTAGACTGGGTGCCCCTAATCTGCTGATGGGGGGCTTCCTCTGGACAGGGGGCCCTGGGGGGTCCACTGACCTCCCTGACCTCTGCAGCCCTGGGCTGACTGAGGCAGGGTAGAGAGGGGCAGGTTACCTGCTCCAGACGGGGTACCACCTTGGAAGGGTCCTCTGCCATCAGGGGTGTGGCCAGGCCAGGCCTGACTACCTCTGTGGCAGTTCCTTCACTAGGGGTAGGGTCAGTTCCCTGAGGAGGCTGACCCTTACCTACTGTCTGGGGGGAAGAAGACTTTTCTTCAACCCTTGTGCTCTCTTTTGGGGGAGAGTGGGCCATTCTTTCAGGCTCCATCTCTCCAAATTCTTGGGCTGGGGCTGTGGCCATCACAGCCCCACTAACCTTTACAGGGACGCCCAACATCCTAAGATGGGTTTGGTGTTCCACTTCAGCCCAGGCTGAAATTTCCAGATCATTGCCCATCAGGCAATCTACAGGTAGGGTTGGGGACACTGCCACTCTTTTTGGGCCTGTGACCCCCTCCCAGCTGAGATTGACTATGGCCATGGGGTGATCTGTTCTGACACCATCAATGTTGGTCACCTGGTATTTAAACTCAGGTAAAAGCTGGTGAGGGGGGACTAGTTTCCCTGCCACCATGGTGACACTAGCCCCTGTGTCCCTAAATGCCACAGCTTTCTGACCATTAATTATTGGCTCCAATCTGTACCTGCCCAATGCTATGGGACCCATGGTAAAGGTGGCAAATCCTATACCACCATCAGAGTCAGAGGAGACTGTTGAGGGGTCCCTGTCTAAACTAGGGCCCACCTAAGTTCCTCTTGCAAAAGCACCTAACTTTTTGGGTGCACTACTCCCAACTGGAGGATTACTACTGGTAGTACCAGGAGGGGTGGTAGTAGTTGTGGGAGGAACATTTTCTTTATTGCCAATCCTGGGGCAACTGGGATCAGTTTTCCAGTGCCCAGGCTTTTTACAGACATGGCAATAGGGTTTCTTTTCAGGAGAGGAAGGAGTTTGGGACCCACCCCCAGAAGAGGAATTTTGGGGCCCTGTAGGGGACTTATCCTTAGATTTATCCCCACCTTTCTCTTGGGACTTAGTAGAATCTTTCTTCTGGTCACCACCCTGATTTCTAGTTTTTACTCTGGTTCTGACCCACTTGTCTGCCTTCTTTCCCAATTCTTGGGGAGAGGTCAGATCAGAGTCCACCAGATACTGGTGCAAAAGCTGGTTTTGACAATTATTAAGGATCTGCTCCCTCATAATCAAATTGTACAATCCTAAAAAGTCCTGCACTTTGTTGCCATGTATCCAACCTTCCAGAGCCTTTGTAGCACAATCTACAAAATCAACCCAGTCTTGAGTCTGAGCTTTTTGGGTGTCTCTGAACTTCAACCTATACTGTTCAGTGGTTAGGCCAAACCCATCTATCAGAGCACTCTTCAAGACTGTGTAATTGTCAGCATCCTCTTCTCTTACAGTGAGGAGCTTGTCTCTACCTTTGTCTGCAAAGGAGAGCCACAAGATTGCTGCCCACTGCCTCTGGGGGACCTTCTGAACTTTACAGGCCCTCTCCAGTGCAGTTATCCATTTGTGGATGTCATCCCCACTCTGGTAGGGAGGGACAATCTTGTTTAGGTTTCTATGGTCATAAGACCTGTCCCTATCTCTAGGGATATTGCTGCCACCATGGGACTCTAGTCCCAACTTTCTTCTCTCCCTGAGGAGATCTAGGGATTCCCTATCTAAAGCCAGTTGCTTTTTTCTGATTTCCAGCTGAGTTTCCTCATACCGGACCAGCCTGGCTCTCCTCTCATGAGAGGATTCCCTCCTGTGAGAGGAGACAGAGCTCCCTATAGAGGTGCCAGAGTGGTTAGACTCCTGAGAAGGAGATCTAGACTTCCTGGGCACACTCTTAATCCTTCCTGGGGGGACAAAGAGGGCATCATTTTGATCATCCTCATCATCTTCCACAGGAGGGATTGGGTTTTCCAGGTCAGGGTCATTGTCACCCTCCTGGCCAGTTTCAGAGGGGGGCTGGGGGTATTGGTACCCCTGGCCTCCTCCTCTTCTTCTGCCCCACCCTCAGCTCCTACCCCTTCAGTCCCTACAGGCTTACTAAGGTCATAAGCCACCAACAACTCCTTGAGGTGTTGGGTGGTGGGACTTTGGCCTGTCCTTATTTTTCTCAAGTTGCATAAAGCTCTCAATTCCAAGAATGGGAGTGTATCATACTTGGAGGGTGGAAGCTCAATGGCTTCCTGCAAGGATTCTTTGGATCCTCCCCTTAAAGACATTCTAGTGTTGTGCAGTGTTGTACTACCTACACTAGTTTGTGGCCTACTGATCCTAGCTTGAGCTGTGGAAAGGGTGTGCTATCCCTTGGCACCCAGCTCTAAGTTCAGTAGAACTTATTGATACTAAGCTTGACTTTATATGTACCTTGAGTACCTATAATGGTTTTCAGTTAGTAATTCAAATAGAGATTTTCTGGTAAAACAATGGCAAGCTGGAATCCCACACGCTGCCCACCAATGTGAGAAGTTGGCCTGGTATATGCTGTTCACTAATTAAAGTGGACACCTTGCACCAGGGCAAATCGACTCTTATGGTAGATAGGTTTAAGACAACCTTTTAAAGAAAGCTATCCTAGTGGTAGCTGTGGAGAGCAGCCTTCAGGCTAAGTCTCGGAGGAATGTAAAGCAGCTTGTTTTACCATATAATCTCTTGAATCACCAAATGAAAAGACACCACACAGGTATATATATCAAATATATATGTATTTATTTCTAAATAACTCTCTACTAATCTCTTTATGAGATTAGAAGACAAACATATGCACAAATCAACGTTTCACAATAAGTTAAGCACAAAATATGGCTGGGGCCCTAGGGGCGTACCAGACCATATACTAAGTAAGAGACTTAGGGACAACGACTTGCAGGGAGACAAGGCCTAGGGCCTTCAGAAGTGCTGGGGCCTCACAAAACCACCCAAGGCAGGTAAGTAAAGGACCCACGGGGGACGCGTGCAGTGTGGATACAAAGGCGCGGATCGCCGTTAACTTCAATGGAGCAAGTCGCGGTTGGAAATAAAGAGTTTTAGGATACTTCGGGAGAACCTACAAGCAAGTCACTTACAGGGTAAGTAGTTCTAGGGCCCACACCCACAGGAGCACCGTAGTGCTGGAGTTACCTCACCCAGGGAAGCCGGGTGCATAGGTGTCCTTTGGTGTCGGGTCGCGGCGTCGTTTTCAATGGCGAACAAAGAAGACTTGCTGCTTGCGGGAGCTGAAGAAGTGTCCGGTGGAATCCAAGCCTGGATTCTGAAGAAGGATGACCTGAAAGCAGAGGGGACAGTGTTCAAAGTCACTGGGCAGTGACCCGGGGCAAGGAAGATGGATGCCCACCGTCGTCGGTTGATTCAGGTCAGTTGCTGGTGCCTTGACTCTTCAGCCACGTGGTCCAGGAGGGGTCGACGATGACCAGGAGCTGGATTCGATGGGTCCCTCGACGTCTGCAGCTGACTGCAGTGTCGGTAACTCGATTGGAGCCAACAAGCCTTGGCAGCAGCAAGTCTCGGGGAGATGAAGAAAAGTCGATGGCACAGACCAGCAAGGTCTGAGAGACTCACCCAGCAAGGGTAAGTCAGGGCAGGCCTGGAGCAACCAGGGGAGCCCTTTGGTTTCTTTAAGAAGTCTTCTGGGGACCCACAGGCCGGCGGGCAAGGGATCGCGAAGACACCTCGGGGGGAATCACTCCACAGGGGCCCACGGTCACTCGGGACGGTGTAGGCCTCTGATCTTCGGAGGGATTCCTGCTGGAGGTCGGGACCACACGTGCTCCAAAGCACAGGTTCGTAGAACGTTGTGAAGGGGTTGCACTCGACAATAGTGCACGGTACCCAGGGGTCGCGGTTCCTCGTTACTCGTGGGGTCCACTTGCCTCAGCTTCGCTGGGGACTCACGATGGCCTGGGAGAGGTCAGGAAATCCACTTCCTGGGTTGCAGAGACTTCGGACTCCGGCAGGAGCGGCGTCGTTTGCGACCTTCGTTGTCATTTTTGGTGCCTGCCAAGCAGGGGAGTCACTCCTTGACTCCAAGGGAGATTCTTCTGTCTTCCAAAGGTAGTGGAACGTCGAAGGGCCAGGATTCTTCTGTAGAGCATCGTCCAGGGGTTATCTGCTTTGCAATGGCAAGGTTCCCCCTCTTATACTAAAAAGAGGGGATGGACTAGCTCTATGACCCCACCTATGGGAGGGTCAAGGGAGGGGTGGCTACACCCACTTCCCTTTGTCCAGTTTCGCGCCAGAGCAGGGGCAGGTAGCCCCTGAGCTGGTTTGAACTGGCATATGCACAGAGGAGCCTTTTGCTCCCCCAGTGCAGGACTTCAAAGCACTCTAAGAGTGCACCCACCCAGCCCCAATACACATTATCCTGTCTGGGGAGGTGGTCACACCTCCCTGCAACAGGAAACCTATTGTCCAGGCCTTCCCTGCCGGAGTTTCGTCCAGCAGCAGGAGGCCAGACTTGTGTCTGTGGCAGCAGCAACCATTTTGTGATGCCAGGGCTTCAGAAAGAAGTTACCGGGTAAGCCAGAGTTAACATGTCTTTCCCTCTAGAAGGGTGGAATGCTACCCCCGCCGCCAGGATTGGCGGGGGGTAGTATTCCAAGATGTTTGTCACCAAACACGACATGTTTAGGTGCAGCCATTCCAAAGTTAGCATTTTACCGCGAGGATATAATGCGCTTAAGAGTATATGGTCAGGCTGCACTACAAACAGCATCAGAGATGGTCTCCGAACGCTGCAGAGGGGCCCTGCTCATGCAGGGGCACCCTCTCACATAGGAACCATGCACTCTGCCTTTAGGATTGATAAGGCCTGCCTTAGGAGTGACTTATAGGTTTATATGTGTGTATGTATTTAGTGATATAGGTAACCTATATCACAGTAAGGAGTGCATGCACCACCCTACCCAGGCTGCAGTAGCAGACCTGTGGTGTCAGTTTGGATGGCCTTCCAGGGGTGGCATAATACATGCTGCAGCCCCTGGTAGGCCTCTGAGGTACCTATGCCCTTGGTACATAGTATACCATATACTAGGGACTTATAAGGGCACTCCAGATTCCAATCAGAGATGTGCCTAAGGCACATGGAAACCTTTTACAGAGAAAGCAGATAGACTGGGGCCCTGAATAGCAGGATCCCAGTCCAACTAAGTCATAAACCAGCAAAACACCATAAAAAAAGTGGGGGCAACCATATAGTCAGATTCCACCTTCCTACACCTGCCCACCTTACCTGAACCCCATTCTACTCCCCTGGAGATAGGCACTGCAGTGGAGTCCACTACCAACCCGTCTGACTTGGGCACTGCAGTGGGGAACCTGTCCACTCCATCTGCACAGCCCACTGCAGTCGTGCCGGCACCTACACCACTCATGCCCCCCAGTTGTGCCGGCACACACCATGTCAGACACCTCCACTGCAGTTGTCAGTGACTCTCCAGCACCCACCACCCCTTCCCTGCCTCCTTCTGGTAAGCCCTGAACCTGTCCCTGCGGTGCCTGGCCTGCCCCCCGTATGCCCCTCCGAGGGGAATGTCCCTGGTGTGTAGCAGTGTAGGCATGCAAAGGGTGACATCTGCCACTGTCACCCTGTTTGGACTTTGATAATGGACTGGCCATTGGCCTTTGTTATTTTTCTGGACTTTCACTTTTTCACACACATATGCTGAATAAAGCTACTTTCTGTCTCTAGAGGGTTTTGCTTCTGATGTACATGATGTTGATAATGCTAACCATGCCCTTGCTGCAGTGATGGTGATTTTTGATCTCAGGAAAATGAAGTGTTACTGTGCAGGACCCCATGTGGTCCAGGGGGAATGTGTCCTATCCTGTTGTGTATCCATGTCATCCTTTGCAGCAATATGAGGGTGTCATGTTTTCAAGATTTGGCAATGGGATTTCCTACTTTTATTTGCAATATCACATCTGTGGCTTACACCCCTGCACATCTGTTGTGCTTGCCATTGTTCTATTTGTCTATTTCCCTGACCGTGTGACCATCTCCACTGGACATGCAAGTTTGGGCATCAATGGGGAAGGACTCATCTGTGTTATCAGTGCAACTTGCTATACATGTGTGTTGGATCTGTGCTGATGATTTCGGTGACACACCCATGACCAGGCTGATATGACGGGAGCCTTCATTTTGTGCTAATTGTTGACTGAGTGACCAAGTGTTCTGCTGACATGATAGAGCCCTACTGGGACAACGTATGGCACAGCTTTCCTTACACAGGAGTGGAGTCCCCTCATGGCAGTGTGTAATTCTGTGACATTGCCTGAGCACAAGGTGTGTGGTGTGTGAGCATGTCTGTGTGTGTTCACTTCCATTTTGCTAGGCAGGCTGGGATCCCTAGTGATGTTCCTGTTTGTGATGCTTGCTGAGTTGACCTATGTTCCCCAAAAGTCTTCTCCCTGGCTTCTCTGGGATGTGGGTGCATGGCACATTACTGGTCATCAGGGTGTCACCAATAGGTGTGTTTGCTGTCAGGGCTGAGTTTGTGGGGAAACGCAGATGAGACACAGTCAGGATTCCCCTTGGCACTTGTTGGTTACACCAGGCATGTAATTTACAGTTTGTGTTAGCTTTCAGTGATTGTGACACGTTGTGTGTGTGACTGCTGCCACTCCTCAGGGTCAGAGCTGCAATGTTGGTAGTTGTCTATGTGTGTTCTTTGTGGGTGACCTTGGCTTCTTCATTGGTGTGTGACTGTGGGCGGGATCCCATTGGTTGGTGTGGTTTTGACATCATGCCCATGTACGGCGTACTGTGCAGTGTGTCAGACAGTCACGAGTCTTGTTGACTGGCCATGTGTGATGGGTTTCTGCACCTTAGTTCCCACCACCACCCCTGGGATTGTCATGGGTGCATGTGCAATGTCACCAGTGCATGTGAGCTTCACTGCTGCACATTGGTGGAGATCAAGGTGTGTGGTGTTGAGTGTGTGCAGATGAGAGTTGTTTCACGGCTAGACCCCTGCCTCCATATTGGCCTTGGCTGACAGGCCGTGCTGATTGATTTGTGCTTGTGTAGGTGTGATGGTAGTTTGTTGCTCAGGACACATGACTGTGGTTCACAGTGTGAACGACATCTAGCTTTGTCATCACAGTGGGATTATCATGCAGGCCAGTGTCACCACAATGTGGGGACCCTGGGGGTGGTGCTGTGGTGGCTCTGTGTCTTGCTTTGTTAGTTGCTGTGCCTACAAGCTTGTGTGACATGTGTAATTTGGGCTCCCTCTCATCTAACAATGCCTGATTGCCCACAAAGGGGATTCGGATCCATGAGTTACTTTTGTGTGGCACTGTATGCACATCTGTGTAATTGGGATTCAGGCCTCCTCATGTGTTGTGTGGTTGCCTGGGGACACTGGCACCCCCCTCACCTGTTGTGTTTGATATGCAGAGTGGGGCTGCATGTTTGTGTTTGTGCATCTGCACCACTGCATTGGCATATCTTTAGTGTGCCATTGGCTGTATGTTGTTTGGTGGGTTTCCCCTGCTGTCCCTGGGACTCCTAGGTCATCAGTCAGCACAGTGATCATGGTTTGTATGTCCCATTGCTGCCATGGTATGGTATTTGTTCACCTCACATCTACAGTCTCCACAGGATATCTACATTTGTGTGCCCATTGGTGCAGATATGTGGGTCTGCATTATGATGGTCACTTCTGTCATTGTGTTATTGATGAATGTTTACAGTGTCAGCCCCCATGGGTGATGTTTGTCTGCACATGGCCAAAGGTATGTCTTATTTGCACTGCACTGTTTGCCTCACCCAATCTATGTTGCTATGGGACACAAGCACTACTATGCCACTGATGTGTTTGTTGTTCTGTGACCAGGGAGAATCCATGCAGTTTGGCACTTGTAGCTTTTTCCATGACAACACTTACAATTTGGTCACTGTGATGATGGGGGTTTAGACCCCATTGCCACAATGTTCAAAATGTGCTTCAGCTATGGACCCCACACTTACCTTTTGGTCACTGTGATGATGGGGGGGTTACACCAGATTGCCACAATGTTCAAAATGTGCTTCAGCTATGGACCCCACACTTACCTTTTGGTCACTGTGATGATGGGGGGTTACACCACATTGCCACAATGTTCAAAATGTGCTTCAGCTATGGACCCCACACTTACCTTTTGGTCACTGTGATGATGGGGTGTTAGACCCCATTGCCACAGTGGTCATGGTCTGCTTGCATTGTGGAGGCCACACACATTTATGTGTGACACATGTGATAGGGGGTCACATTGTGTGTTCAATGTCATGTTCAGTGTTGTAATTATACAAATCACAGCTTGTGCGCACTCGAATTAACCAGTTGACTAAATATACTCTATATACAATGCTTAACTAATTTGGTGTGCACTGCCTGAAGTGGTTCTACCCTGCCACCAATTCTGATAGAAAGTACAAACTAGAGCATAATGATCTAGACAGGCTGTGCACTACCGAAAACACTCCCTGTGAGTGTGTATGAACAATTTTTCAATTCATTAAAACATTTATATACATGGAGAAACAGAATTATGCGTAAATCAACATCATTCCTGAAAACCACAATTATCCCAAAATTGTATGAATGAACCATCGGCCAAAACCATCTTGATGGTAAAACTTCTTTCGTCCGCTTCTATGAATCCAAATCAAAATGTCGGTTTCAAAAGTCCGTTTATTCAGATCATAAACATTAAAATGTTGCTTGCTCCAAAATCCCAATGCATTTCGGGTGTAACCAACACCCTTCTTCAGGGGATATCTATAAACAAATGTATCAAGTTTACGTCACATTAAACAACAAACATATCAATTGAAACATAATAAACATTTGGAAACAGACCCTTATAATCCGGGAGGATCCTAAAAATACATGCATCTTGAAATATGGACTGTGAATAGTCTGCATATTCTTGCTCAAGGAATCACCAGATCTTAACAGTGAAGATGACGCTGAAAGTGACTGACCACTCAAAAACAGAAAAGGTACCAAACGTGCCAATACACCCTGTGTACGAAATAAAATAAAACGAGACGGAACAGAAAAAACCCTTTACTATGAGACCATATCTACCTAATTCCAATCCACTAACGAACAACAGCCGGAACTACAGCAAGATTGTCGGAAAATGTCAAGAGTAACCTGTAAACCCAAAGAGAGCACGTTGTCAATAGCCACCAAAATGACATCTGCTCACATAACACGTTAATTCTAGAGTCTGCCAAACAGAACTTTTTGTCGAGGGGTTATCCCAGGGAAATAGTGGAAGAATCAGCCGCTAGAGTAGAAGAATTGTCTAGATCTGCTTTATTGGAGAAGAAAGTGAAATCTGTTGAAAGTAGAGAAGTATTTGTTTCCACTTTTTCAACCCAATCTCCTGCCATTAAAAAAATCATTCTGAATAGATGGGATCTGTTACAAACAGAATCTGACTTTGGGGATCTCTTTAAAGACAAGCCAATTGTTGCGTACAAACGTTCTAAGAATATCAGGGAACTATTGAAGAGGTATGACACTGTTGTATTGGCATGTTTGGTACCTTTTCTGTTTTTGAGTGGTCAGTCACTTTCAGCGTCATCTTCACTGTTAAGATCTGGTGATTCCTTGAGCAAGAATATGCAGACTATTCACAGTCCATATTTCAAGATGCATGTATTTTTAGGATCCTCCCGGATTATAAGGGTCTGTTTCCAAATGTTTATTATGTTTCAATTGATATGTTTGTTGTTTAATGTGACGTAAACTTGATACATTTGTTTATAGATATCCCCTGAAGAAGGGTGTTGGTTACACCGAAATGCATTGGGATTTTGGAGCAAGCAACATTTTAATGTTTATGATCTGAATAAACGGACTTTTGAAACCGACATTTTGATTTGGATTCATAGAAGCGGACGAAAGAAGTTTTACCATCAAGATGGTTTTGGCCGATGGTTCATTCATACAATTTTGGGATAATTGTGGTTTTCAGGAATGATGTTGATTTACGCATAATTCTGTTTCTCCATGTATATAAATGTTTTAATGAATTGAAAAAATTGTTCATACACACTCACAGGGAGTGTTTTCGGTAGTGCACAGCCTGTCTAGATCATTATGCTCTAGTTTGTACTTTCTATCAGAATTGGTGGCAGGGTAGAACCACTTCAGGCAGTGCACACCAAATTAGTTAAGCATTGTATATAGAGTATATTTAGTCAACTGGTTAATTCGAGTGCGCACAAGCTGTGATTTGTATAATTGTGATAGTTTCCTTTTCTCTACCCGACACAGCTAATAGCAGCACCACTCAATATGTCATTTGAAGATATACTACATCTCACAGAAAATAAGGCAGAAACCAAAGCTTATAGTGCATCAGATGCTCAAGATATTTATGGCCTTATCCGGGAGGCTCGCTCTTTTGATATAACACAGGGTCCGGTTGTTCAGCAACTGAGACAATTAGAATACTTGATGAGACGTGAAATTAACCAACGTTTGCATGCTACGACTCTAGTGCAATATCATAAAGCTAGTAGGATTCCGAGAGGGTTGAGATTACCACTTAAACCGATGATGTTTAAGATGAATAAAAAATTCATGGACAAGTGGTACTCCATTTTAAACAAGTGTTCACTAGATCTCATCCTCTTAATAGTAGAAGAATTGTCTAGCGTTTTGATTGGTCTAGAGCAGGAAATTCAAGAACTACATGATGCTTTGAAAACACGCATGACAGGAGAGGATTGGACAGCATCATTAGAAGGTATTAACAAAAAATTAGATTTTTATGCCAAAGAGATACACGAACGTAAGGTACGTAAGTTTAGACGCGATACTATTGACTACAAGCTTGACGAGGTATATTCCTGGGCAGAGGTGTATGCGCAGAGGCGCACATACCAGAAACCCGGGAATTCGTCCTCTGAAGAGAGTGTAGCTTCTGTTAGTGACACCCGTTTAACAAGATCACCTGTACCAGTTTTGGTTGACAATACATTATCACAAGCACCATCTACATCTACCACTAAGGTCTCTTTTTTAGAGATCAGTGCAGCCGCCAACAACCCACCGCCAGGACAAACAAATCCCGAGTCAGACACACCAAAACCCGTAGAGGTAGTGGAGGGAGCAAAGCAACCCAATGTAGGACGGAGGCCGAAAAAACACTAGTGGTGAATATCTCTTCTATTTCGTTAACAAAGGCACAAACAGCGGTATTGAACAAGGACACATCTTTTGTGCCCACATTCCATACTTCGTCGTTCAACACAGAAATAGAATTCTATAAGTTCATTCGCAAAGTGAGGTTGCGATACTTTTTTTCTAATCCTAGCTTCATGAATATTGATTCTAGTGAAAAAGAATACACTGAATTTAAACCTAAAAGTACTTTCATAGCACCTAGCTCACACAAGGTTCTGGACACGTTTGAGACATTGGTAAAGAAGGATTTATCCCATTTATCCACTCCTTCTAGGAAACGTCTTAATTTGACAGCATCAGACAGGAAAGCTTTAAAGTCCTTGAGGATGAATGAGTCACTAGTGTTCTTTCCAGCAGATAAGGGGGTGCCCTGGTTGTTATGGACAGTCATTTCTATGAAGCCAAAGTTAATGAAATGTTGTTGGATGATTCCACGTATTTACCGTTGAGCCAGGATCCGACTTCTGAATTCCAAGATTCTTTGTTTAAACTTTTGACGCATGCCAAAGATATGGGATGGATTAGTTCCAAGACTTTTGATTTCTTGTACTCTAAGTTTCCACGCAGGCCATTAATATACATGTTACCCAAAATTCATAAGAGTCTCAGAGATCCTCCACTGCGTCCCATTGTGTCTGGGTGCAGTTCCATTCATGAATCATTGGGTCATTATTTAGATACTTTTTTACAGCCTTTTGTGCAGGAGGGACCTACTTACGTTCAGGACACCACTCATTTTTTGAAACTGTTAGGGGACCTTGTTTTGACACCAGGCGAAGAAATTTGGTTAGCCACAGTTGATGTAGTCGCATTATACACTTCTATTCCTCATGCAGAGGGGATTGAAGCTATTGAGTGGGCCCTACTACGGCAGGGGGACATACCGGCTAATAAAGTTTTCTCTTGGAATTGTTACAATTTTGTCTTTTTAATAGTTACTTTAAATGGCAAGACAAATTTTTCTTCAAACCAATGGTACTTCCATGGGTTTTGCGGGGGCTCCCAGTTATGCCAACATCTTCATGATGAAGTTTGAACAGGAAAATATACTTAATGATTCTACATGGACTGATCATCTCATCATATACCGACGGTATATTGATGATGTTTTCATCATGTGGCAAGGCGAGAAACAAGACCTGGAAAGGAAGCTTACAACTCTTAACGACATTAATCCTAGGATTCAGTTTACATTCATATTAGACAAGCGGGCTATATCATATTTGGATGTAGACATTGAATTGCGTGATTCTAAGATTCACACTAAGGTTTTCAAAAAATTGACTGACCGAAATAACACGTTACTATTCGACAGTTTTCATCCTGGTTCTTTAAAGAAACATCTTCCATTTTCCCAGTTTTTAAGGATCAAACGCATAACTACAGATCCCACACAATTGATTGAGACTCTAGAATCTGCCAAACAGAACTTTTTGTCGAGGGGTTATCCCAGGGAAATAGTGGAAGAATCAGCC
Source organism: Calotriton arnoldi (assembly GCA_963921515.1). Taxonomy (NCBI): domain Eukaryota; kingdom Metazoa; phylum Chordata; class Amphibia; order Caudata; family Salamandridae; genus Calotriton; species Calotriton arnoldi. Next base: position 520,258 of record CAWUFW010006505.1, on the reverse strand, counting down.
GCTAGAGTAGAAGAATTGTCTAGATCTGCTTTATTGGAGAAGAAAGTGAAATCTGTTGAAAGTAGAGAAGTATTTGTTTCCACTTTTTCAACCCAATCTCCTGCCATTAAAAAAATCATTCTGAATAGATGGGATCTGTTACAAACAGAATCTGACTTTGGGGATCTCTTTAAAGACAAGCCAATTTTTGCGTACAAACATTCTAAGAATATCAGGGAACTATTGAAGAGGTATGACACTCGTGAAACACATCAACAGAAGGGCATGCACAAATGTTATAATTGTTCTCATTGCAACAATGTGATCATAGGTGCTTCTATTTCACATCCTTGGACAGGAAAACCAATAAGGCTGCAGTTTTCAGCTAATTGTAACACACAGAACGTTATCTACGTTATACAGTGCCCTTGTGGCATGTATTACGTGGGTAAGACGGAGAGGTCATTACGCATTCGCATCACTGAGCACAAAAGCAGGATTCGAACAAAAACATTGAGTTCCCCTTTAGCAGGTCATTGGGTTGATGCACATCACACCATAGCACAACTAAGATTCAGTGTGTTAGAGGTCGTGCGAGAATACAGTGATAGGGACATGACTAAATACATCACCCAGAGGGAGACATTTTGGATTAGATTCTTGGACACAATGAGTCCCAAGGGTTTGAACGACAAATTGGAGTTAGCTTGTTTTCTATGAAGACAGCATGTTTGATATTTAATTTTGTTAGCTGACTAGGTGACATTGATGACAAGTAGCCTTTTCACTACAACTTTTGACTGCGGCTCACAATTAGAATAGGATGTCCTGATGTAATGCAGGCATTAGTAGATCATTGATCTTGCATCACATTCACATAATCACAGACAGACACACTTTTAGACAATGAAGTTAAGTTTTTATCTATATCAGCTCTATGGCACATTATGTACACCGGAAGCCGAATATTTGCACTTTTTCGACTGTGATGTTAGGTTCAAGCCGATATGGGTTAATGACACATGTGTAAATTTTATGTTTTGTTTGGGATGTTGAAAGGGTTATTGAGTTGGCTGATACTCAACATGTATGCTGGGACTATGGATGTTAATTTCATTAATTATATTATGTCACGCTATGGAAAAAATCACTGCATTTTATTATTTATCATTTACATATTTCACGATGTGATCTATTGTTAACAAGGTTAGAGTACTACAGTTCTCATTTCTTATATTTTATAGAAAATTTCATTAGGTTGTATTTTTGATGAGATAACAACATGATAGTAGTGGTTCATGAGTTAAGCCAGTTGTGTTAGCAACATTTTTTATGTCTAAACAATTTCTTACTCTCTTTTCACTGTTTAAGTTGTATATTCGCTCAATATCACATTAGGTAGTGGTGGGGTTCACTTTACTTTATTTTCTTGGTATGGACACACACTCGTGGTCCTCACTGTATGTCATTTATTCTTTTTCCCTATTTTCATATTTTTTCATCATTTTTCTACTTGTATTACATCCTGAAGATGTTCAATCGTGGTGGTCTCACTTCATTGATTTTGATTATTTTGATTTTCATATTCATTTTCATTTTTCATTTTTATAATTTCTTACACAGGGAGTTAGTCGTAATTCATGTGTTATTCTTCCGGTTTTTTGGTCAGTTTTTGCTTTATTGGTTTTAGAAAGGCACTATCACAGGGGAACTTAGCTCTTTCAACATGGCCGCCATTGAGTTGCACGCATTTGTTAAGCATCCTTCTTTAGTGTTGATGACATGCGCACGCAGCACGCTAACGTTTATTTATGTTGAAGCACACAGTGACGGGGTTTGGTACCTAGATGCTGGACACGAGGCAGGAGGGGAGACGCGTTTCAGACTAGTAAGTAAAAGCGTCCCGTGAGTCTTTGCATTAGGGTGTATTGGAGGCAAGGTAGGGAGAGAATGGTTTTTGATTAGTATTCTTTATTCCTTAGAATCATTATTACCCTCGTAGCGGCGTCGGGAAGAGTCACAAATACTAAGGATTCCGTAAGTGTATTTCGAGCTTGTTCAGCTCTTATGAGTTGCGAATGTCTATTTTAGGAGCATTTGTTTGGATACAGCTTATTACTTTCATTATTTTCATTTTTAGCTTCCAGTCTACTGCTTCAACAGTATTGAATTTAATTTATGTGCAGTTGATCTACACAACTCGGCTATTAGTGGCGCTTTTTGAACACAGGGTGAGTTCACATTGCTGATGTTTTGTGTGTCTTTTCGAGCCGCAGAATTAACGTGTTATGTGAGCAGATGTCATTTTGGTGGCTATTGACAACGTGCTCTCTTTGGGTTTACAGGTTACTCTTGACATTTTCCGACAATCTTGCTGTAGTTCCGGCTGTTGTTCGTTAGTGGATTGGAATTAGGTAGATATGGTCTCATAGTAAAGGGTTTTTTCTGTTCCGTCTCGTTTTATTTTATTTCATACACAGGGTGTATTGGCAAGTTTGGTACCTTTTCTGTTTTTGAGTGGTCAGTCACTTTCAGCGTCATCTTCACTGTTAAGATCTGGTGATTCCTTGAGCAAGAATATGCAGACTATTCACAGTCCATATTTCAAGATGCATGTATTTTTAGGATCCTCCCGGATTATAAGGGTCTGTTTCCAAATGTTTATTATGTTTCAATTGATATGTTTGTTGTTTAATGTGACGTAAACTTGATACATTTGTTTATAGATATCCCCTGAAGAAGGGTGTTGGTTACACCCGAAATGCATTGGGATTTTGGAGCAAACAACATTTTAATGTTTATGATCTGAATAAACGGACTTTTGAAACCGACATTTTGATTTGGATTCATAGAAGCGGACGAAAGAAGTTTTACCATCAAGATGGTTTTGGCCGATGGTTCATTCATACAATTTTGGGATAATTGTGGTTTTCAGGAATGATGTTGATTTACGCATAATTCTGTTTCTCCATGTATATAAATGTTTTAATGAATTGAAAAAATTGTTCATACACACTCACAGGGAGTGTTTTCGGTAGTGCACAGCCTGTCTAGATCATTATGCTCTAGTTTGTACTTTCTATGTTCAGTGTTGTAGGCATTTGACACAGTCTACACACGCTTGTCATGGTGTTGGGGGGATGTCTTTTTCTGACATTCCTTATGTTGGAGTATGCTGGTTGTGTCATGCATTACCCATCCTATGAGTAGGGGTGGTGTTGGTGGTAGGCATCCATCCCCCTATGAGTGGGGATGGTAGTAGTGACAGGCATCTAGCACCCCCTGAGTAGGGGTGGTGGTAGTGGTAGGCATCCAGCCCCCTATGAGTGGGGATGGTAGTAGTGACAGGCATCCAGGCCCCCCGGAGTAGGGGTGGTGTTGGGGACAGGCATCCAGCCCCCTGAGTAGGGGTGGTGTTGGTGGTAGGCATCTAGGCCCCCTGAGTAGGGGTGGTGTTGGTGGTAGGCATCCATCCCCTATGAGTGGGGATGGTAGTAGTGACAGGCATCCCGGCCCCCTGAGTAGGGGTGGTGGTAGTGGTAGGCATCCATCCCCTATGAGTGGGGATGGTAGTAGTGACAGGCATCCAGGCCCCCTGAGTAGGGGTGGTGTTGGTGGTAGGCATCCATCCCCCTATGAGTGGGGATGGTAGTAGTGACAGGCATCCAGGCCCCCTGAGTAGGGGTGGTGTTGGTGGTAGGCATCCATCCCCCTATGAGTGGGGATGGTAGTAGTGACAGGCATCCAGGCCCCCTGAGTAGGGATGGTGTTGGTGGTAGGCATCCATCCCCCTATGAGTGGGGATGGTAGTAGTGACAGGCATCCAGCCCCCCTTGTGTAGGGGTGGTGTTGGTGGTAGGCATCCAGGCCCCCTTGAGTAGGGGTGGTGTTGGTGGTAGGCATCCATCCCCCTATGAGTGGGGATGGTAGTAGTGACAGGCATCCAGGCCCCCCTGAGTAGGGGTGGTGTTGGTGGTAGGCATCCATCCCCCTATGAGTGGGGATGGTAGTAGTGACAGGCATCCAGCCCCCCTTGAGTAGAGGTGGTGTTGGGGACAGGCATCCAGCCCCCCTTGTGTAGGGGTGGTGTTGGTGGTAGGCATCCAGGCCCCCCTGAGTAGGGGTGGTGTTGGTGGTAGGCATCCATCCCCCTATGAGTGGGGATGGTAGTAGTGACAGGCATCCAGCCCCCCTGAGTAGTTGTGGTGTTGGTGGTAGGCATCCATCCCCCTATGAGTGGGGATGGTAGTAGTGACAGGCATCCAGGCCCCCCTGAGTAGGGGTGGTGTTGGGGACAGGCATCCAGCCCCCCCTCAGTAGGGGTGGTGTTGGTGGTAGGCATCCAGGCCCCCCTGAGTAGGGGTGGTGTTGGTGGTAGGCATCCATCCCCCTATGAGTGGGGATGGTAGTAGTGACAGGCATCCAGGCCCCCCTGAGTAGGGGTGGTGGTAGTGGTAGGCATCCATCCCCCTATGAGTGGGGATGGTAGTAGTGACAGGCATCCAGGCCCCCTGAGTAGGGGTGGTGTTGGTGGTAGGCATCCATCCCCCTATGAGTGGGGATGGTAGTAGTGACAGGCATCCAGGCCCCCTGAGTAGGGGTGGTGTTGGTGGTAGGCATCCATCCCCTATGAGTGGGGATGGTAGTAGTGACAGGCATCCAGGCCCCCTGAGTAGGGGTGGTGTTGGTGGTAGGCATCCATCCCCCTATGAGTGGGGATGGTAGTAGTGACAAGCATCCAGGCCCCCTTGAGTAGAGGTGGTGTTGGGGACAGGCATCCAGTCCCCCTTGTGTAGGGGTGGTGTTGGTGGTAGGCATCCAGGCCCCCTGAGTAGGGGTGGTGTTGGTGGTAGGCATCCATCCCCCTATGAGTGGGGATGGTAGTAGTGACAGGCATCCAGGCCCCCTGAGTAGGGGTGGTGTTGGTGGTAGACATCCATCCCCCTATGAGTGGGGATGGTAGTAGTGACAGGCATCCAGGCCCCCTGAGTAGGGGTGGTGGTAGTGGTAGGCATCCATCCCCCTATGAGTGGGGATGGTAGTAGTGACAGGCATCCAGGCCCCCTGAGTAGGGGTGGTGTTGGTGGTAGGCATCCATCCCCTATGAGTGGGGATGGTAGTAGTGACAGGCATCCAGGCCCCCTGAGTAGGGGTGGTGTTAGTGGTAGGCATCCAGGCCCCTATGGGTGTATATGGCATTGGTGATAGCCATCCTGCCCCTATGGTTCTGCTGTTGCTAGTGTAAGTCATTTCTGCATCCCTATGTGTGTGTGTTATATGTCGGGTACGTGTCGTTTGTTTGTGTGGTGGGTGTTTGACTTACCTTCTGCGCCCGTACGCGTCCGTACCTGTTCCGGTAATAGATGTAAATTATTGGTAGGACCTGCGCGATGGGATTCATGGTTGGTTCGTCTCGTTCGGCTTTCTCGTTGCTTCGACTCGTACTCGTGGCTGGCGTGTTCGTTTCGTAGCCGTGGATCGTCTTGTGGCGCGAATCGGAGCTTATGTGCAGCTCTCCCGGATGCTCTGACGTGCCGTACGTAGCGACGGGTTCGGCGCGTACGGAAGGCGCATCGTACTAGTCCGGCTGGAGGGTGCTGTATTTTGGCTTCCGTGCGACTCGATTCTTCGTTTACGGATCCGGCTCGGGCGGGGAACAGGAGCTGGATAGGGTAAGTACGGCTGGGTCGGGATCTGGGCAGTTATGCGCATCGTACTTGCTCGTTCGGACGAATGTTCGAATTGGTCGGGAAACACGCGTTCAGCTTGGTTTTTCCCGGACAAATGGTGTTAGGTGCGCTTCCGGCCGAGATCGGAATCGACCCCTCAGTGTTTCACAGGTGGACTATCCTCAGTATCCACTTCGTGGGTACACCGGTGCAGAGACATAATATCAAGTTTTTATTTTCGGAGTACAAAAATATCGAGTTGGAAATATCGATAGGACTAAATATCAACATCAAGAATATCGGTGACCAGAATATCGACATGAAGGTAAGAAATATCGTTTTTGTTAATTTTGAAGTCAGTAATATCGTTTGTAAAAATATCGTTGTTAATAATATCGATGTTTATATTAGTGTTATGTATTTTAGTATGTATTTTAAATGTATGTGTTCTATATTTTTTGTTAAGTATTGTATTTAAAAAAAATATATGTATTACATTTTTAGAAGTTATTAATGTTTTTAAAAGTAAATTTTGCGTTTTAGTTCCGTAGCGGGTTGTGGGTTTATAGGGGAATAGGGAGGGAAGTAATTTAGTTATAGTAAATGTAATAATAATTTTTAGAAATTATTAATTATTTTCAATTACATTTTGCGTTTTAGTTCTGTAGCGGGTTGTGGGTTTATAGGGGAATAGGGTGGGAAGCAATTTAATTATAGTAAATTTAATAATAATTTTTAGAAAATATTAATTATTTTTAATTAAATTTTGTGTTTTTATTCCGTAGCGGGTTGTGGGTTTATAGGGGAATAGGGTGGGAAGTAATTTAATTATAATAAAGTAATTATTAATTGTTATTTATTGGTATTGATAATTAATTTATTGTTAATTAATTATTAATTGGTAATTAATTTTTATTAATTGATTAATTGATAATTCTATTAATTGTGTTAATTTTTTTAGGAGCGGGTTGTGAATTTATAGGTGAATAGGGTGGGAAGTAATTTAATTTTAATAAAGTAATTATGAATTTTTATTTATTGGTATTGATCATTAATTTATTGTTAAATAATTATTAATTGGTAATTAATTTTTATTAATTGATTAATTGATAATTATATTAATTGTATTTTTTTAGGAGCGGGTTGTGGGTTTATAGGGGAATAGGGTGGGAAGTAATTTAATTTTAATAAAGTAATTATACATTTTTATTTATTGGTATTGATAATTAATTTATTATTAATTAATTATTAAATGGTTATTAAATTAAAAAAATTATTTAATTGATAAGTATGTTAATTTTAACCCTCTGCTATCCAACACTTTCCCTACAGTTACACTCTCTGGAGTGGGAATAGTAATTTTTACCCTTACGCTATCCAACACTTTCCCTACTGTTGCACTCTCTATAGTGGGAATAGTAATTTTTACCCCTACGCTATCCAACACTTTCCCTACTGTTGCACTCTCTGGAGTGGGAATAGTAATTTCAACCTCTTCGCTATCCAACACTTTCCCTGCTGTTGCACTCTCTGGAGTGGGAATAGTAATTTTTACCACTACGCTATCCAACACTTTCCCTACTGTTGCACTCTCTGGAGTGGGAATAGTAATTTTAACCCCTTCGCTATCCAACACTTTCCCTACTGTTGCACTCTCTGGAGTGGGAATAGTAATTTTTACTCCTACGCTATCCAACGCTTTCCCTACTGTTGCACTCTCTGGAGTGGGAATAGTAATTTTTACCCCTATGCTATCCAACACTTTCCACACTATTACACTCACTGGAGTTGGAATAGTAATTTTAACCCCTACGCTATCCAACACTTTCCCTACTGTTGCACTTACTGGAGTGGGAATAGTAATTTTTACCCCTATGCTATCCAACACTTTCCCTACTGTTGCACTCATTGGAGTGAGAATAGTAATTTTAACCCCTATGCTATCCAACACTTTCCCTACTGTTGCACTCACTGGAGTGGGAATAGTAATGTTTACCCCTTCGCTATCCAACACTTTCCCTACTGTTGCACTTACTGGAGGGGAATAGTAATTTTTACCCCTACGCTATCCAACACTTTCCCTACTGTTGCACTCACTGGAGTGGGAATAGTAATTTTTACCCCTACGCTATCCAACACTTTCCCTACTGTTGCACTCTCTGGAGTAGGAATAGTAATTTTATCCTCTCCGCTATCCAGTATTTTCTCTACTGTTTTAGTTAATGTAGTGTATAATGTATTTTAAAAAGATTAAAAATATTCTAATTTTTTAATTTGTTATATATATTTTTATATTTTTAATTATATTAATGGTGTATGTGTATATATGTATTTATAATTTTTAATATGTTTTTTAACAATTTATAAGTTATTAAAATAATTATTTATAAATATTATTAAGTAAGTATATATATTATATTTTATACATATATGTGTTTCATTTATTTTTACATTATATGTATTAGTTATAATTTTAAACATTTTAAAATAATTTTAACTGTTTCTTTTAATTATATGTATTATTTACTTTATTTTACATTATTTTTTAAACGTTAAAAAAACGATATTTTTAACAACGATATTTTTGACAACAATATTTTTTTCAATATTTTTGTACTTACCATTATGTAGATAGGACTTTGATATTCTTGACATCGATATTTTTGTGTCGATATTTTTGTACCTCGATATTCTGACTGTCGATATTCTGTCAGTGATCCGGGTACACCAACAGGTGACTCCTGGGGTCAAGGAAAACAGAGAGGCAAACTGTCCCAGCAACTGGCAACAGTCACTTTGCTGTTCCAGGGTCAGTGTTGCGGAGAGCTTCACACCCTCCATAGACCCATCCTTCTCCTGGGCAGACAGGAGGTCAGGAAGAGGCTCACTGTCCTCTTCCACCACATCATCTGTTGCCAGAAGCATGGTCAATTTGGACCTCTCAAAGTGTAGTTTTAGACGGTTCACATGTAGGATCCTCAAATGGTTCCTGGGAGTCTGCATGTCCACCAGATAGGTGGCATCGCTCTTGTGTTCCTTCACCTCAAAAGGCCCAGACCACTTGTTCTGTAGAGAGCAGGGCTCCACTGGGGCCCTGACCAACTCTTTCTGGCCAAGCTGAAACTCAACCAGAATGGTATTCTGGTCATGCCAACATTTCATGTCCTCCTGGCTTGCTTCTAGGTTCTCCTGAGTGAGTTTCCTGAAGCACGCTGTCTGGTTTCTGAAGCCCAGCATGTAGCTAAATACATCATTGAGGAGCTTCCTAGGAGCGTCCTCCCAACCTTCCTTCACCAGAATAAGAGGTCCCCTCACAGGGTGCCCATACAGCACCTCAAAGGGGCTAAAGCCAGCCCCTTTCTGCGCTACCTTCCTGTAAGCAAAGAGATGGTAAGAGGACCTCCCACTTATGCTTCGTGGAGTCTGAAAGACCCTGAATCATGCCCTTCAGGGTTCAGTTGAACCTTTCAACCAACCCATTTCCTTGGGGGTGGTAAGGTGTGGTGAATTTGTAATTCACCCCACACACTTCCCACATGGCAGTCATGTACTTAGAAATGAAATTGGTACCCCCGGTCAGATACCACCTCCTTGGGGAAACCCATGCAGCAAAAAATCCCCATCAGTGCCCGGCCCTCCATGAGTCACTGTCACTGCCCTCAGAGGGATAGCCTCTGGGTACTGGGTGGCATGGTCCACCAAGACCAGGATGAAACTGTTGCCCATGGCTGTCTTGGGGTCCAGAGACTCCACAATGTCGATGCCCACCCGCTCAAAAGGAGTGCTCATGACAGGGAAAGGCTGGAGTGGAGCTGTACGTCTCCCTTCACTCTTGCCACTTGCCTGACAAGTTTAGCAAGACCTGCAATGTGCATCAGAGTGCCTTTGCATTTGGGGCCAAAAGAAATGGTTGACAAGATTTTCAGAGGTCTTGTCCTGCCCCAAATGTCCTGCCAAAGGCACATCATGAGCCAGCCCTAGTTGGAAGGCTCTGAAGCATATGGGTACCACTAAGCACATGGGCTGCCCCACGTTCAGCAACCTTACGCTCACTATACAGGAGACCATTCTCCCAGTGAATCCAATGTGATCCCAACTCCTTGCCAGCTGCCTGGTATGTAGCCATCTGCTGCAGATTCTCAAGAGAAGAGCAATCCTGCTGCTCCTTGCAGAATTCCTCCCTGGTGGGACCCCTTCTTGCTGCCAATGGGTCAGCTTAGGCAAGTCTCCGAGTTCAGTCACTTGCTCCCCTGTAGGTTCCGGGGCATCTCCCTCAAGGTCAGCATCCTCCCGGACCATGGGAACTTCTGGGGTGGGTTTCCAGTGCCCCGCCCCTTCTCTTTCTGCCAGCACCTGGTCCAATCTTTCAGGCTCCAAGACCTTCTGATCACCCTTACCGTCTGCCATAGACCGAGCGGTTACACATACCCACTCAGGTAGACCCACCATCTCCAAGTGTGACCGGTGTCCCACCTCACCCCAAGGGGAATCCTTCAGGTCATTACCCAGCAGAGAATCAACAGGCATAGATGGACTCACAGCCACCCTCAAGTAACCAGAGACCCCCTCCACTCAAAGGGAACCTGTGCCACCTTGTACCGGCGCTCAGAGTTGTTCACTACAACTACTTGGTGAAACGCATTAGGGACCATTTGCTCTTCAGACACCAGGTGACACCTGACAGTAGTCACGCTGGCTCCTGTGTCTCACAGAGCCTCCACCCTCTCTCCATTGATGGTCACCCACTGCCTGTACTCCTTAGTGTTCTCAGGCACAAGGGTTCTCTGGACCATCTCTCCGTCCCCTAGTGAGACAAAGGCCATCTCGGCTGGCTCCCACCCTACTCCTGGAACCAACCCCTCCCCAACCACTTCACTGGGCATCCCCGTGACTGTCCACCAGTGGGTGGCGGTGCCCGCTTGGGACACTAGGGATCCCCCTTCATGTGACCGGCCTGATCACATGCAGATAGTGGCGGGGACCCCTCCCTGCAGGCTTCCTTTTAGAGATCCAAGGTTTCCTTTCACCTGGGGATGGTAATCCTTACCCTGGGAACTAGATTGGGAGGCGTGGGTTTGAATCCCACCACAGCCACCAATGTTAGAAATGGAGGTCTCTAGGTGGTAGTGGTATGCACCCTGTCCAAGTGGGGACCCTTCCTTCTAGTCAGGGTAAGGGAGTTACACACCCAAGATAACCTCTGCCTACCCCCTTGGTAGATTGGCATGAGCAGTCAGACCTATCTCAGAGGCAATATGCAAATCATTTGTACTTAGATACACAGGAATAGAGTGAAAACACTACAAATGGACACCACACCAGTTTCGAAAAATAAACAATCTTTATCTAAGAATATATGTTGTTAGTACGCATGCGATACATCGCCTGCCATTACAACGCGGTTGTTAAAAACGACCGCGTTGTTACATCGACTTGCTGTAGGGGGCACGCTGGACTTAGGAATAGTATAATTTACTATTCCTACTCCAGTTTGTGCAACAGCAGGGAAGGTGTTGGATTGTAAATCCAACACCTTTTGCCCCCTACAGCAAGTCGTTGTAACGACTTGCGATGTAATCGCATGCGATGTAACAACGAGGTCATTGTAACGACCGCATTGTAATGGCATGTGATGTATCTCTTGTGAACTAAACGATGTCTCCCGTTATCTAAACCAAACAAGACCAAAAGACAAAAATACAACATACAGAACTCAAAATATGACTTTTTAAAGGTTTACGCAATTCTGTCCATAGAACTCTATGGATAAGTTGATTTTAGCACAATGTACCTTTGATGCATCAAAATCCAAGGTGAAAAACACCTGCAGAGGAGGGAAACATCAGAAAACCCAGTGATGCATCGATTTTGGAGTCCCAGGGGAATTGACGTGTTAATTCTGCTGCACACAGATGTGTAGCATAGATTCCTTACTGCGAGGAGAAGCAATGCTGTGAAATCTGAAAGCTGTTCCTTCCTGTGGGGCAATGCATTGGAAACTTTGGCGTACAGGTGCGATGCACACAAAATCCAGATGCGCTGGGGTCAATGCAGCAGTTGCGAAACAGGCGCAGCATCGATTCTTCCAGTCGCGGTCTGGGGATGCGTCAATTCTTTTAGCCGCACAGCAGGGTCTGTGTCAGAGTCGGAGCGGGCATCTCAGGCGTCGGAGACATGGTGCTCTGGACTCAGGCTGCGGCGGTTCTTCGGGCCACGAACAGGCAATGCGTCGCTTTTTCAGCCGCACCATGGCGAGGCATTGGCTTTTCAACTGCACGGCATGCTTGCAGCAGGAAAAACAATGCTGGAAGTGCGAAGCGTGCCTTTTTGAGTCTTTAAAGCAGAAATGTACAGAAAGGCACATAGAGCCTCATTACGAGTTTAGATGTTATTTATTGCACCTGATAAATAGCGATACCATGGGGTACGTTATTCATCGGGCGTGATAAATAACACCTATTATGAGTTTGTGGGGAATAACATGCAGATTTTGGTGTTTAATGCACCAAAATCTGCATGGTGTTGTAGATACCGCATGACTCCGAAATTTTATGACAGTTATATTTAACGCATATGATAATTTTTGTTTGCATTAAATACAGCCAAACTCATAATTCCTCCTCATGTATAAACAGGGGTTTGCATACGGGTTGGAATTTACTAACCCACTAGTAATCAGGCCCTTAGTTTCATTAGAACTATGTTATTGCAAACTGCTGATACAACATAGTGGACCATAATAGTTAAAATGATAAAAATGTGGACCCACGCCTGGGTGCAAATGTCCGTGGTGAGCTCTAAGGAGGAAAAAGGTCAACAGAAATTAAAAACCCTCTATTTTCTGCGCACTTTTCAAGTCCATGTTTATTAGCTATCTGGTCAAGTTGATGTTTTCAAACCAATCCTGCCAAATTCCTGATGCTTACCTACCAGAACTGTCTATTTCCCTGCTACTCTAACATAACAGCTTGAGGGTAGTTCCCTGTAGTTATGAGGCTCTGCCCTGTGGAATTCCATTCTTTTTCCTCTTCAAATCAAGATTGAACTACGAAAATGTTGAAAAGTATTGAAGACTTCCACTTCTAGCAACTTATAGTCAAGATTCTACAGAATGTTATCATTCTGTGGTCACAGTCACCAGATATTCTTTTCTTTCTCTTCCTCTCTCTTAAAAGTACTCCGTGTATTTCTTAAAAAACATAAAATAATGGGGGCATATTAGCAAGACTGGCGATAAAATTATCGCCGTTTTAGCGGCAGGAAACTGCCGCTAAAACGGCGATAAGGAACTTGCTAATAAGCGTTATAGAATTCCAATAGAAGCCCAGGTTAGATGTCCTGCACATCTAACCTGGGCTTCTATTGAATTCTATAACGCTTATTAGCAAGCCAATTATCGCCGTTTTAGCGGCAGTTTCCTGCCGCTAAAGCGGCGATAATTTTATCGGCAGTCTTGCTAATATGCCCCAATGGGTTTTTTCAATGTGACACAAGCACAACCCTGACCTTTGGTGGCTTTGGCCCAGTGAATTTCCAAATGGTAAGATAATTTGAAAGTATTGCCATTGCATATTGGCAATTGATATTAGAAGAGGCATTGTCTAGAAATGCTGATTTATGAAAATACAATCAAACTCTCGTTTTCGAATTTTCTTATCCACAACTTTTTGGCTCTGTATAGTGCTGCCATAGGAGTATGATCTGCAGGAATTTAGCTTCTTGCAACCTGATATTCTTCCAGGTGCTAGCAATTAAATTTGAGCCACGAACTCTTAACAGCCTACTTTTTGCAGTTTGCGCTTTACTGTTCCGTGACATCATATCGTTGCCCTCTGCAGCCCAGGCTCCAGTTCTGGGAGGGATATTTTGCAGAGTCGTTTCATTTTCAATATTCAAGCAGGTCACGGGCCTCTTTATTCTGTGTTTATTTTCTCTTACAGTAAGTGAGTTATTGCCCTAATTTCGCAGGAAAGAAGCCCATTTATTTGACCACCATGTTCACAATTGGCTTTTTTCGTTTATTTTATAAAATTCTCAGAGGAGGCACAAACACAGATGATACAAAGGACAGAAAACACCCAAAACAAGCACTGGCAATGCCAGTAGGTCTAGCTTATGAATGCCTTATGAATGCACGATCAACCCAGACCTAAAAATCCATTATCGTTAATGACTGCCCCCTCCTGTCTGTGCTGCTGCCAAAGAAAATCCCCATAAACTAGTTATCTAAGAAACATTACTAGCATTACAATGGCATGTGTGCTGTATGAAGTTCAAGCTCAGGCAGCTAGATAAATAAACAAAATGATAACAGCTGTGTCGAAGGCAAGCACTTTTTTGTGGAAGCACACAGCTTATGCCCAGTCAAAACATGTACACATAGCTCCCAGCATGTGGGCAGACCCAAAACCCGTCTCCTGGTGGTTCTCACATAATTGTCTGGCGACACCTGCGCTATCAAGCTACACCATAAAAAGGAATGAAGGCAACTCAAATTGAACTTCTTTCACCCGAAAGACTACACTAACATTATAACTCAGAGAAAAGGTGTCTTGATATAACTGATTTTAATGGAAATTCTAAAATATTTCTTGAGATCTGTCTTTTGTATTTTAATTGTTCTTTATCTTCACTCTGAATTTTTAACGCTATGTCATGGCTGGCGACCTTTGAAAGTAATGTTGGGTAATGCTTGCCCCAAATTTCAGTGAGAGAGTGAAGCAAACAAGCCTAAGGGGGTTTCTAGGGATTAGTTCTTCCTCACGAAAACTTTGAAAACATCGGGTAAGATAGTGCATTTTAAAGCACAATTTTCACATAAATTTGATAAAAAAGCAATAATACCTGAAAGGTCAAGTGTTCAATATTTTAGTCCTCTTATGGTGTTCCAAGTCCATGATGCCTGACACTGTTGATACTTTTTGTTTTCAGAATGTTCAATGGTTGCATCTTATATGTCAAAAAATACCTCAAATATGCCAGGGCAAGCATTTTGTATTGTGGTGTCCCACATATACATTGGTTGTTTTCTCATGCCAAACATTTCATACAATATGCAAGTGCCCGAATTTTGCCATTGATGTTATCCATATCCCATTGGTGATCCTTTTGTGAAAATTTCATTTAATGTGTCAGGACCAACATTTTGCCTTTGTTGTCCACTCCCATATGCTAGTGCAGGCACCTTCAAGCACCTGCCCCAGCCATCAAAAAGATGTAACAGCTTCAGGCTTCTGCTCCACCCTAGGGTCAACATTTCTTTAATATACAAAAATTCTATTGCTATAGTAAAGAGGGTGTGAAACAAGGAGGGTGAAGCTGTGATGCCCATAAGGATAAGACTCGACTTCACCATGTTTATTATTTTTTTTGTTTTTCATAATTTAAAAAGTAGCTTACATTCCAGCTGTGGAGTCAGGGTCCTCTTTGTAGCTTACCCAGGTAACTAAACTACCTTTTGTGATTTCCCAGACAAATCAACTATAGAGTTTAGAAATGGGCATGAAGCTAATACTATACACCACATAAATAAGCATTCAAAAAACCAATCATTAAGAATTTTTGATAGTAAAAAATGTTTCCACTAAACTTCAAAACACCCAACACAGTTACTGCATGGCAGTTTTTAAGTCCCCGAGTTCACCGTCGTGCGGTAAAGCAACCGCCCGTGAGTGCAGAGGCTTTGGTGATCCTGAGCTTGCAATATATATATATATATATATATATATATATATATATATATATATATATTCACTGAAAAAACCAGAGGTTTTAGGGACAGTTATAGTTAGTTGGACATTGCACTCGTACAAAACCCGTGAAATTCCCCGTTATAGTTAGTTCAGCTAACTATAACTCGCGCCCTGCAATGCACTGCTGATGACGTCACATATTACATCACTCATGACATGGTCAGTGACATCACTGATGACATCACTGATGACATCTCAAATGACATCACTGATGACATCATCCAGTGACTGTGTGTTTCTGTAAAGTTTAAATATTTTTAATATATATAGGGAAAGGCGCATTGAAGAATGAGTGGGTGTATAAGTGTCTGTATGGATGATTTAGTAGGTGCGTGACTAACTCTATAAGTGAGTGATTAAACGTATCTTACTGAATGCATGGGATAGTGACTAAACTGGGTGAATGTCTGTATCCGTCTGTCTGTTGCTGTGTAAGTGGCTGCATGGGTTTGTGAATAGCTACATGAGTGTCTATAGGAGTTATTGATTGGTTGTCTGAGTAGCTGTATGGGTGCCTGAGTGTTTGTGTGGGTGGGGTGTGTGCGACTCTGTGTATAGATGTGTGAGTGGGTGATTCACTGGGTGGATGGTTTCAAGAGTGCATCTGTGATAGACTGTGTGGGTGGGTAAGTGTGTGTAAGAGTGTGTTAGTGAGTGAATGTATGTCCCAGTGGTACATGTGTGAGTAACTACATATGTGAAAGGCAGTATATATGTGTGTTGGAGTATATAAATAGCTATAAGCGAGAGTGTGTGATTGTGAGAGTGGCTGTATGGATGAGTGTGTACTTGTGTCAGTGATCGTATAAGAGCGTAAGAATGTGCTAGTATTTGTATGAGTAAGTGAGCTGGTGTGTGTATAACTGTATAGGTGAGTAAATGGCAGTGTGATTAATTATTTGCATGACTAACTAGGTGTGTGAGTACCTCTATGGATGAGTGGCGGTGTGTGAGTGTCTATGTAGGTGTATGAGTGCATATGATAGTCCTGTACTGAGTGACCGTAAGTATGAGTGACTGTACGGGTGAGTGAGTGGATGTGTGTGTAGACCTAAGACTCAGTGAGTGGGTATGTAGTTATTGGTGTTGGAGTGTCTATGGTTTTGCAAATGGCAGTCTGTAATTTAGAGTGGGTGTATCAAAGGTTATATTAGGGTGTGAGGAGGTGCATCAGATTATCACGTGGATGATGTCATCAGTGATGTCATCAGTGATGTCATTTGAGATGTCATCAGTGATGTCACTGACCATGTCATGAGTGATGTAATATGTGACGTCATCAGCAGTGCATTGCGGGGCGCGAGTTATAGTTAGCTGAACTAACTATAACGGGGAATTTCACGGGTTTTGTACGAGTGCAATGTCCAACTAACTATAACTGTCCCTAAAACCTATGGTTTTTCAGTGAATTTGTAAGGTTTTTAAATGCTAATTTCTAACTATAACATGTCTAAAACCTATGGTTTTTTTCAGTGAATTTCAAAAATTTAGTAAATGACAAATTTTAAATAGGCAAAAAAACTTTTAAGTACAGTAGTTACAGTTGTTGCAATGGGCAACACAATTTCAAACACAATGCAACATTGAGCTCAATGTGAATTTCAAGTTAAATGCAATTAGTTACTTTATGAATTACTTTTCTAACCACAGGACTGGATCCTAGATTCAGTCCTGGGACATCTCCTGTAAACAGTTGAGTAAAAACGTTTTGGTTACAGTAGTGATTTTTAAGGAATATTACTGTATTTTAAAAGTTGACACTTAGAAACTTTTTCACATAGAATCACCAATGTTATCCTATGGGAGGAAATTCACTTAGCAGGTAAGTAGTGTTATCGTTACTTTTTCTTACTCAGTGGTGGATCCTGGATCCAGCACTGGTGCATCTCCTGTAAACAGTTGAAAGAATGCGTTTAAGTCATACAGGCGATTTCTAAGGAATATTTGTAGTTTGTGAAAATCGACACTTTGAAACTTTTCTGCTGAAAACCAGACAATTGATTCCTATGGAAGGAAATACAAGTTACTGGTAAGTACGGTTAGAATTACTTTTCAGGATCAGTACTGGGCTCAAAGATGCAGCACTGAGGTCTCTCCTGATAACAGGTGAGTAAATCGGAATTCGTAGTTCGGCTGATTTTAGAGGAATATTATAAAGTTCCAAAATTCCACACTTAGAAGAATTTCCAAGTGAAACCAGTCAATGTTAGCCTATGGAAGGAAATTCAAGTTACTGGTAAGTACGGTTAGAATTTTTTTCAGAATCTGTACTGGGCTCAAAGATGCAGGACTGAGGTCTCTCCTGATAACAGGTGAGTAAATTGGAATTCGTAGTTCAGCTGATTTTAGAGGAATATTTGCACAATGGTGAAGGAAGGGGGTGGGGCCTGAGGTGACATGTCTGCAAACACGCCCCGTGGCGCGTTTTAAGTTGGGAGATTAAGTCCCCTTGAATCATGAGGGTCCCTGGGGTCCAACTAGCCCACCCTGTACCTCCAGTATGCGCTAGGGAGGTGCCTTGCAGAGAGGTGTTCAGAGGCCACGCCCCTTTTGCACCTCTCTGCAACGCAGCTCTGTGGCGCTTTCTGGACGTACCTGGTGGGCTAGTTGGCCCCAGGGACCCTCAGGATTGAAGTGGATTTAATTCCCCATCTTAAAATGCGCCACGGGGCCTGTTTGCACACATGTCACCTGAAGCCCCACCCCCTCCCTTCACCACTGTGCAAACGCGCCCCGTGGCGCGTTTTAAGTTGGGGGATGAAGTCCACTTGAATCCTGAGGGTCCCTGGAGTCCAACTAGCCCACCATGTACCTCCAAAAAGCGCCACAGAGCGGCGTTGCAGAGAGGTGTAAAAAGGGGCGTGGCCTCTGTACACCTCTCTGCAACGCAGCCTCCTGGTGCATACTGGAGGTTCCTGGTGGGCTAGTTGGTCCTCAGGGACCCCCAGTATTCAAGGGGAATTCGTTCCCTCTGCAAACGCGCCAGGTGGCGCGTTTGCAGAGTGCTGCAAGAAGGGCGTGGCCTCCGGCGCCATGCCGTCTTTTTCTTTTTTTTTTTTTAAGAAGGGGGCTGTGTGGCCCCCTTCTTTCCCTAATATTTTGGCCCTGGGGACCCCATCCCCCAGGGCCTGACCCCTTCTAAAAAAAATAAACTATTAGTTTTGAAGGGGGCCGCGTGGCCCCCTCCCGAGGCCATAATTGGCCCCGGGGACCCCATCCCCCGGGGCCTGGCCTTTTTTTATTTATTTTTTTACTTTTAGGAGGGGGGCTGTTTTGCCCCCCTCCTTAGGCCATCCCCCCGGGCCGGCCTTTTTTTTTTTCTTTATTTCTGAGGAGGGGGGCCGCGTGGCCCCCCTCCCGGGCCACTTGTAGCCTCAGGGACCCCATCCCCCGGGGCTGGCCCTCTCCGTTGGGGACTGTGGGGGGGTCCCCAATCCCCCCACGGTCCCAGCCGGCTCCCCGCCTCCTGCGGGAGCCGGCATTGCTTTTCCACATGGGGAGCTGCTGACATGCAGCTCCCCATGTGGAAAAGCAATCTGCTTTGCTTCAATGAAGCAAAGCAGATTGCAATGGCAGGACTGGAGCCGCGAGGCTCCCGCCCTGTCATTGCAAACTACAGTGTCCCGGGGGTAGGCATCCCGGGACACTGCAGGAGCCGGCCCTGGGGGTGGCGGTCCCCAGGGCCATCAATGGCTCCAGGAGGGGGCCGCGCGGCCCCCCATCCAAATGCACAGCCCCGGGAGGTGGTGGTCCCGGGGCTCGGGGTCCTTAACGGACCCCTAATTTACATGTTAGTGCCCCGGGGAGGTGGCGGTCCCCAGGGCGTGTGGGGGGCTCGAGCCCCCCCACACAGGTTATTTCAATTTTTAAAAAAAAGATGCCCCGGGGGGTGGCGGTCCCTGGGGCTGCGGGAGGGCGGAGAGCCCTCCCGCACCATCTTTTAAAGCCCCGGTGGAGTGGCGGTCCCTGGGGCTTGGGGGACCTTAGAGGCCCCCACATAAAACATAAACCCACCCCCGCATGCCCCCGGGATTTGGCCCACCCGGGGGCAAATAGCATCGAGCGCGGGAGACCGCGCTTCGATTTTTTATCGGCTGGATCCGCGCACCCAGCGCGTTTTTGCCGATTTTTTCAAAAAATAAATAATTTTTTTTGCCCTTGGGGGTCCTTGTGGGACCCCCTGAGCAGGCCTAGGGGTCAGGGAGTTTCTACCCGTCCCCCTTTTCGCGTTTTTCTGGTTTTTCTCACTGCTTTCTTGTGCCTCGGTTCTACCGAGGGACAAGATGGCTGCCAAAACTTCCTGGTTTGGAGTGTTGACAGCCAATTAACATGCAGCTCGTGATCGGGAGGGTGCGCGGATCCACCGCGGCCATAGATATCGAAACTTTTATTTTGGATTTTCTCAGCAACTACTGAACGGATTTACACCATTTTTAAAAAGGGTGCTTTCTGAACCAAGCACTACCTTTTTGCCAAATTTGGTGTAATTCCGTTCAGCAGTGTTTGCTGTAGCCTTGCATAAAGTTTCCTATGGGAAATTGATTTTTTCACTCTTATTTTTGAATTTCTCCACAACTACTGAACGGATTTACACCATTTAAAAAAAGGTCGCTTTCTGAACCAAGCGCTACCTTTTGCAATATTTGGTGTAATTCCTTTCAGCAGTTCGGGCTGTAGCCGTGGCTAAAATTTCCTATGGGAATTAACATGGAGAAAACACGTTTTGGGACCCCCTTTTTCTCGGCCCCCGCTTGATTAATCACCCGAAACTTTCAAGACAGGAGCGGACCGGAGCGCCCCACTAGTTTTGAAAATTTCGTGATGATTCGTCAAACGACGCCAAACTTATTGGGAATAGAATGTTGCGGATTTCCTATGGATAATAGGTCCTAACTATAACTATCTACTGGCGACCGCCAGTAGATAATATATATATATATATATATATATATATATATATATATATATATATATTCACTGAAAAAACCATGGGTTTTAGGGACAGTTATAGTTAGTTGGACATTGCACTCGTACAAAACCCGTGAAATTCCCCCGTTATAGTTAGTTCAGGTAACTATAACTCGCGCCCCGCAATGCACTGCTGATGACGTCACATATTACATCACTCATGACATGAAATGGTGTAAATCCGTTCAGTAGTTCCTGAGAAATTCACAAGTAAAGTCACATATATATCTATGGCCGAGTAGGGTCCGCGAACCCTCCCAATCACGAGCTGCATGCTAATTGGCTGTCAGCTGGCTGTCAACATTCCGATTCAGGAAGTGTTGGCAGTCATTTTGTCCCTCGGTAGAACCGAGGGACAGAAACAAGTGCGCAAAGCGCACAAAGGGAGCAGGGTAGAAACACCCTAACCCCTAGGCCTGCTCAGGGGTCCCACAAGGACCCCTGGGCAAAAGCATTTTTTTTTTTTAAATCGGCAGGATGCGCTCAGGGTGCGCGGATCCTGCCGGAAAATCGAAGCGCGGTCTCCCGCGCTTCGATGTAGTTGCCCCCGGGTGGGCCAAGTCCCGGGGGCATGGTGGGGGTTTAAATTTAATGTGGGGGCCTCTAAGGCCCCCAAGCCCCGGGGACCGCCACCCCCGGGGCTTAAGAAATAATGGTGCGGAGGGCTCTTTGCCCTCCCGCAGCCCCGGAGACCGCCAACCCCCGGGCTTCTTTTTAAAAAATGTTGACCTGTGTTGGGGGCTCCAGCCCCCACACGCCCGGGGACCGCCACCTCCCCGGGGCACTAAACATTTGAATATGGGGGTCCGTTACGGACCCCAAAGCCCGGGGACCACCACCTCCCGGGGCTGTGAAATAGCTGGGAGGGGGCCGCGCGGCCCCCTCCTGGAGCCCTTGATGGCCCTGGGGACCGCCACCCCCAGGGCCGGCTCCTGCAGTGTCCCGGGGTGCCTACCCCAGGACACTGCTGTTTGCAATGACAGGATGGGAGCCTCGCGGCTCCCGTCCTGTCATTGCAAACTTGCTTGAATATTGAGGCGAGAGCAGGAACCTGCTCTCGCTCAATATCCAAAGCAAATTAGCTTTCCACATGGGGAGCAGCAAGTTAGCTGCTCCCCATGTGGAAAGCTATGCCGGCTCCCGTAGGACACGGGGAGCCGGCGGGGACTGTGGGGTTTGGGGACCCCCACAGTCCCCAACGAGAGGCCAGGCCCCGGGGGATGGGGTCCCCGGGACCATAAGTGGCCAGGGAGGGGGGCCACGCAGCCCCCCTCCCCAAATTAGAAAAAAATAAAAAAATTAAAAAAAGGGCAAGGCCGGCCCCGGTGGATGGGGTCCCCGGGGCCTAAAAAGGGCCTGAGGAGGGGGGCCACGCAGCCCCCCTCCAAAGAAAAAAATTAAAAAATTGAGGGCATGCCCCGGGGGATGGGGTCCCCGGGGCCAATACAGGCCCAGGGAAGGGGGGCCGCGCGGCCCCCTTCCCGTTTTTTTTTTTTTTATTTGAAAATAAAATAAAATGCTCAGGCCCCGGGGGATGGGGTTTCCGGGGCCAAAAGTGGCCAAGGGAAGGGGGGCCACGCAGCCCCCCTCCCATTAAAAAAAACAAGAAAAAAAAAGACCGGCATCGTGCCGGAGGCCCCACCCCCCTCCCTGCAGTTCTCTGCAAACGCGCCCCCTGGCGCGTTTTAAGAAGGGGAAGTAATTCCCCTTGAATACTGGGGGTCCCTGGGGGCCAACTAGCCCACCAGGAACCTCCAGTATGCGCCAGGGGCTACGTTGCAGAGAGGTGTACAGAGGCCACGCCCCTTTTACACCTCTCTGCAACGCAGCTCTGTGGCGCTTTTAGAAGTACATGGTGGGCTAGTTGGACTCCAGGGACCCTCAGGATTCAAGGGGACGTAATCCCCAACTTAAAACGCGCCACGGGGCGCGTTTGCACAGTGGTGAAGGGAGGGGCGGGGCTTCAGGTGACATGTGTGCAAACAGGCCCCGTGGCGCGTTTTAAGATGGGGAATTAAATCCCCTTCAATCCTGAGGGTCCCTGGGGGCCAACTAGCCCACCATGTACTTCTAAAAGCGCCACAGAGCTGCGTTGCAGAGAGGTGTAAAAGGGGCGTGGCCTCTGTACACGTCTCTGCAACGCAGCCCCTGGCGCATACTGGAGGTTCCTGGTGGGCTAGTTGGCCCCAGGGGCCCTCAAGATTCAAGGGAACTTAATCCCCCAACTTAAAACGCGCCACGGGGCGCGTTTGCACAGATGTCACCTCAGGCCCCGCCCCCTCCCTTCACCATTGTGCAAATATTCCTCTAAAATCAGCCGAAATACGAATTCCGATTTACTCACCTGTTATCAGGAGAGACCTCAGTGCTGCATCTTTCAGCCCAGCACTGATCCTGAAAAGTAATTTTAACCGTACTTACCAGTAACTTGAATTTCCTTCCATAGGATATCATAGACTGGTTTCACTTGGAAATTCTTCTAAGTGTGGAGTTTTGGAACTTTATAATATTCCTCTAAAATCAGCCGAAATACGAATTCGATTTACTCACCTGTTATCAGGAGAGAACCCAGTGCTGCATCTTTTAGCCCAGCACTGATCCTGAAAAGTAATTTTAACCGTACTTACCAGTAACTTGAATTTCCTTCCATAGGATATCATTGTCTGCTTTTTGCTGAAAAAGTTTCTAAGTGTCGATTTTTGAAACATACAAATATTCCTCTAAAATCAGCCGAAATACGAATTCCGATTTACTCACGTGTTATCAGGAGAGACCTCAGTGCTGCATCTTTCAGCCCAGTACTGATCCTGAAAAGTAATTTTAACCGTACTTACCAGTAACTTGAATTTCCTTCCATAGGATATCATTGCCTGCTTTTTGCTGAAAAAGTTTCTAAGTGTCGATTTTTGAAACATACAAATATTCCTCTAAAATCAGCCGAACTACGAATTCCGATTTACTCACCTGTTATCAGGAGAGAACCCAGTGCTGCATCTTTTAGCCCAGTACTGATCCTGAAAAGTAATTTTAACCGTACTTACCAGGAACTTGAATTTCCTTCCATAGGCTAACATTGACTGGCTTCACTTGGAAATTCTTCTAAGTGTGCAGTTTTGGAACTTTATAATATTCCTCTAAAATCAGCCGAAATACTGATTCCGATTTACTCACCTGTTATCAGGAGAGACCTCAGTGCTGCATCTTTCAGCCCAGTACTGATCCTGAAAAGTAATTTTAACCGTACTTTCCAGCAACTTGAATTTCCTTCCATAGGCTAACATTGACTGGTTTCACTTGGAAATTCTTCTAAGTATGGAGTTTTGGAACTTTATAATATTTCTCTAAAATCAGCCGAACTATGAATTCCGATTTACTCACCTGTTATCAGGAGAGAACCCAGTGCTGCATCTTTTAGCCCAGCACTGACCCTGAAAAGTAATTCTAACCGTACTTACCAGTAACTTGAATTTCCTTCCATAGGAATCCATTGTCTGGTTTTCAGCAGAAAAGTTTCAAAGTGTCGATTTTCACAAACTACAAATATTCCTTAAAAATCGCCTGTGTGACTTAAACGCATTCTTTCAACTGTTTACAGGAGATGCACCAGTGGTGGTTCCAGGATCCACCTCTGAGTAAGAAAAAGTAACGATAACACTACTTACCTGCTAAGTGAATTTCCTCCCATAGGATAACATTGGTGATTCTATATGAAAAAGTTTCTAAGTGTCAACTTTTAAAATACAATAATATTCCTTAAAAATCACTACTGTAACCAAAACGCTTTTACTCAACTGTTTACAGGAGATGTCCCAGGACTGAATCTAGGATCCAGTCCTGTGGTTAGAAAAGTAATCCATAAAGTAACTAATTGCATTTAACTAGAAATTCACATTGAGCTCAATGTTGCTTTGTTTTTGAAATTGTGTTGCCCATTGCAACAACTGTAACTACTGTACTTAAAAGTCTATTGCCTATTTGCAAAGTATTTAAACTAAAGTAATTCATTCTGAGAAAGTATATTTTGTAATGTAATGTATAATGTAATTACAATGTAATTTAAAAAATAAAATATCTAAAAATAAATAGTTTAAAAAAATGTTGTAAATCAGTATCAAAAAAATAAATATAACAATTAATACATTTAAAAATTGTCATTTACAAAACCTTTGAAATTCACTGAAAAAACCATAGGTTTCAGACACGTTATAGTTAGGAATTAGCATTTAAAAAACCTTTGAAATTCACTGAAAAAACCATAGGTTTCAGACACGTTATAGTTAGGAATTAGCATTTAAAAACCTTTGAAATTCACTGAAAAAACCATAAGGTTTTAGGGACAGTTATAGTTAGTTGGACATTGCACTTGTACAAAACCCGTGAAATTCCCCCGTTATAGTTAGTTCAGGTAACTATAACTCGCGCCCCGCAATGCACTGCTGATGACGTCACATATTACATCACTCATGACATGGTCAGTGACATCACTGATGACATCACTGATGACATCTCAAATGACATCACTGATGACATCATCCAGTGACTGTGTGTTTCTGTAAAGTTTAAATATGTTTAATATATATAGGGAAAGGCGTATTGAAGAATGAGTGGGTGTAGAAGCGCCTGAATGGATGATTTAGTAGGTGCGTGACTGAGTCTATAAGTGAGTGATTAAACGTATCTTACTGGATGCATGGGTGAGTGACTAAACTGTGTGAATGTCTGTATCCGTCTGTCTGTTGTTGTGTAAGCAGCTGCATGGGTTTCTGACTAGCTAAATGAGTGTCTATATGGGTTATGGATTGGTTCTCTGAGTATCTGTATGGGTGCCTCAGTGTTTGTGTGGGTGGGGTGTGTGTGACTCTGTGCATAGATGTGTGAGTGAGTGATTCACTGGGTGCATGGTTTCAAGAGTGCGTCTGTGATGGACTGTATGGGTGGGTGAGTGTGTGTATGGGTGTGTTAGTGATTGAATGTATATCTCAGTGGTACATGTGTGAGTAACTACATATGTGAAAGGCAGTATATATGTGTGTTGGAGTATATAAATGGCTATAAGTGAGAGTGTGTGATTGTGAGAGTGGCTATATGGATGAGTGTGTGCTTGCATCAGTGATTGCATAGGAGCGTAAGAATGTGCTAGTATTTTTATGAGTAAGTGAGCTGGTGTGTATAACTGTATAGGTGAGTAAATTGGAGTGTGATTAATTATTTGCATGACTGACTAGGTGTGTGAGTACCTCTATGGATGAGTTGCGTTGTGTGAGTGTTTATATAGGTGTATGAGTGCATATGATAGTCCTGTACTGAGTGACTGTACGGGTGAGTGAGTAGATGTGTGTGTGTAGACCTAAGAACCAGTGAGTGGGTATGTACTTATTGGTATTGGAGTGTGTATGGTTTTGAGAATGGCAGTCTGTAATTTAGAGTGGGTGTATCAAAACTTATATTAGGGTGTGAGAAGATGCATTAAATTCTCACATGGATGATGTCATCAGTGATGTCACTGACCATGTCATGAGTGATGTAATATGTGACGTCATCAGCAGTGCATTGCGGGGGCGCGAGTTATAGTTACCTGAACTAACTATAACGGGGGAATTTCACGGGTTTTGTACGAGTGCAATGTCCAACTAACTATAACTGTCCCTAAAACCTTATGGTTTTTTCAGTGAATTTCTAAGGTTTTTAAATGCTAATTCCTAACTATAACGTGTCTGAAACCTATGGTTTTTTCAGTGAATATATATATATATATATATTATCTACTGGCGGTCGCCAGTAGATAGTTATAGTTAGGACCTATTATCCATAGGATATCCGCAACATTCTATTCCCAATAAGTTTGGCGTCGTTTGACGAATCATCGCGAAATTTTCAAAACTAGTGGGGCGCTCCGGTCCGCTCCTGTCTTGAAAGTTTCGGGGTGATTCATCAAGCGGGGGCCGAGAAAAAAGGGGGGTCCCAAAACATGTTGTCTCCATGTTAATTGCCATAGGAAATTTTAGCCACGGCTACAGCCCGAACTGCTGAACGGAATTACACAAAATTTGGCAAAGAGGTAGTTCTTGGTTCAGAAAGAACCCTTTTTGTTAAATGTTGTAAATCCGTTCAGTAGTTGTGGAGAAATTAAAAAATAAGAGTCAAAAATCAATTTCCCATAGGAAACTTTATGCAAGGCTACAGCCCGAACTGCTGAACGGAATTACACCAAATTTGGCAAAGAGGTAGTTCTTGGTTCAGAAAGAACCCTTTTTGTTAAATGGTGTAAATCCGTTCAGTAGTTGCTGAGAAAATCAAAGTAAAAACACATATATATCTGGGCGGAGCCTAACCACACATGTCATCTTGAGATCTGATTGGCTGTCAGCACTTCATCCTGGAATTGCTGGCAGCCATCTTGGGACCAATATAAATGATAGTACCCCATTGAAATGCATTGTAGTGAATCGAAGATTTTGAGGGTTACCAAACAGAGAACTATAAAGGGTGATAACAGACTTTAGTTACATTAGAATTCATTTGTTGATGGTACCATACTAATTTCAGGAATTGTGGTGTGTTCTAAGGTGATTTTACCCTGTGAAAAACCTTCTGCTGGGATATCATGAATCATGTTTGAGAGAAAACTATTTTCACATGCTTGTCCCATACAGTTTTGGAAGGTGCTCCAGAAGCTAAAATGAGAGCATATTTTCTGTAAATTCACATTATCTTTCTCAGTCATGTGAGAATGAAGTCTGACATTCTCAGTAAAACATGTACATCCAACAATGGCAGAGACAGTCAGTTGATTCCTTTGTGTTCTACTGCAGCTTCCCAGAGTGTTCTAAAGAACAACTAGAGTGCTAACAGCCTTACTTATGACAAAAGTATGGCACACCTGAAGCCATCTTGATTGGAATAAACTGGCAACACTTAAAACATTTAATTTAAAAAGGAACAAAATGATGGGGTTCATTTTGTCATAGAAATTATGGTTAGTGCTGTAGAAAGAAAAATTAAGACATGTTCAAATGTGATCTCAAATATCTTCCTGTTATATTTCAACAGGAGCAGCCTGTCAGTTGATGCCTTTGTGTTCTACTGCAGCTTCCCAGAGTGTTCTAAAGAACAACTAGAGCGCTAACAGTCTTACTTATGACAAAAGTATGGCACACCTGAAGCCATCTTGATTGGAATAAACTGGTAACACTTAAAACATTTAATTTAAAAAGGAACAAAATGAGGGGTTCATTTTGCCATAGAAATTATGGTTAGTGCTGCAAAAAGAAAATTTAGGGCATGTTTTAAGTGAGATCTCAAATCCTCTTCTATTTCATTAGAAAATTCTGACATGCAGACTGAAACAATCACTTTCAATACCAGCAGTAGACTTCCAGTTAACTCCTTAGTGAGCAGTAGCTTTACTACAGTGATCTAATGAACAACTAGAGTGCTAACATTCTGAATTTATGGCAAATGTGTGACACATCTGAATGCCTTCTTGATGGAATCAAAGTAAAAAACTGAAAGCATTTCCTACTGAGGAGACTGTAGTAAATGAGGAAATTAGGAAACTTCATAACAAATAAGTCTCCCAAGATGGCCACCAGAGAAAAAAGAGCCCAAATGTAGCACAAATATCACCCAGAGGTAGCCCACGTATAGCTCAATGACAGAAGTGTGCAAAACACTTTTTATTTTTTGTTTTTTTGCAGTTTTATATAGTGCAGACTGGTCAGGTATTGGAGTGCTTTACATGAGCATTGGTTACATCACACAAGGACAAATTCATGTTGGTTGACCCCTACACTACCCAAACACCACTGCACTACCCTAAACCCTAAAACACTACCCCAGCATGACCCCCTTCACTACCCAAACACAACTGCACTACCCTGAACTCAAAAACACTACCCCCAGCATGACCCCCTACACTACCCAAACACCACTGCACTACCCTAAACCCTAAATCTACCCCCTACACTACACAAATACCACTGCACTACCCTAAACCCTAAAACACTAGAACCCAGCACGACCCCCTACAGTACACAAACACCACTGCACTACCCTAAACCCTAAAACACTACCCCTACACTACACAAACACCATTGCACTACCCTAAACCCTAAAACACTACCCCCAGCATGACCCCCTACACTACACAAACACCACTGCACTACCCTAAACCCTAAAACACTACCCCAGCACGACCCCTACACTACCCAAACACCACTGCACTACCCTAAACCCTAAAACACTACCCCAGCACGACTCCCTACACTACACAACACCACTGGACTACCCTAAACCCTAAAACACTACCCCCAGCACGACTCCCTACACTACCTAAACACCACTGCACTACACTAAACCCTAAATCTACCCCCAGCATGACCTCCCACACTACACAAACACCACTGCACTACCCTAAACCCTAAAACACTACCCCAGCACGACCCCCTACACTACCCAAACACCACTGCACTACCTTAAACCCTAAAACACTAACCCCAGCATGACCCCCTACACTACCCAAACACCACTGCACTACCCTATACCCTAAAACACGACCCTGTACACTACACAAACACAACTGCACTACCCTAAACCCTAAAACACTACCCACAGCATGACCCCCTACACTATACAAACACCACTGCACTACCCTAAACCCTAAAACACTACCCCCTACACTACACAAACACCACTGCCCTACCCTAAACCCTAAAACACAACCCCCAGCATGACCCCCTATACTACACAAACACCACTGCACTACCCTAAACCCCCTACACTATACAAACACCACTGCATTACTCTAAACCCTAAAACACTACCCCCAGCACGACCCCCTCACAACACAAACACCACTGCACTACCCTAAACCCTAAATCGACCCCCAGCACGACCCCCTACACTACCCAAACACCACTGCCATACCCTAAACCCTAAAACACTACCCCCAGCATGAACCCCTACACTACCCAAACACCACTGCACTACCCTAAACCTTAAAACACTACCCCCAGCACTACCCCCTATACTACACAAACACCACTGCACTACCCTAAACCCTAAAACACTACCCCAGCACTACCCCTACACTACCCAAACACCACTGCACTAACATAAACCCTAAAACACTACCCCCAGCACAACCCCCTACACTACACAAACACCACTGCACTACCCTAAACCCTAAAACACTACCCCCAGCACGACTCCCTACACTACCCAAACACCAATGCACTACCCTAAACCCTAAATCTACCCCCAGCACGACCCCCTTCACTACCCAAACACCACTGCACTACCCTAAACCATAAAACACTACCCCCAGCATGACCCCCTACACTACACAAACACCACTGCACTACCCTAAACCCTAAAACACTACCACCAGCATGACCCCCTACACTACTCAAACACCACTGCACTACCCTAAACCCTAAAACACTAACCCAGCACGACCCCTACACTACCCATACACCACTGCACTACCCTAAAGCCTAAAACACTACCCCCAGCATGACCCCCTACACTACTGCACTACCCTAAACCCTAAAACACTACCCCAGCACGACCCCCTACACTACCCAAACACCACTGCACTACCCTAAACCCTAAAACACTACCCCCAGCACGACCCCCTACACCACCCAAACACCACTGCACTACCCTAAACCCTAGAAAAGAAACCCCCACCCCATGCCCAATCCCCCTTACCTCTCACTCCTCGTGGTTCCTCTCTCCTCGTGGTTCCTGCTTCACGTCGTCTCTGAGGGGCGGTGCACATCGTTGTGAGGAAACGGAACAGCCTCTGTTTCCTTACAACGACATGGATCGTCTACATGTTTTTAGAACGCATGGTCATTTACCATACATACCTTTACAACAAAATTCGTTGTAAAGGCATGCGTGGTAAATGACCATGCATTCTAAAAAATGCGTAGTAATGACTTCATGATGTACAACGCATGCGTGGTAATGCATGCGTTGTAATGGTATCGCAAAGTAAAAAGTCGTTGTAACGGCTGTTTACCGATCGAAGCTGGCCCCTGTTCTTCAGTGAGACGTTTATTTGATTAATTAGGAGGAAGGAATGTGTTTTTTATCGAAAAGTGCATTCCCGGCTGTTGTCTTGTGAAAGTGTCCGCGTGGCCTGGTTTCACTTCCGGTGAGAGAGTGGAAGAGTCTGTTTGGATCTAAAGGAGTTCTGTTGTTGGACGGGGCCGGCGCGACATGTCTTCAGAAAACATAGCTAATGGAAAGCGTCCTCCCTGAAGTGTGGAGCAGTGCCATGAGAGGTCAACGAGTGTGCTTCCCACTGCAGTATGACCGTACCGCGTGACCCATGTGCCACCTCCAGGGTACGGGAGGCAGAAGCGGCATCGCAGGTCCTCTTGAAGACCATTGTAGCACTAATTCTACATTTTGGTACTAGGGCATTTTAACTTTGTTGTTCCTGCCAGATACAAAGAGAAGATCCTGTGTTATTCAGTGCCCTCGTTACCTTTTTTGTGGGTTGTGGTGCTTGTCACTTCGCTGCCCCGCCGGTGCACACGACTGGGCACCCCACCTCGTGTGCCATCTGCAGGGCCTCTGCCCTCGGATCACTGGTTTCGGTTTCTGGAGTGGCAACATAAACAGTTGCTCCCAAAGTACTAGCCTGAACACTTAGGTGAATATCCCCTGCACCAGCATTCCACGGAAATTCTTTCCTAGCTCCCCCACGTCAACGAGGACGTCATAATAGCACGGCTCCGCTCGCGACACCGTATGACGTCATCGGAGCCATAAGAGAACCTCGTCGGCGTGCTGACGTCAGTTCCACCCATTTTTTCCGTGCCACCGAGGCAAACATGGGACCGAGACATTTTCACATGTATACATAGTATAATAAATATATATATATTCACTGAAAAAACCATAGGTTTCAGACACGTTATAGTTAGAAATTAGCATTTAAAAAACCTTAGAAATTCACTGAAAAAACCATAGGTTTCAGGCACGTTATAGTTAGAAATTAGCATTTAAAAAACTTTAGAAATTCACTGAAAAAACCATAGGTTTCAGGGGCGTTATAGTTAGTTGGACATTTCACTCGTACAAAACCATAGAAATTCCCCCGTTATAGTTAGTTCAGCTAACTATAACTCGCGCGCCCGCAATGCACTGCTGATGACGTCACATATTACATCACTCATGACATGGTCAGTGACATCACTCATGACATCACTGATGACATCTCAAATGACATCACTGATGACATCATCCAGTGAATGTGTGTTTTTATGAAAATTAAATATGTTTTATATATGTATATCTCAAGGTCGATGGAAGAATAAATGGGTATATAAGTGTCTAAATGGATGATTTTTTTTTGTAAAATTGATTGTATAACTGACTAAGTGTATCTTAGTGAATACATGGGTTAGTGAGTAATGTTTAAATATGAAAATATCTGTATCAGTCTCTCACTTTGTGTATAAGTGGCTGCATGGGTTGGTGAGTAGCTACATGAGTGTCTATATGGGTTATTAGTTGGTTTTTGAGTATCAGTATGAGTGTCTGAGTGTCTGTATGGTTCGGTGGGGGTATTACTTAGTGCATAGATGCATGAATGAGTGACTCACTGTTTGTATGTGTTGAAGACAGCATGTGTGCAGGACTGTATAGGTGGATGAGTATGTGTATGGGTGTGTTAGTGAGTGAATGACTGTCTCAATAGTGTCTTTATGAGTAACTACATATGTTTTAAACTAGTATATGTGAGTATTGGTGTATATAAGTGAGTATATGTGAGAGTGAGAGATTGGAAGAGTTCCTGTACAAATAAGTAGGTGTTTCTATAAGTGATTGTTTAAGAGAGTAAGTATGTGTAAGTTTCTGTAGAAGTAAGTGTGGTAGTGTGTGTATAACTGTATATGCAAGTAAATGGATGTTTGATACTTTGTTTGCATGTGTGACTATGTGTGTGAGTAACTCTATGGATGAGTGGCGGTGTGTAACAGGATGTATAGGTGTATGAGTACATATGATGAGTGAGTACATGTATGAGTGACTGTATAGGGACTGTTGGTGAATGAGTGGATGTGTGTGTAGATCTTGGAATTACTGAATAGGTGTGTTGTAACTGGTATTGGTATGTCCATTGTTTTGAAAATGTTAGTTTGTATTTTTGAGTGTGTGTATCAAAGGTTATATTAGGGTGAGAGGAGGTCTGCCACTCTATCACAAGGATGATGTCATCAGTGATGTCATTTGAGATGTCATCAGTGATGTCATGAGTGATGTCACTGACCATGTCATGAGTGATGTAATATGTGACGTCATCAGCAGTGCATTGCGGGCGCGCGAGTTATAGTTAGCTGAACTAACTATAACAGGGGAATTTCTATGGTTTTGTACGAGTGAAATGTCCAACTAACTATAACGCCCCTGAAACCTATGGTTTTTTCAGTGAATATATATATATATATGCACTGAAAAAACCATAGGTTTTAGGGACAGTTATAGTTAATTGGACATTGCACTCGTACAAAACCCGTGAAATTCCCCCGTTATAGTTAGTTCAGGTAACTATAACTCGCGCCCCCGCAATGCACTGCTGATGACATCACATATTACATCACTCATGACATGGTCAGTGACATCACTGATGACATCTCAAATGACATCACTGATGACATCAACCAGTGACTGTGTGTTTCTGAAAAGTTTAAATATGTTTAATATATATAGGGAAAGGCGTATTGAAGAATGAGTGGGTGTATAAGTGCCTGAATGGATGATTTAGTAGGTACATGACTAACTCAATAAGTGAGTGATTAAACGTATCTTACTGAATGCATGGGTTAGTGACTAAACTGGGTGAATGTCTCTATCCGTCTGTCTGTTGCTGTGTAAGTGGCTGCATGGGTTTGTGAATAGCTACATGAGTGTCTATATGAGTTATTGATTGGTTGTCTGAGTATCTGTATGGGTACCTGAGTGTTTGTGTGGGTTGGTGGGGTGTGTGCGACTCTGTGCATAGATGTGTGAGTGGGTGATTCACTGGGTGGATGGTTTCAAGAGTGCATCTGTGATAGACTGTATGGGTGGGTAAGTGTGTGTAAGAGTGTGTTAGTGAGTGAATGTATGTCCCAGTGGTACATGTGTGAGTAACTACATATGTGAAAGGCAGTATATATGTGTGTTGGAGTATATAAATAGCTATAAGCGAGAGTGTGTGATTGTGAGAGTGACTGTATGGATGAGTGTGTGCTTGTATCAGAGATTGTATAAGAGCGTAAGAATGTGCTAGTATTTGTATGAGTAAGTGAGCTGGTGTGTGTATAACTGTATAGGTGAGTAAATGGCGTGTGTGCTTAATTTTTTGCATGACTGACTAGGTGTGTGAGTACCTCTATGGATGAGTGGCGGTGTGTGAGTGTCTATGTAGGTGTATGAGTGCATATGATAGTCCTGTACTGAGTGACCGTAAGTATGAGTGACTGTACGGGTGAGTGAGTGGATGTGTGTGTAGACCTAAGACTCAGTGAGCGGGTATGTAGTAATTGGTGTTGGAGTGTCTATGGTTTTGACAATGGCAGTCTGTAATTTACAGTGGGTGTATCAAAATTTATATTAGGGTGTGAGAAGATGCATCAAATTATCACATGGATGATGTCATCAGTGATGTCATCAGTGATGTCATTTGAGATGCCATCAGTGATGTCATCAGTGATGTCACTGACCATGTCATGAGTGATGTAATATGTGACGTCATCAGCAGTGCATTGCGGGGCGCGAGTTATAGTTACCTGAACTAACTATAACGGGGAATTTCACGGGTTTTGTACAAGTGCAATGTCCAACTAACTATAACTGTCCCTAAAACCTATGTTTTTTCAGTGAATTTGTAAGGTTTTTTAAATGCTAATTTCTAACTATAACGTGCCTGAAACCTATGGTTTTTTCAGTGAATTTCAAAAGTTTTTTAAATGCTAATTCCTAACTATAACATGTCTGAAACCTATGGTTTTTTTCAGTGAATTTCAAAGGTTTTGTAAATGACAATTTTTAAATGTATTAATTGTTATATTTATTTTTTTGATACTGATTTACTACATTTTTTTAAACTATTTATTTTTAGATATTTTATTTTTTAAAATACATTGTAATTACATTATACATTATATTACAAAATATACTTTCTCAGAATGAATTACTTTAGTTTAAATACTTTGCAAATAGGCAAAAAAACTTTTAAGTACAGTAGTTACAGTTGTTGCAATGGGCAACACAATTTCAAACACAATGCAACATTGAGCTCAATGTGAATTTCAAGTTAAATGCAATTAGTTAATTTATGGATTACTTTTCTAACCACAGGACTGGATCCTAGATTCAGTCCTGGGACATCTCCTGTAAACAGTTGAGTAAAAGCGTTTTGGTTACAGTAGTGATTTTTAAGGAATATTATTGTATTTTAAAAGTTGACACTTAGAAACTTTTTCACATAGAATCACCAATGTTATCCTATGGGAGGAAATTCACTTAGCAGGTAAGTAGTGTTATCGTTACTTTTTCTTACTCAGTGGTGGATCCTGGATCCAGCACTGGTGCATCTCCTGTAAACAATTGAAAGAATGCGTTTAAGTCATACAGGCGATTTTTAAGGAATATTTGTAGTTTGTGAAAATCGACACTTTGAAACTTTTCTGCTGAAAACCAGACAATGGATTACTATGGAAGGAAATACAAGTTACTGGTAAGTACGGTTAGAATTACTTTTCAGGGTCAGTGCTGGGCTAAAGATGCAGCACTGGGTTCTCTCCTGATAACAGGTGAGTAAATCGGAATTCGTAGTTCGGCTGATTTTAGAGGAAATTATAAAGTTCCAAAACTCCACACACAAGAATTTCCAAGTGAAACCAGTCAATGTTAGCCTATGGAAGGAAATTCAAGTTACTGGTAAGTACGGTTAAAATTACTTTTCAGGATCAGTACTGGGCTCAAAGATGCAGCACTGAGGTCTCTCCTTATAACCGGTGAGTAAATTGGAATTCGTAGTTCGGCTGATTTTAGAGGAACATTTGTATGTTTCAAAAATTGACACTTAGAAACTTTTTCAGCAAAAAGCAGGCAATGATATCCTATGGAAGGAAACTCAAGTTACTGGTAAGTACGGTTAAAATTACTTTTCAGGATCAGTACTGGGCTCAAAGATGCAGCACTGAGGTCTCTCCTGATAACAGGTGAGTAAATTGGAATTCGTAGTTCGGCTGATTTTAGTGGAATATTTGCACAATGGTGAAGGAAGGGGGTGGGGCCTGAAGTGACATGTCTGCAAACACGCCCTGTGGCGCGTTTTAAGTTGGAGAATTAATTCCTCCTCAATCCCGAGGGTCCCTAGGGGCCAACTGGCCCACCAGATACCTCCAGTATGCGCCAGAGCTGCGTTGCAGAGAGGTGTTCAGCGGCCACGCCCCTTTTTACAACCCTCTGCAATGCAGCTCCGTGGCGCTTACTGGAGGTACCTGGTGGGCTAGTTGGCCCCCAGGGACCCTCAGGATTGAGAGGATTTAATTCCCCATCTTAAAACGCGCCACGGGGCCTGTTTGCACACATGTCACCTGAAGCCACGGCCCCTCCCTTCACCACTGTGCAAACACGCCAGTGGCGCGTTTTAAGTTGGGGGATTAAGTCCCCTTGAATACTGAGGGTCCCTGGAGTCCAACTAGCCCACCATGTACCTCCAAAAAGCGCCACAGAGCTGCGTTTCAGAGGTGTAAAAAGGGGCGTGGCCTCTGTATACCTCTCTGCAACGCAGCCCCCTGGCGCAAACTGGAGGTTCCTGGTGGGCTTGTTGGCCCCCAGGGACCCCCAGTATTCAAGGGGAATTACTTCCCCTTCTTAAAATGTGCCAGGGGGCGCATTTGCAGACTGCTGCAGGGAGGGGGCGGGGCCTCCAGCACGATGCCGGTCTTTTTTTTGTTGTTGCTTTTTTCTGCCCAGGGGGTCCTTGTGGGACCCCCTGAGCAGACCTAGAGGTCAGGGTGTTTCTACCCTGCCCCCTTTGTGCGTTTGCACACTTGTTTCTTGTGTTTTTTTTTTTTTAATCAGCGGGATCCACGCACCCTAAGCGCATCCCGCCGATTTAAAAAAAAAATGCTTTCTGCCCAGGGGTCCTTGTGGGACCCCTGAGGCAGACCTAGGGAGTCAGGGTGTTTCTACCCTCCCCCTTTGTGCGTTTTGCGCACTTGTTTCTTGTGCTTTTTTTTTTTAATCGGCGGGATCCGCGCACCCTAAGCGCATCCTGCCGTTTAAAAAAAAAAATAATGCTTTTTTCTTCCCATGGGATCCTTCTGGGACAGGGGGCAGGGTAGAAACACCCTGACCCCCTTTTTGCGCTTTGCGCACTTGTTTCTGTCCCGGGACAAAATGGCTGCCAACACTTCCTGATTTGGAGTGTTGACAGCCACTTGACAGCCAATTAGCATGCAGCTCGTGATTGGGAGGGTACGCGGACCCTACTCGGCCATAGATATATAAGTGAATTTACTTTTGATTTTCTCAGGAACTACTGAACGGATTTACACCATTTAAGCAAAAGGAACGACACTGAACCAAGGGCTACCTCTTTGCCAAATTTGGTGTAATTCCGTTCAGCAGTTCGGGCTGTAGCCGCGATGAACTGTTCCTATGGAAAAATGAATGGGGAAACGCGTTTTGGGACCCCCTTTTTCTCGGCCCCCACTTGACGAATCACCCTGAGACTTTCAGGATAGGAGCGAACCGGAGCGCCCCAACAAGTTGGAAGCTTTCGCGAAGATTCGTCAACCGGCGCCAACGTTATTTCAAATAGAATGTTGCGGATTTCCTATGGAAAATAGGTCCTAACTATAACTATCTACTGGCGACCGCCAGTAGATAATATATTATCTACTGGCGGTCGCCAGTAGATAGTTATAGTTAGGACCTATTATCCATAGGAAATTCGTAACATTCTATTCCCAATAACTTTGGCGTCTTTTGACGAATCATCGCGAAATTTTCAAAACTAGTGGGGCGCTCCGGTCCGCTCCTGTCTTAAAAATTTCGGGGTGATTCATCAAGCGGGGGTCGAGAAAAAAGGGGGGTCCCAAAACGTGTTTTCTCCATGTTAATTCCCATATTAAGTTTTAGACACGGCTACAGCCCGAACTGCTGAACGGAATTACACCAAATTTTGCAAAAAGGTAGCGCTTGGTTCAGAAAGCGACCTTTTTTTAAATGGTGTAAATCCGTTCAGCAGTTGCGGAGAAATTAAAAAAATAAGAGTGAAAAAATCAATTTCCCATAGGAAACTTTATGCAAGGCTACAGCCAAAACTGCTGAACGGAATTACACCAAATTTGGCAAAAAGGTAGTGCTTTGTTCAGAAAGCACCCTTTTTAAAAATGGTGTAAACCCGTTCAGTAGTTGCTGAGAAAATCCAAAATAAAAGTTTTGATATCTATGGCCGCAGTGGATCCGCGCACCCTCCCGATCACGAGCTGCATGCTAATTGGCTGTCAACACTCCTAACCAGGAAGTGTTGGCAGCCATCTTGTGCCTCGGTAGAACCGAGGCACAAGAAATCAGTAAAACAAGTGCGCAAAACGCAAAAAGGGGGCAGGGTAGAAACACCCTGACCCCCTAGGCCTGCTCAGGGGGTCCCACAAGGACCCCCAGGGCCCCAAATGTTTTTTTTCTTTTTTAAAAATCGGCGGGATGCGCGGATCCCGCCGAGAAAAAAAAAAACGAAGCGCAGTCTCCCGCGCTTCGTGGTTAATTGGCCCCCGGGTGGGCTAAGTCCCGGGGGCATGCGGGGGTTTATTTAATAATATGGGGGGGCCTCTAAGGCCCCCAAAGCCCCAGGGACTGCCACCCCCCGGGGCTTTAAAAAAATAATGGTGCGGGAGGGCTCTCGGCCCTCCCGCAGCCCCGCGGACCACCACCCCCCCGGTGCTTCTTTTTTAAATAAATAAAATTTTCTGTGTGGGGGCTCGAGCCCCCCCACATGCCCCGTGGACCGCCACCTCCCCGGGGCACTAAATATTTCAATATGGGGGTCCGTTACGGACCCCCGAGCCCCGGGGACCACCACCTCCCCGGGGCTTTGCCAATGGAGGGAGGGAGGCCGCGCGGCCCCCCTCCTGGAGACCTTGATGGCCCTGGGGACCACCACCCCCCAGGGCAGCTCCTGCAGTGTCCCGGGGTGCCTACCCCCGGGATACTGTAGTTTGCTATGAACTGCTTTGGTTTTTGGAACAGAGAGCAGGAAACCTGCTCTCTCTTCCAAAAACCAAAGCACATTGCTTTTCCACATGGGGAGCTGCATCTTAGCAGCACCCCATGTGGAAAAGTAATGCCGGCTCCCGAAGGACGTGGGGAGCCGGCGGGACCGTGGGGGAATTGGGGACCCCCCACGGTCCCCAACGGAAAGGGCCGCCCCGGGGGATGGTGTCCCCGGGGCTAGTAGTGGCCCAGGAGGGGGGCCACACGGCCCCCCTCCCCTACAAATAATTTTTTTTTAAACGACGTAAAGGCCGGCCCCGGGGATGGGGTCCCTGGGGCCTTAAATGGCCTGAGGAGGGGGCCACGCAGCCCCCTCCAAATATTTTAATTAAAAAAAAGAGGGCATGCCCCGGGGAATGGGGTCCCCGAGGCCAATAGAGGCCCAGGGAAGGGGGGCCACGCGGCCCCCTTCCCGTTTTTTTTAATTAAAAAAAAAAAGAAAATCCTCAGGCCCCGGGGGATGGGGTCCCCGGGGCCAAAAGTGGCCGAGGGAAGGGGGGCCATGCAGCCCCCCTCCCATACCAAAAAAAAAAAGAAAGAATAAAAAAGACCGGCATTGTGCCGGAGGCCCCGCCCCCTCCCTGCAAACGCGCCCCCTGGCGCGTTTTAAGAAGGGGAAGTAATTCCCCTTGAATACTGGCGGTCCCTGGGGGCCAACTAGCCCACCAGGAATCTCCAGTATGCGCCCGGGGGCTGCGTTGCAGAGAGGTGTACAGAGGCCACGCCCCTTTTTACACCTCTCTGCAACGCAGCTCTGTGGCGCTTTTTGGAGGTACATGGTGGGCTAGTTGGACTCCAGGGACCCTCAGGATTCAAGAGGACTTAATCCCCCAACTTAAAACGCGCCACGGGGTGCGTTTGCACAGTGGTGAAGGGAGGGTGCGGGGCTTCAGGTGACATGTGTGCAAACAGGCCCCGTGGCGCGTTTTAAGATGGGGAATTAAATCCCCTTCAATCCTGAGGGTCCCTGGGGGCCAACTAGCCCACCAGGTACCTCCAGTAAGCGCCATGGAGCTGCGTTGCAGAGTGTTGTAAAAAGGGGCGTGGCCTCTGAACACCTCTCTGCAACGCAGCTCTCTGGTGCATACTGGAGGTATCTGGTGGGCTAGTTGGCCCCTAGGGACCCTCGGGATTGAGGAGGAATTAATTCTCCAACTTAAAACGCGCCACAGGGCGTGTTTGCAGACATGTCACCTCAGGCCCCACCCCCTTCCTTCACCATTGTGCAAATATTCCTCTAAAATCAGCTGAACTACGAATTCCGATTTACTCACCTGTTATCAGGAGAGACCTCAGTGCTGCATCTTTGAGCCCAGTACTGATCCTGAAAAGTAATTTTAACCGTACTTACCAGTAACTTGAATTTCCTTCCATAGGCTAACATTGACTGGTTTCACTTGGAAATTCTTCTTAGTGTGGAGTTTTGGAACTTTATAATATTCCTCTAAAATCAGCCGAACTACGAATTCCGATTTACTCACCTGTTATCAGGAGAGACCTCAGTGCTGCATCTTTGAGCCCAGTACTGATCCTGAAAAGTAATTTTAACCGTACTTACCAGTAACTTGAATTTCCTTCCATAGAATATCATTGCCTGCTTTTTGCTGAGAAAGTTTCTGTGTCGATTTTTGAAACATACAAATATTCCTCTAAAATCAGCAGAACTACGAATTCCGATTTACTCACCTGTTATCAGGAGAGACCTCAGTGCTGCATCTTTGAGCCCAGTATCAATCAATCATGTCACTTATAAAGCGCACTACATACCCGCGAGGGTCTCAGGCGCTGGGGGAAGAGGGGGGTGGTGCTGCTACTGATCGAAGAGCCAGGTCTTGAGGAGTCTTCTGAAGGCCAGTAGGTCTTGGGTCTGTCGGAGGTTGGTGGGGAGGGTGTTCCAGGTCTTGGCGGCGAGGTGGGAGAAGGATCTGCCGCCGGCGGTCGTTTTCCGGATGCGGGGGACTGTGGCGAGGGCGAGGCTGGTCGAGCGGAGCTGGCGGGTGGGGGTGTAGAAGCTGAGTCGTCTGTTGAGGTAGGCTGGTCCGGAGTTGTGGAGTGCTTTGTGTGCATGGGTGAGGAGCTTGAAGGTTATCCTCTTGTTGACAGGGAGCCAGTGCAGGTCTCTCAGGTGGGGTGTGATGTGGCTGCGTCGGGGGATGTCGAGGATAAGACGTGCAGAGGCGTTCTGGATGCGTTGCAGCCGTCTCAGGAGCTTAGCCGTCGTTCCTGCGTAGAGGGCGTTTCCGTAGTCCAGCCTGCTGGTGACGAGGGCCTGGGTGACTGTTTTTCTTGTTTCGGTGGGGATCCACTTGAAGATCCTGCGGAGCATTCGGAGGATGTTGAAGCAGGATGAGGAAACGGCGTTGACCTGCTTAGTCATGGAGAGGGTGGGGTCGAGGATGACCCCTAGGTTGCGTACGTGGTCGGTGGGTGGCGGGGCTGTTCCCAGTGATGTTGGCCACCAGGAGTCGTCCCAGGCTGAAGGGTTGGAACCAAGGATGAGGACCTCCGTCTTGTCCGAGTTCAGCTTCAGGCGGCTGGTCCTCATCCATTCGGCGACGGCCTTCATTCCTTCGTGGAGGTGGGCTTTGGCGGTGTGAGGGTCTTTGGTGAGGGAGAGGATCAGCTGGGTGTCGTCAGCGTAGGAGATGATGTTGAGGTTGTGCTGTCGGGCGACGTGGGCGAGGGGTGCCATGTAGATGTTGAACAGCGTTGGGCTGAGGGAGGAGCCTTGGGGTACGCCGCAGATGATCTTGGTGGCCTTGGATCGGAAGGGGCGAGGCGGACGCTTTGTGTTCTGCCGGAAAGGAAGGATGTGGTCCAGTCCAGGGCCTTCTCTTGGATCCCGGCGTCGTGAAGGCGTGTTCGTAGTGTGTGGTGGCAGACCGTGTCGAAGGCGGCTGATAGGTCCAGGAGGATGAGGGCTGCTGTTTCTCCGTTGTCTAGCAGGGTCCTGATGTCATCGGTGGCGGCGATGAGGGCGGTTTCGGTGTACTGATCAGTACTGATCCTGAAAAGTAATTCTAACCATACTTACCAGTAACTTGAATTTCCTTCCATAGGATATGATTGACTGGTTTCACTTGGAAATTCTTCAAAGTGTGGAGTTTTGGAACTTTATAATATTCCTCTAAAATCAGCTGAACTACGAATTCCAATTTACTCACCTGTTATCAGGAGAGACCTCAGTGCTGCATCTTTGAGCCCAGTACAGATCCTGAAAAGTAATTCTAACCGTACTTACCAGTAACTTGAATTTCCTTCCATAGGCTAACATTGACTGGTTTCACTTGGAAATTCTTCTAAGTGTGGAGTTTTGGAACTTTATAATATTCCTCTAAAATCAGCCGAACTACGAATTCCGATTTACTCACCTGTTATCAGGAGAGAACCCAGTGCTGCATCTTTTAGCCCAGCACTGACCCTGAAAAGTAATTCTAACCATACTTACCAGTAACTTGTATTTCCTTCCATAGGAATCCATTGTCTGGTTTTCAGCAAAAAAGTTTCAAAGTGTCTATTTTGAAAAACTACAAATATTCCTTAAAAATCGCTTGTATGACTTAAACGCATTCTTTCAACTGTTTACAGGAGATGCACCAGTGCTGGATCCAGGATCCACCACTGAGTAAGAAAAAGTAACGATAACACTACTTACCTGCTAGGTGAATTTCCTCCCATAGGATAACATTGGTGATTCTATGTGAAAAAGTTTCTGTCAACTTTTAAAATACAATAATATTCCTTAAAAATCACTACTGTAACCAAAACGCTTTTACTCAACTGTTTACAGGAGATGTCCCAGGACTGAATCTAGGATCCAGTCCTGTGGTTAGAAAAGTAATCCATAAAGTAACTAATTGCATTTAACTAGAAATTCACATTGAGCTTAATGTTGCATTGTTTTTGAAATTTTGTTGCCCATTGCAACAACTGTAACTACTGTACTTAAAAGTCTATTGCCTATTTGCAAAGTATTTAAACTAAAGTAATTCATTCTGAGAAAGTATATTTTGTAATGTAATGTATAATGTAATTACAATGTAATTTAAAAAATAAAATATCTAAAAATAAATAGTTTAAAAAAATGTAGTAAATCAGTATCAAAAAAATAAATATAACAATTAATACATTTAAAAATTGCCATTTACAAAACCTTTGAAATTCACTGAAAAAAACCATAGGTTTCAGACATGTTATAGTTAGGAATTAGCATTTAAAAAACCTTTGAAATTCACTGAAAAAACATAGGTTTCAGGCAGGTTATAGTTAGAAATTAGCATTTAAAAAACCTTACAAATTCACTTAAAAAACCATAGGTTTTAGGGACAGTTATAGTTAGTTGGACATTGCACTCGTACAAAACCCGTGAAATTCCCCCGTTATAGTTAGTACAGCTAACTATAACTCGCGCCCCCGCAATGCACTGCTGATGACGTCACATATTACATCACTCATGACATGGTCAGTGACACCACTGATGACATCACTGATGACATCTCAAATGACATCACTGATGACATCACTGATGACATCATCCACGTGATAATCTGATGCACCTCCTCACACCCTAATATAACCTTTGATACACCCACTCTAAATTACAGACTGCCATTCGCAAAACCATAGACACTCCAACACCAATAACTACATACCCACTCACTGATTCTTAGGTCTACACACACATCCACTCACTCACCAGTACAGTCACTCATACTTACGGTCACTCAGTACAGGACTATCATATGCACTCATACTCCTATATAGACACTCAAACACCGCCACTCATCCATAGAGGTACTCACACACCTAGTCAGTCATGCAAATAATTAAACACACTGCCACTTACTCACCTATACAGTTATACACACACCAGCTCACTTACTCATACAAATACTAGCACATTCTTACGCTCTTATACAATCACTGATACAAGCACACACTCATCCATACAGTCACTCTCACAATCACACACTCTCGCTTATAGCTATTTATATACTCCAACACACATATATACTGCCTTTCACATATGTAGTTACTCACACATGTACCACTGGGACATACATTCACTCACTAACACACTCTTACACACACTTACCCACACATACAGTCTATCACAGATGCACTCTTGAAACCATCCACCCAGTGAATCACCCACTCACACATCTGTGCACAGAGTCGCACACACCCCACCCACACACACACTCAGGCACCCATACATATACTCAGACAACCAATCAATAACTCATATAGACACTCATGTAGCTATTCACAAACCCATGCAGCCACTTACACAGCAACAGACAGACGGATACAGACATTCACCCAGTTTAGTCACTAACCCATGCATTCAGTAAGATACGTTTAATCACTCACTTATAGAGTTAGTCACGCACCTACTAAATCATCCATACAGACACTTATACACCCACTCATTCTTCAATACGCCTTTCCCTATATATATTAAAAATATTTAAACTTTACAGAAACACACAGTCACTGGATGATGTCATCAGTGATGTCATTTGAGATGTCATCAGTGATGTCATCAGTGATGTCACTGACCATGTCATGAGTGATGTAATATGTGACGTCATCAGCAGTGCATTGCGGGGGTGCGAGTTATAGTTAGCTGAACTAACTATAACGGGGGAATTTCACGGGTTTTGTACGAGTGCAATGTCCAACTAACTATAACTGTCCCTAAAACCTATGGTTTTTTCAGTGAATATATATATATATATGTGTGTGCATGAACAAAAATATCAATCTATATATCATACATAAAAAGTAAAACCTGAATTAGCGTTTACGATAGAAGGACTTAACTAATAAAAAAAAATTCAAACTAATCTAAACCAATCAATAAAATTAAACTATAAACAACTTTAACAAATAAAATCAAACACACAATTAAATCAACAATAAAAAAGGCTCACTAATTTAAACAGCTAAATACTACAAAAACAACAAACTCTGCAAGATGAGGAAACTCAGCCAGATTATCTCAACAAACCATTAAATAAGAAAAATATACATCTGAATAACTACATAATCAAGTAAATAATGCTTATATTTAAACTAAAACATAACTTAAAAATATAAAATAGCAAATAAATATTAACACACGTGCCAACTTTTATCTTTTTTACATAGACCTCCTAAAAGAAAAAGTCTACAAACTGAAAACTAATAAACTGCCAGAAAATATCAACCATCACAAACCAGTAAAA
Organism: Calotriton arnoldi; assembly: GCA_963921515.1. Taxonomy (NCBI): domain Eukaryota; kingdom Metazoa; phylum Chordata; class Amphibia; order Caudata; family Salamandridae; genus Calotriton; species Calotriton arnoldi. Next base: position 475,369 of record CAWUFW010006505.1, on the reverse strand, counting down.
AAATATAAGAAAGTAAGGATACTTAAATAAATAAAAAATGATAAACTCACTCAAAAAGCAAACAAAAATAAACCTAACAACCTCAACCTCTAGAAACAATAAACAAAGTACCATTTAAAATGTAATTAGGGGGTGATTACGATAGCGGTTGATCGGACTACCGAACACAATCGCAGTGGTCTGAAGACCGTTCAACAAACAGTCAGCAGTCTGACAGCCGCATTAGGATGCGACCACCGACTGGCGGTCGGAAAGTGCTCCTTTACATGGTGGCTTGTGCTGCGGCCCAGGAAAACAGCCACAGCACAAGCCGCTGTGTAAGGAGCAGTTCCTTCTCATCCATGCACCATGTGCCATGCACCATGTGGTGCATGGCTGATGGTGCATGGAAGTGCAAGGGGGCACTGCATGTGCCCCGTGGCCCACAATGGACAGGGGTCCTGTTTAGGGCTCTCAAAATCCATTTCCCACAGCCTTTTCATGACATCATTCCGACATGAAAAGGCTGTCGGAAAAGTTTTTCATAATCCCAACGGCAGTGCCTGCCTCTGCACCACCTCCATTCGGTGTTACGATTTAGGCCACTGCCCCGTTGGGATCTCTGATCCTGTTGGAGGCGGCTGTCTTCCCCCTACCGCTTAAGGTCCCTCCACCTGGATTGTAATCCAGAGGTCAGACCAAAGGGCGGTCGGACCACCACCAACGGCCTGTCGATTTGTGATCTGGCTGTCATCATAATCAGGCCCTTAGCCTTTTTTTCATTCATCAAAGAAGAAAGCACCTGCTCAACATTAAAACACCCCCAACGGAAAAGCTGCAAACCGTGTGAAACATCTCAACAGAGCATACATGTAAGTATACAAAATAGAATTAATTGCACTTTTTAACATGTTTATAACAAACGTCTAAAAGTTAAAAGATAATATATTTTCATACTATTACACTACTTTCAGATACAATGACAGAGGATGCCAAATTTATCACTTCACAGAAAGGAAAGCAGTCACTAAATCATAAGGGCTACACCTACAGCAAAGAAAGTGCATCATCAAAAACTATAAACTGGAAATGTGCTAAATTTTATTCCAATGCATGCCATGGGAGGGCTACTAGAAAAGATAATGTTCTAATTTAATTAACTGCTTCGCTGCGGCCGGAATTCCGCCCAGGTGCTGGACATTACGATCGCGGGCGTGGCTAGGACGGCCCCCGCGTGTCGTGAGCACATGCCCACCGTGACTCATGATGGCCGGGAGCCGTCATGAGCACGGAAGAGGTTAAGAGAGTCCAAACACCCCCCAAATGTGACAGAAATGGAAGTTAGAGAAATATTGCAAGATATAAAAGAGGAAAGAACTAGCTTGAAGGATATCCTATCTAGAGTCCCTGAACACATAGCAGGGCAACTACCACCTATCCCCACTTTAAAAGGAGTAATTGCAAGAAGTAAAAAAGCCACCAGCGATACTTGCCCCAGAACACACCAAGACATAGACATACCTGAACTTTTAAAAATTACACATAGTGAGGAACCTTTCCTTTTACCTGACAACCTAAATAATGAGAAACAAATCCTAATATTCTCTGCAGCAAACAATTAAAATTAGCCAATGTCAAACCTGGATGATGAATGGGACCTTCACAATCGGTCTCAAACCATTCACCGAAATATACACCATACATGGTGGAAATCAAAACACAGAAATCCCTTTTATATATGCCCTACTCCCAAATAAACAAAGCAGCACTTACTAAAAGCTCTTAATCCATATAAAACGTGAAACAAATAACTACTACCCCCAAAAAATAATCATAGACTTTGAGCAAGCCATGATTCAAACCATTCAAAAAAATATACCCCCATACAGCTATACAAGGCTGTTACTATCATTGCAATCAAAGTATATGGAGATACATCCAAAAATCTGCACTTATGGCACGATCATGAGTCTGACGGTCCAAGGACCAACAGACTTGTGGGGGCGCGGTTGTGGTGGTCAAGCCGTTCAACCTCCCCATTATGAGTTGGGCGGTTACACTGCCCTGGGACCGCCGATGCTGCCACGGAACCGCCGTTCCCTGGCAGTGTTGTGGCAGTGAGAGACCGCAATATGCTTGGAAGGACTGCTGAGATCCTGCCAAGCATATTACGAGTTTCCTCTTCGCAGGTGGTGTCATGGAAGTTCCTCCTCCATGGGCACTGTGGTGGAGCCGAAATGCCTCCACCGCATGTGGATGCACGCAGGTGGGCATAACATGTGACCCCCTGTGTGCATACACACCAGTTCCTGCACGGCATGGGCTTTCAAGTCCATGCCTTGCAGGAACCTTTTTGTGCAGTCCCATTTCGACCTTTGAAAGAGGTACTGCTGCAGGACCGCCACACCACCTGCCCTCCAGACCACTTTAAAGTCATAATCTCGCAGGCAGGCAGGCATTGACGAGTCTTGGGGGTGCGGGCGTGGCGGTGGCGTACCAGCTGCTCCCACACCCCCGAAACTTGTAATCGGCCCCTAAGTGTAGAATATTCCCCAAACAGCCAATTTGCCTTTGAAATAAAAATAATGATACCACAAGCCTATATCCCTATCACAGAGCAAGCCGACCACTACAATTTACTAATATATAGCCCTTTCTACAAACAAAATGAAGACAAACTTAGTCCACTAATAGACTATTTCACAAGACACTTGGATTAGCAGATTGCAATGCTTAGTATACAGACGCCAACCCAAATTCCAAAAACCATGTTGGAATGTCTGAAAACACCTTTGCACAAGAAGCCAAAACAAACAACGCAGTGGAAGAATGGCACAATGCCTTCCAATCGACTATAGGCATAACTCATCCTACACTATACAACAGAAGCTTGACAAAAGAGCAAATCTACCAAGAACTACGAATGTAGCAATTTGTTAGCCAAATTCCCCTAAACTTAGCAAACAAACAAAAAGAATGTATGACATGCTACAATTTAAAGTTATACTCTTAAATAATAAATATAATATTTTATTAAATCAGTTAAACACTTAATTAAAAACACAATATTAATAAAGACTGATATAATTAAAATATATATATATATTTTTTATTGTAACCAAAAAGATAAAATAAAACTCACTCCATCACATAAAATAATTACAACACATATTCCAAACAATTCCACATAACAATCACATAGATTTCACAAAAATGATATAATATCACATTTCCCACCCAAACCAAATAAAAGAATAAAAATGTACTGTTCTGTAGCTGCATATCTTCTGTCTCCACATAACAAAAATTAATAATCCACCAAAAATTAGATAAATGAATCCAAAAATCTCCCCAAAAATGCAAAAATATAACAAATGCAATCAAAATCTCTCATAGTAATCCAAAGTATCAAGGTTCCATAGAAAAACCAAAAAAGTGCTGTAAAAAAGGAACTGCTCCAGGAAACCCCAAAGGAAATCAAAGTAAAAGCCATTGCTTTATTATAAGTTAAAACTGATTATCTTTAAAAAAAATGTAAACTCCCTATGCCCATGGTACGTGTTCGTAGACAAACACGGAAATTTTAAAAAACCACCCGCAAAACAAATCACATTCCCAAAAATACATACACATATCAGTTAATCATCAAAATGTATCTAACATCACACAATTTAACATAGCATAGTAATACATTACTAAAACATTGTAGAAAAATGCAAAATAAAAAACTAGTGTAAAACGTTATCAGAAACACATCTAAACATACCAAAAACAACACTATAACTAACTTCCAAACCTCCCTCCTAAATCCCCCTACCCTCTAAACCCTCAAACAATTCTTTAAATAGGTCTTCCCTGATCCCACAAACAGCAGCACCTTATCGCGAAGTGGTTCTGGGAAAATAGACAAGAAAATAACACAAATAGATTACAAAAAAGAAGGTAGTGGTAAAAAAAACAGCTGCTAAATGAAACTAAAAATAAGACTATCTCCTCATGGAAATGAATGGGAAATTTTGTAAAAAAGTTGAATACATATTTTAAAAATTTAAAAAGATTGTTAAACATGTAAAACATATCAAACAGTGTTATAAAGAATTATAAAAAGTTGTAAAAGTATAAATTAAATTATGGTATAAAATATATATAATTATTTAATATTGACTATTCAAACATATGGTAAAACAATGTTGAAAATACGTTTATATATAAAAGTTTTAAAATGTTAAAAAAGTAAAAGATTATTTAACATATAAAACATATCAAACAATGTTGTAGAAATTATCCAAAAATTGTGAAGTATTAATTAAATAATAGTATAAATATATACAATAATTCAATATACACTAATAAAAAAAATTTTTAGTACATATGTGAAAAAGGTAATAAATGTTAAAACATTAATAACAATGAAAAATAAGAGTTGGAAATGTACAACTTATAATTGTATATAAATATTATTTACCTAATTTTATCAAAAATACTGATTATTTTTAATTTACTTAATTTTATATATGTTTTATTTTTACTTGACGTATATATGATTCAAAATGTAAAACTACAGAATAATAAAAAATTGGAAACAAATAAAAACAGAAAGAAATGCCACATATCTTTATTATACAACATTTGGGGACTGTCTTGGACACTAAAGGGGTAACGTTTACTATTCCCACTCCAATCTGACCATATTGGGGAAGGTGTTGGACACTAAAGGGGTGATATTTACTATTCCCAATCCAATTTAAACCAATTAGGGGAAAGTATTGGACACCAAAGGGGTGACATTTACTATTTCCCACACCAATCTAAGCCATTTTGGAGTAAAGGTTTGGACACTAAAGGGATAACATTTACTATTCCCACTCCAATCTAACCATATTTGGGAAGGTGTTGAACTCTAAAGGGGTGATATTTAGTATTCCCACTCCAATTTAAACCAATTTGGAGAAAGCATTGGACACTAAAGGGGGGACATTTACTATTCCCACTCCAATCTAAACCAATTTGGGGAAGGTATTCGCACTAAAGCAGGGACATTTACTATTCCCACTCCAATTTAACCACGTTGGGGGAAGGTGTAAGACACTAAAGAGTTGAAATTTACAATATCTATTTCAAAATGAAACATTTGTATAGCATTTCACAAAATCGAAAAATTACAAAGACGATCAATGCTCTATATTCTCACATAGTTTTGGTAATATAAAGTTGACTAAAATAATATATAAAACACACTAATCTAAACTACAAACCTCTATATGCATATTTGTATTTAACATTTTAAAATAACTATTTTAATTTCTATTAAAAAATAATAAATTGGGACTTGAACAATCAAGGTGGGGCTATGACGGAGTCCCGCGCCTCCGAGTTGCCGCTCGTGACCACGCCCCCCTTTCTCGGCAATGGCGGTAACGGCGTTTCAGCCTGACAGACGTAGCTGCGGGAGCCCTGGGGAAAAATCGTAATCCCAGGAAAAAGGACAAGGCGAAAGAAAGTGTCGGCCGGCGGGACCCTTTATCAGGGGTTCCTTGTTGTCTGGTCTTGTTTGGCGAAAAACGCCGGGGGAGCAGTGACCTGCAGCCAGTAAAAAAAACAAAAAAAAACGGCCAGGCAGGACCCTTCATGGCCCGCGAGGAAAATATTTGGCGGTGGCTTTGGATTTTGGATGGCCAGGCTGGCTTTTAGAAGAGGAGGACGGCGAGCAGCTCAAAAGAAGAGTGAGAGGTGAGGAGGTTTGGAGTGGCGGAATTGGGGCTGAGGCGTCTTTGAGGATATTCGCTAAAGGAGAAAAAGACTACGCAGTGGTGCTTTAACTGCTCAGTGAGAAAAAGAAGGGGGGAAAAAAGGAAGAAAAAAAAGAAGAAAAAAAAACGGTAAAGTTGGGTTATAGTACCCTTTTCTCTCCTTCACTTCGTACCAGTATCGGTCACTGGAGCAGGTCTACAATGGGGAGACAAAACAAACAAAGCAACCCAGCTGGCAGGATTGATTCAGCGACTGGTTTGAAAGCTAAGACTCGCCTGACGCAGGCGCAGGCAAAGGCGCTATCTGCTGGAATAGGAAAAACAGGACTTGTGGGGAGCCGCCTTGACCGGAGTTCTAGTTTCGAAAGCTCCAAAGATGAACTGGTAGTGGAATCTATTGGTGGAAGTCAGGTATCCAGAACTTCTCCTTCCATATCTATACCAGAAACTGAAGTAAATGGGGAGGAGAGCAGGTTAAAGGCGGATAAAAGTGCCACTAATGAAAGTAGCAAAGAGGAGGGAAAGAGTGTTAAGGAGTTTCCCCTCTTCACAAAAAAGCTAATGCAGCCAGCTCTTTTCCAGCCCACGGCACCGCAGACAGTGGTGGTGGATCTTCATAGCTTGTCGCAGTTCCCTTTAGATCTCAGCTCTCCTGCGACCGCCACTTCTCCTACCTCTTCAGTGCCTCAGTGTGCTCAAAAGTCTACAACTTCGACTCTCTTAATGAATGAACTGGATGACAGTGCCTCGAATCCTCCTCCTCTACTCATTGCAAAGGATGGAGCCTTGCTATGCTCCCAGACAGCTCCGAACCAGACACAGAGCGCCAGTAGTCCGATGCTTTCCTCTGGGCTTCTGGAACAGGATCAACTAGACCAACGGGATCTTCAAAGTCAGCAAACGTCCATTTATAAGAATCAGAAGGTACTAGATACAGTACAACTTCCAGCTTCCGATATAGTTACTGGTCCGGCCTTAGATATAGCCCAAAATATAATAAATGTTCCTGTGGAGACAAGCTCCACCAAACAATTAGATATCAAGACTTTGCTTAACCTTATTCTCGAAGAGATTTGTGAAATGAAAAGGTCACAGGAGAATGAAATTGCCTCTCTTCATATCCGCCTTGGGAAGATCGAAGACGCGGTGGCTTGTCTACCAGTCAAGATACAGGAAGCAGAATCCAGGATCTCTCAGTTGGAGGATCAGATGTCTGGACTATCTATTAAAGTACGTGAGGCCACAAGGGACAGGAGCTCGTTAGAGAACAAGCTCGAGGAGTTGGAAAATCACTCTCGCCGCTCAAACCTACGTATAGTGGGTGTACCCGAGAGATTGGAAGGTACCCAGACATCGCATTGGGTGGAATCCTTTATTAAAGAAAAAGTTCTTCCCGAGTTTGGTGGGGATCTTACAATTACTAGAGCCCATAGAGTTCCATTTCATCCTTTGCCAAGCACGAGTGGCCCACGCACCATCTTAGTCAACTTTGCAGACTACCGGATAAAGGAGAAGATCTTAGCTAAAGCGATACAACAAAGACAGTTTCCAGTGAATGAGACCTCTAATTGTAGAATTTTCCCAGATATGTCCGCTACTGCAGCCCGGAGACGCAAAGAGTTTGTTAAATTGCTTTTCTTGTTTAAAGCCCAAGGTGCACAGGCATCAATTGCTCAGCAGTCTAAACTTCGGGTTTTATTCAAGGGGAAATTCCATATGTTTTCCAACTTAGAGGATGCTCAGGATTTTCTCAAAGGAATGTCAGCTACGTAAGGAATTAATGGATGATTGAGGGTTTTTTCTTCCCTCCTCTCTATATGCCTTAAAGGCATATTAGGTATGAGAGTTACATAACTAATTCAAAGTAACTTTGGAAATAGGAGAATTAATGGTCGCAATATGTGGCTTTTGTTGTTTTTGTGGGACCAGGCTTTTGCAGTAATCCACTGTCGAGAGGTGGGGTGGTGGGTCACGATGGGTGCAATTCCATGGCACCCTCAAAGTTAGTAGGGGTGAGGCGGAGGTGGGTAGCGTGGGGGACACCTCCTTGGAGGGTGGGTGGAGTCGGGTGGGGAAGGGAGTGGAAGTTAAAGCAGATAAAAGAGCAGAAGCAGGGGTACTAGCGCATAATTTTTTTCTTTTTCTTTTTTCTTTTTTAGGATGGGAAATGTTCATAGTTGTCGTATGCAGTCTGTGTATTGTTATATAAGTTGCTATGAAGAGTACTTGTGATACTGTTTCCATCAATGTCAATGGGATATTAAATAAATCTAAATATGGAGCCTTAATAAGGTGGCTAGTGTCCTCCTCCCCTCAGGTCGTATTTCTGCAGGAGACCCATTTAAAAACCAACTACCCCAAGCTGTATGTTCCTAGGTTTTTCTCGCATGTCTTTTTGCTTCAGCCGGGTTGGCCAAAAGGGATGTCGCTATATATTTTTGCCGCAGTCTTCCGTGGGAATTTGGCCAAATTCGGAGAGATCCATTGGGACGCTGGTTGTGGGTGGAGGCTAGATTAAATGGGATAAAACTAAATTTTATAAATTATTATGGCCCGATAGTAGATGATTCTACATCCTTAAAAAAGATTGCGGAGCTTCTTAGGGGTACCCGGGACAAATAATTCTTGGCGGCGATTTTAATTTTATCCAGGATCTCAAAAAGGATACGTCAAATAAAAATAAAAAAGAACTGAAACCCCAAACAAAGAAAGTTTTGGAAGCCATAAGGCAGGAATATTTACTAGTTGATCCATGGCGTAAATCTAACCCTAGGTTAATGTAATTTACTTGCTATTCTAAACAATTTCATACGGCCTCCCGGATTGATTTTTATTTTATTTCACGCTCTTTGAAAATACTAGATACCACGATAGGGGTTAACCCATTTTCAGATCATTCCCTTATCTCGATAAAGCTGCAAATTGAAGTGGGGACTAAGACTGATTCCAGGTGGCAGATGGATCTTCTACTCCTGCAAGATCCTAATTGGGTTACCCAAACTAAAAAGTGGATACAGGAGTTTTTTAGCATAAATGAAGAGACAGCAGATATTTTTTCAGTTTGGGGTGGGTTTAAGGCAGCTATGCGGGGGCAGATAATCGCCCGTTCAGCCGCTCTGTTGAGAAAAAGGCGGATAAAGATTAACCAACTCCAACAGGCTGTTAATGATGCCATGAGTTTAAAAGACACTCAGCCACAGGGGAGTCGAGATGCTGCTATTCAGCTAGAAAAAGCAAAATTAGCCCTTAAAGAATTTTTTTTACTTGAAGAAATTAATAGTTCCAGAACGTTTCAGCAGAAAGTTTATGAGGAGAGCCAAATGGTGGGAAAAATGTTGGCAGGGCAGACAAGATCAAAGCAGGAAAACGCCTTAATCTCTGAAATTATTGACCCTAAGACCCAAAACATCAGCAGAGAGAAGGGCGATATAGCACAAGTCTTTTTGGAACATTATGCCCAGTTGTATTCTACAAATTATGTGGTAGGCTTAGATCTTATCCGTAAATACTTTGATGAAGTTAATGTTCCGATTTTATCCGAACCCAATGGTAGATCAACTTGAACGTGAAATTGTGGTGGTAGAAATTGCGGACACAATTAAATCGATAGCAGGGGCGAAGGCCTGTGGAACGGACAGGTTCCCAATTGAATTTTATAAAATTTTTGTGAACGAGCTGACTCCTTTTGGCAAAACTATTTAATGTTGTTAGAATGGGTGGTAATGTTCCTCCGAGTTTTAAGGAGTCCATCATTGTTAGTTTTGTCAAAAGGGAAAGAATCATAAGGATGTCAATTCCTATAGGCCGATTAGCTTGCTCAATACTGATTTTAAAATTCTTATGAAAATATGGGCCCAACGTTTGACTCCAATTGCTCAGACACTAATACACCCGGACCAGGCTGGTTTTGTGGCAGGGAGGACAATGGCCTCGAATACTGGATTTTTAATACAGGCTCTTGATTATGTCACTAGCAATAAAATTCCAACTTTAGTTACAATGGTCGATGCCGAGAAGGCATCTGACCTGGTCAACTGGGAGGCTCTTTTTTTGGGATGCAAAGATTTGGCTTCCCGGTCCGGGTGATTAATATGTTGAAAAATATTTACCAAGGCGCCCAAGCTCGAGCTGGTGATTAACGCTAACACGGTAGGGGTAATTGATATAAATCGAGGCACCAGGCAAGGATGTCCATTGTCCCCTATTTTGTTTACTTTCTTTATTGAGCCGCTCGCATTAAGAATCCGTGGTAATCCGGAAATTAAACCACCAATAGAAGGAATGGCGAAAATAAAACTATTCGCTGACGATATAATTTTATATCTGCAACCAGATAAATCAAATCTTGATCTAGTCTTGTTCGAATTTAGCAAATATGAAATGATAGGCGGATATAAAATTAATCAAAATAAAACCGAGGTTCTGGCCTTGAATGTGGACTGCAATTTTCTACCAGCTAATTTAAAATCTCAAGCTCTAAAAATAGAACCTATTAGATATTTAGGTATTTATGTTTCTAGTCAATTTGAGCAACTATTTAATCTAAATTATTTAGCAATGCGAGATAAAATTAAGGGCTTGCTGGATAGATGGATCTTTTTACCATTGACTTTGATTGGTCGTGTAGCACTTATTAAAATGTCGATTCTTCCTTTATTGGTTTTTCTATTTATTAACGTACCGCTAAAAATAAATTCCCATTTTTTTTAAAGATATTGAGTCCATGATCAGAGAATTTGTTTGGAACCGAAAAGCACCTAGGGTCAGGCTACCTATATTGCAGTTAGAAATAACCCAAGGGGGACTAGCGCTACCAGATATTCGTACTTATTATTCGGCGGCGGTCCTCGATCTTTCAGCACGACTACTAGATCCTAATGGTTGGTCGGACAGGTTTTTTTATGATAGAATGATTCAGGAGTCGGGTTCGCAAGTTTCTATTTTTCTAAAAACAGCTAAACTACCCAAAAAGACCTGTTATAAGACTATTCGGGATTTTTCTGATAGACTCCAGACCTTCTTTAAACAAGCTGGGTTTGGTGGATTTTATTATCTCAATCTGGAGGAATCTAAGGTTCTAGGGCTCCAAATCCATTCCACTAAATGTAAAAGATGGAAGGACTGTGGTCTAGGTGAATTGGGTTCCTTTTTTGCCTCAGGGAAATTCATTACTTGGCAGGAGGTCTTAGTGAGATCCGATAATCGTTTAGCAACGGGTTTCTTGGAGTACCTCCAGATATTAAACTTTATAAATAAATACAATATGGCAACATGTGGGACATTATCTGCTCTGGCCAACGCCTTATATAAAATTAAATTAAAAGGCGTGGGAAATTGGTATACTCTACTAAGAAAAGGCCAAGAGTCCCCTCTGGTCGAAGAAATTCTCAGTAAAATAACTCGTGAAACCAATTGCTCCTTCACGAGACAGGAGTGGGAACAAATTGCTCAGTTAGGAAGTAAGGCTCTTAGAGCAGCCAATTTCAAAAGGATGTCTTTTTATCTCGCTGGCTGGCTTACTACACTCCGAAGGTTCTTAATAGACGCTTTTCCGAAGTAGATAATAAATGTTTTCGTTGCCAGCTTCAAAATGGGGGAGATTGGCTTCATATATTTTATACATGCCCGAAGCTTGAAGTTTTTGGCGTGAGATTTTCGCGGCAATGAGCTTAGTAATTAGAAAAGAGCTTGAACCTGAAACTGAGGTGGCTCTTTTTGGCTTGTCGAGAAAAAGAACTGATTTGTCTAACGCCGAAGAGTCTTACGTGGCGATTTGTTCGTTAATAGCCCGCTCCTTAATTCTTCAAAATTGGAGATCTGAGGATATACCATCATACGCGAAGTGGGTGAATAAAATGCAAAAGATAAAAGGTATGAAGAGGCCTATGCCAAAAGAGTCGGGGCAATAAAAAGGTTTACTAATACCTGGAAATTTTGGGATAGTGATCCATCTATGTATGCCACATAGCACTTTAGCACTTGGGTTTTATTATTGTTATTAATTAGCTACATTTTTAATATAGGTATTTTTAGCACTTTAAAAATCTGTCAGCACCTTATTGAATTAGCGATTGTAGGAAGCACTAAGCACTTTTTTTTCTTTTAGGCCCGTGGCCATGTGAAGCTGAGATTGTAGCGTTGTAGGGACTTTTGTAAAGTATATCGATTATGTATATAGGTAATTAATGTCCTATGTATTGGGAGGCCAGGCCAAATAATATAACTAGTATAGGCCTCTGGTTATCTTGCTTATTTTGCACATTTTGCACTATTTGCACAACTGAAATTGTATATTTAGGTAATCAATGTCCTATGTATTGAGAGGCCAGGTCGAATAATATAACTTATAGGCCTCTGGTTATCTATTTTGCACATTTTGCACTATTTGCACAACTGAAATTGTATATATAGGTAATCAATGTCCTATGTATTGGGAGGTTTGGTTGAATAATGTAATTATTATAGGCTTCGGATTACCTTGCGTATTTTGCACATTTTTGCACTATTTGCACAACTGAAATTATGGATATGCATACTTTTGTCTAAAGTTTGATGGTTTATAATTATTTTCGATTTACTGCTCATGGATTATTGTTTGTTTATTGTGTTTGTTGTGTACTGGTTTTGTTGCTCTCCTGCTCTGCTCAATAAAAAATAAATAAAAAAAAATAAAAAAAATTGGTCAAAATATTCACTACCGTTCATTACCTTTAAACAATAAAAAAACAACATGAAATTACAATCATAAATTTAAAAATGATATATACATTTCATGTTCTATTTTTTAAATGTAACTTAAAATGAAAACATCATTTTTTTAAATGTACACAATTGTATGTACTGTTTTCTAATTTATTATTTTGTAACACAAAACATTTCTAAATATTCTTCTTAATTAAAAATATATATGTTTTTAGTATTTGATAATATATTTTTATTTAAAAACATATTCAATACAATTAACATATATCTTAATTAATGTCAAATTTACATATATTAGAATTATATGATAAAATAAATGTAAAGGTTCTCAATTATTAATTTATATATCTCTAAAAATTACCTTATACTTTCAAGTTTAGATATACATTTTAAAAAAAATCTTCACACCCTTATCCTGCTACTAAAAAATATTTAACAATCAAGTATACACATTAATACAACTAAAAATACAAACTTCAACAATTTCATAAATAAAATATTATCCTACAATTAACACAAATAAAAAATAATAGAAATATACAATCAAACACACCACAATACATTACATACTAATTAACACTTACAAACATTATTACATGCAGCCATATTTTCGACACCAATATTTTGTGCAATGATAACGAAAACAACAGTAAAAACAATATTTTTACCTTTGATATTCCTGCCCACGATATTTTTGATATCCAAATATTCTTAACACAATATTTTGTAACACAATATTATTTTGCCGATATTTTGTCCAAGCACCATGACAGCACCAGTAATTCATTGTACACTCACTCATTCTTGTCCAACACAGCTAGAGGCAGGGTGTGTTTACTCATGCAAAGAATACTAAGGACACAGGAACTGGCAGCACACACTTTCTCACTCCAAATGGGTACAACATGTGCAAAAATAGTGCAAGCTTCCAGCAGAAACAGAAACAGTAAAAAAAAGCAGACAGAAGCAGTATAGTCTTCCAAGTGAAGCCATGTTTGGAACAGGCAAATAGTTAACGTATATTGGGGTTTAGGATGTGGCCATGCTGGCTATAAGCATGGAAGGACTGCTGAATAGCAATGCATTGATTTACATAACAATAATTATACAATGGCAGCACTTTTTTGCAGGAGGTCCTGAAGTCGTGATGAATGTTATGCTGGTGTGGCCAGTCTTTTCCCTGTATCTGGGCATCTTTCATAAATCATCACTGGAACACCTCATCTAGCAGATGTGCCACAAGATGTTAAAATGTGGAAATGTATCAGTCCTTCTCAGTTTGTAAGAGGCATGTATGCTTACTTCCAGCGAAGTCACAGTGATTGTTATATATGTTGCATTTCACACAAAGTAAGTGTATTTGCATGGGAAATGTGATCGTACACTGCCTGATATAGGTCTATTACTTCTAATCATCAGTTATATTTCTCTGGTGAAAACCTGGGAGAATCTGCAGTGACAGAGAATGTACTATAGTCAATGCAAGTTATTTCTATCATATTTTACTACTTATGGATGGAGAAGTCAAATTACCGCCTGTCAATGACTGGAATAAGTTTACTAGTTCTTCATTAGCCAAATGTCTGTCTGAATAATTGTATTTTCAAAAATATCCCAGATGGTGGGACTCTGCTGTGAGCTTTGAATGGGAGACATTACAGACTTTCTGGTTTTGGACCACTAGTGTTTGTCCTGTGTTATACTGTTTGGATTTGTATTGGAGAATTGAGTAGCAATTGACTGAGCCAAGGACTCTGGCTGAATTATGGTTATATTCAGGTCATTTTCTCTAAGAGACTTTGGGGCCGATTCCGATTCAGGCCGGAAATCTCTCCGACCGAGCCGGACCCGGAGAGATTTCCGACCGAATAGGACCCGTGCAGCCCGACCGAACGAGTACGATGCGTCCGTATGCTATCGGACTCGATTCCGTCGGACTCCCATTGAAGTCAATGGGAGCCGGTCGTACAACGCGTACGCGGGCTCCCATTGCCTCAATGGGTGTGAGGTGAACAAGGGCGCCCCCTACAGCGGGTACGTGGCGAAGCGACTCGCGCCATACACGCACAGGTAGGGGGGACCCATGGGTCCCCCCTGTGTGCGACTCGCGTGGCTACGCATACAGGGGGGTCCGACACGGACCCCCAAAGTACGGCTCCGACTGCTCTTTCGAACCGGGCGGCGCGTGTCGGTCGGACTGCTCGCGGCGCGCATCGTACTTACCCGGCCGGGGAACGTCTCCATTGCGCGGTGCGAGTCGGTCGGTGCGGTTCGACCCGGGAATGTGTTGGTCGGAGCGGTTGGGACGCCCAAACGAGTCGGTCGGCGATTTCGCATCGTACTCGCTCGTCCGGACGCACGTACGAATCGGTCAGGAAATAGGGCTCCGAATCCGATCCGGTTAAGCCGAATCCGATTCGGAGCCCTACTGGCCGAGATCGGAATCGGCCCCTTTGTCTACAGTGCAAATAATTTTAAATTTGATCCTGTCCTGAGTCACTAGCAGTTGGAAAGCTTACAATTCTGGATTGGTGTTCACAAATTCCTGGGTTGAGGGTCAGTCTGACAGCCTAGTTAGAACTCACTAATGTATGTGCCAATTTTTATTGGGCAGGATAGTATAGGCTCTATCAGTAGTCCAAACAATTCATCAATAGTCAACTGATTATCTCTATTAGATGGATGGTCCCCAAAAAAGACAGAATTTTCTTCATCACTCAGCTAAACATGACAAATGAGTGATTTGAGTTCATTGAACAGCCTCATTAACAAGTACGGATTTGCTGTGCCACATAGCTCAATTTACATAATTCCATCAGAATATATTTTTGGTGATCCTCATCCTTTCGGCTGCCTGTTGTTTAAGAAGGTATTGTGTGTGGACTCTTTCCTGTCTGTGAGGCTGGTGGTTGTGTAAACCTTAAATCAGGTAGCAGACATACAAAGGATGTGGCATTTTCTGTTGATAATTAAATCATTGATGTGAGTAATAGAGTTATTGGCTGAGGGAGGTGAAAACCTACTGAAGCAACAGCCGTAATTTTTGTCAGGCGGAACCAAAAAAAACCACTAAATTAACCTGTGCTTAACCATTTGGTAGCTTGGAACAAAAGCAGTCAGGCTTAACGTAGAGGCAATGTATCAAGTATTTATACAGCGCTTAAGCAGTAATAAAGTGAAAATACAACACAAGAAAAATCCCACATTTATATAGAAAGATAGTAGATTTTGATACATTATTTGACACCAAAATGACAAAAACCCAATCAGTAAAAATAGCACCTACAGGATCAAAGCGCCAACCACAGACATCTGGTCGCATGAGACTGGCGCAAAGTCAAAAGTTATGACCAAACGGGATAGAGTGTGGTTCAGATACAAGAAATGGATTTGGCCTTGGACTTAAAAGAATATGTAAAGAAAATGTCTGAAAATGTAAAGTTCAATGGGGCAAGGCAGCCGGCGATGTCTGAGGAGGAGGAAGCATCATCAGGGAGTAGCTGGATGAAGTTGTGGTAAAGATTTGTACGTTTGAACTTAGGGCCTTATTACAAGTTTGGCGGTCCGTGAACCGCCAACGTACCCATGGTCTGCACGTCACGAGCTCAGCGGTCCAATTGCCTTATTACGATTTATGTGGATACATTTTGGAAAGACCGTGGCTGAACTGTCGACACTGCCAGCACACCGCAGACCACCGGGGTCGTGGTCGGAGAAAAGCAGCTGCCATAGGGAGGGTTCAGGGGAGTTTTACCCCATCCACATTGCAAGTTGGCTTTTCCATGAGCTGACCATGGCGGTGAGAGTGAAATAATTTTGAGGCCATCTGTCTATGTATTCCCAAATGTTATTCGTTTTAGCACCTTTTGAAAACACTTTGTATATGGTTTTTCACAAATTATTCACTGTATATCCATTGAATGAATGTGGATTCTCTTTCCTGCATCGCACTATTCGCTTTAAAAAAGTTTGAAAAGTTTTTCAAATACTACTGAAATAATTTTGAGGCCATGTTTATTGAGAATGATGTTCCTCATGCATAAGTAAAGATGTATTTGAAGTTTACAATCACCTAAGAGTAAGTTTGGTTCTGTTTGCTGTTTTGTACCTTGGCCAGTTCATAAACCATAACACCAATTAAAGATATGAATAAGTTCAGTATGAATGCCTTTCCTGTTTAACATCTTATGGCTCTATTAAATCGATTAAACAAAAAAATCTAAAAGTTGAGCATTTTAACTTTTGTGCTCCAACGGAAAGAATAGTAAAAGGGGCCATGCTTTAATATACATTTTTAAGTTCTTTGAGATAAGGGTCAGGGTGCAAGATCAGCAAAATGTTTGGAATTCACATGTGTTAGGCTCTTTTTACAGTCATTAATTTATTGAATGTCATTACCCATGTTCCAAGAATGGTGCAGACAGCATTAACGGACCTGCAAATATTAGATGCACAGAATAAATAAGCAGTATTTAAAAGCACCATTTGACCTGCAATCGTGTGATGTCCCTACATTGCTTGGAATTTCAATCAAACCAGGAGTAATCCTTAAAGGTCTATCATAGTTGCAGAGGCTATGATCTGCCACCATAAGTTGCTGTGAACAAGGTTTAGACTACAATAAAAAGTATATTTATTGTAGTCAATGTATTCTAACAAAATAAAAAGCAAAGTAAATCAATATATGAGTCAGACAGTTCAACCCTAAATTTCACAAATTAATGAACATTGGCCAATAAACCAAGACAATCATCGAGTAGAGTTCATCATGAATGCAAACCATGCCCCTCATCCTCTCTAACCCAAGTCAGGCACCCTGGGCTATGCTCACGCACTATTTCATTCACACCTATAGCTTTGATATTTAAAGAATCAGTCTGAGGAAGTGGAACTTATCTAACTCAGATAGAAATTTGAGTAGAAAGTCTCAAAACAAATTGGGAAAGAAAAGAAAAAATTCAGAGCAAGCAACAAAATAACTGGGCAGAAAACATGAGAAAATGTAGCTCACAAGTACATGAAATCATCTATATCATATAACTGAGGTTATGGAAACACAAACTGCAGTAGGAGACATTAAGTAGGTGAATCAGCTATTGAGAAACGAAATTCTAGAGGATGAAAGAGACATATCAAGAGTCTGAATCAACTGGTGAGGTATACCGTGTTCCATCATACACCCCTAAATAAGGACACCCTACAGGAACTGTCATAGTGGTTTTACAAAACTGCTTAGTGAAGGAGAAAATCCTAGTCCAGGCCAGAGAAAAAAAAAAATTATATCCTTAGCCATTTTCCCGTTTTCCCTTTTCCCTTTTTCCAGATTAGTCTTTTGGTACTACAGAACATCTGAGGCAGATGAGATCTTTCCAGTTTGAACAAAAGAAAATTGATATAACAGCCACTATGTTAACAATTAGAGACCTGAATGCGGCTTTCCAGGGAGACATGCTGATATTTCATTAACCTGAAAAGTGTGAAGTTTTATAGGCAGAAAAAGTACTAAGACGAGGAAAGGCTCGTCAAGAACTTGAAGTTACACATGGTGGAATGACATAGTCGAACCATTAAATGCAGCACAGGAAAGTAACTACTAGAATAATGACAACTGCATTCCAAAAGCATTGCAAAATGGTTGCACTGAGTCGGTCCAAAATCTACACCGACTACAGGAGGGTGGGGATGGGAGGAGGAGAGCTGAAAAGGGAAGTACACAGATAAAAGAAGGAATATTTCAAGGGGAGTTAGTGCTGAAGAATCTAGGAGACACACTTAAAATAATAACAATCAATGTAAGTGGGCTAACTATTGAACGCAAAATGAATGCTATTTTGTCGTTTTTGCAAGATACTCATTCTCTGATTATGTTGGTTCAGGAGACACATCTAACTCAGGAAAAGGTTATATGAATTAACTGGAAGTTAAAAGATCAATTGTTTCAGGAGACTGTATTTTCAGCAGCCACCATATCTTATTGGGGGAATGGCCATCTTAATTGAGGTCTGCAAAATGGGCAGATAATAAAATATGACGCAGGTACTGATGGCCGGTGGGCAATTGTGCCACTATAAGTGCAATTTATGGAGATTCCAGTAAAATGGTAAGAGCTTGGCATAACAGCGAAGGACAGGATTAGTGAATTATGTGACAAAATGTGTAAATTAGTAGGGGATCAAACTCTCACCAAATGCCTCATTTTGTTTTATTTAGGATGTATTTCATTCCCACCGTATTTTGGATGGGTTCTCTTTATCTTATCCTAAATGCCCCAGATGCTCTGTAAAAGGTACTTTGGAGCATGTATTGGTGGAATGCTAAACAGTTACAAGAAATATGATTAAATGTGCAAAATTGTATCTCATATCTACAATGAGGAAAAATAAAGATGGAAAAGAAAGCCGCTCTAGAAGGTCTTCCTGTCAAGCATAAACCGGAGACAGAAACACAATATAATTTATGTGGCAATCATGGATGTCATTTAGGGGTTGCAACTTTGACCCCTGGCTTGCCCCTTGCTTCATAAACACACAAGGGATCTAGTGGGAGAGGGTGTAGAACAAAACCGTACTGCTCCCTGTCTATGGATGAATCTCACAAAAAGTACACCTGGTCCAACTAGACAAAGAAATAGAGGGTGACTGTCCACGATCTTGTGGCAGTGTGGGTGTTTCAACTGCCGTGCAGGAGAGAACCTCTTCCAGGAAAAGAACCCTCACTCGCTCGAAGGTGACATGCTTCATCATTGGGTTCCCTCCTCACATCAAGGTGGCAAGATCATTGGTGTGGGCTACACCTCCTTAAGGAGTGAGGAGGAGCTGAGGTGTTTTAGGAAACTTGTGAGCAATAGTGGAGAGAGTGAGGAGCGGAGAGCAAAAAAAAGATGGAGAATTAAACTGCCTACAAAAGGCCAAATGACCTTTATTCCTTGGTCTCCTGTGACAGGATTAATAGAAGAGAGTACAAGGGGTTATGCCCCTTGCTTCCCCAACACTTGCATTGCGACCCCTGGCCACAGAAGTGGCAAAAACAATGTAAAGGACGGATGGTGAACAGTGCCACAGTGAGTACTGTTTACTTTCTTCAGCATCCACTCTATTAAACTTACTTTTTGGTAAAAGAAATACATTCATCAATGCAGTGCTCCCTAAAATACACCCCAAAATAAAACAAATTAAAAAGGACATTACTTAAAACTTGTTGCCATGTTCCATTGTTGTGAGTACATGAAAAACAATCATTAACAAAGCAAATAGGTGTGCCTTGGCAAGCTGATGAGACTTATTTTTATTAATAGAAGGATATGCTACATAAACAAATAGAAAAAAACATTCCCCCTAAATGTGGAGCAATATGCTTCTAATAAAAAAAAAAAAAAAAAAAAATAACACTGTACAATTTTAATGGAATAGTATTGTTCCTTCTAGAAGGCAAGTGTACTTAAAACAAGTATTGGCCCACCATCCCTGGCATGAAGTGTATATCTTTTTAGACAGATGTGTTTATGTAAGCAGGGAAAATACTACCACTCAAACAGGAGCAGCCTGTGCAGGTAAGAGTGGTAGGGCGGTGGTGCCGGCAGGTGGGGGGTATTTCGACAGACGACCATGAGTGAAAATTAAATAAATAACTAATTTTCCTTTGTCATCGTCTGTTGAAATCCCCCCCCACCCTGCCCACCGCTCTTACCTACACAGGCTGCTCCTACACTCAAAGCACAAGGCGCCAATGTGTGAAGGTGGCTGACCCATTGCACCATTCTGTATGCTACAGTGGGTTGTAGCAAACTGCAAATGACTACTGAACAGACCCATAGATGAAGAGTGGGGACCTAAAGCCCCTCTTTGTTTGTATACTGTCAGAATGTCTTTCAGAGGTCCATGGGGCACGCAGGGGCTACTTGGCCCAACTGTGGTGATTGAGGCCTTTTACTCCTCATGTCCTTGGCCTTGACCTACTATGGATCCTGAGCAACTGGACCAAGTGCCCCTTCTGCCCTTGGCTCCCAGTGGTAGCTGTGGTCGAGCAGTCAAGGCTCCATGGGGGGAGTGGGGAAGATGTAGATACAGGTCAGGAAACATGACTCATAACTCAAAGTGCAACCAGTCCAAATAATAAATCCCTGTCCATTCAAATGCTTGCTTTTATACGAAAAAGAAGAATGCTATTTCTAACTCTGTACATGCAAAGGTAAATGACATTCGGAAAGAACAACACAATCCCTCTTGAGGTCGGGGCTCTTGTAGTTGCCAGGCAAATCCCTATCCCACCCTCCTCCATGAAACGTGTTTGGCATTTTTCCCTATACACTGCCGGCCATATCCAGGAAATGCTCACTATTAGGCATTACTCAAGAGTTCCCCTTTGACTCTTCAAGTTTTAGTTAAAAGTGTGTATGGCGCCACTGTACAGTTAGCGACTCCCAACTGTGGCGATTCAGGCCTTTTACTCCTCATGTCCTTGGCCTTGACCTACTATGGATCCTGAGCAACTGGACCAAGTGCCGCTTCTGCCCTTGGCTCCCAGTGGTAGCTGTGGTCGAGCAGTCAAGGCTCCATCGGGGGGAGTGGGGAAGATATAGATACAGGTCAGGAAACATGACTCATAACTCAAAGTGCAACCAGTCCGAATAATAAACCCCTGTCTATTCAAATACTTGCTTTTATATGAAAAAGAAGAATGCTATTTCTAACTCTGTACATGCAAAGGTAAATGACATTCGTAAAGAACAACACAATCCCTCTTGAGGTCGGGGCTCTTGTTGTTGCCAGGCAAATCCCTATCCCACCCTCCTCCATGAAACGTGTTTGGCATTTTTCCCTATACACTGCCGGCCATATCCAGGAAATGCTCACTATTAGGCATTACTCAAGAGTTCCCCTTTGACTCTTCAAGTTTTAGTTAAAAGTGTGTATGGTGCCACTGTACAGTTAGCGACTCCCAACTGGCCGTGTTCATGTCTTCCCCACTCTGGCAGTCCTGAAGAGTTTAGCAGTAAAGTGGGTACACTCAGCGCAAGCACCCATCCATGAGTCCCACTCTGCTAGGAGAAGTCAGACTGCTCGGGGCACACGCAGCAGCTCCCGTCAGCGCAAGCTCTCTTTCCTGAGCAGTGTAGCCGGAGTTCTTCTAAGTTGTCAGAGAAGCTCTCAGTTCACGAAAATGCGGAAAGTTGTTGATAACCAGCGCAGGGGGGATCCTTCCTTCAACTCCCGCCTTGTGCCCAATGAGCGAGCATCATCGTCCACAGCAACCTCAGCTGTAAGTTAGGGCAGTTCCCTCACAGTGTGGGTCCAACCCACCAAGTGAAGCTGCATTCTCTCTTTTGGGCAGTGACCCAAATCCCTCAACAACATTGGTATCAGCAGCCCCTCCGGTTATATGGGGTTGCCACAGTACTTGACCACACAAGCACAGACTATCTTGGTGAAGGCGCCAACACCAAGACAGTCATGAGTCTTGTTGCTTCTGGAAGTAATAACTTTACCAGTGGCCCTATCTAGCATACTGGGTCACTGCAGCATGGCAGTACAGTTTTGTCCGGTCCCACACAGGGCTTACCTCACGGCTCAGTCTCTGGCAGCCTCTCCTGGTATAAGAGGTTCACTGAGTCAAAACTGCACACGGGCACTGACCTGATTGGTACACAGCCTCACACCTCACTCAGGGGATTCTCTCACAGGTTTCCCCACTGGACCTCACTCCCTCCAACGCTCTTCTCTTCTTCACAGGGCACACTGGTCTTGGCAAGCAGGCAGGCATTGATGCTTCTGGCTCCAGGGAAGGTGATCTAGGTGTCCTGATGATGTCCCATCACCCAGCAGGGAAACTAGCAGTCCTTTGCCCTCCGTCCTTGTCGCAGGAAGAAGTCTTGCATAGCCCGTCTGGCGGCTTGGCAGATGAAAAATGTTGTGATCTCAACTTCCCCTTCTTATTGTCCATTTCCAGACCCCAAAATGTAATTTAGGGTCTGCTTTTTTGACTTTTTATGTGGAGATTCTGCTTCTTTAGAAGTGGACACTTCTCTTTTCTTCTTTCCTCATGAATGACTGTCCATCAGAGCAGACATGACTCTGAAGCTGATTGTCCCGAATAAAGCACCAGGGATAGACAAAATTCCGGGCGATCTATTCCTGAGTGAGATTAAACTCTGGAGTGCCTATTTCGCAGTACTGTACTCAGCAATCCTGAAGGGGGTACCCTTACCAAATACCTGGGCCAGAGCCGAAATAATCCCCATCTTTTAAAAGGTCTCACGTGACTCTCTGGCGAATTATCGTCCAATAAGTCTTATAGACAGCATACAAAAGCTTTTTAGCAAAGTGATCCTAGGTAAACTACAGGATAGGCTTGCTGATAATGAGATTTTGACACCCCTACAGGCAAGCTTCAGAAAGTCCACAAGCACAATTGATCAAGCGTTTCGCCTACAAATGTTGTACTGGAAAACAGTTACAATGGGAGGAGGATGACTTTATGTTGTGTTTGTGGATTTGCGCTCTGCCTTTGACTTGGTACCAAGATTAACACTCTGGCAGGTCCTTTTTGGAATGGGAGTGCCAAGCTATTTGTTAGATACCATAGTCAGGCTACATACTAACAACTTTGCGCAGGTAAGACACGGCAGAGCAGTAGAGTTAACTGATCCCTTCCCCGTAACTAGAGGAGTCAGGCAGGGGTGCGTGTTGGCACCCATGCTGTTTACACTCTACATTAACGGCCTTGTTAAATTTCTGGACCAATGTGAAAACGATGTGACTAGATTAGCAAACATGAGGGTCCCTGCCCTCATGTTTGCTGATGATTACTGATCTCCAAAACCCCGATGGGACTTCAGAGGCTTCGGGATCAGTTTGATTGCTTCTGCAGGATGAGAGGATTGGAGATCAATGTAAGCAAAACCAAGTATATGGTGCTTAATCCTGGGCCTTCGACCATTACACATCTCACTTTGGCAGGGGCCCCATTTGAATGTGTCCGTACATTTGTGTACCTAGGCCTCACACTTACAGAACACCTTGGGTTGCAAGCTCACATTACACAGCGACGATTAAAAACCGAGCAAGTAGTGGGAGGCATTCTCAAAATGTCACCCAGTTCGCAGTATCGTCCTATTCTACCAGCGATCCAAATTTACAATCTTAAAGCCTTGGCGACTGCTGCCTATGGTGCCGAGCTGTGGGGGCATCAGGGTACGACCTCATTGGAAAGGGTAGAAAATCGTTTTATGCGACAGCTGATCGGTTTATCAGTAAGCACTCCCTTGCTCCCACTTAGACTGGACCTTGGGGCAAGAAATGTTTCAGATAAATTGGCACTGCGCCCCATACTCTATTGGAGGAGGATCTGGGTCACCTCGGAGCTATCTGCTTATCGAGAGGGGATAGAGGAAATCTTGCCCCAAGTGGGCTCTAGCAGAATTCCATGGCTAAAGCATGTAAAGGGTACATTAATAGCCATCGGCCTTCCAAATCACATATTAAAACTGCATACTGGCGATATAAAGATAATCGTATGTATAGCCAGTCAAGCCATGGAACCCTAACAAATGACTATCTCACAGTTAAGGATTCCTTCAAGCTAGAGGACTTCCTGGCCGAAATAGAACCTCCCCCAGCCAGGCGTCTCTACTTGCAGTTCTGGTATGGAACTTTACCTGTCCGGGCTTTTACTGCAAAGTGGGAGCGTGTACTATGGGCAAACTAGTTGCATTGCCTGGCCTGTGGGGATCAAAAAGAAACCATTGAGCACATAATCTTTTTCTGCTCAAACTATGTGTCGCAAAGGAGGTGTTGGATTATTCCGCTCTGTCAGAAACTGGGAGTTAGGGAACATAAGGAAGCACTGAGTATTCTGAGATACAACACATGCAGGTTGTCAATCTTTGCTCTCTCTCGTTTTCTGATGAGTGTGTGGAGAATAAGGTACAAGTTAAGCATCCCTTATAAGAAACTTGTATAAGTGGTGAACAGTAACATGGCAGCTGTACAATTGTTGGAAAATAGGAAGGGTAATACTTGTTGTATAATAGGATTAAAATTTGAGTTTTACATTCTTTTAACCTTTTAGCAGGTGAATAACCTATTTTATTGCCTAGAAAGCCACATTCGCTTAGCTTCAGGATATCTGGATTTGCAATTATGTTAACAATTAGTTTAAGCCTAGGGAGGTATTAAGCACCCCCAAACAAATTGCATTAAATCCTTACGCTGTTTACTGGTAATATTATTGTATTGAATTTTGTACATTTATACTGTAAATGTCAAATGTTTATGTATGTTTTATTCCATGTGCTTTTATGGCTTATAAGCTGAAATAAAGTTTAAAAAGTAAAGAAAGTAAAAGATTGTCCACAGCACAATTTATGGAAATGACCAGAGTTCACACCTGAATGTCAGTTACAGTGATATGCGCATCAAAATTAAACCCCAGACCCCCAGCCCTACTCGTTATAATTTCCTTATCAGCCTTATCTCCTATCCTGAGATGTGTCCAGACCCCTTCCTTGTGATCTGCCCCTTCTTTGTGATCTATTACTGAATCAAACAGCAGTCTTTTGAAGTGTAAAGGGAGTCTCTTCTTTTTTCCCTCCAGTGTGTATCCCACCCACCTCACAGAAAGGCAGCAATACACAACTCTGTCTGAGGGGATTCCTCTCCTCTTCATGTCTTCACCTGGCAGGCCTGGGATTTCCAAAATGGAACCGGGGTCCTCCACGTAATGTACAGTTGCAGGCCCACTTACTCAGTGTACTTCTCAACACGCGTATTATCCAGTACTGGTACCTTCATGTATTCTACCAGTACAAGTACACATGCATCCAGTACACACACTCAGGGGCCGATTCCGATCTCAGCCGGTAGGGCACCGAATCGTATTCGGCTTAACCGGATCCGATTCGGAGCCCTCTTTCCCGACCGATTCGTACGTGCGTCCGGCCGAGCGAGTATGATGCGAGCGCACACGAAATCGCCGACCGACTTGTTCGCGGGTCCGAAGCGCTCCGACCGACTTGCACGGACACGACGCGCACCGCGCGATGGAGACGTTCCCCGGCCGGGCAAGTACGATGCGCGCCGCGAGCAGTCCGACTGACTCGCGCCGTCCGGCTCGAAAGAGCAGTCGGAGCCGCACTTTGGGGGTCCGTGTCGGACCCCCCTGTATGCGTAGCCACGCGAGTCGCACACAGGGGGGACCCCTGGGTCCCCCCTACCTGTGCATGTACGCCGCGAGTCGCTTCGAGGCGTACCCGCTGTAGGGGGCACCCTTGTTCGCCTCGCACCCATTGGGTCAATGGGAGCCCGCGTACGCGTTGTACGTCCGGCTCCCATTGACTCAATGGGAGTCCGGACCGACTCGAGTCCGATTGCATGCGTGCGCATCGTACTCATTCGGTCGGACTGCCAGAGTCCGATTCGGTCGGAAATCTCTCCGGGTCCGGCTCGGTCGGAGAGATTTCCGGCCTGAATCGGAATCGGCCCCTCAGTCTGCGCACACTGTTCAGTACTGAAGCTTTTCTATATTTAGCCAGAGTGTGCTGTTTGCAAACACACATTCACAATTTGTGCCCTGCAAAACACTTCATACATTGTACTTCACACAAGCACCCATACATCCAGCACATGTTTCATTGCGAATGCAATGCACAGCGCTACATCTCTCATGTAATGTATTCCTCACTGGCATATATACACACAGTACATGCATTAACCATACATGTTCTGCACAGTGCTGCTCTATCGCTGTACTGTACCCTTTCCAGGCACACTGACATCCAGTGCAGAGTCACTACTCCTGCGTTACACACCACTCCGCATCTACCTGATGTAGGCCAAGGCGTGAGTTAAGCATACAGCAGCAGGATGTTTCAAGAGGTGAATTAGCCTCTAGGCCTCACTCCAGTGACACAGGATAAAATAGTGCTGTTCACTACTACTGATCACTAAACGGTATACTTCCCTCACCACGCGTTTGCTGCTTACTTCCTGGTGAAGGTAGTAGCCTTCCACCCCTGTGAGAGTAGCATTTTGGGCGCCCCTTCTGGTCCATCCAACAAGACAGCAATCCGTGCGACAGGCCAATGTCATGGCGCACCCGCATGATCCGTATTCCCTATGACAATAAATCAGCATTAGCGATCCAGACAACAGTACAGTTGGGCACGCAGGGCAGGGGTACATGTCTCTTACTGTGCAGAGGACTTTCCCATTGCAACATATACATTTGTGTTTATTGTGATTTTTTTCATTACATGAGGATGGTGAAAGAGCTAAATTGGTCTTCAGGTAACACCTAATCATGTTTGACCAAAACAGTCACCTCTGTGCTTTAATAGCTCCTTCCAAGTGATTAAAAATCAAAATATTTTAATAATGATAAGGAGTAAATCAAATCAATAACATAGGGGCTGATTACGATGGCGGACATACTTCAGTCCATCCGCCATCGTATCGGGGATTGGGACCAGCCAACATGTTGTCGGCGATCCCATAGTAGGCATTAAAATGCGACCGCCACCACGGCGGTCGCAATGCCTATATTTTTCATTGTGGCGGGTGCTGCTGGCTGCAACACCCGCCGCAATGTAAAACGGGACATGTTACATATCCCTGCACTACTAGACAGGCACCATGCGGTGCCTTCCACATGTTACAGGGATATGTAGGGGGCACCATAGGTGCCCCCAACACCCACAACCAAGGGCCAGGGGATAGGGGGGCCCACTATGGGTTCCCAATGTCCCTTTCCGCCAGCCTTTTCATGGCAGGTAACCCACCATAAAACGGCTGGCGGAAAGGAACATCATAATCCCTATGGCGGTGCATGGTAGGCACCGCCAGCATTGTAGGGACTACGAGCCCCTCCACCGCACCGGCAGGTTCAAGGGGCCCATCGTATGTGTGGCGGTCAGTCTTTACAACCGCCACACGTCCACCCGCCATCATAATATGGCAGGCAGTAAAGTTGATTACGATGGCGAGGAGACAGCCACTAACAGCCTGTCTGTGGCGGTCTCCCTGCCATTGTAATGAGCCCCATAGTTCATATTCAATATATGGTCCATATGGATTAAGACCAGTTGGCATGACCATGAGTGTTTTTCAAATCTTTTCTGCGAAGCTCCCTGAGATTTATCAATGCATTTTCTGATGAGTTATTCACCAGGTTTCACTGACTTATATTATTGCGATATCTCCAGGGTCATGTGGCATCACCTCATGTGATTCAGAGTTAAAGGTAATATGATGTCACTTCTTGTGATGACAATGTAGTCAAAGGTTGTGTAATATCTCTCCTGGTACCCCTGGTATTTTGGTAAATCAACATCCATGGTGGCAACGCTAGTAGCGGAGAAAACTAATGACTAAAATATGGAAAGACTGGAATCCTCTATCTACTCAAGAATGGCAACCAGAACTGAAAGAATTAATGAGTTGGGAAAACTGGAATCTCAATTCATAAGAACAAACGTTTGGGATAGTACCAACAATCTATTTTTTAATGGAATTATGAGACAGCTATGTACATGGTTGCTGGAATTTTTCAACTATAAATACATTTTAAGTAAACCTGCTGTCAATAGCTCCAATTATTACAGCAATAGAGAATCAGGAATATGCTTTAATGTGAGAACAGGACTGAAATATTCCTGTTCCTGTTACACTACTTTACCACTAGGAAATTGAGGGGCATATTTGCAAGACCCTAGCGCCACCGGAGCATCACTTCTTTGACGCTCCGGTGGTGCTCTATGAAAGCCCATATTTACAAGGCAGCGTCAAGTCACTTTGCGTGGCTTAACACAGCCTTGTAAATATGGCCCTCTGCAACACAGTTTTCTGTGGAAAAGGGGCATGCAATGAGTGTTTCTGTGGGCATTCACAGCAACACCCATGGCTTTTTGACATTGCTCCAGATTTACAAGGATCTGTAAATCTGAGGCAGCGCCAAAAACTAACACCTTCCAAAAGGAAGTGTTAATGGGTGCAACGAAGAGAAATACTTTTATTTCTCCTTGTTTTTTGCTCTTTCTATGCATGCTGCATTTCACAGCACAAATAGGGGCATATTTGCAAGCCCCTAGCGCCACCGAAGCGTCACTTTTTTGGACTCGCCAGTGGCGCTCTATGATAGCCCATATTTACAAGGCCGCACTAAGCCACTTTGCGTGGCTTAACACAGCCTTGTAACTATGGCCTTCTGCAATGCAGTTTTCTGTTGCAAAGGGGCGTTCCCAGTAACACCCATGGCTTTTTGACACTGCTCCAGATTGACAAGGATCTGTAAATCTGAGGCAGAGGCAAAAACTAATGGCATTAATGTGGCGCAACGAAGAGAAATACTTTTATTTCTCCTCCTTTTTTGCTGTTTCTAGGTGTGCTGCATTCTGCACCACACATAGAAGGAGCAAAGCACCATGAATTATTGTTTTTGTGTAGGAAGGGTTCTTCACAGGGCCGGACTGGGAATGCAAACTGGCCCTGGCAATTAAGTCTGCCAGGCTGCCGGGATGGGGTGAGGTTGTCGGGTGGGAAACACTGCTGCTGCTTTTGGTACAGGAGGCCGATATTGCAGCACTGCTTCAAAACTGGCCCCCTGTACGAAAAACAGCCCCCAATGGTCCAAAACCGGCCGCCACCCTTCCGACCCACCGGGGAAACACCCGGTGCCTGCTCCGGCCAGTCCGGCCCTGGTTCTTCCACCACGCTATACTTCCATTCTTTTTGCTTCACTCTTTTATATTATTTAACTTACCTGCTTTGACCCTTTGTCTCTGTTTTCCCACCTTTCTTTTGCTTCTTCTTTCTCCCCTTTTCCTGCCTTTCCTCCTCATGTTCAAGCCTGAAGATGAATAATAATCCCTAGTCTCCATAAAAGAGTGCTGGTGCCGCCAAAACCATAGCCCATAATAGACTGCATACGGTCCATCAGTATAAGAAAAAATCACAGATACATAATTAGCAAGGTACATTTTGTCCATTCTCCCCAAGGTCTGGGGCTTCAACTTAATGTTGTTTTAGATATTTTTGGTAGCATAGCTCTATGTCCAGGTATGACATTCACTTTCCAATATGTGACCACACAACAAAGGAAAACAGTGCCCAGTCTTGGATGCTGAGAGCAACAACATGGTTACCTGACAGTGTGACCTTCTCGTGTGTTTAAGTACCCGTGGGATATGGGCATGTGGATCCAAATTAGGTAGTTCAGCTCCTTGCATGGTACGGATGTCGAATTAAGGGGTTGCGTGCTTTACATCAATTTATTTCCTTTGTGCTCTGAGGTGCTATACTAATAGTCTCCATCCTGGTGTGACTGTGCATTCGTGTTTATATTTTAACAACATACTGGAAAGGTCTGGAAATGCTCTGCAGGGGCCTTCACCCTAAATCTAATGACCCCCAAGTGGAAAAAATACATTCTCTCCAACATTTATTGTTCACTTTTGCAAAACGCTGCTGTTTGATGTGGTCTTTGTCCCACAGTAAATCTATTTTTAGACCTTGTGCATGTTCCTATTGGATATGCACAGTAAAAAGATGACAGCTAATTAGAAACGGATGGGTCCCGATGAGAGATGCGAGGAAAACCGACTAAATGTGTTTTTCAGACACAAAAAAGGCGAGTGCTGTCCTCTAGCCTAAGGTGATTCATGGTTGTAAAATCTTTAGAGCATTTAATTCCACAGTTTAGGGGTCAGTGACTTGGAAATGCAAGTCAGAATCGACATGAGCATAAATAAGCAGGACAGAAGTTGTAAAAGTGGGGTTAACTCAGTACATTCACACCCTAGATTGAAAAGCATGGACCCCCATGGATTTGAGTAGTTTATATACATCAATTTAACTAGAAAAGAAGTCGTGCTCAAATGTGTTACTTGTATGATTTCCAGCAGAACGCTTTACCTCCATATGTGTGCATGTTTTAGTTTTGGGTAAGAGGAGGCAACAGAACGTGATACAAAGGGAGGTTGGAAGACACAGCCAGTGGGGCACCACATTGTGGATTCTGGCATCTTGTACTTCTTCAGTCTCGAGGGAGAGACTCAGCTCTCAGACTGAAGGTGAATGTGGAACCTGTGAGGAGGGATGATCTTCACAGGACCAGAATGAGGGCATGGATTGGATGTGAATGTTGGGGTGGTTGGGCATCAGATGTGTTGTGCTGTCAGCGAATGGAGAATGACGTTTGTTTGGTTAAATGCTACAAAGGTGAATTAGTGAGTAATTTTCTTATAAATAACATATGTGCGCCTAAGAGATGCTCATGATTTGTATGTGCGGCATTGTGGATGTTGATTGAACTTTGTGGCTGATGATGTTGGTGGAGCAACCACACGTAGGCAGACGGTGAGTTAAGTCATATTGAGTCAGATGTGATTAAGATTAAGTGGATCATATAAAGATTGCTGGAAAACAGGGAACTCCCTCCTTCATTTAGATGTGGGAAAATTCACTGAGGGATTCTCAGATGTCTCTTCTGTCAGAAAACATTGACTCGCTGGTTGTGCCATAATTCTTACATTGACCAGCTTTTGGTAGGGGAACCTTTTTTGAACTTTGCATAATCTGGCCCCTGTGGAGAAAGGAGCTGGAATATTAATGTAAATGTTTGCTGCATCTCTCTTAATTCCTGATTATACTGTTGCTAATCATTTCCAATCTTAGTAACTGAAGTAAATGAAGCACAGGGAGAAAAGACGTTTAATAAGCATCATGGTGTAGGCACCAATTATGGTGTTCCTAGTGAATGCCTGGAATACACATGACGGTGGTTACATCAATGGTAATATCATTGGGGGAACAATTTGCACCATTAGCTTTTTATCAGTGAGTAGGTGGAAACGCTCACACAAGATGCGGTAATGTCAGATTAGCCGGTTTGGTATCAGCGCATGCTGTGATTAGCATTTTGGTATTAGAGGGTGCAGAAACACTGAGAATGTTAATACCTGATGCAGAAGTCACTGTTCATTTACAGAACAGTCAAGGGAAGTGCTTCCCAAACTTTTACAGACCACAACCCACTTTTAGAATTACAAACATTCACGATCCACCTAGCGTTAATGAACATGAGGTGTTTTTTTTTTTTATGTAACTAAAACAGCATGCGTTGCTATACTGTCATTTACAGACAGCTCATTTTCCACTGAAATTACCATTAAAATTGCATAGACATACAGTTTTAGTGACACCTGTGGACTTGACATTAGAATAATAATGTGTACAAATCTGATTTCAGTGAATATTTATCGTTTGTGCATCTCCAAGTAAAATGTCTTTATTTGTTATGATTCTAATAAAATATTTGCTTCTAAAACACTTCAGAATTACAAAAAATGTGCATCATTTTTGTTTTCCTAACTTCTGAATGTGTACAGTTAATTTACAGGAATTTGCATGTTGTTGTGTGTTCCAAAAAATTACATCCAAAAGCCTTTCCTTTCACGTTTCATGTAACCCAGCAAGATAGTCACATATTTCACTTTACTTTTCTTTCTCTGACTGCAAAGTGAGAGGATTTTAAACACCTAAAAAGAATAAGCAGCAATTTGTCACAGGACATAGCCTGACATTTGACATCTGTCTTTGACACACAGCAAATGTGACAAGATAGATACAGCATTTAAAGGCATCTTTATTTTATGGCTTGGACGTTCACAACACATCAAAAATCAGCTCTTGACCCACCAGTGGCAGCAGCAGTTTCAGCATTATTCATATAACTGCTGTGTATTGTTTCTTGTGTGTGATCTTGTACACAATGGCGTACTGGATCTCATTGATGGTATGCATGTCTGACTGGTAGAGCTTCATGATTTGTTTGACTGCCATGTTTATTGGTTTTCATCTATTCTATAACAGCATCATTGTCTACCTCCTTATCTACCTCCTCTTCTGTTCATTGTTTTGGTGTTAGTCCTCCAGTTCTAACTGTTTTGTGTGCACAATAGGTGTCTCCTCTAGGACCTGGAGGTGTGCTGCAGTGGTATCCTTGCCATTATGAGTCTAATTTATGGTGCATCTAATTGAGTTTCCATCTAGTTGTGGTTGGTATTAATAGTTGGCATTATTTCAATGATTTGTCTTTGATTGGCTTTATCTCTATAAGGTGCTAATTTCTAAAAATTATTTTCATTGCTTCCATCACCAGTAATTACTGCATCTCTAATATCTACTTTCACTATTGTCCTTCGGGGTATTCCACCATCTTCAATCTGTTATCTCCACAATGTTCATAATTTGTCAAGCGAGTTAAAAGGGCAGAATTTACCACCATGCATGGCCATGGCTCAAAGCAGAGTTCCTAAACCCACTGCCAGTGACTTGCCTATTTGACTGCATTTCCTTCTTAGACAAATGAGCTACAGTTAAAATGGAAGAAGGAAAAAGTTACCTACCGTGATATATCATTGTGACTTAGTGTAGGCTATGCCATTAATTCAAAAATCAAGGTGTTCACCTACTTAGGATCTCAATTGCAGACAACTGACTGACGAGGTTCAAATTGTATGCCCATTATTAAAGCCACATTGGTATTTCCTGTCGGTCTTGGCAGGAGAAAAGAACAAATGTTTCTTTTGTACTAAAATTCTAATGCATCCAATGAAGGGACCGCATGCTGTTCAAGCCAACAGATGAAATCTTATTTTTATGTCAGGGACTGTCAGGGAGGAGGTCTGCACTGTGATTGGGAAGCAGAAATTCTCTCTGATGAATGTAGTGATAATGGCAGTAAAAACATTATGGGGCACAGATTTACAAGCCCCTTGCGTGACTTTTGCACTGCAGTTGCGTCACTTTTTTGACGCAACAGCGGCGCAAACAATTCGGCCTATTTACAACGTGACGCATCTAGGGAGATGCGTCACGTTGTAAAGCCCTGCGTCACATTATACCTGAGTCAGGTATAATGTATGCAGGGTCGGCGTTCCCACGCAGGAAGGCCTCGTAAAAGTGACGTAGTGAAATCTACAAGATTTCACTGCGCCACTTTTAGGACGCCACTGCGTCAAAACCTTACGCCTGCATGAAGCAGGCGTAAGTAGTGACGCAGTGTAGTGGGAATAGGCCTCAACACGCATTGCTGGAGTTGCGTCGTGCTTGCGACACGACTCCAGCAATGCGTGACTTTTCCGCCAACAGATGCGTCAGAATTTCTGGCGCATCTGTTAATCCTTGCGCCATGTTGCGCCGTATTGTAAATACGGCGCATCAATGGTGGCGCAAGGGTTTCTAGGGTGGCGCAGGGAAAGTGATGCATCTATACAGATGCGTCACTTTCTTGTAAATCTGCCCCTATAGGTTTAACCTAAGAAATATTTTAGGATGTATAACATTATATCGATTTCAATAATTTAGATCTGGAACTATATTTCTTCCAGGACATCCCCTACTACTACATTGTCATGGTAAGTAGATTAATACTATTTTTGTTTTTACATCGTCTACCTAACCATATTAACTATTGAATTCACCTATTATATTTACCTTGTGATGTAGCGGAATGACGATACAGTGGATGTGATATTATTGCGAAGCACTATAACGTACGGGGTTTCTTCGGTGCATAGTGCTTGCACTATGAATGACTTCCTCACTTCTACTACAGATATAGAAATATGACAATGTTGCTCACACTTTCAGTCAAACTTACATTACCACTTCGGCTCTTTCCTCGTCCCATTCCTTACTTTTGCATTCATGCTATGCCCCTCTTAGATTTTCACACACTTCCTAAGCTTTTTTCTGTGGCTATGGATTTCCTCCCGAAACCCACCCCTAATAAAAACAAGCATTTGCAATGCAATAGGTCTCGCATTTACGCGAGTTTGAGCTATTGGCATTGTAAATGACAATGCCTTCTATTTATGTTTTGGTTTTTAAAACACAAATAAAAAGCATTGTCATTTACAATGCTTATAGCTTAAAGTCTCACAAATGCGAGACCTATTGCATTGCAAATGCTTGTTTTGAAGGATGCTGGTAAGAACTTTTGACGATTGTATGAAATGCTGTAAGGTCAAGGAGGACTAGGATGCAAGACACACTTTTGAACATGGTCGTAAGGGCATCTTCGTTATCTTTAGTGCAGTTGTTTCTGTGCTTCATTCCTCCCTGAAGGGTGATTGGTTTGATTCCAGAAGGCTGTTTTTTATTGATCTGATCTTTCTGTTGTAAATTTTCAATGTTTTGTTTAGAAAAGGAAATACAGTTACAGACAACTGAGGTAGCAGTCCATCACCATTCTTATACAATCTGAGAATATTTCTGTCTAGTGAGCAGTTAAAGTCTGTCGCCACTGTGGTGATATGCACATCACTCTAGAATTTCAAGGAGCAGTGGCGGCTCGCCAAGGAAGTGCTGCGGGGCTGCGCCAACTCGGCGATGCAGTGCGCACAAGGTAAATTGTTTTATTTATTTAATTACTTACCTTACTCCTGTCCGTCATATGCCGGACTCCACTACCCCCTCACCCTGCCCCTCCCCCGCCCACCGCCCCGCAGCACTCTCTCGGCGAGCCGTCACTGTCAAGGAGACATATTCAGATGACCATGACAGACAGGTTCTATAATGGTCTCTGATCTTCAGGATCCATGGAAGCATTCTGAACTGAAAAGAGCACCTTTTAATCTTATTTATGTATGTTTAGTGTCAGCTTGATTTAAGGTGTTATAATTTGCGACATAATCGCATGCAAACAACAGCAACACTTAGAAATGCTGAAAATACATTTTTTACATGTTAAAGTCTCTATCATTTTTCAATAACATTTGTTGCCCGATTTAAATATTTTGATGACTCGGCTACTGATTTCGCTCTCGGAGACAAGGTGGTTGGTCCCAGGCTCGGTTCTCTCCAATGCTGACCGTGTCTCCTAGAAATTAATTGTCTCAGACGCGCTTTCAAAGAGACTTTGAGGCACGCTCAGTCCTACACTCGTGGAAATGATTCTGCGAAGTAACAATAGAAACCAGGGCACCCTAAAATGAAGAAGTAAAAACTCTACCATTCCGAAAGGTATTTGAAAGAGCTGTTTCGGGTCTCCTACGTTTTCTACGTAGTTCAATGGTCGTTCCCTCAGCGAGCTTCTTAAATCATGAGTGTTGAAGCTAGCCAGTGCTTAATTTGTAAAGAATTAAGTGCCAGGGCCCTTCTTGGAAGGCCACTGCAGCCTGCAGCATCCATACCCTGACAGCGATGCCAATGACAGTACCAACATAACACCTAACCATCGCACTCCTACAAGTGTGACAATTCAGACTATTTCAGGCTACACAAAGCTATAATAATGGCATGAGAGGCTGGTATTATTCATTTTCAGTGTATATTGACTTAATAAACATGGTTGTTGTGCTCATTTCAAAATTAAAAAGACAGAGCCACCATGTTGTGGACTGTTACTAGAGCAGGTGCTGACAATTACGTGCTGGTGCTGAGCACCGGAAACCACCAGCACAAATTAAGCACTGAAGCTAGCTGAGACGAGTGCTAAGGAGGCACAGGGACCACCCAACGTCCGAGATGACTTGAAAGTGCAAGTAAAATGAAAACCAAGCATTTGCAATGCAAAAGGTCTCGCATTTATGTGAAACCTATTGCATTGCAAATGGTAGGCATCACGACAACGGGAGGGAGGGCGGGTCAGGGAGGAGAAGGCACAGACAACAGGGGGCGAGAAAGCACGGACAACGGGAGGGCGGGGGCAAGAAGGCATGGACAACGGGAGGGAGGCCGGGGAGAAGGAACGACAACAGGAGGGAGGGCGGGGAGTAAATAAGGCACCAAAGCATATCGTGCCTGCAGTAGGTGAACCTTATTAAAGTAAATAGTGCTCACAGTCTAAATAATACGTACCATGTAACAACCGAAGTAAAGGGGCCAGTAGCCATGGGAGGTTACAAATGAAGACAAGGCCATACTAAGGAGGGACTAACAAGCCTATTTACGAATCAGATGCCAGTATTTAGGACAGATAATGACACAAGCCAATAGCAAATATGGGCGGAGAGTGGGCAGAGCTTCTATTCACCTACTCCTCTACAATAAGTCTCGCAGAGCAGCGCATGCGCGCTGGCTCTAGGCTCGACCTAAAACCATCCCACCTGCTATTTCTTGTTTCTTTTTTGTGCTCTTGTTTCAAGCGCTTTAGAGTTTTGGGGGAAATGTGTGCAGTGGCAATTTTCAGTTTATGGATAAAATCGACTTTTGTCAATAATGCGAGAGGTGGGGCATATGCTTATGCTTTTTTCTACCAGCATTACAGTAGGAGACCAGAACTGCAATAGGAGCATTCCCTTCATTTGCTCCAGTGTGTTGGGCTCCCGCGAATAGATAGGTACTTGTTTTTTAAGTAGTACAGCGTCCCAGTTTTGCTCAAGCTTTATTCAAAAAGTGCAGTGACTTGCATACTTACACAAGTACTCTCGCTAAAGCAAGTAGTGCTGTGGAATGCTTATTTACAAAGTGCCTTCCCTGTACTCAAGTGCATTGGCTTTAGTAAAGTGGTGGAGAACTCTGCTTTGTTAAGGCAGACATGGTTGGTATTCTTCGGCAGTGCAGTAGCTCTTATTTTATGAGGGTGTGTGCAATTTCTGTCAGGGACTGTCCGGGACTATGTCGGGAACACAGTCAGGGACTCGGGCAAGGACTGGGAACTGGGTAGAAAACATACACAGAAAGAGGAGTACAGCGCTACCCAGGATCATACAGGAAGTCAGAGGAGAAAAGGGATCCAAAGGAGAAGCCTGCACGAAGGAACAAGATGGCTAAGACTCAGAAAGGACAGGCACTCATGAGGTGATTTAGAATTCAGAAAAACTACACCCAGTGCGAATGTGCAAGACATATATATGAAACAACATTAACAATAAAGGGGAGTGTGGGGTAAAGCACTCAGGAGCTCCACACGGTAAGACTGAAGCTCAGTAAGTTTCTCACCCGCAATTGCTGTTACAGATACCGACTGCAAATACCCACATATAGGATATGCATACAAAGGAGGGTCTGTGGAGCTTATACCTATGGTGATGTTATAAATGTAACTCAAAGACAATACTCACAGTGAACAAGAAACACCATCTAGGTAGTCAGCTCTGCCCACGGATCCTGGCGATCAAACAGGAACACGCAAGGCAGTAACAGCAAGGGGGGTAGAACTAAACACAAGCACAATAGACAAGGAGGTAGCAAGGAGGAGTGCTTAACAGGAAAGGAAGAAATCACAGGGCACACTTGGCAGAAAGCAGGTAGCAACCATACAAGGTAACAGAAGCAAGACAGCAGAATAGAAAGATAGCAAACTAGGAACTGGAACAAAGGAAATGGGATGAAAGGCAGGGACTGGAAAAAGACATACAGAAGGGGAGGCTACAAGGGTATACAAGAATAGTGCTGGTTCAGGAATCAGGAGAACAAAGTAGCACTGAAAGCAGTGCTGGAGCAGGAACTAGAATTGAGCAAAAGCTCAGGAGTCAAAGTAGCACTGCAGGCAGTGCTAGTTCAGGAACAAGGGAAAATGCTGCAGTTCAGGAACAAGGAATGTTAAGGCTCAGGAGTCAAGGTAGCACTGCAGGCAGTGCTAGTTCAATAACAGGAAATTACTAAAGCTCCAGGAGTCAAGGTAGCACTGCAGGCAGTGCTAGTTCAGGAACAGGGAAATTACTAAAGCTCAGGAGTCACTGGAAACAAGGATATCAAAGGCTCAGGAAACACTGGAAACAAGGATCAGTCTCACCGGTACACAGCTGCAATGACCAACCCTGGACTGAAGAGAGATGGGGCTTAAAAGAGCTCACAGTAATCACATGCATCAGGTGTGAGCAGGCTAGCAGCAGCCAGCCACAGGTGAGCTGAATTCCTCCACCCATCCTTTGCCTGCAGGGGTGGAGACGAAGCAGTGAGCAGGGAATACTAGGTAATGGAGTTTCAGGCATGAGCAGGATGACTTCCACAAAACCCGGCATGGATTGGGAATGGATTGCAATTTGCAAGTAGAATCCAAATGGCTGGAAGTCAGTATGTAGATGAAGGGGAGGGTCTGGAAGCTTATTAGACCACTGAAGAGTTCCACATTCAGCCCCCTCGTGGGGGACACGAGAACGCAGGGAGCAAGTTGTGACACTTTCCTTATGTTTTTTAGCAATGCAGGCCCCGCTGTTTTTACAGCAGTAAAGGGAACAGGGGCCATGCCTTCCTTCACTCACTTATTAAGTTATCACCACCAGCACCCTCACTTATCTTGCAGACAAGCTCAGGATTTCTGGTGGATTATGGCACACCCGAAGCCAGACCAAAATCGGACTGAAGACTAAAAACTGTAAAAAAGAGAAATCATGACAACATTCCATTTCCATCTATACACCCAGGATCTGGAACAACATCCCTGTTCCTATCAGGTATCAGGACCGGCCCAAAACTGCTACAATTTAGGACAGAGTTGAAGATTCATCTCTTTAAAGAACACTAAATAACAATGCAGTAACCATCTACAACCCAGCTTCCTCTCCTCTTACTCACTTAGTTTATGCTTGTCTTTGACCAAATACCGCGCTCCTTTACCCTTTGGCTAGATTGCCACTACAGAAATACTGTATACATACATACATCTAAAATAAATATATTTCCTTATATCTTGTTATATCGGGATTGGAGGTAGCACATTGTCTAGAGTGCTCTCTGTCAAAAGAAAAAAAAAGAGAAAAGGGGGCTATATAAAACATTAAATATGTCCTGGCTTTTTGCCTTCTATTCCTTGCCAATCTCCAATGGGATGTAATAACTCTCGATTTTTTGCATCTTACTCTTCTTCTTATTCTTCCTGGGTGTCACCTAAGTGTGGCGAAGTGGCAATGGGATTCCCAGGTTATTCTTGTACTCCCAGGGGAAAATATATCCACAAGGAAGAGCAGCAGTCGCATATCTTTCTACAAACACCAGCAGAAGAACAATTACCAGCAGAATGAGAACAACCATACACCAATGGGGAATTGTGAGAAAGGGGAATATTAATTGAAGTGGATGGTAGTCCACCAGCAGTCATAAAGTCACTAAACTGTTAGTTCAAGACAAAGGTTTCAATAATTTAAATCTGAGCTCAACCCCTGGTAGCTATGGCACAGAGTACTCTTAACATATAGAAAATATGCAAACCATTTAGAAGTACAAAAATAGTGAAAACGTCAAAACCAGCAAAACAATAACATTTCCACTTTAAGGGTCAGAGACAATAAGCAGGTTCATCTCAGTCAAAGATTTTTACTTTCTTGCTTGGTCTCTGTACTGGAAGTCGAAATCCTCCAGTGAGGCAAGACACCGAGCTATATCCGGAAATGTTGCACCAAAGTTGGATTGGCATGCTGCCAGGGGCCGCTGAACTGGATTTTCAATCTCTGGAATCAACCTGTTTTTGTTCCCAGCTAGGTGTTGCCTTGGATGGATTGATATGCGTTTTGCTCCTGTTTTTCTTGAGGTCTGGATGTTCAAATTTTTCAGAGATTTTTAGAATATGTCCTGTATATCAATAAGGCTCAAATGACCTCAGGGTCAGCACTTAGGGATCAGGACTTACCCAGCTGAGGCCACCAGCAGGGTCTAGTCCTCTTTGAGTTGGAACAGGTCACGCCAGGAAAAAGGCCTCTTGCAGCTTTTGATGTCCCTGTAGCCACAGGTTGTCAGCCAACTGACTCCTGGTTGCACTTCTTTGCCCTGGGTACAAGTGAGAACAGGTCCAGCCCTTACGGTCTGCTCACAGGTTTCAAACAGCAGGCACAGTCTTTCTTCTGTTCTTCCACAGGCCCAGAAAATGTTCTGAGGAACTGGTGGAATAGTCCATTTTTGTACTGTTCAGTAATCATTGCATTGGTGTGACTCCAGGACATTCCCAACCCAGAGGGTAAAGGTTTCCGGGGGAAAACCAAGCCTTGGCTGCTACCACACCTTACCCTTTAGAGTGAGCCTTGTCTGCTACCTCACCCCACCCTCCAGAGTAAGCCTTGTTTGCTATCACACACCATCTTCCGGAGTAAGCCTTGTCTGCTACCACACACCATCCACCAGAGTAAGGATTGTCTCCTACCACATCCCATCCTCCGAAGTAAGCCTTGACATGTACCACACCCCATCCTTTAAGTAAGCCTTGACTGTTACTATACCTCATCCTCTGGAGTAAGCCTTACTAAACTTCACCAAATAAACAAGCATGGAATACCTGAAGAGATCTGTCACACACTGCTGGCCAATTTAATGTAGTTAGCCACTGCAGCTCCAAAATATCTATACAATATGTCCGCTTTGCATCTCACAAAGAAGACACTTAGATATGGAAGGATAACAAAAATGCACATCCCAACAGATCACGCCACTTCTCTCTGCCTCCAATAATTGCAACTCAGGACACAACTAAGCACAAAATCTCATGCTGGGCAACCCAGGGCAATAACCAGCTAACTAAACTATATCATAAAAATATAAAGGGACCTTCAAAGCTGTTCAAGCTGCCAACTTTCTAAAACCCATAAAACTGAGGGGCATATTTATGAGAGGCTTGCGTCATGTGTGCACCACGCACAGTGGTACATGCATGATGCAAGCCTCTAAGTCAGATTTCTGAAGCCACGCAAGGCCACATTGCGTGGCTTTGAATGGCTTAATAAATCTGGAGTAAAGCAATGCAGCGAAAATCGCTTTGTTGCCTTACTCTGTACAAGGGAGGCATTCCATGGGCGTTGCGGTGGGTGTTCCCACGCAAATCGCATTGCTTTTGCCGCAATCCCAGATTTAGCAAACCTGGTAAATCTGGAAATGCGGCAAAAAAGATAAGCCTCCCCAGTTGAGGCGTAACAATGAGAAATATGTTTATTTCTCCTCATTTTTCCTCTTTCTAAATTCTGCAGCACACATA
The DNA here is from genome assembly GCA_963921515.1 of Calotriton arnoldi. Classification (NCBI taxonomy): domain Eukaryota; kingdom Metazoa; phylum Chordata; class Amphibia; order Caudata; family Salamandridae; genus Calotriton; species Calotriton arnoldi. The sequence continues at coordinate 434,039 of CAWUFW010006505.1, read as the reverse complement.
GGAAGAGGAAGACGCCTCTAGGGATTGTTTTGTGCAGGAAGATGCCCCTTCCTGCACAAAGACAACCCTGCCGACAACACAGGCACCCTTGTACCATGGTGCAAGGGTGCTTGTATTGGTGCTAGGTTGCCAATATGGAGCCAGTGCAGGGGGAAAGGACAGAAATGCGCTGCATTGCTTAAGTATGTTGCATTCCTGCCCTTTCCCAGTGACGAAAGTCAGCACAACAAGGTGACTTGCTGTGCTGGCCTGCACCACTATTTTCATAAATATGCCCAAGTGCCTGTGTCTCACAGTTCATCATACACCACACTGCTATGCAATGTGCCCAATAGTACGATAACTGCACCTTGGTGGTCATCACGCATGACATGCAAAACAAACACAGCATCCTTCCAACCAAATACAATACACTGTGTAGCATGCTACCCATGTAGACAAATGATTCAGCGTCCCACATATGGTTAGTAAGCACAATACAACCCTCCCTACATTTGTAGCACATCCTCCTTGCCTTACTGCAAAAAATCCCAGAGTACACTATTCCAACAGAAATCCAAGATGGCACAGGCCTTTTAGCCTTGGAGGGAGCTTGCGTGACAGTCAGGTGTATGATTAGGGAAATGAGCAGTCCTCACTTACTAAGCTGTAGTAAACTGGTTTCTGGGACCAGTTCTCCCTCCCATTGTGATGGAACCAGGCTGACTATCATCTGCCTGGTATCAAAGAGTATCCCCCACCCAGGTTTTTCCTTACAGAAGGTCTCACCTCTGCTTCTTTCAAGTTAATGAAGTTCCTGAAACCTCCCCAGCTGCCCTTCCTGGGTGATAGGGATCATGTGTCCCATGGTCCTCCCACCCGGTCACCAGTCCTCAGCCAATGTCCTCCTTTGGGAGCAGTTTTCACACCTCATTCAAGCACTGACAGGGCAGCTACTGGCAGGCTAATGCAAATTAGCCTCCAGGATCTTAGGCAGGGTACAGGTAGCTTTTTAACAATTACTATTCATAAATCCTTTAAAAAAAATCCAATTTCACAATTGGATTGGATTTATAATAAATATTTAAAAAATAGTGGTTGAATCATTTCTCTAGCATGTACCAACCCGTCATAGCATAATTAGTATTCTACTCTGTACTCTAGTTTTTGTGATAGGACAAAAAGCCTTCCACAGTGAAAATAGCTTTTGGGGGCTTGTCACTGTACCGCAATGGTAACATTAAATTACGACATGTCCTACTTTTAAATACAATGCACTCTATCTTGTAGCTACTGGGCCTACATAGCAGTCATTTATTTATATTTAAAAAATAGGGTTTTCTCGTCAAGAAAGGTTTATTGACATGCCAGACTGCAGGTTAAAACTGTAGCAGTCAGGCTACAGTGGGAGACCTGGAGCTATGTTTTACTTGCCACACTAATGGATGGCCCAATAGGTGCTGCAGTCCCCAGATTAAATTTTACTTTCCATGCCAGGGGTGTAGTTTGTCCACCATGTTCAGTGGTGTTACAGGAGAGTTAAATATGCCAATCACATATTAGCCAATTTTTCATGTTTTAGCAGTCATAACACACATACTGGTCACTGGACGGCTGTATCTCAGTGTGCAGAATCCAAAAAACAGAAATAAAATTTAGCAAAAAATTGGAGTGAACATGCAAAAAGGGGCATTTTCTCATCAATTCTAGAGATTATACATTCCTAAAGCTTCTGTTGGCCAGTCAATATGGAATCTTCTGTAAAGAAAATTGGAGGATCCTAACAGTTCCTCAGTGCTGAGATTTATGGGTAGACTTTATCCTGTCACAAACAGGGATATGGAACATTCCCAGTCATTTGTCATGATCCACTCTTGGTCAATCTGATGGGTCAGGATTTCCTGATGAGATAGGACACTGTGTTGTCGGACGCTGTTGATAAAAAGGCTGGAAGTAATCTAAATATGACCTAAGTGTCCCACCTCTTTCTCCAAGGTGAATGCTTCTCCCTGCTTAACTGCAGAAGCAGCAAGAACCAATGAATCCCTCAAGTCTACTACACCAAAACCGGAATATTCAAACACAATGGTGATGGTGTGAACCAAAGGGGAAGAGGTTCTGGATCAAAAAACAAAAAGCAACAATAATAAAAGACAAGTTACATGTGTTCCTGTGGAAATAAAATACCTCTAAATATTTCAGTTCACTTTTAGATAACTCCCTTTTTTCCTCTTTAAATATAGTTGCCACACCTACCTGAAGCCTTTCTACATGGTGCTCTCATCATTTTATATATATTTATAAGCACAACATTCATCCGAAGTGGATATCACGGCGCTAGGAGAGCGAGAACCTGAGTGAGGGTGAAGTGATGATAGAGGCCAATGTGTCAGTAATTAAACCCTGGGGAACAGATGAGTTTTCAGCTTCTTTCTAAATGACATGTAGTCATCGGTGAGACGAAGTTCTAGAGGTAGTTCTTTCCAGTGAATTGCTGCCAGATGGGAGAAAGAGCGGCCCCCTGCCCTGGCTTTCTTACTGCATTTGGTTTTTGCCCGTGCTTGGTTGCACGACCTTAGATTCTGTGTAGGGGCATAGAATTGGATTTTAGCTTGTAGAATTCTGGGGCAGTGATGATGTAGGGCTTTGTGTGCATGGCCCAGGAGCTTGAATCTGGCCCTCTGGCGCACAGGCTGCCAATGGAGTTCCCTCATGCATTCTGATGCCGAGCTATACTTGCTTTTGTTGCACACCAACTTGGCGGCCGCATTCTGGATTACGTGCAGACGAGAGAAGAGGTAGTCTGTCATGCCTACGAAGAGCGCATTCCCATAATCCAGTTTGCTTATGACCAAGGCCTGTGTGATGGTTTTCCTACATTCCAGGGGGATCCATAAGAAGAGCCTTTTTAGGAGTTTTAATGCAGCAAAGCTTTTCCTGCACAGTGCACGGACATGGTCCTGCATGGTTAGGGCATTGTCGATAAGAATGCCCAAGTTTTTTGTGACCTGTTTGGGTGCAGGTGCAGATCCTAATGATTGGGGCCACCGAGTTGCATCCCAGATTAGGTGGGCTCCTCCAAAGAGTAGGATCTCTGACTTATCAGCGTTCAATTTCAGACAATGGTCCGACATCCAAGCCGCCATTTCTGAGAGACAGTTATTCAGTTTAATCGTGGTGTCCTCATACCTTTCTTCAAGGGCTGTCAGCAGTTGTGTGTCGTCCACATAAGAGCAGATACTGAATCCCCATTTTTTGCCGATTTTATCCAGAGAAGATACATAGGCATTAAAAAGGGTGGGGCTCAAGGAGGCTTCCTGCGGGACGCCATAGTTAATGGTTTTTGGGTTGGAGGCGAAAGGGCCCATTTGTACTGTTTGTGTTCTGTTGCTTAAAAGGGAGCTGAACCACTGAAGGGCTTTAGAATGTATACCATTTTCATGTAGGGTGCTTAGTAATAGGCTATGTGAGACCGTGTCGAAAGCCGCCGACAAGTCTAATACGATCAGGGCGGCGGCTTTGCCCTGATCAGTTAGGGATCTGATATTATCTAGGACTGCCAGGAGGGTGACTTCGGTGCTATTGGTGGCTCTGAAGCCAGTTTGAGATGGGGCCCGGAGTTCGTTGCTTTCAAGATAGTTGGACAGTTGTTTGTTAACCAGCTTCTCCATTACTTTAGATAGATATGGGAGCTGGGAGATTGGTCGGTAGTTTGCAGGATTGTGGATGTTCGTGCCTGCTTTTTTTAGTAATGGGATTACAATGGCCTTTTTCCAGATCTCTGGGAATACAGCAGTGTCCAGGGATTTGTTGAATAGATGAGTTTCGTGAGGACATAAAGTTGATATGATCCGGGAGAAGATGAAGTGAGGGCATGGGTCAAGTGGGGACCCCGATTTAACTTCAGCCATTGATTTGCAACCTGTTCCTCTGTGAAGGGGATAAAACTGCTGAGGTGAGATTTAGCCTCAGGTTGAGGATCCAGGGTTTCCCATTCGGTCTCAGCTGAGGGGTTTTGGTTTCTGAATGAAGAGTAAATCTCGCACATTTTGTCAGCAAAGAAGTTGCTGATTTTCTCGCAGTGTTCTACTGAGGGGTGCAGGGTTTGGGATATGCTTGCTGGTTTGCATAATTCTTTTACTATTTTGTAGAGCTCTTTGGGTGAATTACTGTTATTGTTAATTCGCTTCGCAAAGTAGGTCTTCTTAGCGTTTTTAATGGCATTGTTGTAAATTCTCATCTCTGCTTTGTATGACAGTCTACCCTTGTCCTGTTTAGACAGTCTCCACTTATGTTCTAGCGCTTTACACTTTCTTTTTAGTATCCTGAGTTCGGGCAAGTACCATTTCTCAGATGGTATTCTCCTGTTGTGTTTATTTCCTAATCTGGGGGCACATTGATCCAGTATGTTGGAGATCTCGGTTTGAAGGATTGCCACTCCCATTTGCACAGGGAGTGTCCTTAAGGCATTTGAATCACATAGGGAGAAGTGGTGTTGAAATGAGTCAGGAGTAACAAGCCTCCAAGCTCTCTTTACCACCGCTGACGAAGTAGTAGGGCTGGTTAGTTTTGCCGGTAGGCTGAGGGTAAAGAAAATTAAAGAGTGATCTGTCCAGGAAAGGGGCCTGACCTCTAAAATATGAGTGAATTCTATGTTAGAAAATAGAAGATCCAGGGTGTGCCAGGCAATATGTGTGAGTCCTTTAACCCACTGTTTTAGCTGCAGAATCTGCATGTCATTTTCCAGATGTTTGGCCACGGGGTTGTTGGTATTTTCAAAATGGACATTGAAGTCCCCTATTACTACAAAGTGTTTGTGTTTCAAACATGAGGGGATTAGTTGAGAGAGCAATTGAGCGCTGAAGTCTGGTTTGTATCCAGGGGGATTATAGATTACTGCTCCCCCAAACATTTTATGGTCACCTCCGGATACTTGGAATGCTAAGATCTCATGCTCCCCTAAGTGTGCCACCGATTTTGGGAGGCAGGTGAAACAGTCTTTAAAAAGAACGGCTATTCCTCCTCCCTTCCATCCCGGTCTATCCTGTTTTAATAGTTAATAGTCAGCTGGTAGAGCAATGGCAACATCAGGAGAATTATTATCGTCTAGCCAAGTCTCTGTGATAAAGGCTAGATCAGGCTTCATCTCAGTTAGTATGTCCCAAATCTCGAGGGAGTGTTTGGGCACTGACCTTGTGTTAAAATAAATGCAATTCAGTTGGGGACTAGACTGGTCATCAGTTATTCTATGGGACCATTCAGGCAGTGCCTGGCTGCACCATTTGCAACTGAGGCATGATAAAGGACCCTCCATGCTCCCTGGGTAGGCTTTAGCACAAGACGCCTTGTTGCATGGCATTTGATTGGCTAATTCAAGGAGTCTTTCCCTGGAGTAGCGGCGATGGCCAGCACGGTCTTATTTGGAAGGTGCAGGGGTCCTGGCCCCTGATCCCGTTCGGGCATGGGCAGGCGCAGACGGACTTGCCTTTGGTGCGCCTTTGGCGCGGCTGTGCCGCGGCCCCGTTTTTATGGCTGCCCGTAATTTGCATTCGGCAACTAGAACACTGACCCCCAACAATGCTGCTTCCGGTGACTTCCGGTTTAGCAGCACCTCAGTCACGATCTTGAGCCCTCCCTCCCTCCCGATTAAACAAGTGCAGGTAAGCAGAAACACGCTTCTTAATCAGATTCAAATTCAAGTTTTTTGCAGTTGTGCAATTTTAGCTAGAAGGTCGTCGATTTAAGATACAGGTTAAAAATTCAGGTTAAAAGTACGCCAGTATTAAAAACAAGTTTAAAACAGGTTTAAGCAGTTAAAGCAATAGGGTGAGCAGTCTCACTTAGGGAAAAGCAATACTTAATCTAAATGTTCCGTGTTTCAATGGATTGCTTGAAGTTTAACCCTCTTCCCGATTTAGACTTACTCTGTATTGAACGTGCATGAATCACTTAATGCCAATTCTACTTATTTCGTGTGACCACATCCGCATAAGTTAGAATCGCCTCAACAACATCTTAACAACAGGTTCATCATGATCCATTCACACATGTTACAAAATACACTTTGATTGTCTTCATATGCTCATCTCACTTCAAGAGTTACTAAACTATGGTTACACATATTGGTTTCCCAACACACACAAAATGTTACACTTATAAACTGTAGATCATTCTTGTGTGCTCATTAACATACACACTCTTAATTGTCGTATCTCACAATCTATTCTTATTAATATTGTCTAACTATTTAATTTTTTTGAAATATTTTTATTATTCCTAAAAAAAAATTTTTACATGCAAAATGTTACCCCCTTTTTAACCCCAACACTCCTAGAACCCTCCCCCCACCCTTCCCCCCACAGTGATACCACATACATAAGAAAAAGGGAACCAGACTCTACTAAGAACATATTCTATGACCTACTTAAATACAAAACACAAAGAGAAGTAGATACATATGCATTTCATACACTAATGATCACGTTACTAAGTATAAGCAAAGATTGAGTTCAGTGCATTCTATAAAGTGCATGTGCGATCGGAAATAACATCCAGGCCGAGTAAAACACAGGGCATAAAAGATGAGGGCAGTTTATCCCCGGTAGCCTAATAAAACACCTTATTCTGTGCAATCAAACCTATAATCAAATCTATAAAGTGCATGTGCAAATTATCCCTTATCTGGGTCTACCCAACTGGCCAGGCGCTCCCATATTTTAACGCCCTTTTTCCGTGCCCTGAAACCTTTCCGGGCATAGATAGATTTTTCCAGATTATAGGTGGACAGCAGTCGGGCCAGCCACTGCTGGAAGGTTGGAGGATCTGGGTCAAGCCAGGCCGAGGAAACACATAGCCTAAAAATGGCCATTGAGATACACAATAATTCTCTTCCCTCATGGTTACTTCCTCCCTCTTGAATACCCAGTAGGATTAAGGCTGGTGTAATAACTACATTCAATCGCAGTTTATCTTTAAAAAATTCCCCCATTTGGTTAATAATCATTGAAAGAGATGCACATGTAGCAAACATATGGACTATGTCTGCTTTGGCAAAGGCACAGCGTGGACAACGAGTTCCTTTCCCTTTACCCCACTTTGAAATGCAATATGGAGTGTAGTATAAAAGGAAACAGGTTTTATAAAATTGGACCTGCAGTTTAGCTGACATCAATGCTGCCTGTGCGGTTAAAAAGGCTTGATGAAACGAAGTACCTGTGATGCCAAGTTTAACTTGCCATCTTTCTGAATATTTCTCTATGTTGTCCTTCATCAACCCATTTAGCAGGCAGTATATTGTCCCGATGCGAGGGGGGGCTCCATTCCTTACCTTCTCCACCAATTCGCTTTCCGTTATTATCCCTGATCCACCCCCTTTCTTCTGTAAAAAGTCCCTTATCTGGATGAATTTAAAAAACTCTGTGTGTGTAAGATTAAACTTGATCTTGGGTTCGTCTGACACAACAAAACCTAGCGCAGAATAAAAACACCCTACTTTGTTGATCCCAGACCTCAACCATCTAGCCATGCATGCATCCGAAAATATCTCTGGAAGATGTGGTTACCCTGGAGGGGAGTATAAAAATTGAGCCTGCATATTCTCAGGAGCTGACGAATAGGGACCCATATTTTATAGGCTGCCATGAGGGTCTTTAATCTTACTCTTTTGTAGTACCCCAGTTCTAGCTGGCGCCACAGACATCAGCAGGCCTCAGCACCGATCAACAGTTGATACGGTGAGGGATGTAGCGGTGAAACATCCCTGGGGGATTCCCTCAGAAGGATAGTAGAGTGTACTAACGCCGTAGCCCAATAATATAGCTTCAGGTTAGGTAATGCCAACCCACCACGCTCTTTGGGAAGTGTTAGCCATTTAGCCGATCTTCTGGGTTTCGAGTAGGCCCAGATAAACCGAGAGAATATATTATCAATTTTTTTAAACCAGTAATTAGGAAATAAAAGGGGAATAGCTCTCATCAGGTACAACAGTTTGGGGAAATAAACCATTTTTATCAGGTTACACCTACCTACCAGTGTAAAATGCAGATTAACCAGTTTCCTCAAATTGAGCTTAGTTTTTTCCGCTACAGGAGTTAGGTTCTCATCTACAATAGCATCCAAGTTTGCCCTAATTATAACCCCCAGGTAGTTGGCACTCTCGACTACCCTACTGTCCGTCATTTTGACATGTTGATTGATGACTATCTGCGTTTTTCCCCTGTTCAAGGAGTACCCTGACAGCTCCCCAAAGACTGCTGCTTCTTCCTCAATGGTTTTTATGGCTAGAACGGGGTCAGGGGTGTCCACCGCCACATCATCGGCATATGCCAAAACAGAGGTAGTGTGGCCTTGCGTTATTACGGGGGGTGTGTTTGCGTTGCCTTCCAGTTTTCGTAGGAAGAGATCTATATATAGTGCGAACAGCAGCGGAGAGCATGGACAGCTCTGCCCCGTCCCTCGTGTAATGCTCAGTGGTCTAGATGATTCCCCATTTATACTAACTCTAGCCACTGGATTTGTATACAGGGCCCTGACTGCCCTGATGAAATTTGGGCCAATCCCCTTCCTCTGCATAGTGAACCATAAAAAGTGCCAGGTGACCCTATCAAAAGATTTCTCTGCATCAAGCAGGATTACCGCCGTAGGGTCCCCTGTCACCTATCCCACATCAAATAAGGATATTATTCTTCTGATGCGGTCAATGGTCCTCCTTCCAGGAATAAATCCGTGTTGGTAATTAACCACTATTTTATCGATCACTCTAGACAGTTGGGAAGCCAGCATCTTTGAGTAAACTTTTGCATCGCAGTTTACAAAAGTAATTGGACGATAAGTACCTAATTCTTAAACAGGTTAATTTTTTGGGGGGGAAAACAATAATTTTGGTTTCTGCCCATGATTGTGGCGGAGTAACCCCATTGAACGTTTGTGTAAAAAGATCCAACATTACGTCTTTTAACTGATCTCTAAATACCTTATAAAACTCGAAGGGTATTAGATATGGCCCCGCAGCTTTCCCATCAGATAAACTTGAGAGTGCCAAAAGCATCTCATCCATAGCCAGAGGTGCTTCTAAATCCTCTTTATCTTCTTCCGTCAGTATGTTCGTGGGTACTAGATTTAAGTAATTACCAATGGAGTCAAGTCGCTGAAGGCCCAGTCTCTTTGCTTCCTCGGTGTAAAGATTTTGATAGTATTTCTGGAACGCCTCTTGGATCTCTTTGGGGCGGTAACTATACCTACACCGGGATCCCTGATCTTAGTGACCTCCCTTCGTATGTACTCCTGCCGAGTTCGTACCGCTAATTGGTGACCTATCTTCTCACTATATTCGTAAATCTTTTCTTGATGGAGTAAAGCTCTGTCAACTGACTTCTTCGTGAGGACATTATTAACCGCCGCTTTTGCTATTGCGACCTCCATTTGGGCCTCGCCAACCCCATTCCCTATCTGTACGGCCGCTACAAGTTTTAATTCTGCTTGGATGAGTCTTAGGTGGAGTTCTTTCATCTTTTGTTTATCGTCTTTCCCTTTATTTAAAGAGAATTGGATGATTTCCCCCCGGATGCCGGCTTTAAGGGAGTCCCAGACATTAACTAGGGAGGCTGTTCCTGTATTAACCCTCAGAAATCCCGGTATCCAATCCCTCATGTGTTTCCTATAGTTTTCGTCAAGGAGTAATGCTCTTTCAAAGGTCTAGGTTGAGGTTCAAGAACCCGCCCCCATCCCTGCCAGTTCCAGCACGAGCGGGTTGTGGTCAGATAGAAGTCTAGGGTATCTATCTATTTTGCATTTTGCCTGAATCATAGATGATACAAAAAAATAATCCAGTCATTCATGTTTTTGGTGAGGGGCAGAAAAAAAAGTACAACCATCTTCTAATGACCTCCCCATTGCCCAGACGTCCATCAAGCCATGCGTGCTACATACAAGCGAACACTCTAGGTTTCCTCCCTACATACTTAGAGGCGGACTCCCAGTTATTTGATAAATTAACGTTAATGTCTCCGCAGAGGATGATGGGTGATGGCCAGTGTGCCAACTCATTAGTTAACCAGTTAAGGACCCCGGGATCATCAGCTATAGACCCATACACAGAACAAAGCGTAAAAGTGTCTGTCCCCGCTATGGAACACTTAGTGATCACCCATCTCCCCATTGAATCTACATGTCTGGGGAAACTGCATTTTATTCTGTTGGGCAAATATGGCAACACCACGGGTATGTGATCCTTGAGTGGTCCCTCCTATCAACCTATAGCCAAAGTTTTTTAACAGACTCACCTTTGACTCTTCTATGTGGGTTTCCTGCAGGCAGACAATGTCTGCTTGCAGTGATTGCAGCCCCAGATGTACCCTCTGTCTTTTCTTGGCATCATTTAGCCCGCATATGTTAACCATGGCTATGCGGAGCTTCCCAGCACCCATCATACGTACCGCCATATTAAACTATGCCTTCCACTAGCAAGCTTATACCTGTAGCTACTGAAATGTCCAGACTTACAGCACAAGCACCAAATTCAAACACATTGTGTGGTTCCTTTTATCCACCTGCCCACCCCCCTCGACCCCCAACCCCCCAAAAAAAGGAGCAATCAGGCATGGCCTGAGCGATGTGTCCCTAAACCTCTACCCCCGCCACCCCTCTCTCCACAGAGTGAAAGAAGAAAAGAGAAAAAACAAGCAAAAGAGAGAAAATTATCGACCTTGCCCCAGTTAGCCCTCCACCGCAACCTCCTTTAAATAATAACTTTACAGGTTCATCCTAAATATAATTTGGCATTATAATTACTGTTACCCGGATTCAGTTCTGTCAAATATTCTTTGGCCTGTATCTCCGATGTGAAACTGAGAACATGACCTTTGAAGATAACCTTTAGCCTGGCCGGGTTTAGGAGGTAAACTTCTGCCCCTACCCTCTGGAAGGGGTTGATTAACTGTCGGAGGCGCCACCTTCGCTCCACGGTGGCGTCTGCGAAGTCCGGTTTAGCGAAGAATGATACCCCTTCAAAAGTTTTTTTGCATTCGGGCGTGCCTTATCATAGATATGTTGTCTCAGCAAAAAATTGCCAAAATAGACAAGCATTGCCCTGGGCCTTTTGGATTCATTCTGTGGGTATTTCCTCGCCATTAAGGGGAAGGGGTGGACCCGTTGGATCTCTGCATTCCAATCCCATTTAGCTAAATCCGGGAAGGCACCTCTTAATAGATTAACCACATAGTCTCTTGGGCTATCGGCCTCCACTCCTTCAGGAATCCCAAGCAGACGTAGATTACTCCTCCGCTGGCGATTCTCCTGGTCCTCCAGCATGAGTTTGACATCAGCCAGCGCCGCACCCTGTGATGCATTCTGGGCTTTCAGGGTGTCTACTTCGGTCTCCAGGGACTCTGTACGGCCTTTAACAGTGGTCAGTCGGTCCGCAAATTCTCCACAGACTTTGATCAGCTTTCGTACCCCGACCTGCAGTTTCTTTGAGGTGACCCTTGCCCGACGGCTTTCATTGCGATTCTCTTTCTGCATTTGTTTTAGGGACAGAAAGATAGTGGTGAGAGATGGTTCTTGCCCCCCCAGCTGCCATCCCTGCTTTGGTATAGTCCTGATCACTTATCCCGGGATCATGAAATGAAAGCTGGGCATTGGACTAGTCCCACTTCAGCTGCTGCTTGCTGTTCCCTGTCGGGCCCTCCTTTCCCACCCTCCTATGTTTCTTCTTTGAAGACTTTCTCTTTCTTTGCATGTTCTGAGGGACGTCCAGAGAAACACTACTGTCGGAGTCCAGAGAAACTTCACTTTCAGAAGATGAGCACTCCTGTTTAGATGAGTCCGAGCCATCTGTCAGAGAAAAACATCTCTCCCCTGGCCATTCAGGTGATAAAGTTCCCATCTGTTTGTGGCTTGACTTCCCTGGTCCAGGCAAGATAGCTTCTTTAGACTTAGCTGCCCTAGGGATCACCTCCGCTTCCTCCCCTTGACCGACCCCTAGTGTGGCAAAATTCATTTCCACCCCAAGATTCGTGGTGGGATTAGCACATTGCACATTTCCTGAGGCAGTTACAGGGGGGTTATTGCTTTTGTCCAAGTTGTCATTCTGATCCCCAAGACTTTCAAGCATTACAGAGGTTTCATTTTGGAAATACCCCTCCCCTGATGTAAGGGCAGGGTTGCTTAGGTCACTTTTATTTAAATCAGAAGGGGGTTCAACAGTTTTCACATCCCCCCCTGACAGGAGGGGCGAACCAGGAGGTGATGGTTGTTTGAAGAGTCCCCCCTCCTGCGGCCCATTACCTATAGGTGCCTTCAGTACTTGTTTTTTCATCCCTCTGAGCTCCCGTTTGGCTCTGGCGGTATTCTCTTTTTGTTTAGGGTCCATAGCTACCTCAGGAGCCGCTCCTGAGCTTGCACCACCTGTTGCAGTCGATCCGGCTGTCCGCAGCTTGGTTGGCTTCCCTCCGCGCCCCTTCATGCTAATTTTCATGGTAATTATTCTGAACTCGCTCAACCACTTCCCGGTCCGGAAAGCAATCCAAAATGCCGCGGTCTGGGAGCCAAGCGATACGTGATCTCCGCTGAGGTGAGTCAGCTCAGCGTGGACGCCTCGCACAATCCGCAACCTCCAGCTGCAGCTGCGGTCAATCAGTCTGTCAATCATAGAAGGTGAGAGGGGTAGCGTGGTCTGGCAGTGGGTTTAGGCAGTCACCATCTTTGCTCCCTCTGGCAGTATGGCTGTCCTCTAATATTGTCTAACTAAATGCAAAGATGAAGCCTTTCTCAGATTTGTGTTTTCTTTCTCAAGAAATAAATTATTTTCTAGAGTTGTATCTCTTGCACCCTCAGGCTCTCAAGAGTACTCTCGAAAACCCAGCCCCCAAAGCCCACTAGGCAATCCTTATAGTCTTTAAAGTTCAAAGGATCCCTATTGGGGAAAGTACTTACCTGAGCAATCAGGTTGAAGGGATTGCTCCCTCTGGTTTTCCTAAGGGTGTATCTTTCAGGTAATATCCAGTGCTGCTGTCCTAACCACACTCTTCACATCCTCAATGCCAAGAATAAAGAATCTGAAGGGTGCATTTTATATAGCTGTCTCACCAAAATGGCTAAATCAAAACAGGAAGGCCAGAGGAGATTTAGGGACCAGTAGAAGTTAATTCACCTGATATATCCATATGAACCACAACAGAAACTCCTGGGTTTACAACAAGCAAAGCAATATTGAGGGTAGTGACCTAGCCATGGGGGAGTGTCCCTTTTAAAGGACGATTTCCCTCACCCACCATAGGTGGCATACTATATCATCGAGAACATCCTCTCACCATGATACCTAGTCACAGTGCGAGCTACAACCCCCTCTCTGAGAAGAAAGAGTTCAGGGATGTTTTTAGAGAGGTAGAGTAAATACCTTTTAGATGAGCTAAGGGTGATGAGAGCAGCACAGCAAAAAACAAATGAAACCTGTGGTGGTTAAAACTAGCTTCAGGGTACGCAAATACCTTTATCAGTGGGTCACTGGGCCAGGATTCAAATACAGGGCACTGCAGGAAAAAAATTAAACCTGCTGCCTCGTGTCACAAAAGGAGGTCTGCCAAGACTTCCCAAGTCTCATGTGACCTGCTAGTCTTGCAAGATTTGCTCGAGTCAACTCATGCTAGCACAGTCTTCATTCTCAGGGATTTTTGGACCCATGCCTTTTCCTGAGGGCTCCATGATAACTGAATTTAAAAAGAAACATTTAGTAACTATAAATGTTTAACTCCAGGCAAAACATGATTTCTTTGCACACAATTTTTATTTTGTCTACATTTCTCCCCTAAATCATTGCTGCCTCAGAAGGTGCCATGAAAACCGCTGATCAGATACCTTTAGATGCACTTGTTTACCTGTGTATGTCATTGCAACTAGGAGACTCCTGACACTGTGCTGGATTAATCCTTTCCATTATCTTGGAGATATATACTAGCTATGCTTCACAGTCTTTTGTGAAGGTCTTCCATACTTTGTCCACATATAACCAGGATAGAAAAGATTGTTTTCAATTACTTGCAAAGATGGGGGTACTGGCAACATTTTTGTGAAATTTGGTTTTGATAGCCTAAAGGCTTTGGTTATGGCATCAGGGTTGTTTTGGCTTCCCCCCATCATTTAGAATTGAGGGGAACATTGACGCTTCTCAAAAGAACTATTTACTTACAATGATCTTTTTTGTGAGCAAGGTTTTTGAACAAGAGTTGGAATCAGCTCTATACAAGCCTATCAAAATCAAAATCATATACAACATTTCTGTTGCAAGTTTATATCTTTTGAAAAAATTGAAACAATTTTGAAAGAAGTCATTGTAGGAGACAGAACTTTATTTTCAATTACTCTTGTTTTCAACCTAAAAGTAGTCATAATCATGTTTGTTTCTTCACATCTAGCTGCAGGAGAGAAATGAAATTCTAAACAGCACTCCAGACTATGCCGATATGTGGTCGGTTGGCTTTGTTTCAGAATCAGTGGAATGGCCATCACACAGAAACATGGGTGCTGGAGATAATCCAGAAGGGCTACATCATACACCATTGAACAATCCCCACAAATTTGTGTTTCATTATAACTCCCTGACCTAGAGTTCCTGTAAAGAGGGACTCTCTAATGAACAGTATAGCAACTTTTCTTCTTAAAAGAACAATAATACCAGTACCATCAATTGTGTTCCTATCCCTGAAAGCATCAAAAGAGTACTGGGTGATAAAAGACCTGAAATCTCTAAAATATTAATTCCAAAACTTTGTTTCAAAATACATTATTTTCATCAGTTGACCTTTGCATATGGCTGGGTTCAAATTGAAGTGACATGGTGTGAAAAATAACGATGGACTGGGATGCGGCCAAGTAATTACCAGTGGCTAAGATTAGTCGAAATATTCCATTCATCACTTTTGTATATACTTTTGTGTGTTGCCCTACGTGGGATGAGTATGCCCAGATGTGGGTCCCTGGCACATTGTGTCACTGGAGCCAAGCTATACCTGGCTGATGAGTCCTAACTAGAGCTAAACTGGTCCTAGTTTGCTTCTGTTCTAGTTCAGGGAGGATCTGGCTTGACAGTTTGGGCTGGGCTGTTCCCATTGAAGCAAGGTCAAGACTGATTTGTATATGGCTGGGTCCAAACTGAGGTGATATGGTGTGTAAAATAACGATGGACTGGGATGAGGCCACAAGTAGTTACCAGTGGTTGAGATTAGTTCAAGCATTCCAGCCATCACTTTTTTCATTACTTTTAACTTTCTGAAAGTGGCATTTTCAGAATTTTGACTAAAAATCTGACTTTACCATTAAGGAGGATTTAAAATTATAATTCTTTATATACCAAATATGACAGTTCTACCTGTTTCCAAACAAAGGTTATCACTTTTTAAATGTACATAGTAACCCAATGTTGTCCTATGGGAGAGCTAGGCCCCACAGTAGCGAGAAACACATTTTGTGGTTTTTCCCACAGGGCATGTAAACTTAAAAGTATATGTCCAACTTTTGAAATACAATACAATCTCCCATATGGGCCATTTATGGCCTACCTTAGGGGTAATGTTTATGTATGAAATACGGAGTGTTAGACCTGGCTAAGGCGTTTATGTTGCCAGGTTGAATTGGCAGTTTAAAACTGCACACAGGCTGCAATGACAGGTCTGAGACATGGGGAAAAACTGCGCACAACCCTACCTACATTTCCAACGAGCTGTTTCAGCACTCTGAGAAAGGACTTCACACTAGCCCCACAGACATAAAATAGGACTTGTTCACACAAAATAAGGCAAGAGGAAATACTATCTACCTTCCTCCCAAAATATAAATCAATCACACACCTAGAGGTTGAAGAGATATAGCTTTGCAAAAAGGCTGCCCTCTCTGGGGTCCCTTTGATGAGATAAAAATGCCCTCACCCACTATTATTGTCATGCTTCAACATAGGGATGCTACTACACACCCTGTGTCACCATCAGCAGGGGTAGAGCAATAGATTATTTTTATTACAATATTCTTGAGAGATCCAGTGATTAAATTGTAGTTAAAACTATCTTAAGGATACCATCTTCATTCTTTTATTCTGGGTTCCTTAGAAAGGATTAAAAACCATGATTGGATGGTCTCGAGTTATAATTACCCTACCATTGCTGCAAATAATCTTGCCAATGTTTCAGCCAATCCTATGTCTGTCACTAAGGGTCTTTGGCCTTCATCAGGACTGTGAGATCTTTATTTTTTGCCGCTGTCACCGTGACTCAGTCAGTCTGATTGGTGAGTTGCGAGTAATTTACCAATAGTACCATACAGTAACCTTACTTTTATCACCTATGTTTCTGTTGTTAGAAGATATTTCTGTAAGACAAAAGACCATCATTATCTCCCATGTAATTAGAGAGGGAAGTATACTTTTTTTACATGCTAAGACCTGCACTTGGCAACACATTCCAGATATCAAATCAGTGGCACATGTGCTTCATAACTGTATTTAAAAGGAAAACACCACCAAATTGTGAGGCACTACACAAACACTTGTGAGTTACAAGTTAAGTTAAAAACAGGTATCAAAATCATGGGTTGCCTTACCTAAACGTTTGTCCGATAACTCTCAGGGTGGGAGCGGGGACATTGCCCTGTAGTCACACAATGTGTATATAATGAATCTATGTTATCCAAAATGCCTTATCTCCAAATCAGTTAACCACAACTTATAATAAAATCTGATTCTGCAATGTGAAAACAATTTTCATGTATGCGATACCTTATCTCAAGATCAGTTGGTCAAAAATCATAACAAAATCCGCCCCCGCCCCATTATAAAACGTATCTCCATGTATGCGGTACCTTCCCATATTTGTCAAAAACTCAACAGGCCCTGCCTTAGTATCAGACCCCACTTACTTCATCGAGGGACCAGTGCCTCCTGGAATGCTACTTTTGACCCTCCAACGGTAGCAGTGATATCCCAGCATATCATTTTGTACTAGCCGCACAGGTCACGTCGGCATACGTCATGGAGTCACATTCATGGATCACGTTACCTGGCTACTAGAACATCATCTGTGCAAAGAAATGCCAGGATTTGGTGGTCCGCAGACGCCCTGTTCAAAGAATAACAAACTTTGTCACCCAGACATAATAATTAGTACAGCTGACCACAATATCTAAGTTTATAAATCGGTATTGTGAAAAAGGGTTCCGGGCGCTGTACTTATGCTACTTACTCAGTATATCCACGACAGCCTTAAGGCTTACCATACTATGTCTTATCCAGGATGGATGTATGAATTCAATTAGACCCCTTTCTGGTAACAGGTCAAAGGTGGTCAATGAACTTGAATCCTTTCCCTTAGTAAATGGTCTGTTAATCAAGTCTATGATGCATACAGATGTATATATGATTACATTAATCTACTGTGACACTTAAATAAATTGAGGGTCGTTGGATGCCTATAGCTCCTCATGTTACCCTCATACACTGTTTAAGTGGTGCCATAGAATTCCATCATTCAGTCCCCTTCTATGGCTACACAGCATATAGCTCCAGCATGGTTCTCGTTTTAACAAAAAGATTTTGTATCCTTTACATTAGATGGTATATCAGGTTTTTACACCTGACATTCTTTCTGTGTTCCATAACCTTCACTTTCACTTTTCTAGTGGTCAAGCCAACATATAGTAAGTTGCAGGGACACCTGATGAGATAAATAATGTTCTCTGAATTACATGTTGCATGTTTGGTAAGGACTCATGGATATTTCAAACCAACGTCAACTGGCTTGGTTGTCTTGGTGAGATGACTCACTTATAGGCCCCTCATTATGTCCCACTACACAGGGTACATTCCAAAATTTGTGGTCGAATATGAGTTTTGTGTTCTGTGGTCTTGTATGTGCCAGAATGTTTCTGATGCTGGCACTTTTTTAAACAAGAACATGGCTTCCTGTATTGCTAGATCATTTGAATTTATAATACGCCAGTTCCTGTTTATGATTTTTTTGATGTGATTGAGGTTGTACTCATTATAGTAACACAGATATGCCTGTCTTGTTGTTGTCACTTAGTTATTTCTAATAGTGCCTCCCTATTGTTATTTCTTGCATTGTTAAAGCTCTGGATAGTGCCTGGTCTGGGTACTGTCTATCCTGCAGTTATTTACTCAGTTGTTTCGCCTCTTGGTTGAAATCATCTATGCTAGTGTAGTTCATTCATAAACAAAGGAATTGGCCAAATTGCAAATTTTATTTCCAGGCCCTCAGATGAAAACTATTATAAAACAATAAACTATTTTTGTCCGTGGGCTTATTATATATTTCTGCAACTAATTTACCATTATTGGCCATGATTCTCAAATCCAGACATGGGAATGATATATTGGTAAACTGGGCAGTAACACGCAAAAAGGGGTTTCTTGAATTAAACCAGTTCAAAAAAGGCTCTACTGATTTTGAATCTCCACCCCAGATCAGTAGAACATTGTCTATGTACCTACGCCATAGTTGGATCGTGTCCTGATAGGGATTGTTGGTAGTGCAAATTAAATTCTTTCCAAATTTAGACACATATAAACAGGCCAGGCTGGGCGCAAATGTACTCTCCACGGAAGTCCAATGGAACTGGAGGTACAATGTTTTATTGAACTAAAAAAAGTTTTTTGTGAGTGCTATTCTTGCCAGGGTTAAGATAAAATGCCTTGGAGTCTTGAAATCCCACTCTAGTTGATATAGGATGCCGTTAACCACGCATAGGATTTCCTTTTTCGGGATGTTCGTTTATAAGGAATATATATTCAGGCCCACCAATGTCTCAGTGCAGGGGTTAAATGGGAGATCCGTGATGAAGTTAGGACATCCCTGGTATCTTTCAAGCAATAAGGCATCATCTCCACAAGGAGCCTAAAAAAATAATCACAAAACTGTGAAAGGAGTTCCAGGACAGATCTATTGCCTGACACTATCAGTCAACCGACCGGTGCAGGGGGGGGGGGCTTCAAAAATTCTTATAAATCAGAAGTTTAGCGGAGACCGGTCCCAATCCACCTTGTGTATCTGAACCGCATTCCACGCGGTCGGCCAAAATGTTAAACTTTGCCCTGGTCTCGTGCAACTAGATGTCTGAAATAGGCACTTTGATCCTTTAAGTGCTAGTTTTTTCTAAAAAACTTAAAAATTCCTAACTCTGTTTCTACTGATTGGATTTTTGTTGTTTTGGTGCCAAATAATTTTACTGTTTTTTTCTCTATTGGTGTGGTATTTATTTTTCTTGTGTTGTGTTTTCACTTTATTACTGTTCAAGTACTGCATAAATACTTTATACATTGTCAAGCATGACTGCTCCTGTGCCAAGCTACCAGAGGGTTAAGCACTGGTTAACGTAGTGTCTTTTTGTGGTTCACCCTGACAGAGACACATTGTCTCTAAGTTAAGCCTGACTCCTTTTGTGCCAAGCTACCAGAGGGGTAAGCACAGGTTAATTTAGTGCCTTTTTGTGGTTCACGTTGACAGGGTTGTAGTTTCTTTTTGAGAAGGGTTCTTGCCCCCACTCAACCAGGGAGAGGATGTAACCATATGGCTAGAGCAGTCGAACTTGAAGCTGGGGAATCAGATTTGTGTCTCGGCAACAACGCTCAACATCCTGTGATTCTGAGCATATCACTTAATCTCCCTGTGCCTAACAAAAAAATGAATGTGTCCATCTGTAACAAAACTGGTGCTCATATAAAGCGCTCTGATACCCGATGTCTGGGGTCTAGTTCGAGCTTTACAAAATTTTTATAAAAATCCAATTTCTAACAAATAGTCAATTTTGAACATGGCCTCAAGCTGTAAATTAGTTAATCTATCACATTTTTCTTAGGGTGAAGAACCTGCTTTCTCTGAGAGCAATTCATATCCAAGGAATCCTCAGTGTTGAAGTAGATCGAATTTTCTTTTGCTCTTAGGACTTTGTCCTCCGTTTTCCAGTTATTCAGCAGCTTTGTCTCAGATTTGGGATTCCCAAGGTGGATCTGTTTGTAAGTCAGCTTCCCCTATTTTTCTCAATATTTCAAGATCTTCTGGCCATGGGAGCAGATGCCTGTCTGAGCCCCTGGCCAGGTGTTCTGCTGCATGCTTTCCCCAACTGGTTCCCCCTTGTTCCCAGAGTTCTAGCAAGAATTCAGAAAAAGGGAGCAAAAGCAGTTATAGTTCTCCCTTATTGGCCCATGGACAACTTGGTTTTCTATGCTCTATTTCCCAGCTGCAGAGAATTATATGGTTTTTTTCTATAATCAATTTATGTCATCTGTACCTTCCAACAGCCATCTACTGATGACTGAGTTTTTTGCTCTCGATATTGAAAGGGTGGAAAGCCAGGGTTTTCTCTCCCAATTTCTATGTCTAATCAGGCATCTAGAACTAAGTCTACAATAAGAACTTGTCACCACCATTGAGCTTCTTATGAATGTTACTGTCATTTAAACAACCTTTCCTCAATAAACAGTTTCCCTAAAAATATCTTTCAATTCCTGCTGGAGGAGCTTGACAAGAATGTATCCATTTCTACTCTGAGAATTCAGTGGGCAGCAGTCAATGCCTGCGGGACTCATGGTATGAGTTCTCCACAAATAAGCCCTTAATGCTTAGATTGTTTAAATGGGTTAATCAATTAAGATGATGACTCCGGTATTTTTGCTCTCCTTGGGATCTGCCACTAGTGTTAGCATTTTTACTGAATTATCCCTTTGAACTTTTAGAGGAAGAGGAAAAATGTTTGACTCTTAAAGGGTTCTTTTTAGTCTTCACAATCACTGCAAGAAGAATTGATGAGCTTGGTTCTCTAGTTCATAGACTTCTACTTTTACTAATGTTTGATGACAGTATCTAGGGAGGCTGTTCCTGTATTAACCCTCATAAATCCCGGTATCCAATCCCTCATGTGTTTCCTATAGTTTTCGTCAAGGAGTAATGCTCTTTCAAAGGTCTAGGTTGAGGTTCAAGAACCCGCCCCCATCCCTGCCAGTTCCAGCACGAGCGGGTTGTGGTCAGATAGAAGTCTAGGGTATCTATCTATTTTGCATTTTGCCTGAATCATAGATGATACAAAAAAATAATCCAGTCATTCATGTTTTTGGTGAGGGGCAGAAAAAAAAGTACAACCATCTTCTAATGACCTCCCCATTGCCCAGACGTCCATCAAGCCGTGCGTGCTACATACAAGCGAACACTCTAGGTTTCCTCCCTACATACTTAGAGGCGGACTCCCAGTTATTTGATAAATTAACGTTAATGTCTCCATAGAGGATGATGGGTGATGGCCAGTGTGCCAACTCATTAGTTAACCAGTTAAGGACCCCGGGATCATCAGCTATAGACCCATACACAGAACAAAGCGTAAAAGTGTCTGTCCCCGCTATGGAACACTTAGTGATCACCCATCTCCCCATTGAATCTACATGTCTGGGGAAACTGCATTTTATTCTGTTGGGCAAATATGGCAACACCACGGGTATGTGATCCTTGAGTGGTCCCTCCTATCAACCTATAGCCAAAGTTTTTTAACAGACCCACCTTTGACTCTTCTATGTGGGTTTCCGCAGGCAGACAATGTCTGCTTGCAGTGATTGCAGCCCCAGATGTACCCTCTGTCTTTTCTTGGCATCATTTAGCCCGCATATGTTAACCATGGCTATGCGGAGCTTCCCAGCACCCATCATACGTACCGCCATATTAAACTATGCCTTCCACTAGCAAGCTTATACCTGTAGCTACTGAAATGTCCAGACTTAAAGCACAAGCACCAAATTCAAACACATTGTGTGGTTCCCTTTATCCACCTGCCCACCCCCCTCGACCCCCAACCCCCCCAAAAAAGGAGCAATCAGGCATGGCCTGAGCGATGTGTCCCTAAACCTCTACCCCTGCCACCCCTCTCTCCACAGAGTGAAAGAAGAAAAGAGAAAAAACAAGCAAAAGAGAGAAAATTATCGACCTTGCCCCAGTTAGCCCTCCACCGCAACATCCTTTAAATAATATCTTTACAGGTTCATCCTAAATATAATTTGGCATTATAATTACTGTTACCCGGATTCAGTTCTGTCAAATATTCTTTGGCCTGTATCTCCGATGTGAAACTGAGAACATGACCTTTGAAGATAACCTTTAGCCTGGCCGGGTTTAGGAGGTAAACTTCTGCCCCTACCCTCTGGAAGGGGTTGATTAACTGTCGGAGGCGCCACCTTCGCTCCACGGTGGCGTCTGCGAAGTCCGGTTTAGCGAAGAATGATACCCCTTCAAAAGTTTTTTAGCATTCGGGCGTGCCTTATCATAGATATGTTGTCTCAGCAAAAAATTGCCAAAATAGACAAGCATTGCCCTGGGCCTTTTGGATTCATTCTGTGGGTATTTCCTCGCCATTAAGGGGAAGGGGTGGACCCGTTGGATCTCTGCATTCCAATCCCATTTAGCTAAATCCGGGAAGGCACCTCTTAATAGATTAACCACATAGTCTCTTGGGCTATCGGCCTCCACTCCTTCAGGAATCCCAAGCAGACGTAGATTACTCCTCCGCTGGCGATTCTCCTGGTCCTCCAGCATGAGTTTGACATCAGCCAGCGCCGCACCCTGTGATGCATTCTGGGCTTTCAGGGTGTCTACTTCGGTCTCCAGGGACTCTGTACGGCCTTTAACAGTGGTCAGTCGGTCCGCAAATTCTCCACAGACTTTGATCAGCTTTCGTACCCCGACCTGCAGTTTCTTTGAGGTGACCCTTGCCCGACGGCTTTCATTGCGATTCTCTTTCTGCATTTGTTTTAGGGACAGAAAGATAGTGGTGAGAGATGGTTCTTGCCCCCCCAGCTGCCGTCCCTGCTTTGGTATAGTCCTGATCACTTATCCCGGGATCATGAAATGAAAGCTGGGCATTGGACTAGTCCCACTTCAGCTGCTGCTTGCTGTTCCCTGTCGGGCCCTCCTTTCCCACCCTCCTATGTTTCTTCTTTGAAGACTTTCTCTTTCTTTGCATGTTCTGAGGGACGTCCAGAGAAACACTACTGTCGGAGTCCAGAGAAACTTCACTTTCAGAAGATGAGCACTCCTGTTTAGATGAGTCCGAGCCATCTGTCAGAGAAAAAACATCTCTCCCCTGGCCATTCAGGTGATAAAGTTCCCATCTGTTTGTGGCTTGACTTCCCTGGTCCAGGCAAGATAGCTTCTTTAGACTTAGCTGCCCTAGGGATCACCTCCGCTTCCTCCCCTTGACCGACCCCTAGTGTGGCAAAATTCATTTCCACCCCAAGATTCGTGGTGGGATTAGCACATTGCACATTTCCTGAGGCAGTTACAGGGGGGTTATTGCTTTTGTCCAAGTTGTCATTCTGATCCCCAAGACTTTCAAGCATTACAGAGGTTTCATTTTGGAAATACCCCTCCCCTGATGTAAGGGCAGGGTTGCTTAGGTCACTTTTATTTAAATCAGAAGGGGGTTCAACAGTTTTCGCATCCCCCTGACAGGAGGGGCGAACCAGGAGGCGATGGTTGTTTGAAGAGTCCCCCCTCCTGCGGCCCATTACCTATAGGTGCCTTCAGTACTTGTTTTTTCATCCCTCTGAGCTCCCGTTTGGCTCTGGCGGTATTCTCTTTTTGTTTAGGGTCCATAGCTACCTCAGGAGCCGCTCCTGAGCTTGCACCACCTGTTGCAGTCGATCCGGCTGTCCGCAGCTTGGTTGGCTTCCTCCGCGCCCCTTCATGCTAATTTTCATGGTAATTATTCTGAACTCGCTCAACCACTTCCCGGTCCGGAAAGCAATCCAAAATGCCGCGGTCTGGGAGCCAAGCGATACGTGATCTCCGCTGAGGTGAGTCAGCTCAGCGTGGACGCCTCGCACAATCCGCAACCTCCAGCTGCAGCTGCGGTCAATCAGTCTGTCAATCATAGAAGGTGAGAGGGGTAGCGTGGTCTGGCAGTGGGTTTAGGCAGTCACCATCTTTGCTCCCTCTGGCAGTATGGCTGTCCTCTAATATTGTCTAACTAAATGCAAAGATGAAGCCTTTCTCAGATTTGTGTTTTCTTTCTCAAGAAATAAATTATTTTCTAGAGTTGTATCTCTTGCACCCTCAGGCTCTCAAGAGTACTCTCGAAAACCCAGCCCCCAAAGCCCACTAGGCAATCCTTATAGTCTTTAAAGTTCAAAGGATCCCTATTGGGGAAAGTACTTACCTGAGCGATCAGGTTGAAGGCATTGCTCCCTCTGGTTTTCCTAAGGGTGTATCTTTCAGGTAATATCCAGTGCTGCTGTCCTAACCACACTCTTCACATCCTCAATGCCAAGAATAAAGAATCTGAAGGGTGCATTTTATATAGCTGTCTCACCAAAATGGCTAAATCAAAACAGGAAGGCCAGAGGAGATTTAGGGACCAGTAGAAGTTAATTCACCTGATATATCCATATGAACCACAACAGAAACTCCTGGGTTTACAACAAGCAAAGCAATATTGAGGGTAGTGACCTAGCCATGGGGGAGTGTCCCTTTTAAAGGACGATTTCCCTCACCCACCATAGGTGGCATACTATATCATCGAGAACATCCTCTCACCATGATACCTAGTCACAGTGCGAGCTACAACCCCCTCTCTGAGAAGAAAGAGTTCAGGGATGTTTTTAGAGAGGTAGAGTAAATACCTTTTAGATGAGCTAAGGGTGATGAGAGCAGCACAGCAAAAAACAAATGAAACCTGTGGTGGTTAAAACTAGCTTCAGGGTACGCAAATACCTTTATCAGTGGGTCACTGGGCCAGGATTCAAATACAGGGCACTGCAGGAAAAAAATTAAACCTGCTGCCTCGTGTCACAAAAGGAGGTCTGCCAAAACTTCCCAAGTCTCATGTGACCTGCTAGTCTTGCAAGATTTGCTCGAGTCAACTCATGCTAGCACAGTCTTCATTCTCAGGGATTTTTGGACCCATGCCTTTTCCTGAGGGCTCCATGATAACTGAATTTAAAAAGAAACATTTAGTAACTATAAATGTTTAACTCCAGGCAAAACATGATTTCTTTGCACACAATTTTTATTTTGTCTACATTTCTCCCCTAAATCATTGCTGCCTCAGAAGGTGCCATGAAAACCGCTGATCAGATACCTTTAGATGCACTTGTTTACCTGTGTATGTCATTGCAACTAGGAGACTCCTGACACTGTGCTGGATTAATCCTTTCCATTATCTTGGAGATATATACTAGCTATGCTTCACAGTCTTTTGTGAAGGTCTTCCATACTTTGTCCACATATAACCAGGATAGAAAAGATTGTTTTCAATTACTTGCAAAGATGGGGGTACTGGCAACATTTTTGTGAAATTTGGTTTTGATAGCCTAAAGGCTTTGGTTATGGCATCAGGGTTGTTTTGGCTTCCCCATCATTTAGAATTGAGGGGAACATTGACGCTTCTCAAAAGAACTATTTACTTACAATGATCTTTTCTGTGAGCAAGGTTTTTGAACAAGAGTTGGAATCAGCTCTATACAAGCCTATCAAAATCAAAATCATATACAACATTTCTGTTGCAAGTTTATATCTTTTGAAAAAATTGAAACAATTTTGAAAGAAGTCATTGTAGGAGACAGAACTTTATTTTCAATTACTCTTGTTTTCAACCTAAAAGTAGTCATAATCATGTTTGTTTCTTCACATCTAGCTGCAGGAGAGAAATGAAATTCTAAACAGCACTCCAGACTATGCCGATATGTGGTCGGTTGGCTTTGTTTCAGAATCAGTGGAATGGCCATCTCACAGAAACATGGGTGCTGGAGATAATCCAGAAGGGCTACATCATACACCATTGAACAATCCCCACAAATTTGTGTTTCATTATAACTCCCTGACCTAGAGTTCCTGTAAAGAGGGACTCTCTAATGAACAGTATAGCAACTTTTCTTCTTAAAAGAACAATAATACCAGTACCATCAATTGTGTTCCTATCCCTGAAAGCATCAAAAGAGTACTGGGTGATAAAAGACCTGAAATCTCTAAAATATTAATTCCAAAACTTTGTTTCAAAATACATTATTTTCATCAGTTGACCTTTGCATATGGCTGGGTTCAAATTGAAGTGACATGGTGTGAAAAATAACGATGGACTGGGATGCGGCCAAGTAATTACCAGTGGCTAAGATTAGTCGAAATATTCCATTCATCACTTTTGTATATACTTTTGTGTGTTGCCCTACGTGGGATGAGTATGCCCAGATGTGGGTCCCTGGCACATTGTGTCACTGGAGCCAAGCTATACCTGGCTGATGAGTCCTAACTAGAGCTAAACTGGTCCTAGTTTGCTTCTGTTCTAGTTCAGGGAGGATCTGGCTTGACAGTTTGGGCTGGGCTGTTCCCATTGAAGCAAGGTCAAGACTGATTTGTATATGGCTGGGTCCAAACTGAGGTGATATGGTGTGTAAAATAACGATGGACTGGGATGAGGCCACAAGTAGTTACCAGTGGTTGAGATTAGTTCAAGCATTCCAGCCATCACTTTTTTCATTACTTTTAACTTTCTGAAAGTGGCATTTTCAGAATTTTGACTAAAAATCTGACTTTACCATTAAGGAGGATTTAAAATTATAATTCTTTATATACCAAATATGACAGTTCTACCTGTTTCCAAACAAAGGTTATCACTTTTTAAATGTACATAGTAACCCAATGTTGTCCTATGGGAGAGCTAGGCCCCACAGTAGCGAGAAACACATTTTGTGGTTTTTCCCACAGGGCATGTAAACTTAAAAGTATATGTCCAACTTTTGAAATACAATACAATCTCCCATATGGGCCATTTATGGCCTACCTTAGGGGTAATGTTTATGTATGAAATACGGAGTGTTAGACCTGGCTAAGGCGTTTATGTTGCCAGGTTGAATTGGCAGTTTAAAACTGCACACAGGCTGCAATGACAGGTCTGAGACATGGGGAAAAACTGCGCACAACCCTACCTACATTTCCAACGAGCTGTTTCAGCACTCTGAGAAAGGCCTTCACACTAGCCCCACAGACATAAAATAGGACTTGTTCACACAAAATAAGGCAAGAGGAAATACTATCTACCTTCCTCCCAAAATATAAATCAATCACACACCTAGAGGTTGAAGAGATATAGCTTTGCAAAAGGCTGCCCTCTCTGGGGTCCCTTTGATGAGATAAAAATGCCCTCACCCACTATTATTGTCATGCTTCAACATAGGGATGCTACTACACACCCTGTGTCACCATCAGCAGGGGTAGAGCAATAGATTATTTTTATTACAATATTCTTGAGAGATCCAGTGATTAAATTGTAGTTAAAACTATCTTAAGGATACCATCTTCATTCTTTTATTCTGGGTTCCTTAGAAAGGATTAAAAACCATGATTGGATGGTCTCGAGTTATAATTACCCTACCATTGCTGCAAATAATCTTGCCAATGTTTCAGCCAATCCTATGTCTGTCACTAAGGGTCTTTGGCCTTCATCAGGACTGTGAGATCTTTATTTTTTGCCGCTGTCACCGTGACTCAGTCAGTCTGATTGGTGAGTTGCGAGTAATTTACCAATAGTACCATACAGTAACCTTACTTTTATCACCTATGTTTCTGTTGTTAGAAGATATTTCTGTAAGACAAAAGACCATCATTATCTCCCATGTAATTAGAGAGGGAAGTATACTTTTTTACATGCTAAGACCTGCACTTGGCAACACATTCCAGATATCAAATCAGTGGCACATGTGCTTCATAACTGTATTTAAAAGGAAAACACCACCAAATTGTGAGGCACTACACAAACACTTGTGAGTTACAAGTTAAGTTAAAAACAGGTATCAAAATCATGGGTTGCCTTACCTAAACGTTTGTCCGATAACTCTCAGGGTGGGAGCGGGGGCATTGCCCTGTAGTCACACAATGTGTATATAATGAATCTATGTTATCCAAAATGCCTTATCTCCAAATCAGTTAACCACAACTTATAATAAAATCTGATTCTGCAATGTGAAAACAATTTTCATGTATGCGATACCTTATCTCAAGATCAGTTGGTCAAAAATCATAACAAAATCCGCCCCCGCCCCATTATAAAACGTATCTCCATGTATGCGGTACCTTCCCATATTTGTCAAAAACTCAACAGGCCCTGCCTTAGTATCAGACCCCACTTACTTCATCGAGGGACCAGTGCCTCCTGGAATGCTACTTTTGACCCTCCAACGGTAGCAGTGATATCCCAGCATATCATTTTGTACTAGCCGCACAGGTCACGTCGGCATACGTCATGGAGTCACATTCATGGATCACGTTACCTGGCTACTAGAACATCATCTGTGCAAAGAAATGCCAGGATTTGGTGGTCCGCAGACGCCCTGTTCAAAGAATAACAAACTTTGTCACCCAGACATAATAATTAGTACAGCTGACCACAATATCTAAGTTTATAAATCGGTATTGTGAAAAAGGGTTCCGGGCGCTGTACTTATGCTACTTACTCAGTATATCCACGACAGCCTTAAGGCTTACCATACGATGTCTTATCCAGGATGGATGTATGAATTCAATTAGACCCCTTTCTGGTAACAGGTCAAAGGTGGTCAATGAACTTGAATCCTTTCCCTTAGTAAATGGTCTGTTAATCAAGTCTATGATGCATACAGATGTATATATGATTACATTAATCTACTGTGACACTTAAATAAATTGAGGGTCGTTGGATGCCTATAGCTCCTCATGTTACCCTCATACACTGTTTAAGTGGTGCCATAGAATTCCATCAATCAGTCCCCTTCTATGGCTACACAGCATATAGCTCCAGCATGGTTCTCGTTTTAACAAAAAAGATTTTGTATCCTTTACATTAGATGGTATATCAGGTTTTTACACCTGACATTCTTTCTGTGTTCCATAACCTTCACTTTCACTTTTCTAGTGGTCAAGCCAACATATAGTAAGTTGCAGGGACACCTGATGAGATAAATAATGTTCTCTGAATTACATGTTGCATGTTTGGTAAGGACTCATGGATATTTCAAACCAACGTCAACTGGCTTGGTTGTCTTGGTGAGATGACTCACTTATAGGCCCCTCATTATGTCCCACTACACAGGGTACATTCCAAAATTTGTGGTCGAATATGAGTTTTGTGTTCTGTGGTCTTGTATGTGCCAGAATGTTTCTGATGCTGGCACTTTTTTAAACAAGAACATGGCTTCCTGTATTGCTAGATCATTTGAATTTATAATACGCCAGTTCCTGTTTATGATTTTTTGATGTGATTGAGGTTGTACTCATTATAGTAACACAGATATGCCTGTCTTGTTGTTGTCACTTAGTTATTTCTAATAGTGCCTCCCTATTGTTATTTCTTGCATTGTTAAAGCTCTGGATAGTGCCTGGTCTGGGTACTGTCTATCCTGCAGTTATTTACTCAGTTGTTTCGCCTCTTGGTTGAAATCATCTATGCTAGTGTAGTTCATTCATAAACAAAGGAATTGGCCAAATTGCAAATTTTATTTCCAGGCCCTCAGATGAAAACTATTATAAAACAATAAACTATTTTTGTCCGTGGGCTTATTATATATTTCTGCAACTAATTTACCATTATTGGCCATGATTCTCAAATCCAGACATGGGAATGATATATTGGTAAACTGGGCAGTAACACGCAAAAGGGGTTTCTTGAATTAAACCAGTTCAAAAAGGCTCTACTGATTTTGAATCTCCACCCCAGATCAGTAGAACATTGTCTATGTACCTACGCCATAGTTGGATCGTGTCCTGATAGGGATTGTTGGTAGTGCAAATTAAATTCTTTCCAAATTTAGACACATATAAACAGGCCAGGCTGGGCGCAAATGTACTCTCCACGGAAGTCCAATGGAACTGGAGGTACAATGTTTTATTGAACTAAAAAAGTTTTTGTGAGTGCTATTCTTGCCAGGGTTAAGATAAAAGGCCTTGGAGTCTTGAAATCCCACTCTAGTTGATATAGGATGCCGTTAACCACGCATAGGATTTCCTTTTTC
The DNA here is from genome assembly GCA_963921515.1 of Calotriton arnoldi. Classification (NCBI taxonomy): domain Eukaryota; kingdom Metazoa; phylum Chordata; class Amphibia; order Caudata; family Salamandridae; genus Calotriton; species Calotriton arnoldi. Next base: position 404,047 of record CAWUFW010006505.1, on the reverse strand, counting down.
GGGATGTTCGTTTATAAGGAATATATATTCAGGCCCACCAATGTCTCAGTGCAGGGGTTAAATGGGAGATCCGTGATGAAGTTAGGACATCCCTGGTATCTTTCAAGCAATAAGGCATCATCTCCACAAGGAGCCTAAAAAATAATCACAAAACTGTGAAAGGAGTTCCAGGACAGATCTATTGCCTGACACTATCAGTCAACCGACCGGTGCAGGGGGGGCTTCAAAAATTCTTATAAATCAGAAGTTTAGCGGAGACCGGTCCCAATCCACCTTGTGTATCTGAACCGCATTCCACGCGGTCGGCCAAAATGTTAAACTTTGCCCTGGTCTCGTGCAACTAGATGTCTGAAATAGGCACTTTGATCCTTTAAGTGCTAGTTTTTCTAAAAAACTTAAAAATTCCTAACTCTGTTTCTACTGATTGGATTTTTGTTGTTTTGGTGCCAAATAATTTTACTGTTTTTCTCTATTGGTGTGGTATTTATTTTTCTTGTGTTGTGTTTTCACTTTATTACTGTTCAAGTACTGCATAAATACTTTATACATTGTCAAGCATGACTGCTCCTGTGCCAAGCTACCAGAGGGTTAAGCACTGGTTAACGTAGTGTCTTTTTGTGGTTCACCCTGACAGAGACACATTGTCTCTAAGTTAAGCCTGACTCCTTTTGTGCCAAGCTACCAGAGGGGTAAGCACAGGTTAATTTAGTGCCTTTTTGTGGTTCACGTTGACAGGGTTGTAGTTTCTTTTTGAGAAGGGTTCTTGCCCCCACTCAACCAGGGAGAGGATGTAACCATATGGCTAGAGCAGTCGAACTTGAAGCTGGGGAATCAGATTTGTGTCTCGGCAACAACGCTCAACATCCTGTGATTCTGAGCATATCACTTAATCTCCCTGTGCCTAACAAAAAAATGAATGTGTCCATCTGTAACAAAACTGGTGCTCATATAAAGCGCTCTGATACCCGATGTCTGGGGTCTAGTTCGAGCTTTACAAAATTTTTATAAAAATCCAATTTCTAACAAATAGTCAATTTTGAACATGGCCTCAAGCTGTAAATTAGTTAATCTATCACATTTTTCTTAGGGTGAAGAACCTGCTTTCTCTGAGAGCAATTCATATCCAAGGAATCCTCAGTGTTGAAGTAGATCGAATTTTCTTTTGCTCTTAGGACTTTGTCCTCAGTTTTCCAGTTATTCAGCAGCTTTGTCTCAGATTTGGGATTCCCAAGGTGGATCTGTTTGTAAGTCAGCTTCCCCTATTTTTTCAATATTTCAAGATCTTCTGGCCATGGGAGCAGATGCCTGTCTGAGCCCCTGGCCAGGTGTTCTGCTGCATGCTTTCCCCAACTGGTTCCCCCTTGTTCCCAGAGTTCTAGCAAGAATTCAGAAAGAGGGAGCAAAAGCAGTTATAGTTCTCCCTTATTGGCCCATGGACAACTTGGTTTTCTATGCTCTATTTCCCAGCTGCAGAGAATTATATGGTTTTTTTCTATAATCAATTTATGTCATCTGTACCTTCCAACAGCCATCTACTGATGACTGAGTTTTTGCTCTCGATATTGAAAGGGTGGAAAGCCAGGGTTTTCTCTCCCAATTTCTATGTCTAATCAGGCATCTAGAACTAAGTCTACAATAAGAACTTGTCACCACCATTGAGCTTCTTATGAATGTTACTGTCATTTAAACAACCTTTCCTCAATAAACAGTTTCCCTAAAAATATCTTTCAATTCCTGCTGGAGGAGCTTGACAAGAATGTATCCATTTCTACTCTGAGAATTCAGTGGGCAGCAGTCAATGCCTGCGGGACTCATGGTATGAGTTCTCCACAAATAAGCCCTTAATGCTTAGATTGTTTAAATGGGTTAATCAATTAAGATGATGACTCCGGTATTTTTGCTCTCCTTGGGATCTGCCACTAGTGTTAGCATTTTTACTGAATTATCCCTTTGAACTTTTAGAGGAAGAGGAAAAATGTTTGACTCTTAAAGGGTTCTTTTTAGTCTTCACAATCACTGCAAGAAGAATTGATGAGCTTGGTTCTCTAGTTCATAGACTTCTACTTTTACTAATGTTTGATGACAGTATCATCTTGAAATTAGGGCCTAGTTTAATTCCTAAGATCTACATGCTGAACAAAAGGATTGCCAGTTGTGTGTCCAGACTCTACCTCAGATTTAGAGGTTAAGCTTCATCTTTCATATGAGTTGAGACCGATCAAGATTTACTTGAATATACCTGAGGAACCTCAATTTATTAATCAATTTTAGAACTGCCAAAAGTGGTTGCAAGACATCTAAAGAGACTCTGAGCTACTGGTTTAGAACAGTGATATTTCTAGCAAATTGGAATTCAGGTAGGGGGGTGTGTTGCTACTATTTAGGCTCGTTCTGCCAGTGGGATATCAATGTGGGCTGAATAGTCTGGTGTCTCCACTGTAGACCTTTGTAGAGCTACTACATCAGCTACACATTCTATTTTTATTTACAATTATAGACTGAATGTGTCTCAAGAAAGTGAATTGAGATTTTGTACAAGGGTTTTAGATTAAGCAAATTCATGATCCATATGTCATTTTTGTGTTTTAGAAATCTTTTCATTTTTTAAAATTTGTTTTTGGGTGTAATAATATATTTTCATTGTGATTTGCTTTCCTATTTCTCTTTGTGTGGTATGTCTAGTGGATCATTTATTCAGATCATGATGAAGACATACCTCTTGGACAAACCTGGAAAATTAAGAAATCAGATGAGGAGGAGATGAGGACATAATGTCTAGATTACTTACTGTTAACTTTCATTGCTCCGAATCTTGCTCCCTCCCTTCATAGGAGGCATTCATCAGCAATCTGAAGGAAAAGCTTTAAGGAAGTAGGATGTTGGGATGGATGTTTTGATTAGGGTTGGGTATCAGAATGGAATCCATAAACATGAAATAAAGTTTGGTGAGTACTTGACGATGTAAGAAGAGCATAGCATGAATGCAAAAGTAAGTACTGGGGCAAGGAAGAAAAACTTGCCACATAGAGTGTAGAGCAAAGTGGTGTTCGCAATGGTGAAGCCTTAGCTGAATCTTGTTTGAGGAACACCATTTTGGCAGTCCTGACACAAATGAAAATAATGGAAGGGGATGACCAATTAAATGCAGCCCCTCTGATGCCATTCCCAGCAGCAGACCTTCTGCCCAGAATGTCTTTGAGTCCAAAGAGGTCCCGGACAGAACATCTTTTAATGCCCCTCACATGCTTGTAGAAAACTCATAGGACAAGAGGGCAATTTGCTATGGGACACAAGGAAATATCCCCCCACTCTGGAAGTCATTGTTCAGGACTCTCATAAATAATGGCAGTCCTGATATGCAGGCATAGCTTAAAAGACATGCTGTCACCATTTTCCTCCAAATCGGCACCTACCAGAACTTTAGAAACCGGTTCATGGACAAATGTCTACAACAAATAACATCTTTAAATTTGGTGCACTTGTGACTGAGGTGCTTCCTGCACTGCAAAGGAAAATTGGCAGTCAGACCTCCAAACTTTGAATGAAACCATTAGTCTTCTCATTTTGCCATAGGATGGAAACAAATAAGAATCATAATGCAAATATCCTCAGAAAAACAATAAGCGTAATAAAATATCCACTGCTTTTGACGGCCTACTTTAAATATTCAATATTTAACTTTCCTGTGCCAGGGTTAATGAATCAAAATATCACCTTGGCTACTAATAGTCTCTTTTTCATATATCACAACTCTGAATGTTTTCTATGAACTTGGTAAAGTGAGTGCAATTTTCACTACATTTGTATTTCTCTCCTGGGATGCAATTTGGCTCACAGCACATATATGAGAAGAAACATTGTTAAAGGTCATCTCAGGGAAAATGAAAAGGTCATAATGAGGGTGGTTTTTACTTTCTAAAACAATCAAGGAATCCTTTCTAAATCTCTGCAAATATACTTGTTCTCTATTCTCGGGTCTTCAGGTTCTGTGTAGAATACTGCAGGAAATTGGGTTACTGGTTGAGAGGTGTAGAACCCTACTCAAGCAGCAACCACAATTCTTGTCATGGTGAAACACAAGCAAACCCCAGATTAACCTATGTTTAACCCTCTGGTAGCTTGGCACAAATACAGTCAGGCTTAACTTAGAGGCAATGTGTAAAGTATTTATTCCGTACTTCAAACAATAATAAAGTGAAAACACAACACAAGAAAAATCCCACAACATTTTAGACACTAGAGTAAAATGTAATAAATTATTTGACACCAAAATGATAAAAATCCAATCAGTAGAACAAGAGATATGCAAATTTCAAAGTTTTAAGTAAAAATAGCACCAACTGTGGTTATCTGGTTGCACCCGACCAGGATAAAGTCACAAGTTTAGGCAGATTACCTCGGAGCGTGGGCCAGATACAGGGATCAAGTTAGGCTCGCTGAACAAAGTACCTTAAATAATGAGTGTCAGAGCATTGCACGAGCCCGCGGCGAGGATGCACCATGCAGCAGCGGTTTCAAGGAAACTGCGGGGCTGCGTTGTGCTGTGTCGTCCTCAAGGATGCGGTCAACGAGGGGTTTGTGATGCGAAGTCCTGTGTCGAGGATGTGTTGCTCAGTGGCAGTTCTGAGGAAGCTGCGAGACTACAAAGCGAAGTCCTACGTTGTCGTTGAGGATGCCGTCAGTGAGGGGACTTGCAATGCGAGGTCTTGTGTCGAGGATGTGTCATGCAGCAACAGTTCAGATGTGGCTGCAAGAAGATGTGTCACACTGCTTCAGTTCTACTCACTGGACCACAACTGGACTGGCAGAGAACCTTCAGGCCCACTTCCAAGGGTCCACGACTTGGGTGGCACCACTTGGGGGTTAGGACTCACAGCAGACAGAGTCCAGGTGCTGGGTTCAAGGTGGTTGGAGCCCTTTCCGTCCCTGAGGCTCTGGTCAGGATGGCAGCCAACAAGCCCTTGGAGTTACTCTAGTGGACCTGAGATCAAGATGTAGGCCCAGTCCTCTTCACTCAGGTAGCAGGGCAGCATTGCAACAGAGTAGCAGTGTTTCTTGCAGAGCAACACAGCAGGCCTTCCGAGTCTTCCACAAGTCCAGTGGTGTACTGAAGAGTTCAGTCTGAGGGTCTGCTATTTATATGTGGTGCTCACTTTGAAATAGGAGACGGTTCTGGAGGTTTCCACTCCCAGAGATGTCTGGAATTTCCTGCCACCTGTCCTGGCTAGCTTGTCTGGGGTCACAAAAGACCAGTGTCAAACCCTTTATGAGTGTGCTCAGGCAAAGCCTTTATGAAGTGCAAGTGTGGAAGGTGGCATCTCCTCCCCCGTATCAAGTCAGAGATGTCCCATCCTGCCAACACCTATTCCTCCTTTGTCTCACTGTCTGGGATCAATACGCAAAGACCAACTGCCAGCTACACCTAGTCATGTGACCCAGGATACAAGCTGCAGGCACCAAATGGTTAGCACAAGAAAATGCCAACTTTCTAAAAGTACAAACACAAAAGAATACCTGGCCCGGTTTTGCTTTAAGCTCTTCAATGTAGCGAGCTAACAAACAGACATCCACTATATCTATTTGAATGGACTATTTATTTATCCACTTCGATTTAGTTTATTTTCTCAGACACAATTTTATAAAAATTCAATGTACAGAAAAGAAAATGCTTCAATTTCAAATGACGAACATCAAATTATACCTCATTAACCATAAACCATATTTTTATAAACACAAAAACATTAATACAAACATTAAAACACCAACCACATTCACTCAATCACATCATCCACCCTACAACTAAACCTAATCTTTCATCCATCAAATACACTCGCTTTGACACACACGGGAATATTCTTCAATACGACTGGGGGATACAACTCATGACAATCCCTCTCAAAGTACGAAAATTGAATCGTATTTTTAATTCCTCCGTGGACAATAAGCCAACGCGTTTCTAGACCCAGGCTACAGCTGCTGGGACTCTCCTCAGGGCTGCCTCTTAATGGATATCAACTTTTTTCTGTGGGGAAATAATACAGAAGCACAACATCAGAACCCAATCTCCTGTTAGTCACTCCGACTCAACTATGTTTAAAGAATACGAAACTAAATACCTTAGAAACGGCCTTGGTGTCCGAATCGACTGTGCTCGAAAACAATCAGGTATCACTTCCATATGAACTTTATCAACGCTGTTCATCAACCACGCTAAGCACCAGAAATGCAGCCGCACCTTTATTGCTGGAAAATAATTCCAATCAATGCTCACGATATCTCCTAAAGTGCCATGTAACACTGAACAAGCCTTCTAAATCATCGATTACTCTAGTATCCCCTCAAGTTTCTTTCATAAAGATGAGGGAGGGGAGAAACTCTATCACACCGACTCACCTAATTTTCTCAACCGCACCGCATCTGGTTATCCAAATCAATCCCTTGTCAAGCGGCGCCAACTGCGCTCTTGTCAGAGAACAATTTTTCAAGATGTCTCTAAAATGAAAACATCGAGTGTTACAACCCATCCTGAAAGCTTAATCAATTCTTAGTCAAACAAAAAGATGGCAAGGGAAGAAGGAGAACTCTCACATTCGGTTTGCTTACATGGTCAGAAGCTCCGATTTCATTTACTGCAAAAACGCCATTGTGGAAACTGCATTTGGCGCGAGTGCTTCCACCGTGGCCATTCATAGACACTGTGGTCTCGCATGACAGCCAATCAGAATACAAGGATTACCAACCACTCGTAGCAATTCGCACTAATGGATTCTGGGACCTGAAGTCTCTAGAACCCTCCTTTAAGTTCTCGACAATTCAGTCATCCCATTTAAACCCGAAACGGCACAGTTAAACTTCAAGATGAGATACGCTTCCTTATGCAGCAGGGCAGCATCTATATCCAATGCACGTTTGGATGTATCTAGCACACTCAGCACAGTCCATTTGAAATCACGTTCATTATGTGATTTATCTATAAAGTGTTGCACCATCGGCGCAGTAACCACCTTTTTTTTAATTTGAGACCGGTGCTGCGTTATCCGCTGATTTATCTGTTGGTTAGTCTTCCCTACGTACAATTTCAAACACGAGCAGACCACTGCATAAACAACATTCTTAGATTTACAGTTGGTAAATTCTGTATGGCGCCATTTAATTCCATCATGGACGAATTCAGCCCCTTCAATCGTGGAATCACAGGCCACACATGTTCCACATTTATGGTGACCTTCCACTGGCTTCAATTGCCATTGCGATCTCAAATTGCCTTTAGGTTTTGTTGGAAAAATATCAGCTCGCACAATTTGCTGGCCAATACTTTTTCCTTTCTTCATGGCAAATAATGGTCTCTGGAACGGACACTCTAGATTTTCCAATAGATGCCAGTTTTTTTAGCATTATTTGGCGAAATTTATTGGTATCAGGCCCAAAGGTGGTAACACACACTAATCTTTCTAGTGGTGGTTTTGCTCTTCTTCGCAACAGTTCTTCCCTTGGCGTGAACCAAGCCCTCTTTATAGCATGCTTTAACAATTTTTGGGGTAACCTCTTTCAATCATTTGTTTTTGAAAAATGGCTGCATGATATTCAAAATCCACTTTTAATGAGCAATTGCGTCTTATACGCAATAGCTGACCATATGGCATGTTGTCTTTCAAACTACGGGGGTGAGCACTTTTGTGATGCAAAATCGTATTCTTGTCAGTTTTTTTCCTATGCAATGTAGTTGTCAATTTAGAGTCATTAACTGACACTTTAACATCGAGAAATGTCAACCTAGTTTGGCTTACACTTTGGCTGAACTTAATATCCAGGTGGCTTGTATTAAGCCACCCATGGAACGTGTCTAATTCCTCCCTACACCCACTCCAAATGAACCAAATGTCATCTATGTAGCGCATCCAATGCGCAATGCGTTCTTTGAAGGGATTATTATTGAAGACAAATTGGTCCTCATATTGGGCCATGAAGAGGACCGCCATTTCTGGGGCGAAAGGACAACCCATGGCGGTCCCCTTCACCTGCAAATAAAATGCATCCTCAAATTTAAAATAGTTCTTTCTTAATGCAACATCCGCTAGCTGTAAAATAAAAGATGTTGGCACCCTATGTGGACGAGATCTTGACTCCAAGTAGAATTCAATCACCTGGAGTGCTTCATCCTGAGGTATTTGGGTATAGAGGGAAGTGACATCAAAAGATACCATCCATTGTGATGTTTCATCAAACGACTGTCCTTCGATTTTATTTATAAAGTCAGTAGTGTCTTGTAAATATGATGGTACATCAGCCAAAAAAGGTTTTAAAAAGAAATCAACATACTTTGAGATTGGCTCCAATAAGGAATCACTTCCCGAAACTTTAGGCCTTCCTGGGGGGTCTTGCAGCCGCTTATGTATTTTAGGCAAAAAATAAATGACGGGGATCCTCTGGAATTTCTTGGAAAGATAATCAAACTCCTTAGGTCCCAAGAATCCACCATCTAATCCCATTTCAAGGATACCACAAAGGGTTTCCTGAATAGATCGAGTGGGATCTTCTTTCACCTTTCGGTACCACTCTTGATTATACACCTGACTTCTGCCCTCCAATAGGTACATTTCTCGAGGCCAAATGACTAGGGCGCCGCCCTTGTCGGCTTGTTTTATAACCACTGTCGTATCCTGCTGTAGACTGGTAATAGCTAGTTGTTGTTTGGCAGTGATATTCCTTTGGACAAATGATTTTCTCTTTTCAAGCTGGCTAATGCCTGACAAAACCGCTTGCTCAAAGGCTAAAATCTCTTTAGCCACACTCTGGTTTGGAGGAACAAATTTAGACCTGTTGGAAAGGCCAGAAATTTCTTTAGTGTTGACATATTCTTTACCGGAAAAAAATGCTTTGAGTCGGACTTTCCGACAAAACTCAATCGCCTCCAACTTGAGCCTTGTAAAGTCAGTAGGCCTGTTGGGGACAAATTTAAGCCCCAATTCAAGGACAGATTACTCCTCTTTCGTCAAAAGCCTTTGAGATAAATTAACAATTGATGTGGACTTTACGACTTGTACTGCTGCCGTCTTGTCCTCATCTCCCATGGCTGGGGTTTGAATCTTCCCCTCTGCTTTGGTTCTCCTTTGTCTAAAAAAGACACCTGTTTTCTTGAGGGGCCCTCTCTCTGGTCTAAATCACCCGAGGAATCCGAGGAGGATGTCTCGGAAAATGTCATAAACCGATTCCTAGAACGTCCTTGAAAGTTGGATAAGGCTCTGCGGGACTCAACAGAAGTGAAAAATTTGTCTTTCAAGAAAGGGTACACCTGATCTATATTGAAGGCTTTAGTATCCCTTTCAAACTTAGCTGTCTTAAAACTGATGGTATTATCTTTAGAAGCGAGTATTTCACGCTCAATCTTATCCAGTAAAGTCTTGGCTTCAGTCACAGAGTGTTTGTCCCTTACTGCCTGTGCTAATTTTTCTAATTCCTCTGCCTCCTATTTTAAATTTGAGGATGCATTTTATTTGCAGGTGAAGGGGACCGCCATGGGTTGTCCTTTCGCCCCAGAAATGGCGGTCCTCTTCATGGCCCAATATGAGGACCGATTTGTCTTCAATAATAATCCCTTCAAAGAACGCATTGTGCATTGGATGCGCTACATAGATGACATTTGGTTCATTTGGAGTGGGTGTAGGGAGGAATTAGACACGTTCCATGGGTGGCTTAATACACGCCACCTGGATATTAAGTTCAGCCAAAGTGTAAGCCAAACTAGGTTGACATTTCTCGATGTTGAAGTGTCAGTTAATGACTCAAAATTGACAACTACATTGCATAGGAAAAAAACTGACAAGAATACGATTTTGCATCACAAAAGTGCTCACCCCCGTAGTTTGAAAGACAACATGCCATATGGTCAGCTATTGCGTATAAGACGCAATTGCTCATTAAAAGTGGATTTTGAATATCATGCAGCCATTTTTCAAAAACAAATGATTGAAAGAGGTTACCCCAAAAAATTGCTAAAGCATGCTATAAAGAGGGCTTGGTTCACGCCAAGGGAAGAACTGTTGCGAAGAAGAGCAAAACCACCACTAGAAAGATTAGTGTGTGTTACCACCTTTGGGCCTGATACCAATATATTTCGCCAAATAATGCAAAAAAACTGGCATCTATTGGAAAATCTAGAGTGTCCGTTCCAGAGACCATTATTTGCCATGAAGAAAGGAAAAAGTATTGGCCAGCAAATTGTGCGAGCTGATATTTTTCCAACAAAACCTAAAGGCAATTTGAGATCGCAATGGCAATTGAAGCCAGTGGAAGGTCACCATAAATGTGGAACATGTGTGGCCTGTGATTCCACGATTGAAGGGGCTGAATTCGTCCATGATGGAATTAAATTGCGCCATACAGAATTTACCAACTGTAAATCTAAGAATGTTGTTTATGCAGTGGTCTGCTCGTGTTTGAAATTGTACGTAGGGAAGACTAACCAACAGATAAATCAGCGGATAACGCAGCACCGGTCTCGAATTAAAAAAAAGGTGGTTACTGCGCCGATGGTGCAGCACTTTATAGATAAATCACATAATGAACGTGATTTCAAATGGACTGTGCTGAGTGTGCTAGATACATCCAAACGTGCATTGGATATAGATGCTGCCCTGCTGCATAAGGAAGCGTATCTCATCTTGAAGTTTAACTGTGCGGTTTCGGGTTTAAATGGGATGACTGAATTGTCGAGAACTTAAAGGAGGGTTCTAGAGACTTCAGGTCCCAGAATCCATTAGTGCGGATTGCTACGAGTGGTTGGTAATCCTTGTATTCTGATTGGCTGTCATGCGAGACCACGGTGTCTATGAATGGGAACGGTGGAAGCACTCGCGCCAAATGCAGTTTCCACAATGGCGTTTTTGCAGTAAATGAAATCGGAGCTTCTGAACATGTAAGCAAACCGAATGTGAGAGTTCTCCTTCTTCCCTTGCCATCTTTTGTTTGACTAAGAATTGATTAAGCTTTCAGGATGGGTTGTAACACTCGATGTTTTCATTTTAGAGACATCTTGAAAAATTGTTCTCTGACAAGAGCGCAGTTGGCGCCGCTTGACAAGGGATTGATTTGGATAACCAGATGCGGTGCGGTTGAGAAAATTAGGTGAGTCGGTGTGATAGAGTTTCTCCCCTCCCTCATCTTTATGAAAGAAACTTGAGGGGATACTAGAGTAATCGATGATTTAGAAGGCTTGTTCAGTGTTACATGGCACTTTAGGAGATATCGTGAGCATTGATTGGAATTATTTTCCAGCAATAAAGGTGCGGCTGCATTTCTGGTGCTCAGCGTGGTTGATGAACAGCGTTGATAAAGTTCATATGGAAGTGATACCTGATTGTTTTCGAGCACAGTCGATTCGGACACCAAGGCCGTTTCTAAGGTATTTAGTTTCGTATTCTTTAAACATAGTTGAGTCGGAGTGACTAACAGGAGATTGGGTTCTGATGTTGTGCTTCTGTATTATTTCCCACAGAAAAAGTTGATATCCATTAAGAGGCAGCCCTGAGGAGAGTCCCAGCAGCTGTAGCCTGGGTCTCGAAACGCGTTGGCTTATTGTCCACGGAGGAATTAAAAATACGATTCAATTTTCGTACTTTGAGAGGGATTGTCATGAGTTGTATCCCCAGTCGTATTGAAGAATATTCCCCGTGTGTGTCAAAGCGAGTGTATTTGATGGATGAAAGATTAGGGTTAGTTGTAGGGTGGATGATGTGATTGAGTGAATGTGGTTGGTGTTTTAATGTTTGTATTAATGTTTTTTGTGTTTATAAAAATATGGTTTATGGTTAATGAGGTATAATTTGATGTTCGTCATTTGAAATTGAAGCATTTTCTTTTCTGTACATTGAATTTTTTATAAAATTGTGTCTGAGAAAATAAACTAAATCGAAGTGGATAAATAAATAGTCCATTCAAATAGATATAGTGGATGTCTGTTTGTTAGCTCGCTACATTGAAGAGCTTAAAGCAAAACCGGGCCAGGTATTCTTTTGTGTTTGTACTTTAAAAACGGCCCTACCTGACCCTGGTCCAACTAGGGCCTATCCCCTTTTGTGATTACAACTTTCTAAAAGTGACATTTTCAGAATTGTGACTTTAGATCTGTCTTTACCATTAAAGAGGATTCTAAATAACTATTCTTTAGACACCAAACTCAATATTCCCACCTGCTCCCAATCATTAAATGTAATAAGTTAACCCAATCTTATCCAGTGGGAGAGGCAGGCCTCACTGTAGTGAAAAACAAATTTAGGAGTTTTCAACTACCTGGCCATGAAAACGACAGCTGTTTAGCCATACATTCACTAGATCTTGGAGGCTGCGCAATTTAGGAAAATCTCCCTTTTACATTTTTCTGCATCCAGGATGGATAGTTGGCTAGATTGCTCAACAGACGGACGGACAGATGGTTGATTGAGTGGGTGGGTGGATGGATGGATGGATTGAAATCGATAGATGGACCAACTAGCAAGCAGTAGTTTGACAAATCGATTGAAAAGGGGTCTTGCCTCACGCAAAAGTAGGCCTCAGACAAGAGAAAAACTATCAAGATGTCAGAGAGATTAAAACATTCTGAATTACCGAGCTACATGATGGCTCAGAATGCTGAAACTAAACCAAAAAAACAATTGCATGATCTCTAAAAGCCGTCGCCATGTGGTTTCTAGGAAGTTTCTAACAGAGACTTGATCAAGTGAAAAGAAGCTGGCATCTCTGCATTTTGGTGAAAAGGGGTGACTAATGAAAAAGACATCTGTAAAATAATGCATATTTTGGAAGAAAATAGAGATGCCATTATACTACAATATTCAATCGTCAATTGTAGAAATCGTAATATTCTGCACAGTCCTATGCAAAAGAACTGGCATCCAGTGCAAAGACATTAGCACTGGTGTTATAATGAAAGTTTATATATAATATAGAACCTCTTTTGCAGCTCCAAGTATAACAGAAGAGCTGTGCGACCCCCATCTGTAATTCAAGAAGCTTTTATGCATTGTGTGAACATTTATGTAATATGGCCTTAGAAATAACAAGCATTTGCAATGCAATTGGTCTCACATTTGTGAAAGTTAGAGCTATTGGCATTGTAAATTACAATGTTTTTTACTTTTGTTTTTTTGTTTGCAGTGGAGTGATTATATTTGCATAGAGCTATTGCCATTCATATGACCTTGAGGTGCTGGAGAACCTGAAAATGGGCACTAGTTTACGAGAGAGGAGAGATGGAAAATAAATTACACCAATGGGTCGCGTCGTTAAATTGCACTGCACTCTTTCCTCTGTCCCTGTTCCTGCCATTGGTGCCTGCACAGAGCACATTGCTGATATTCCCTGGTTCCGGCCCGGTGAGGGAGGGGCCCACAGCAGCAGCACCGGAAATCGAGCGCAGGAGAGCTATTAAAGACGCTGAGGCATCCCGCAGGGCGGGTCGCGCCGTTAAATTGCACCGCACTTTTTCCTCTGTCCCTGTTCCTGCCATTGGCGCCTGCACAGAGCACTTTGCTGATATTCCCTGGTTCCTGCCAGGTGAGGGAGGGGCCCACAGCAGCAGCACCGGAAATCGAGCCCAAGAGCGCTATTAAATACGCTAAGGCGTCCCGCTGTGCGGGACGCGCGTGGACGTGCCCGGGCCCGGGCCGGGCGAAGACTGGGCCAAGACGGGCCCGTCTGAGCCCGTCTGAGCCCGTCATAGACCAGCCGAGGCCGGGCCGGGCTAGCCCCTTGATCAATTGTTTCCGGGATCTTCTGCATACTGAGGGTGAGTTCCCCTTATGGTTGCTGGTAGTCTGGGACGTATTCTCTGCAGTGACTAATTATTATAAGTGCAAACTACTTTGGCCTATGCGAAGGTGGTTAAAAGGACCTTTTGGATAAACTTATAACGGAATCTGCCAAAAACATCAAGAGAGACTGCTGCGCTGAACTATTGAGGGGCGGAGTAGGGAACATTGTAAATTCTCTTTGACTGGATTTGGGATTTGGGACCATTTCTGTATATTACTGTGCAAGGGGATCTTTATTTATTGTTCATCTAGCTCTGAGATTATACAGTATTCAGAAATTAGCAGGGAATTTATTCAATGATTAGAAATAGTACAGAGTCCTACATACTATTGTTCGTGCACTCTAGTTTTGGGTGAGAGTGATGGGCAAAAGAAAAGCCGGGAGTATGCCAAAGCAAGCAGGGGGGCCCCAGCATTCGTTAATGAAATATTTATCGGGAGCAATGGGGGCCATAGAAAAACAAATACACTCTGTGGAGGAGACATTAATACAAGGTAAAAAGGTTGGAGGGGGATTTCCGAGCTCCCAAAACCTTGAGTGTATTGTTTCTCAAGATCTACAATCAGAGACCATAACTGGCCCACACAATACGAATGGCTGTGTACAGGAAGTGTCAGACCATATATATGTGTCTGACCAGGAACGCGAATCTCAACCCCCTTCAAAGCGCCCCCAAAACCCTACGGTTGTATTAGAGACCCCTGACGATAATCCACCTTCATCTAGGTCTGACTTTTTAACAAAAAAGCGTAAAAAAACTACCAAACAGACTAAGTCCGATAATGGGAGAAGAGGACTGCCTCCATCTAATACTCGAACAAATAGTCATATTGAGGACTCCAACAAGTTATCACTTAAAAAGACGGGTTACAAAAAATAATTACTGATGCCCTATCAAATCTAACGGCCAGGGTGGTAGCTATTGAAGTCATGCTGAGCAAGCACTTAGGAGTACAACCTGACCCTACTAAGACTAATACATTTAATCCAGCAGGGGGCCGAAATAGCAACTTATCCCCTAGGCATGCCGAACAAACACATAGGGGGGTTTACTAGAATGAACCACAAATAAAGACAGGGCCAATAGACATACCCGACCATAGCCTCAGATACAAAGGTCCAACTCCCCCTAATAGATATTCAAATAACATTAAACAAAATAAGGACAGCAAATTAAGGGCACCAGCTAGCCTTAGCACAGGGACAATTCCCCCAAGTCGACCATCACATTTAAGCGACCCAGACACAGAAGGTTCCAGGTTGGACCTGCCACCTGCGGCCACATCGTATATAATAGTTTTGGCCAATGTACCTCGCCTACCAATTCAGGCGAAAGAATCATAGGACTCACTGAGAAATAAAGCTCTCTTCTGGTTGGGCACAAAAACTGGGCTAACAGAGGCCCTATTTGGTGAATTGAAGATGGTAAGAAGGGTTGGGTGGGTCGGTAGAGATCACAAAACACTTCCAGGTGACTGTATGGTACTGACATTTAAGACACCGCAATTGACTCAAGAGATTCTCACTAGAGCTGGCAATGAATACACCATGACTACAGATATTAATGTTATTCCTCTGGGATATTTTTATCAACCATCCAACCAAAATCAGATAAGAACACGCAGGAGAGGCCCTTATGGTACTTTACCACATATCTATAGCATTCCCATGCAGAACCGTTTTGATATATTACCCTCCTTGGAGGACATCGATTGACTTGAAACATCAAACACATGTGTAACCCCAAATAAGGACGAGGTCCTGCATAACCCTATCGTAAAATCGTCTCCTCTCGTTGCCATGGCCCCTTCTGCCAATGGCACAAATTTAATCTATGATATAAATATTCCAGTTTGTAGCCAGAACCCATTGACACCTGCAGAACAACTTCTCGCTACAGTAATTGACAATACAAGAAAAGATCGTAGTAACTGTGATCATGAAAGGATACCAACATGTAAAGTATTATTTTGGAATGTGGCGGGACTGTGTGCTTAACTCTCTAATCCCTTATGGCAAGATTTTGTAGAGGATTTTGACGTACTATGCCTGCAAGAAACCAGGGCGGAGGGTACTCTGCACATCAATGGCTATAAAACATTTCACTCCCCGGCGGTATTATCATCTCATGGGAAGAACAAGGGTGGTTTATGCACATACGTCTCCCATAGAGTGAACGTCAAAAAGATAGATTTCTTGATTTCAGATATTTTCTACCAGGTATTGATGCTGCATATTGATAACATGCACTGTACTGCCCTGCTGAACTTTTATAATAACATACTAAAAGATCAGGTTGAGGGTTTTTTAGAAATTTACAGAGGGACTTGAATATTACGCAGAACGAGATGAATAAGGATATGTGTGTAATCTGTGGGGGGGACTTCAACTCTGCCTTGTGTCCGCACGCCAACGGAGGTATATGTGGTCTAACGCCTGACGATGGTATTGATTCTGCCCACTTTTCTCATTCAACACTTGGGGACCATTTAAACTTAATTAAGTTTTCATCTGATCTTGGATTTGCAAATGAATTATGTTTCCCCATAGTCCCATTTAGTTGCACTTTCAATGGTCGAGGGACGTGCTCTATTATTGATTACGTCCTGGTCTCAAATAGACACTCTACCAAATTACAAAATTTTAAAACCCACCCTGTTGCATTTAGTGACCACTTTCCCATAAGCGTCACCCTTGACTTTCCACGCACTGTGCTAAACATAAAAGACCTATCCGAACACCTTGTTACGGATATTGTCTTAAATAAAATCAACGACTACTCAATCCCTTGGTCTAGGTTGGATCCTACAGAATTTACTAAGACACTTCTCACTAACTGTAAATCAGACTTTGCAGTCTGTCTCGATGAGACCACTGCGAACGCTGATATTTTGAATTCCTTTTCGGCAATATCATCCGAGATTAAGAAGAATCTACACGTGGATAATACAAAACCCCATATTTAAAAGCTGGGATGGTTTGATACAAAGGGTTCTAAAGCCCATACGGCCTGGAAAAACGCTCTACATAAATCTGTGAGAAACCAGCCCGAAATTAAGATGGCTAGAAAGGCATATAGACGTGCCCTCAAAGAACGAAAGGATGCTCTAAGAGAAGAATCGTGGCAGGCTCTACAAGAAGCATCCGAACTTCGAGACAACACATGCTTCTGGAAAGCTGGGAATGCGCCTTTTCTAACACCCAAAAATCTACCAACAATTGAGATAACCATCAGAGAGGACCTATGGGTGGATCACTTTTCAAATTTGAATAATGATAATGCTCGGGTGATGCCACCGGCAACCTCTAGACAAGTTCCGGACCCAGAACCATCTAATTGTTTCCCAATTAAGGTTGACATAACTGTGGACAAAGTTATCCACGCAATAAAGGCAAGTGCGGGAGGTAATGCCCCAGGTCCAGATGGTGTGCCTGTGGACCTATATAAATCTAATACCCTACTTTCAGGCCCATTATTAACATTAGTCTTGAAAGCCTGCTGCAAACAAGGTTTTATCCCGTCCTGGTCAGAATCAATATTGGTCCCTATCTTTAAGAAGGGAGACCGCAACAATCCCATGTGTTACCGACCAATATCACTATTAGATTCTTTTGTAAAAGTGGCCGGTCGAATTCTATTGAATAGATTGCAGACGTGGGCTCAGGACCGTGGCATAATCTCGGAATTGCAATACGGGTTCCGACAAGGCCTCGGTACTATCGAACAAGGGCTAAACCTGAACATCATCTGGGGCAAATATACGCAAGCTAAAAGCGAGAACTTCTTCCTGGCATTCATAGATCTTAGCTCCGCATTTGATTGTGTTATACATTACAAACCCTGGAGTATTTTAGAGGACCTGGGTGTGGAAATGCAACTTATAAACTTCCTGAGGCAGCTATATCAAGACGCACATTTTAGGGTTCGCTACGGAGGCCTAGGAGACTGCACTTCCAAGTTTCCAGTTAGGAAGGGGGTGAGACAAGGGTGTGTGTTAGCCCCTTTCCTTTTTACACATTATATTAATGGCCTAGGTCCATTCTTAACTAGCGAATGCCAGGATTTCCCATACATAGACAATCGTCTAATTCCAGCATTGTTGTATGCAGATGATGCTGTTTTAATGTCTTGTACACAACTTGGCTTACAAAGAGCTGTTTCCAGCTTTTCAACCTTTATGGCTAATTTAGGTCTCCAAGTTAATACTACTACAGCATACACCATGAAATGCGGAAACAATAGTGTAAAATGTTGAGACATTTTTATTAATAACAGCAAGGTTGAATTCATCAATAGATTCTCATATCTGGGGATCCTCTTCGAACACAAGGGCTCCTGGTCACACGCCATTTTAGCCAGAAAACTGTTATTTGCAAAAGCAACGGCAGCATTAGTGAACTTTTCTAGAAAACTAGGCAAAAGACCGATCGTGGAATTAATAAAGATTTACAAAGCAAAGTGTGTTTCAACTGCCATGTATGGTGCCGGCATCTGGGGTTACGTCGACCCACAACCTTTACAACTAATCGAGAACGCCTTCCTGAGATATCTATTAGCGGTCCCGAACAGTTCTGCTACCTTTACAACTAATTGAGAACGCCTTCCTGAGATAGCTATTAGCGGTCCCGAACAGTCCTGCTACCTATATCTGCCATGCGGAACTTGGGCTGCCATATATATCAGATTTAGTAAAGATTCAACCGATCTTGCTATGGCATAAGATATGGTCAACTACATTTACTAGCTTTAATCGGGACGTGCTAAACGATTGTGTTAAGTTACAAAGGGTGCTTCACATTCCCTGGATTAAATATGTCAAGAACTTCATGACCGATCTCTGGCACCCTGAATATTTTGATGACTCGGGTAGCATTTCCACAATTTCTAGGAAATCACTAAAGTTTGATTGTTTAGAGCTCATGAAGACAAATAGATTCTCCATCGAAATAGTAAAACCTACAGTTAGAGAGAATCAATCGCTATTACTTCAATTTGGTGTGCAACCCTATTTTGTAACTGTCAAAGGGGGATATGATAGGATGCTCTTGACCCGCTTTTGTCTAGGAAACCTATATAGACTAACAACCTTTCCAAACATGAACGATTGGTCGAGAATATTACGTCTGTGCCCATGTGATGATATATCTACACAATCTACAATGCACATGTTACTATTTTGTATATTTTATACTACGTGAAGAAAAAGATGGATAGTACCAATATTAAGGGTGTTAGGAATGAGACAATGCCGCCCAGCCTTTTTTACATTACAACTTTTAGAACATGATGTGTTTACTAGCCATTTAATTAAATATTTGAAAGGCCTGATTAGAAGTAGGAAAACAATGTGAACAATGGAACTGTTTTTTAAAAGTTATTGTAAAGATAATGTTTTAAATATCTTTTAATATCAAGCCAATATGATTGTTACAGATTATGCATGACAATGTACTTGTATGATATCATGATTGTTTTTATACAACGTGCTTTTATGATTTAATCTTTTAAATCAAATAAAGCTTATTTTGAATTGAATTGACACCAATGGAAAAAGGAATTAAAAAATTGGGAAGGAGTTGCTGTAAATTAAGAAAATCAGCATCTTTCTCATATACTTTCAGGAAGGCTGGGTTGACTGGTCAGAGGGTTGAATTCAGAAAGGGTTGCTTGGGTTAACCCAGGCTGATTGAAAAGTTAGCAATGTTAGCTTAACACAAAGTAAACCACTAGCCAAAGGGTCATAGAAAATATCTGATCAGTCCCCAACTAAGAGCACTCAAGTCACACTGTTTTCTTTTTTTAATGAGGCAAGAAGCCCACGTAGTACACTTACAACACTTAGAACACTCTGAAAGGTCCAACTTCTGGGGCCGCACAGTGAATGGGAAAGCCACCTCCCCTACCCATGGCTCTTTTCAATTAGCAGCTCTGGTCCATCCAACACCCACACCCTTTATTTTCCAGCTATACTTTTGTAAGTTAACTCTAACTCCTCTAAGGTTTTATCACACCCACTATAAGTGGCACTTGCTGCAAGGTTTCTTTGAAGGAAGTTTGGAAGCCGAAGTCTCATCTTTGAAGAACTAGAAAGCACTACCAGAAAAGCAAACCTTGTAGGCTGATGTCTCCAAGCTCCATAGTGATCGCTTCCCAGCAATCTCTGCTGCCCTGCTGAAAAATATCCCATGCAAAGGAACGCAAATTCATGTTACATGGAAACAAATCTCAGCCCCTACCACAGACAGCAAAACAAGTAGCATGGCAGCACACAAATCTATGTGCACAAGGAATGTGTGCAGATCAGCGGCGGCTCCTCTGCAATGGTCCATCGCCGACTTCATCAGCACGCACGCCCTGACCTCTACCGACTACATCCTCCTCGGAGACCTGAACTTTCACCTGGAGAACAAGAACGACAGCAACTCCACCACCCTGATCGACAACCTCACCAACCTCGGACTGAGACAGCTCATCACAACACCGACTCATTCCGCCGGCCACACGCTCGACCCCGTCTTCTCCTCAAGCTCCCACGTCTCCTTCAGCCACACCACGGAACTCCTCTGGACCGACCACCGCTGCATCCACTTCACCTTCCAGAAACCCACCACACACCACCGCACCCAACAGATCCCACGCCGTTGCTGGAGCAAAGTCACCGAAGACCAACTACGGGCAAACCTCGCTCTCAGCCCTCCCTCCGACCCATCCAACACCGACGACGCTGCCTGCAACCTCAGACGATGGATAGACGACTGTGCCAACACCCTCGCCCGCTGAAAAACTCACCTACAGCGACACCACCAAAAGAGCCAGCTGGTTCACCCCGGAACTCCTAGCTTCCAAGCGTACCTGCCGGAAACTAGAGAAGAAATGGCACAGTGATAAGACACCGGACAGCCACGCAGCCCACAAAGACGCCATCCGTACCCACCACCACCTCATCAGGTCCGCCAAGAGAATCTCCTTCAAAGACCGCCTCGACAACAACGCACACAACAGCAAGGAGCTCTTCAACATCGTGAAGGAACTCTCCAACCCCAGCTCCAACACCAAGGACATCCCGCCGTCGCAAGCACTTCCCTCGCCACCTTCTTCCACCGCAAGATCGCCGACATCCACGACAGCTTCAACACCCAGACAGCCCCTACTAAGATAGATACACCAGACCCGCCGCACACCATCGACCATGACCCCTTGCCAGCCTGGGCCAGCGTGAACATCGATGACACCATCAAGACCATGAGCACAATACACTCCGGCTCCCCGTCAGACCCTTTCCCGCACCACATCTTCAACAAAGCCAGCAGCTCCATCGCACCCCACCTGTGCAACGTTATCAATCTCTCCTTCGAGACCGCGACCTTCCCAGAGAGCTGGAAACACGCAGAGATCAACGCCCTACTCAAAAACCCAAGGCGGACCCGAGAGACCTCAAGAACTTCCGGCCCATCTCCCTGCTTCCGTTCCCAGCCAAGGTCATCGAGAAGATCGTCAACAAACAGCTAACCCGATACCTCGAAGAAAACAGCATCCTGGACCCATCCCAATCAGGGTTCCGCAGCAACCACAGCACTGAGACTGCCCTCATCGCCGCCACCGACGACATCAGGACCCTGCTGGACAATGGTGAGACCGCAGCCCTCATCCTGCTGGACCTCTCCGCCGCCTTCGACACTGTCTGCCACCGCACTCTACGCGCACGCCTCCACGACGCAGGGATCCGAGACAAGGCCCTGGAATGGACCACCTCCTTCCTCGACGGCAGAACCCAGAGAGTCCGCCTCCCACCTTTCCGATCCGAAGCCTCCGAGATCATCTGCGGCGTACCCCAGGGATCTTCCCTCAGCCCAACACTGTTCAACATCTACATGGCCCCGCTCGCACGCATCGCCAGACAGCACGACCTCAACATTATCTCCTACGCCGATGACACTCAACTGATCCTCTCCCTCACCAAGGACCCCCTCGCCGCCAAATCCAATCTCCATGAAGGAATGAAGGCCGTCGCCGATTGGATGAAGATCAGCCGACTAAAGCTGAACACGGACAAGACAGAGGTCCTCATCCTCGGCTCCAACCCCTCAGCCTGGGACGACTCCTGGTGTCCAACGACGCTGGGAGGAGCCCCGACACCCACCGACCACGCACGCAACCTGGGAGTCATCCATGGCCAAGCAAGTCAACGCAGTCTCCTCCTCCTGCTTCAACACCCTCCGCATGCTTCGCAAGATCTACAGGTGGATCCCGACAGATACAAGAAGAACAGTCACCCAGGCTCTCGTCAGTAGCAGACTTGACTATGGGAACGCCCTCTAAGCGGGAGCCCCGGCCAAGCTCATCAAGCGACTGCAACGCATACAAAGCGCCTCCGCGCGCCTGATCCTCGACGTACCACGCCACAGCCACATCACCCCCCACCTGAGGAACCTGCACTGGCTCCCCGTCGACAGGAGAATCTCCTTCAAACTCCTCATCCACGCACACAAGGCACTCCACAAGAGTGGCCCAGCCTACCTCAACAGACGACTCTTCTTCTACGTCCCCAACCGCCAGCTCCACTCCGCCGACCTCTCCCTCGCCACCGTCCCTCGCATTCGAAGAACAACCACCGGCGGCAGATCCTTCTCACACCTCGCCGCCAAGACCTGTAACACCCTTCCACTAAGCCTACGACAGACCCAAGACCTGCTGACCTTCAGGAGGCTACTCAAGACCTGGCTGTTCGACCAGTAGCAGCACCCCCCCCCCTTTTTTTCCCCCCAGCACCTTGAGACCCTCGCGGGTAAGTAGTGCGCTCTACAAATTCTGTGATTGATTGATTGATTGATTGATCATCGACCCACTTGCTCAGAGCCAGCAGGTGAAAAATAAAACAATATCTTATTATCGTTTTTTTTTTAGCTGCTGGCTCTGAGCCAGCGTGTGCAGGGAGGGGCATGTCGGACCATGGGAGGGGGGAGGAGGAGTGGTATGTGCACTTGTAAGTGCACATGTGGGCGGCAGTCGTAGGCTGGCCAAACTGACATGGGCACTTTGCTTTCTCCAACCCGACTGTCTTATACAGCCAGGTTGGAGAAACAGCACAGACTCTCTGTGCCTGAGCAAGCGTCTTTTCATCCCACTCAGGCCAATCCCCATGCTGCTCTCATGCTTGAGAGCAGCACAGGGATTGGATGGGGAGCCCATGATACTGCCCCAGGGTCTGCTGGGAACAGCAGTGCAGAGAAGCAGCAAGAGACGAAGCGGCAGTCATCGTGAGGTAAGCTTTAAATTTGTATTTATTAATTCCCTACACGCTCACCCCCCGCACACCCCCATGCCCCTTCCACCCCCCTACTTTTAAATGATATTCGCAACCACTGGTGCAGATAATAATTTTCAAAACTCTGAACAAATGTTTAACACTACAAGGCAATTCTAAGACTGTCTGGCTGGTTCCTTTAGGGCTTATAACCCCAACATAAATCCTCTCACGGAGTAGGTTGAAAAAGGTGCAAAAACAAGAGTAGGTAAATAATGAAATGGGTACTCAGTGTGACCCAAAAAGTGTAGCGATACAGTGACCAACACCCAATAATGCATAAAGTCTACTCTAGGTGTATTTTACTGCATTCCACCGTTAAAACGATGAAAGAGATCCCCTCTCTAAGACCAAATGTAAAATCTGCTAGATCTTGACCATGAGGGTGCGCTGATCCGTGAGCAGGGTGGCCAGGCATGGAGCAGGGCTTGGGGGACAGAGGGCCATAGAAAATAAATAAAACACAACCCACCCCTGCTTTGTGCCCGCCACGCCAGGAAGCAGTAGCAAGCATTGGCAATTCATGCTTTGACAAGAGTGACGCTTCATTAAAATAAAGTTATTGCATCCCTTCAAAGTTGCTCAACTCCCCTTTGCCCCACTCCTTTCAGCTCCTCTGGTAAGTAA
The DNA here is from genome assembly GCA_963921515.1 of Calotriton arnoldi. Classification (NCBI taxonomy): domain Eukaryota; kingdom Metazoa; phylum Chordata; class Amphibia; order Caudata; family Salamandridae; genus Calotriton; species Calotriton arnoldi. The sequence continues at coordinate 380,306 of CAWUFW010006505.1, read as the reverse complement.
GCTACGTGGAGGCAATGTAGTTAGTAATGTGAAAGGAGCACCCCAGTCTCATGGTGTGTTGCTAGTTACAGTGGGCTGCAATGGCTCCCGTACATCCTTGCTCTGCTGCTAAGCATGGTGGAATAAGCCGACATGCAACGTCTCTGTGCCTCAGTTCTGATGTAGACGGATAGCACAGGTGTAGGATAGCATTATAGACAGCGGCGCTTACAGAAAAAAAGAAAGGCAAATGGTTAAAGATGAAGTGTAGCGGCTATCATGCTGATTGAAATGAAAATGTATTATGCGGGGGCACAAATGTGTGAAGAGCTTTGAAGAGCTGTTCTGATTTATTTTTAAAAGTCCCTGAGCAGAAAGTAAATAGAAACAAGTGAAAGAGGGCAAGTCCTTGGGGCGAAGCATGGGTGTCAACAATTGAGAACAAGCATTGGCACCTTTTGGGACCTTATAAGTATTTAGTTATGCAGCACAATATCCTTGGTGCAACAACATCAACTGTTGCATGGCTAAACACTTATAAGGTCCCAAAGGCGAGACCTATTGGCTATGCCAATGCTTGTTTTTTTGCTCTTCCACTAAACATGCTTCACTCTCTAAAAAGTCCCTTTTACAACTCTTACTAAACAACATCTCCTATTCTTTCGGTGTTAATCGCACAGCCTCTTTTACAAAACTGTTCCGTGCACACAGCTACCTTACACAATGTAATCTGCGTACAACACACAGAAGCTTTTCACAATAAAAAAAGGCTGGCCTCTTGCTTTTGTCAATGCGTCCTTCTTTGTAGTAATGAGTGTCTTTGGCAAAGATGCAACTGCGCATGAGTATGCACCTACCTGTTTGTGATGTAGCCATGCCACCTAGTGTAACGTGTGTAATTATAATTTATTACTCAGTAAACGCCTGTGTAACCAGGACACTGCACACGGGTCAACATGTCAAGTTCGTAATGACGTGATAAGGATGTGATGAACGAGGCCCTGAAGTCTAGAACCACAGAAAGCACATCTTTGCTCGCTGTGTGGACTTCTAATCTACGCTAGAGGCGTGGGCTGAGTTTCTGTGCCCGTCTGTGGCACAAATGATAAATGGCTCAAACTTCACTATTACGGCGGAATACTACATAAATTACAGCGACCTTACATGTAGAGAGGATGTGGCGTAATGGCCAGAGATGCCGGCTTTTACCCTGGGGAACGCGTCGGTGCAACATCTTGTGGTTCTGGGTAAATCACTTGATCTCACCATGCCTACTACAAAAATTAATGTGTCCTTGTGTAATGTAACTGGTGCTCATGTAAAGCGCTGAAATACCTTCAGGTCTAGTTTGCGCTAGAGAAAACTGCAAACAAAAAACTTGTATACGCCAGGGAAGCCAGGTCCTGAGAAGACTTTGTTAGTAATAGCAACTGTGCTTGTTTATTAGTGTAACACCGTCATGGTGAGTGATTTCAGACTGCCTGGTTCACCCTAGGCTTTGGACCCCTCATGCTGTAAGAGCTTTCACTACCTCTGCTCCCGCGATCCTACGTTGTCTTGATGACTTGCAGCGCCATGTAAACTCCTAAATACATATATTCGCATGCAAAGCGAGAAACGTTCGGAGACAACCTGAGCCTGGTTTACAATCAGTGCACTCTACACACAGCTAGGCGCATGTGCTTAAGTGGACGTTTCACGTTCGGTTTGTACATTCAATATAATTTTGTGTGCATCAGCTTATAAAGCATAGTGATGCTCATGAATGTTCCCCTATTGCTTTCCAATAAATAATGTCCATTGCATTACTGCCGTTACTCTGTGATTTATAGTATACAAAGAAGCATTGCAAGAGATTAGCATTTCGTGGCAGGATCGGGCAGACATCGTATGCAGCTTGGGAACGACGCTCAGATCAGAAACGGCACTGACAAGAAAAGGCGCTATTTTGTATTTAAAAAGCACAATGCGCTAGTTGTGTTACGTACTCCGAAAGGGACACGTTAAGTATTTTACACATTTTGCCCAAGCAATTGTGATATTTCTAGTGCTGTTTTTGTGTCGCGCTTGGTTAATATCGGTCCGTGTTGGAAGTCACAAGAGTCTGCAGTGGTTTCAGTCCAGTGCTCAGCCCCTTGTAGATTGCTTTTAAACAGTCTGCCCTTGAAAATTTGGTTTTTAATGTATTTCGATAGACTCCAGTGTCCTCTAGCCATCACATCGGTCCAGCGCGAGGAGGCTCATTGATTCTTCCCCGCTGTGTTGGCAGCGCGTTTCTTATTTTGTCCCCGCCGGCTCCCCGTGTGATGGGAGAGAACATGTCCAAGAGGCTGAAGCTGCAGTACGGGGACGAGTCCGAGATGGAAGAGCGTCCCTTCAACAATCCCTACCCGGACTACGAGACCGTCTGCTCTGCGCCACTGGACCCCTAAGAGGGAGGCCCGGAGCAGGACCTGTCGGCTGGAGACCAGGACATCCCCTTCGACAAAGATGGAAAGGTAAACAAAGCGCTCGGCTCAGGGCGTGGGGGGCCGAGTAACTTCAGCACAGCAGGCAGACTGGGGGGCGGGGGGGAGGTGGCCGAGCCTCGGAAGGTTTGGAGGGCGGGACCGGGCGGCTGGGAGAGCTGAACCAAGCAGCAGTCGGCCGAGGGTGGAATATAAATGAGACTCAAGTGGGGCAAGGGCGACGGAGCAGTAACCCTGCAGGGCGGATGGGGGAGGGGTAGCATGTTAAGCCACGAGGGTGGTTGGCAGAAAACAAATCGAACTCCTCTAGGGAGAGAGGATTTAAGAACAAGAGGGAGACGAGAGGTAAATGTTGGGCGTAAAGCATACCAAACAAGCATTGGCCGCGCGCGAAAGTGAAAGGAGCCCGACGCGGCGGGGGAGGGAGGGCGGAGGAGCGTGAAAGCAATCAAGTGAGAGGAAAGACAGATGGCGCCTGATCGGGCGCTGAAAGCTGGTGGTTGCGTGCGTGCACGCTATCGTGAACGCAAGCTGGTCGCCAGCAAAAGCCACTGCTGTTTGCACTTCCAAAACCCGCTTACTAAAACTCTCGCCGAGAGCAGCGCTAAGCGCTGGCTCAGGCGAGACCTAAAAAAGGTGGGCCAAGTAGGAACCATTATCCGAAGTAGAAGCCAGCTCACAAAAGCCAATCAGAAGCAGGAGGCGGGCTGTAAGCCCCCTAACTGAATACAGCATGTCGAGAGACAGCGCATGCGCTGCCTAGGCTCGACCTAAAAATGGAAGTAGGAACAGTACTTGTTTCTTAGCTGATGCGCAACAATTAAATACCTCAGAGGAGTTAGGATTTTTTATTCGGCCCTTACCATACAATGTTCTCCACTTCGTAGAAACCCATATTCTCACATCTTGCACTACTGAGTGGTTCTTACAATATTGTATTGATTTCCACGGTATTAGTCTGTGTCTGAGACCTAACCCTAACAGGTGTTTCCTCAGGCCAAAAGTCACCATTAGAAGAAGTCAAAATCATAACAAATTAAAGAGAAAACTCATTGAAAGTCAACACAGAATGGCAATCTCTAATGGGCAGTCCTAGCAGTGGATGTCGGCCAAATCAAGAATTGTACATATGTATGGTAATAGAGAGCACAACATTCCTAGAGGCAATAATGGCTGTGCATAGCTCCATCCTCGGTGCTAAAGTGATTGGCCTTGTTTCACTAGAATTACAGTCCGGAGATTTGTAGTAAAATTATTTTAGACTCATTCAGAATATGATGGAATTTACTTCACGTAGTTGAATTTGTTAACCCTCCCAAATTGTAAATGCCACTCGGGTTTCCAGAATAACCAAAAAAAAGTCTACATTGAGCTTTATTATATTTAAATATTCCTCATAAATATTTATCCTGGATATAGTAAAAACATTAGTTCCCCTATTCTGTCAATCCGGCTAGATTTTGCTGTTGAGGGGCTAATGAGTCTGTCAAACACTGAAAATTGTTGGTCTCACGCAGGTGAAAGATCAACTAAATCTCACCAATATAACAACCTGTAAACTTCATGTAGTTTGACGTTCTCTGTTTCTAACTGTTTGACAAAGCACATAGCAACAACACCTGTCACTAGGGATTTCCTGTTTGAGCTCATTGTTGCCCAGAGACCTGAGACAGTAGCCTCCCTAATACACCACCTTTCCACCTTCTACTCTCCTTCCAACACACTCACTGTAACTGCATTCGCAGGCGCGCACGCACACACACACGATCAACATACATACACCCTCCCCAGCAGGGGAGCTGACAGAACTTAATTAGTACAAAAATTAGAGGGGGGTGAGGGGGACAAAGTATTTTTTAGAAGCCCGCCTCCAGCCTCGAAGGAATTCTAGGGTTGTCAAAGAAGGCTGCCTGTTCTTGATGTCACTTCCTTCCTTTTTCTTCCATCATCAAGCACTTCCTCTCTCTTTAGCTCCCTCATGCAATCGTTCTGTAACAAAGGCTGATGACGAAAAATAAGTCCCAGTCCCCAAAGATGGAGGCCAGCGACCACCACCTGCAAACAAATACTTAAATTAAGCACTGAAAACTGAGCGGAAAGGAAAATATCCTGAGGGTGGTAAGAAGAAAGACCTGCACATCTTTTTTGGCTCCTTTTTTACCAGTCGCTTTATTTCGTGGCTCCTCCCTTACTCTTGAATTAATAATCAGTATGAGAGAAAGATCGCTTTTAATGTTTGTTTGCCTTTTGATATTTAAGCTCATAAACTGCGCGGTACATGACGGGCCTGTTAGAAATACTGGGGCAGATTTACAAGGCCCTTGCGCCACTTTTACGTCACTTTTCCCATGTTAAAAATGACGCAAAAGTGGCGCAAGGGGCTTGTAAATCTGCCCCACTAGGTACACGCAGGGCGGGACGGGCATTGCATTTATTCCGGCATTTACTCGGTGGTCTGGAGCTATTGAAGGCTGGTGTTGAAAGCCCAGGACCAGGGCTGGTGTCTCCGTGGCTTTCCCCATTACCCCGAGGTAATTTGCAATAAGCACAGGCTGGGGCAGATTTACAAGCCCTTGCGCCACTTTTGCGTCATTTTCCCCATGTTAGAAATGACGCAAATGTGGCGCAAGAGGCTTGTAAATCTGCCCCAGGGAGTTTTTAACAGAGAGAGAAATAAAGGGAGGTGGAGAGGGAGAGAATGGACGGATAGAAAGAGAGAGGTTACGCGAGGAGGGCATGGGAGCGGTGCTGGTTTGAGCATGTTTTCCGCGGCCGTTTTTTGTTCCCCGGTCCGGCCCGTAGTACACGACTAAAACCGCATTATCCTACGACGATCATCCGTCAGACACTGAGCTGCTCCGGCCATGTGTTTCAGATACACACTCGTTTTTCAGAACATGCTTCTGAGCCCAATTTTTCTTTTTTTTAAAACACCCATTTTTGGAATTGTTTCCTAATTGTATGCAGATGTTTCCCCCCCTCACCGTAAGTGATCGGGGGCCAGAACAGCTGCTCGCTATTTACTCTTCGAGAAAGGCGTGCAGTAATTGCCTGCATGGGCTTCAAATCCCTGCACATTTGGGAAGGCGAAGGACTTGACCACGTGCCAAGCCTCTTTACTGCTGCGATACCTTCATCCAGGCAAGGCGTTTAAAAAACCATTGGAGATTCTTTTCAAAAGATGAATAAAAACGATGGCTCAGCTGCAGTCTAATCAGTTTCGAAAAGGTTTGGATTGGATGCAGATCTTTTCCTTCAAGGTGTGTGTGTGCAAGTCGATAGACTCAGTGCTTGAAATTGAAAAATAGAAGTGCAGGTACCCTGTACCAGAGTACCTGCTTGTTTCTGAGAAGTGCCGGTACTCTCCAATTAAAAGTATTACATTTCTCTTGAGAAGTGCCGGTACTCTCCCTCTCAAAATAAAATAAAAAAGTGCGGGTGCTCAGAACCGGACAGTACCTGCCCATTTAAAGTACTGGATAGACTGAAATTTAACCAGCTGCAGCCCGTGCAGGTATGAGCGGTGGGGCTGGGTAGGGGGGGGGGGAGGTATTCGACAGACGACCACGAGGGAAAATTAAATAAATAATCAATTTTCCCTCGTCGTTTCCTGTCGAACCCCCCCCCCCTCCTCCCCCCCCCCGCTGCCGGCCTCACCGCCCTTACCTGCACGGGCCGTGGCTGAATATAACATCCGTGATGCTACAAGAAGGAATATATTCATAATCTTCAACTGTATAAGGCTCGTGCTCGCATGTATGTGCGCGTCTGCCCACCACACACACCGTGTGTTCCAGAGGAAAACCACTGCAATTGTGGATGCCTGAGACTGGATTTTGCAGACCCACTCTGGCTCGATCCTCCAGTGTTCCCATTGGTGGCTGCAGCTAATCTGCATATGAGCTAAACTGTTACACATAACTTGCAGTCTGCTGTGTACTGGTGTAGCTCTGGTGTGTCAAAGACTAGGCGTTTCCTGGAACAGCCTTAGGACTGTCATAACTTTAGTAGACTGAACACAGGCCCGGGGTTGGACTGGCCTGTAGGGCAATGAAGCAGTGCCCGATGGGCTGTTCTCAGATCAGTATGTGGGCTGTTTTTTTTAGCAGTTTTTGAGCCTGTTTTATGGCCAGGTGGGCCGGTTTTTACTGTTGATATCTCGGATATTATAACAAATACTGCCTGCAGCAAACACAAATGCATGCAGTCTCCCATGCCTTGCAAAATACTCATGCAGCATGTCTTTCCAAGTTCAAAACTGGCCTGATTTGCAAATGTGGGCCACTTTTTTACCTATCTGGTTCGCTAACGAGGGGCCACTTTTATTTTGGTGCCCTGGGGCTATTTGTTTTCCCAGTCCGACCCTGCACAGGATCAGTAGCCCCTGATCCCTGCTTTTCTGTCGGTTCTTGTATTATCTAGGGCTCTGCTTGACTTGGTTCAGTGCATAAAGTGCCCATTTGAATCTCACCGTTAGTATGAGCAAACAAGAACTGAACTTTCTAGGTCGAAAACTAAGCTTCTGCACAGATCTGTCCCACTGACCTCATCAGCAAACTTAGCCCCGAGCGAAAATACCGAAGTGGCTCCCACAGGAGAGGTGGGTGGATCACATCCCTGCATAGCCTCTAAAACCAGTAAAGCTATAGTAACCAGCAGGTAAAATGGAGAGATTATCCTGCACCAAGACAAGAGACTACACATGAGCAGGAGAGGCTGTTGTGCATGCTGAGACTTTCTGTCAAATGCGTAGACAGACATTGAGCTTGATACCTGTGCCTAATCCAGCTACAGCGCTGGGGTGTGTTGAAACTGGACCCCAACCATATTGGGAGATGGGGGGTACCTGGAGGATACTGGGAGGAAGGGGCCGTAGTGCCTCACTGTTTAATGCAACTTAGTTGCAACCTTGTATGTAATTTTCTTGAATTGTGTAGTATTTAGTTCTGTGGTGTGATTAAAGAACTTACTTTTACATAAAGGATGACCACTATGTAGACATAACCTTATTGTGTCAACTGGCTGACTGTTGAGACCTGAGCCCTAACCCCCCCACCCCACATACTTCTTCCTTAAGAAACCTGTGAATGTGCACTCTTGTTACCTTGAAATTCAAGTGCAGAAAGGGGTGTACTTGCCTATTTTTCAGAACCATAGTAGGACTGACTCATGACACCAGTGGAATATAACCTTATCCACAATTGGTTGGGGCCAGTAGCACCTGTTTTCTGTGTGGCCCTCCGAGTGGTGGGTAGGCTTAAACATGCACCTCTAATTTCAGCAGGTGCCTGGCCAGCTATCACCAATCGTAATGCATATGTTTTGTTTGCATTAGCCAAACATGCTGAGTATCCTGGGCTTCCACAGTGTTGCACAGTGTTGCAAATAAACAGGGCCACTGGAGCACCAAATTATGTGGCAGGGTTGACTAAATGATGTGGCAAGAATGGGCAAGTCATGCCACATAATGTGGCACATTATTTTGATAGTATTACATCATTATTTTGTAACTTTGACATGGTAATACTTTCTGGGCAAAGATTTACCTCATAAGAATCAGTTTAACAACCAAATACTGAAATAAGCAACTGAAAGATGACCAGTTAATCTTTGTAAAGTACCTTTTACTGCGCACAAATACATCACCACCTTTTTAGTACCTTTTGATACATTTGACCTAGAAATGTTTTTTGGGTTAAAAACTGCAGATTATGCAGCAGGTGTTGGATTATGGGGCAAATGTGGCAAATCCATAATTATGCAGGAAAACAGCAGCAGCGGCAGAGTCACATAATTCTAGTGGCCCTTTGTATACATTTATGTGAAGCTGTTTCAGCTGCTGGCTTTATTTCCACGGGACTAGCTCCAACACTACTTGCAATGATGCTAGTGAAGACCGATTGGAATGCCTGTACACGGCCATTTAATTATCCTGATTATGTATTTTTCAGGCCAAAACGTGTCAACCTTCTTATATAGCAGTTCCAATATGAATCTCTGCAAATATACCGATTTACTCACTGCAAGGGAAGTTGTAGTCTGCTACAAAAGATGTGCAGGTTCCTTGTGTCTATCGGAATGTTAAACTGCCTCAGGGCATACAATGGAAATTTAAAATATGTGGCTACAGCTCCCATGAATTAGTACAAGGATTGCGTATTTGATTCTGTTTCTAATCATGCAGGAGTGAACAAATGTCTTTTTTATGTGATGTACAAAAAATATTGTTCATGATTGAGTCAGAGGAATACCCAAATGAATTGTTTTAAATATTTTAATTGTAAATAGGAAAAGTTTTTTTTACGGTATACTTTGATGGTTTGTACAGAAACCGAATAAAGTAAAGTATTATTGAGTCAGAGGAATCTGTTACATTGTTCCTTTGGATCTATCCTACAAACGAGTAAGGCTATAACTCCTTAGAGTGCTGTCCTTTAAATATTTTATATTAAGTATTCTTTGTAACTATAGTTGGTGCAATTTCCAATAATGAAGAATCCATTATTGTAGATACACAGCACCTTCGGATGTAAATATTTCCTTTGGAGAACCCCGTGTTGCTGATATCAATGCAAAGTGCAGCAGCACTTGCAACACACTCCTGGAATATCGTGTATCAAGAGCTGCACAGAGTCCCTGATAATCACAGTGAAGTGTACACACGCCAGCACAATGGTGGACATGTACTGCAACAACAATCTTGCAAAGTGCTTATGAAGAAAGTGCATGCTAAAGTTGCCACTTTCCACTGGGAAGAAAGTTTATAAAGGAGAGCCAGAGGACACAGTGGGTGGGATAAAAGCACTGTCGCGCAGAATTCAGAAGGTGCGTAAGTGATGCAAAGGGACACCATGTGACGCTGAGCTATGTAAACAATAGCATCAATCAACTTTCACATGAAAAATAATTTTTTGTGCTGAAAGTTGATGAGAGCTCAGAGCTAATTAGTATTGCATCAAGTAGTGCGAAATTCCAGGCAATTCGCTTAAAATGGGCGTAATGAGGTATGCACACCCCTAGGGTTCCAAGCAAAGCCCGATCAACTAAAGTTGCGAAAAATCGTGAAACGTGACTTTTACTGGTGTACTAGCAAGCAATAAAAACAAAGGCAAACACCGAGCAAAAGGAACCGGCATGACCTTTCAACATGTTGCACATGCAGCGTTTGCACAGATTACCTATAATATGCAAATTACCCTTTGATGGTCATTTGTGCGAAGAAATTGCATCACCACTTCTGCTATTGCATGGGACAAGGGCCGGACTGAGAGCACAATGCAGCCCTGGTAATTTTATCGGACCGGCCCCAGGGAGGGGTTGGGGGGGTTGGGCGCGTTGGACTGCGGTGCAAGTGTGAAGCACAGCTGCTTAACTAAACCGGCCCCCAGCACTGCTGCTTTTGTTACTGGGGGCCGATATTGCAGCACTCCTGAAAAACCAGTCCCCAGTATAAACAAGCATTTCCAATGCAATAGGTCTCGCATTTACGAGAGTTTGAGCTATTGGCATTGTAAATCACAATGCCTTTTATTTATGTGTTGTTTTTAAAACAGATAAATAAAAGGTGTTGTCATTTACAATGCTAATAGCTTAAACTCTCGCAAATGCAAGACCTATTGCATTGCAAATGCTTTTGGCATTAGGAGAGAGCGTGTCCTGTCTTTTCCTGCCTGCAAGAGCAGGCAGGACAAAGCTATTTGAGAAAATAGTGCTCGGAGGCTGTAGTTAAAACCTACAGAGCAACAACACACATAACAGGGTGTGTCCTCATGGGAGGTTACAAAATGGGAGAAGGCAGTACTAAGGAGGGACTACTAAGCCTATTAACCAATGAAAAGCCACAGTTTAAAATGGACAATGACACAAGCCAATGAAAAATACAAGCGGAGAGTGGGCGGAGCTTCACGTCCATTCCTGAACACAGCATGCCTCGCAGAGCAGCGCATGCGCTGCCCAGGCTCGACCTAAAAAGTCTCCTAGCTCATGCAACGCCTTATGACTCCTTACACGTCGAAAAAAACACTGATATCAGAGGGTCACAAACTCTTAGTTGTCCCAAGGATCAAGATGCGGAGGTAGCTCCTTTGAATTTAGGGCACCCACACTCCTGAATGCCTCGCCCAACACGCATCAGACTGGAAAAATCAGAAATTAGCTTCAGAAGAAAGTTGAAAACCAACCTATTTTAATCATTAGAAATGCAAAAAAGTACTGTAGCAGAGTATTATTACCAGCACTGGGAGGCCTGTTGGATAGCCATGCACTATATAAATCATGATGGATGGATGAATGAATGATGTTAGACATATTATAGTGCTGGTCAGAGGTTAATGGGCATGTCTTTAATGATGCTAGGCATGCAGTGACTATAAGTGTTTCCAGCATGGGGCAGTTTCATGTGATGTTAGACATGCCACTGTGCTGGTTAATGGACGTGCCTTTAATGATGCTTGACACGCAGTGATTATAAGTGTTACCTGTGTGGGCGGGGTCTCATGGGATGTTAGACACGTTGCTGCACTGTAGATGTATGTTGCTAGGCTCAAGGTGCCATCATATATTGTCAGAGCTGAATGTTAGCTGGTTACAAGATAACAGGTGCATGATGGGACATTTCCATTTTACAGTAAGCGGTGTCTGTGCAATGGTTCTAAAGACACCCTACACTGATGTAACAGAAGGACAGGTAGGCACTAGGACTGGTTTCACTATGCTTCAAGAGACAGCACATTATTCAGAATATTATACTGTTACAAGTACATTATGCAGCACGTTCTGTGACATCCTCTCACTACTTTAACCTTCTGAATACAATTTGCTACAAAAGGGGTCCCACACCCATAGAGAATCCATAGGCTAAGTAAAATCTATGGATAGTCAGCAGATCCTACGGAAACTGTCAATCACTGCAAGTAATGGCTGAGTCTTACATGGACGCAAGGGAACGCCCTTACTTCAGCACTGTCCTTTATAACATTCAGAATAAAACAGATTGTGTAAAACATTTACAAGGTTGCATTCAGCAGCAAGCCATGTACACGTCCCTGAAATAAAAGGGGTGCCTGTTTTATTCTGTGGCTCCTGGCAGGGTTTTAAAAATTGCTTTCAATTTTAGATTAACTCTGATTTCACACTTTGAAGTATTTTAGAAGCACAATCCTTGTTGACATATCTGAACATTGTTGCATACAACATTATCTGTGGGCCTCATTACAAGACACTTTACGATAAAAGATCTCCGACCTTAAAATCAGGCGCAAAATATGTCCGATTCTGCTAAACCTTTATTGCGCCCCAATTCCTGCTGCTCTGAGAACACAGAAGGAAAAGAGAAAGGTGGAAAGTTTCATGACAGAGCATAAATCATTCTTTTCACCTTGTTCGAACTGGATTTTAAGGTTTACATTTTCCTTTAGACTCTATAGCTGAAGAAGGCCCTTGCCCAGTCTGTCACACTAACATTAACTGAGAATTCTCACATCTTTAATGAGTGAAAACTGCGATCAACAGGCGAAAGGGGGCCATAATCTCTCATAAACTGCATTTGTTATGTTATATGAATATGTAGAGCGCTGCTATATACCCGTGAGTGTATCTAGGCGCTGAAATGCAATGTGTAGTGCTTAACAGGTTCGGATTTCTTTCAACTAGAAACGTGTCTTTGCTGAAACCTGCACATTACACAGCAGGTGGTGGGTTATGTGGTAAATGTGGCATTGCACAATTATGTGAAAAAAGCGATGAGGTCATAATCGTGGAACTCAAGAAGCCCTGATTATAAGTAAATAAATGGATGGCGGGCCGTCTCTTAAGCCTCCTGTTTATAATAGATTAATCTTACTCTTTCACAGGTGTGACGTCACTCTTTGCTGTACATTAATGTGTGCAGATACCCTAATAATGCACCGTGCCTCTGTATAGCTAGTTCTCACGCGACACGGAGTAGTACATTGTGCTTCAATCAGTACAGATAACTCATAGCACTAACCCTCACTTGCTAAATTTATTTATTTGTTTATTTTGCATTTTTATGTTAAAAAAAAGGTATCTAGATATTTATATTGTTTGCTTCTTCGGATTATTCAGTCTCTCCTTAATTAAAAAATGTCATGTACAGGCAGTGGGGACAGATTAAGATTAATCCACTGCTAATATTGTACAACTGAACAAGTCCACGTCCCACATACAAACACTCACACTTTCCCTAGGAGAAGTAATTTTGAATGTCTTCTCATTTGGGGTGTGCACCCTCTTTTTGTGAGTTGAGGTAAGTATGTTTTCAAATGCACCCGTGGCCCGTGCAGGTAAGAGCGGTGGGGCGAGTTGTGGGGGGGGGGGCTTGGGGATTCAACAGACGACCACGAGGGAAAATTAAATAAATAATTAAGCTTCCCCGTCGTTGTCTGTCGAAATCCCCCCCCACCCGTCCCCACTGCTCTTACCTGCACGGGCCGCAGCTGCTCAAATGAATCGATGAGAGCAACCCCTCGAAACCAAGAGGACAGGGTATTACTAACCAGGAAAACCAGCTTCCCCTAGGTATTCATACTCACTCCTTAGGCATTCAAACCATCACACATACATTATTGATACATAATATATTCTTTGAACACTGTGAAAATAAATCCCTCAACATATTAAAATCTGATAACAAATATATTTGTTACAGTTGTGAACCAGTTCATTTTTTACACAATAATCACATACCTGAAATCATAATGTTTGTTTGAGTGCCTAACGAGTGAGTATGATTACCTGGGGCAGCTGGTTTTCCTAGTATGTTTTGAAATAACTTTTCCAGTGGAGGAGCCTGACACAAAGGATGTTGTGATCAAACATAAATTATGCTAATCATTTGTGACATTAGTTAAGCAACTGACATGTGATGCAGCGCGTACAATAAAAACTATCCTCCTCCCAGGTTACTTATAGGTCATCCAGGGGCAAACTATATTTCTCATATCCACATGACGATGGGGCCCATAAACATCGCCTAAACACACACACACACACTCCTGGATTTCCTTTTACACCTTTATGAAATTCTGTACTCCTAGGAGAAGCATGAGAACTAAATGGAGAACACCATTTTGTGTACCGCTGGAAGAGCAAGGATATCTATTTACCTTAATTTGTCACTTTCTTTTAATTATTTCTTAAGATATTCCTGCTCATTGTTTTGTCGATGAATCATTCATTTAAGAAATTAGTTCATAGTGATTAAGACCAGCTGAATCACAATCAACCAATTACTCAGGTCACAATCATTTAGGAAAATAACCACTGAGTCATTTTGGTTTTTAAAGAATCTTAAATTTTATATAATTTTAAAAGCATGAAAAGATTTAATACTTTATTCAATTATTCATTTTTAAATTCACAATTTTATTAAGCATAATCAATTTATTGCAGAAAGGAAATTTTGTCATGAAGCCAAAAACCTTAGTTACCTGCCTAGCTTCCTAATTTAGCCTAATGATTTCTAACCTAACTTTGGGATTAGAAATAGCCTGATTCTCATACTCAACTGTAAAGTTTAAGACAGCAACAGCAACTTCAGCTCGTCAGCATCAGCTACCTGCAACCCGTCTCCTCTACTGCAACCACGACTCTCGAACTGCAACTGACTGTGACTGCAACCGCGACTGACATCAACTGCCTGGAACTCACTGGAACTGACCCCCTCCCACTAAGAGTAGGCCCTCTTATACCCTAATTCTAACTTTGCTAACTAACTGTTGCAACATTAATATCACGCTTTTCTTTCATTGGTCCATGCATGTCAGCTTATTCATTCTTTAATCAAGTTCTCTTGGATTCAAAAGTCCTTGGATCATTTCCTTTCCCATACGCTTAAACATTTCCATCCGATTCGATCAGTCCATTTGTATCTTCTTTTGACACATTCAAGAACTCCGCAGTCATTGTCCTTTCTCTTGGGCTCCTTTCCCACGGACTCTCTCCTGATCATCACGGCACACTATCAGTTCAATTAGGTCACACCAGCCTTGACCATTTCTTGCATCCTAGCCTCTCAGAGACATCACGAGGCTCCAGATTTCTTCAATCTCATCCCGTACCACGTGTCCCCTTGCGCCTGCGCACATCTTCCCACTGGCGGCCATTTTATCTCGCCACTCGGTTCTACTTTAGAAGCACTAATTTGAGGCAAATAAAACATAATTAAAATAGAGAAAAATATCCCTTTCGTTTCCCTCCCGTCTACGTACCCCAATTAGTTGTTACCTAGCAAAAAGCGACATTTAAGCTGCTCCTTACTTACCATCACTATTGTTTTTGCAACGACACATTTTATTTCTATGAAGCACAAACATGCATTTATTTTATTTAGTACGCTTTTTATTCTTACGTTATGATTAGACACACGGACATTCATTAGTAGATTATTTAGCACATACATTGGCATATTACCATTCCCACATATACAATGTTGATTAATACATTTAAACGAACATTTTTAATTAATTAATTATATAATTTGTTAGGGGTTAATTTTTTTATTTTTACTGCTCCATCAATCCCCCCTTTGGTGATTTTTAAATCACCACATAAAACCCAAGTCATACTTCTTTTCAGGCAGCATGTCTTTCATCCTTTACTTTCTGTTATTCATATCTCTGTCTCTTCTTCATCTTGCCTTTTAGTCTCTTTATACATGCTTTCTTTCATTTTCTCCAACTCAATTTCACCCATTTCTCTCTCTCTTTCTCTCATTATTCTGTTATTTCTTCTTATCTTATTCTGTCTTACTTTTCTCTTTATACATGTTATTACTATTTTCAATGTCATGGCTAACAATATCACTATAGTTGCTACTATTATAACTTTCCCTATTACTAGTTTACTCATCCTAGTTAACCAATTTGCTACTGAGGAAAACCCTCTACCAAGTTTTCCCAAAACACTTTCAACCTCCAGTGGGACTAATTCTTTGTGCAGACTTGTAATATTTGTAATATACTTCTGTATATTTTCACTGTTATCCGGAATGTAAGTACAACAATGTTGAACTTTCAACATTCCACAGACTCCACCCTCTTTTGCCAAAAGAATATCAAGGGCAAGCCGATTTTGCATCACCATAGCTCTCATGGCAACCATTTCGGTATTTACCATTAAGAACCCTCCCGCAGTATCTGTAGACAAACGATCTACTACTGTGGATAACTTCCGAATTTTAAATGCATTCAAAGATATTCCCACTGCTGGTATCAATGCTCCAAAAATATCTCCTACAACTTCTGAAAAACTTTCCCTCTTTCTACGTTTAAATCCATTAATCATCTTGTATGTTCCCTTTTCTTCTCTGTCCATGTGAAAGATTTTTGGAAAGACCAGGCCTACATAGCAAGTTCCATACCAATGGTCCGGTAACCTGTAATAAGCTCTATTCCCACAAATATAATAGATACCTGGAAATATTGGATCTTTTCCACCTTTGAATCCCCAACCTCCCAGAATTTGATAATTGTCATGGCAGACACTGGAACCTACAAAGTAATTGTCATAGACTGTCTTATTTCTCCTAATGCACAACTTTCCTGTTTGCGGCCAGTCTAATGTCATTGCTGCATTTATCTTTTTCCCTTCATGATTTCCTTCCTCAAACGTCCATAAACGTTTTCCTTCCTCTTTTATTGCTTCTTTTTGAAATTTCATTCTTCTTTCCTCAACCATGTCTAGAAATACTTTTTCTTCTTTCTTTAACTCACAGGTAAGGTTGTCACTAACTATTTCTTCTAACGTTAATTTTCTATGTTCTAAAAAGAATTCTCCTAAAACCTTTGCTGGTTTTACTTTGTTAAGTTCTGGCACTACAGGAATGTTTGCAAATATCTTATCTATATCAGTATAATAAGATTCTAATCTACCTGTTTTATAAAATAAACTTGCTATTACACTACATGTTATTCCATAAGTCAAAGGTAAGTGATGATAAGTCACACCTTCAGATACTGATGCAGGCAATTGCATACAAACATAACAATCTCTTACTTCCATTGTTTTTACGTACTCATACAACAACTTTGTAAAAACATTCTTTGAGAAATCTGTTACTGACCTATCCTTATGCAACTCTGCACTACTTCTTAAAACAACTTGTTCTTTAATATTAGTTTCTTTTTCTTGTTTAGTATCATTCTTTGCTTCTATCACAGCTACACTAATAGGAATTGTGATTGCTAATACTATCCATATGGTCATTAATAACCCTGTACAAAAGCAGCACATTTTGCACCATCTCTTTATAAAATCACATTTATTTCTTCTATTCTCATTATTCTCCATTTTTCTTTTTCTATTTGTTAAATTTTCAGAAAATTGTGTCACTACACCTCAAAATGACTTAGACGCCACTCTGCTTTCAAAAAGTCTTTGCTTGGTACTTTCTTTAATTCTCTCCAGAATTCTTTCGTTGTCACATCCGGTGATTTGTCACATCCAGTAAAATTGTCACGTCCGGCAGAAGCACTTTAAGTCTTCACTTCAGTCCTTTTGTTGCATCTCACCTTTTCCCATCCGACTTCTCAGTCTCTGGTTTCCGTGAGTGTTTTCTTCTTCTCCTTTGTAATCTGTTAGTGCAATATACAGCCACTCAGGTGACTTAAATTTTGAATTTATTTTCCTTGTCCTTTTGGACTTTTGTAATCTTTTTCCACTTGGTTTTTCTTGTCCCTTTTGACTTGTTACTTCATTTACTTGTTCAGCATCTTCATCTTCTGCTCTTATTATTCTATATCTCAATTTTCTTACATAGCTGTTGGGCCAATTATCTCCTTTTCTTGGCCTTTTGACCTCACCCTCTCTTTCTTCTCTTTCCGACCTCCAATTTCTTTTTCTTGATTCAGTCTTTGCTTTTTCCTCTCCTCCACTTTCTTCTGTTTCTGTTTCAACTGTCTCACTATTGTCTCTTATTTTGAAACTTATAATCTCGTCATCTCCTACTGGTGGATCTATCTTTTCCTTTTCGTTTTCCCTTATCACTGTCCCTCCTCGGGGTTCTTCCGATTTGGTGTTTTCCTCCTTACCTGTTTCTGAATTTCCCTGATCTCCTGTTTTTCTATCTATCCCTATTGCTCCTCGGGGTTCTTCTCGATTTTCTAACTTTTTGTGTACTTCTTTCCCTACTTCATCTATTAATATTGTTTCTGAATGATTTCCACCATAACTTGTACTTGGTTGTTCATCTAACTCAATTTCTTGCTCAGTTTCTTCTCTAATTGGTTTATAACCCCAAGTTCCCTTTCGGAATTCTTCCCAATTTGCAGCTGAATCATCAGATCCTGAAGTTGTGTCAGATATTTCCAGATGTCGACTTACAGGTCGATCTTCAAGTTCTGGAACTTCTGAATTTCTTTCTTCTTCTTCTTCTTGTTCCTCTTCTTCTCTAGAGGTGTTTTCCGTTGGGGTCTCCAGATGTCGACTTTCAGGTCGATCTTCAAGTTCTGGCACCCTTTCTTTTATCTTGGTTGTTCCCGCCGTTAAACTTTTATCCCACACTTCCAGACGCCGACTCACATGTCGATCTGTAGGTTCTGGAATTCTGATTGTGTGGCTGGCATGAACCCAGTTCTTTACTCCTGCACACTTGACAGCAGTCGTTGTTACTAGGATTACCTGTCTTGGCTCATCCCAACGCGGAACTAGACAGTTTCTTCTCCTGTGGACTTTAATACGGACCCAGTCTCCTGGATTCAAGTCGTGGGCTGGTTTTCTTTCAAGAGTGGTCGCATCCGGTCCAACCTGATGAAACACAGAACGCACCACATCAGCCAGTCCTTTGCAATAATCCAGTATTAGATCATCAGTTATTGTCAATAACTTGTTGACTGGTACGTGGGCTTGTCTCATTGCTCGTCCCATGATCATTTCATGAGGACTGAGTCCCGTTTTCTTTTCAGGGATGCTTCTGATGGTCATCAGAACAAGAGGCAGTGCATCTGGCCATTTGAGTCCTGTAGCTTGACACATTTTTCCTAATCTGTTTTTAATTGTTCCATTTATCTGCTCTACTACCCCAGAAGCTTCGGGTCTGTAAGCACAATGTAGTTTTTGTTTAATACTCAATGCTTCACAAATCAATTGGATCAACTCATTTTGAAAATGTGTTCCTCTATCTGTCTCAACTGTGACTGGAAAACCATACCTCGGAATGAACTCTCGTAGCATAAGTTTTGCCACTGTTGTTCCATCATTCCTTCTTGTGGGGTATGCCTCCACCCAACGAGAGAACAAACAGACGACCACCAGAACATATCTTAATCTGTTACTAGGGGGCATCTCAATAAAATCCATCTGTATCCTTGTGAATGGACCTCCTTCTCGTCCTATTGTTCCTAGACTCACTACTGTTTTTCTTCCTGGGTTAAATTGTTGACAAATAAGACATCTTTGACAAAGACTTTCAGCAATGGCTCTGAATTTTGGATTATACCAAGTTTGTCTAAAAAGTCTGATCATTGCATCTCTCCCAATATGAGCTTGTCCATGGTACATCCGTGCCATGTCTGCAATCATGCTATCAGGCATAACTGGTCTTTCATCTCTGTATACCCACACTCCATTATCTTCCTGTCTTCTACATCCTGCTTTAATCCAGTAATCCTTTTCCTCATCTCTTGCTGTTTCTTGTAACTGCCTTACTTCATCCCATGTTTCGACTGCATTAGTGAAAAGCAAAGGACAAGAGACATGCTCCCTTTCTCTATTTCTGTTCAGGGACGCCATGTTTTCCGCACAATATCTAGCGATCTCGTCAGCATAATTATTGCCAACCGCTATGTAATCTTCGTTTTTCTTATGCGCCTTGCACTTCACTACAGCTATTTGTTTAGGCAGCTGTATCGCCTCAAGCAGTTTTTTAACATAATCTCCATTTCTGATAGGTGTTCCTGCAGATGTCAAAAATCCTCTTTGTGACCAAATCTGGCCAAAATCATGTACGATGCCGAAACCATATTGGCTATCGGTCACAATCGTGATTCGTACATTTTTCCCCAATTTACATGCTTGAATCAAAGCAATTAGTTCCGCAACTTGGGCAGACCTAACTCCTTTCAGACAAGACGCTTCCATTACAGTTGCCACTGTGCATACTGCATAAGCTGCGCTTAACACTCCTTCCTTTGTGCGTAAACATGAACCATCTACAAACATGACATAATCGGATTCCTTTAACGGTTCATCTTTTATGTCAGCTCTTGGTTTTGTGCAATATTCCAGCACATTCAGACAATCATGATCTACTTCATCTTGTTCAATTATACTCTCTTCATCTGGCAATGATGTCGAAGGATTTACATTTATGCATCTATCTATGGTCACATTTTCTGCACTCAAGATGACTTTTTCGTACTTAGTCAGCCGACTATGTGTCATGTACTGTGTTTTTGTTCTTGTCAAAAGAATTTCTACTGAATGGGGAACATATACTCTCAGTGGATACCCCATCACTATACCTTCACTTTGTTCCAGACTTACACAAGTAGCAGCAACTGCTTTCAAACATCCAGGCAATGCTTTTGCTATAGGATCTAAAACAGCTGAAAAGTAAGCTATAGGCCTCTTCATGGTGCCATGTTTTTGTACTAGTACTGAAAATGCACATCCATCTCTTTCACTGCAGTATAACTCAAAATCTTTCTCATAATCAGGCATGCCTAATGCAGGGGCCTCACACAGTTTCCTTTTCAATTCTTTGAAAGATTTCATTTCTTCTTTGTTTAACTCAAAAGGGTCTTTTACATCTTTCTTTGTCAATTTTTGTAATGGTTTTGCAATCAAAGAAAATCCACTTATCCATTGTCGACAATATCCAACCATTCCCAAAAACATTCTTACCTCTCTTTGAGTCATTGGTGCTCTCATTCCTTGAATCATTCTTACTCTTTCTGTCGCTATTTTCCGCACTCCTTTCTCAATTTTATGTCCTAAATACTGGACTTCTTTCTGACAAAACTGTAATTTTGAAGGGGACACCTTATGTCCTCTTTTCTCCAAATGGTTCAGTAAAGCAATTGTGTCACTTACACATGCCTCTTTGGTTTTCGATGCCACCAATAGGTCATCGATATACTGCACCATCACTGATTTTTCTGGCATTTTTAAATCTTCCAGAGATTTCTTTAGAATCTGATTAAAAATTGAGGGGCTCTCTGTATACCCCTGAGGAATTCGGCACCATGCCAAAATACGCTCTCCAAAACGGAATGCAAATAATGGCTGGCTGTCTGGATGCAAAGGAATAGAGAAAAATGCATGACACAAATCTATCACAGTGTACCACTCAGCTTCATGCGGAATTTGATATAGAATCACTGCAGGGTTTGGCACTATTGGACAGCATGGTACAACTATTTTGTTGATCTTTCTCAAATCCTGTACTATTCTGTATGTTCCATTTGGCTTTTTCAGTCCCATAATAGGTGAATTACATGGACTGCTCATGATTTCTTTCAGAATTCCCTGTTCAATCATCTTATTTATCACAGGAGTTATTCCTTCAATTATTTCTGGAGTTAATTTGTACTGTGGCGTGTTTGGATAACTTATCCCTTCTTTCACTGTCACTTTTACAGGATCAACTTCTCTCATTAATCCAATGTCTTCTCCTGTAAAATCCCACACACTTTCTTTCACTGCACTTTTTAATTCTTCTGGAAGTTTTCCTGCATCAAATGCAGGAAACAAACCATTCATTTCAGGTTCCTGATTCATCAAAGTTACTTTATACAAAGCATCTTCATCTGAAGTCTGAAAACCAATTCCATCTGGTGTACAATAAATTGTGCAATTCATTTTACACAAGAGGTCACGACCTAGAAGATTTACAGGACTACAATCGCACACTACAAATTTATGCATTTTCCTAAAAGAACCAATTTTTACTTCTACCAATTCAGTAAGTGGGGTTTTAATCTGCTGATTGGCAACTCCTACCACTTGGATGCATTCACCTGAGAGAGGAAGGTTCGGAATTTCCACTGACCTAACAGTAGAACGGGTAGCTCCAGTATCGACAAGGAATGTTACGTTTGCTCCATTCACTTCTCCATCCACAAAGGGACCAGACTGATCTACCTCTAGAGTTGCGCCAAGCACGCACTCTTTCCCCTCTCTTGCGCACCGTCAGAAACTTTCATCCGGGTCATCCTCACTCTGATGCAACCAATACTGGGAAATGTTAGCTGCTCTCGGCAACTGTGTTACCTGCTCTCCTCCGTAGAATCCTGTTTCTGTACTGTATCTTTGCTGGTTAACAGTGTTGGGAAGTGGTGGTTGTGGCACCTGACTTTGTTGAACAACTACCTCATTCTGCACCTGTGGAGTTAATGATTGATGTTCCGGATTAGGTTTAGGTGGGAACTTACACTCATTTCTCCAATGCCCTAATTTTCCGCAATTATGACATGGCCATTTCTTCTTTGCCTCTTCTAGACTCACTTGTCCTTTTCCTTTACCTATATTTGGTCGCATCTTATTTTGTCCTGATTCGTTTCCATTATTATTATCCAATTGAGCTTCTTGTTTTTCTGCCACTTTCACTTGTGCCCACATTGCTTTTTCTTTCAACTTACGCTGTTTACTCTCTATTTCATCACTACAATACTTAGCATACCTCAGCACCTCATCTACACTTGCATTCTGCCAGTTTATCATATGTTGCTTAATCATATCACTTATTTCTTGTTTCAAGCCAAATACAAATCGGTATACAAAATGACTCATATCCTTCTCACTTAATTCCTCATAACCACTATACTGTTTGAAAACCAACAACAATCGCTCATAATATGCATGTACACTCTCCTTGCTTTCCTGTGTAGTTCTATCAATCTTAACCCAATCTGTCTCTTTTGGAGGAATCTTATTTTTCAAAAAGGTAATCACTTTATCGTATTTCTTCATCACATCTGGTCCTGGAGCTCCTGTCTTAGGATCTCTTGGATATTCTGTAGTTGGCCAGTCAACTGTAATCTTACATTCTGACCATAGATCCGTTGGTACCACTATGTCAAACAATCCATCCAAATCTATCCACAACACTTTCGAGACCTTTACAAACCTTTCTACCTGTCGGTACCACTCAACTGGCTTTTCTCTTAATTTTGGAAAGTCATTTGTAAATGACAGGATGTCCTGCCTAGTCCAGGGAACATGCACATAACTACCACCTGGAGTTTCTCTCATAGGGTACTCTTTAACAACATGTTCCTTTTCTGTTATCATAAAAGCCAATGAACCTTTGTCTACACTTTTCTCATTCTTCTTTGTCCATCTAACCTTCCATCTGTCCACATCACCCCATTTTCTTAACAAAACAATCAACTCTTTTATCTGTGTCAGCCTTCCTGCTGTATTCAAATTTTCAATATCTTTTTCACAAAAATCTACTCTGTATGGTTTCTGCAACGTTTTTACTTTTGCAAAATCTATTCCAATCTCACCGGCCACTTCTTCTAGTTTGTCATGTAAATTCTTTGCCCTCCATGTTATACTTTTGCACAGAAACATTATTTCATCATCCTGATAATTCTTTATCTTTTCTGTACCAATCGTTCCTAGAATTAATTCTTCCATGTCAATCTTCAATCTGATCACATCTAATGGTTTTTCTTCCGTTTCTTTTATTTTAAAAGCTTTTATCCACTCATTTAACTCATCAGGAGTCGGACCTATAGGAGTACTATTTATTTCTGTCCAATTTCCACTCTTTTCAGGTGTCACTGTTGCAGATTCAGTTACCATAGGCATTTTCCTACCGCTACACTCATTCACTGTCAAATTTTCAGGTGGACTTGGTCTGTAAGCATTAGTCAAATTGCTCGTACCTGGACTTGTTTCTATTCTTTCCTTTTCTCTTTGGAATTGCGAACTCAAGGGAATCACCAAAGATCGTTCATCAATTTTCTGATTCTCGAAAACTGGTATTACTGGACCTATTGTTACGGGTACGGTAACTGCTTCCATATTCTTTGTTAATTCTCTGATTTTCTCAGTTAGTTCTTTTGTTGTCCTTGCCAATTCTCTTGCACTATCATTTTCTATTCCCTCAATTTGGGACGTTCTTATTTGTTCTTGTGACCTATTTATTTCTTGTCTTTTTTCTGGACTTTCATTTCGCATAGCTTCTATTGGTGGCGCATTTGGTGTCACCACTGTAGAATTCTGCTGATACGGAGGTGGATTTTTATTTAATATATCTTCCAGCAACTCGTCATCCGTTTCGCTCTCATGCATATACTTTTCTCTCTCTAAATGTTTCTTTTTCTCAGTCCGTTTTTTCTTAGTCCCTTCCTCAACTGTAAAAGCTGGAAACAAACCTCCTGTCATGTTAGCACATCTCCATCGTTTTATTCTGTCCTCATGATTCATTCCCCACATTCTTCCGGGCACGAACTCATAACCTTTCATACCTCTGAATCTTTCTTTCTCGTACATCTCATCTTCCCATTCTGTTAAAGCCTCAAACTGTGTCGGTCTAGGTCTAGGTTCCAATTTAAGCATCTTTTCTTTTAAATTCCGTAAAATCGCTACATTAAAAGAACCATTTTCAGGAAAAGCCAATGCTCCATCATTCTTTGTATATTTTACCCAATTATCCAACCATATGCACGTATGATATCCATATTTCAGCATCATATGTGAAGCTGCTGATTTTGGCGGAGGAATTACTTGTCCCTCTCTAGTCACAACCTTTTTGTCTTTCTTAAAGAAATTCTTCAATTTCGTCGTCCATGACGTTCTCTCCCTTTCATACTCGTAATACGGCATGTTTTCTATTTGTTTTCTCTTTACTCTAACGCTGTTTCTGTTGTACGGAACTTCGTCCAATTACAGCGCGATTCACACTAACGTACCAATCAGAACAATTTCCACCGTCCGCGAACCAACCAATCCTAGCGCGGCACTTTTCTACGTCACTCCTGCTCTGTATCCACGTGACTAGTGCACTGACCAATCCTAGCGCGGCACTTTTTCACGTCACTTCTACTCTTTACCCCTCCTTTACAAAATTTATCGGCAATTTTTCTTTTTACAGTTTTCTTCGTTAGTTACAACAAATAAACAATTCCATAGTCTGATTCGCTAAACAAAGTGACAGTTTTGTCCTTTTACACAAGAATCCTGTTTTTCCAGTAGGCAGCGCTTACCTCTACCCTACCACAGAATTATTTACTTTCGCCGATAAAGTAGCACTTCCCTCTACCTTACCCTTCTTTCAAACAAACAATTTACTCGTTTCTCTGGGGATAAGACACATGTGGAGACTAGGCTCCTGAGAATTAAGGCCAAAGTTTCACAAGTAAACGTGATTTGCTATTTCATTTACACACTTTTCACACCGAAATCCCTAACATAACACAACCTGCGTTATAACCATAATGAATTCAGACCATGTACCAAATTCCATGTGACTTCTCTTGCCACACGTGTTCCACTTCCTACATCCCAGAAGCGTGAAAACTTACATATAACATAACGCGACTCAACATATAGTGTTAGTCATCAAATAATCAATAATCAATAAACAATAATCACTAAACTAATCTATAGAAAACCATAACTCTGCTACCAAGAAATCTGATGCAGCGCGTACAATAAAAACTATCCTCCTCCCAGGTTACTTATAGGTCATCCAGGGGCAAACTATATTTCTCATATCCACATGACGATGGGGCCCATAAACATCGCCTAAACACACACACACACACTCCTGGATTTCCTTTTACACCTTTATGAAATTCTGTACTCCTAGGAGAAGCATGAGAACTAAATGGAGAACACCATTTTGTGTACCGCTGGAAGAGCAAGGATATCTATTTACCTTAATTTGTCACTTTCTTTTAATTATTTCTTAAGATATTCCTGCTCATTGTTTTGTCGATTAATCATTCATTTAAGAAATTAGTTCATAGTGATTAAGACCAGCTGAATCACAATCAACCAATTACTCAGGTCACAATCATTTAGGAAAATAACCACTGAGTCATTTTGGTTTTTAAAGAATCTTAAATTTTATATAATTTTAAAAGCATGAAAAGATTTAATACTTTATTCAATTATTCATTTTTAAATTCACAATTTTATTAAGCATAATCAATTTATTGCAGAAAGGAAATTTTGTCATGAAGCCAAAAACCTTAGTTACCTGCCTAGCTTCCTAATTTAGCCTAATGATTTCTAACCTAACTTTGGGATTAGAAATAGCCTGATTCTCATACTCAACTGTAAAGTTTAAGACAGCAACAGCAACTTCAGCTCGTCAGCATCAGCTACCTGCAACCCGTCTCCTCTACTGCAACCACGACTCTCGAACTGCAACTGACTGTGACTGCAACCGCGACTGACATCAACTGCCTGGAACTCACTGGAACTGACCCCCTCCCACTAAGAGTAGGCCCTCTTATACCCTAATTCTAACTTTGCTAACTAACTGTTGCAACATTAATATCACGCTTTTCTTTCATTGGTCCATGCATGTCAGCTTATTCATTCTTTAATCAAGTTCTCTTGGATTCAAAAGTCCTTGGATCATTTCCTTTCCCATACGCTTAAACATTTCCATCCGATTCGATCAGTCCATTTGTATCTTCTTTTGACACATTCAAGAACTCCGCAGTCATTGTCCTTTCTCTTGGGCTCCTTTCCCACGGACTCTCTCCTGATCATCACGGCACACTATCAGTTCAATTAGGTCACACCAGCCTTGACCATTTCTTGCATCCTAGCCTCTCAGAGACATCACGAGGCTCCAGATTTCTTCAATCTCATCCCGTACCACGTGTCCCCTTGCGCCTGCGCACATCTTCCCACTGGCGGCCATTTTATCTCGCCACTTGGTTCTACTTTAGAAGCACTAATTTGAGGCAAACAAAACATAATTAAAATAGAGAAAAATATCCCTTTCGTTTCCCTCCCGTCTACGTACCCCAATTAGTTGTTACCTAGCAAAAAGCGACATTTAAGCTGCTCCTTACTTACCATCACTATTGTTTTTGCAACGACACATTTTATTTCTATGAAGCACAAACATGCATTTATTTTATTTAGTACGCTTTTTATTCTTACGTTATGATTAGACACACGGACATTCATTAGTAGATTATTTAGCACATACATTGGCATATTACCATTCCCACATATACAATGTTGATTAATACATTTAAACGAACATTTTTAATTAATTAATTATATAATTTGTTAGGGGTTAATTTTTTTATTTTTACTGCTCCATCACATGCACTTGTAAAGCCCTGATGAATGACGGTAATTGAGATCATAATTCGGTCAGAAACATGTTGCTACGCTACTTACACATGAAGTTAATGTATGCGGTTTTAAAGAGTAGCTATGAGGTCAGGGGCATAACACAGGCCCCCGCAGCCCCCACAGAGCGACGTCCCCCAAGCTCCAGGGGGCCCCCCTCAGCACAGCACTTTGGCCGTAGAGCTCTTGATAGTGTCTGGAGGGGGCCCCTCCATGTACCTTGCAGGGGGGCCCCCTCGAGTTTCGTTACGCCACTGATTGAGGTAGGATACATCAGATACACATTAAGGTTCATTAGGCCATCATTTCATCAGCTGCATTTCTGTTCAGGTAAACAGCATACAAAATGCTCATGTGACCTTAGTTCTGCTACCATCAACTGGTCTGAGAGCACAACTCCACCGACCTACACTGTGATAGCTCATCCTGGGAGAAGCGTGTGCAAGCCTTGAGATGTGCCATTGCTACTGTCCTACTTTCCTAACCCACTTATCTTGTATTCCTGCTATAGGATATAGTTACATGATCCCTGTACAGGGGACCTGGGTGCTGAAGGGGGGGGGGGGCTCTTCCTGCTAATCCTCTCAACTCTTTCATAGGCTGTTAATGTGCCTTCAGGGTTTCTGTTAACCCCACGGAATTCAATTTATTTATCTCTAAGAATAATGTAAGAACGGTGTCATTTCCAAGTATCAGACATGCATGTGTTAAAGGCCTTTCAACAGGCCTCCACCAAATTGATGAAGCTGAAAAGTGAACAATTAACAACAAAGTTCAAGGGTTTTTCAACATGATGGGGAGAAGTAGAACATACAATTTCAGTTGCTGAAAATGTACAGGTAGAAATGGAACAAAAAGACCTGGCTACAGTAAGAGCTAATGCCATACAATAAATATATTTCCCCTAGGGTTTAAAATTGGTTAGGACCTCAAACTATCATCTTCTTTTTTTGTAAGTATAGTAAAGTGCTCTATATTACATTTGACACTGTAATGCCTTCTTAAAAACTTGCACCCAAATTTATAAAAATAATTGCCATATAACATATTAGAAAACTATCATTCATGGCACAATTCATAAATACACTAAGGATTTTTTACATTTAATAATTAGTAAAATATGTCCAAATCTTTATCACCATTGTCATAGTACACACATTCATAATTTAGAAAAAGAAGATTGTCATCTCTTTGTCTCAGTGGACACAAGGGTCTACCCCACCTTCAGATTGCAGACGGAAACAAAAATCTCAGTATAATTCCCTTTAAAAAGGCTCCCAGGTTATGCATCGAGAATCACTCTCTCTTAGACACCCTGCATCATAGGACGGATATCTCTGCAGTATGGCTGATAGTTAGAAAATTTCTAAGTGCCAATTCAGTTATGCATCATTTGGAGAATTTACATTTTGGTTCTATTTTCAACTTGATGTCATTCAGGATAGGATTACCCTAGTTTGTAATTACCCTGGATACATCTCAAACACCCATTCACTTTTGATTTATATCACTTAATACTTTGTTTTCACGGGATCTCCAATTTTCCCCACCATGAGTTTTTGATTTAGTATACTCAATGTAGGTTAAAAACATTGTCCCCGGCTGGCAAATATGCAAACTCATGTGGTGACAATATTTTTTGCATGCTTGATAACCCCATGCCATTTAGGCGATTCTCTCATTTTTGTAGAGTTGGCTACAGTAAGAGTTAAGCCAGGGGACATAGAGAACAAGTCTTAGGGGCATATTCACAAGGACTTATCGCCGAGTTATCGGCACTTTAGCGCATCAAAAGTGGAGATAGAATTATCGCCCCATTCATAAGCGGGTGCAAACTGCAGACATCACCAGTATTCCCGCGATAACAGCCGCAAAATTTATCTCCACGGGTGACACCACCAACTAACCCTAATGAGATGCAGAGTAGGCGTTCCCGTGCAAAAACACACGAAAACACCACTTCGCCACATTCACAACGAAATGCCAGGTCCGCGATGCGAGTCAAAACCACGCGATAAGCCGCAGTAGCAGCAGGTATTTAACACCTGCCTATTGCTGGTATTAAGCAGGACGACTACCTGCAGTAGGTAATGGAGCCCCGCCCACAGCCACACCCGAAGAACAACCAACGCCATGGAGCTACTCATCATGCAGCTTGGAGCCCCAACAGGGCCACAACACCCACCGCCACCACCCCCAGGACCGCCACCACTCCCAGGACCCAGACTGGCACCCCCCGACAACCACAGAGGCAGCGCAGAGTAAGACAGTGGACCTACCGAAAACGCACTAGTCTCACAGACCAAACGCCCGAGGAAGTCATTGCCCACTACAGGCTCAAAAGGACAACCATCCTCCGCATCATGACCCACATCGGCCACAGGCTGACGGCCCCAACACAGCAGACAACCAACATCCCTCCGCAGACAAAGCTGCTGGCTGTGCTGCACATGTTGGCCTCTGGTACCTTCCAACCAACAATGGCCAGAGTTGGAGGAGTCTCACAGCCAGCCCTATCAAAGTCCATCACACCTGTCCTGGATGCCATCATCAGCTTCATACCCCAGTACCTTCACTTCCCCACACTGCGCAGGAACAGCTGGAGACCAAGCAAGGCTTCTACGCCATTGCTGGATTCCCTCACGTTTTGGGGGCTATTGACTGCACACATGTCCTACTTGTGCCCCCTGCCGACACTGCACACATTTACCGCAACAGAAAGCACACGCGTTCCATCAATGTGCAGGCAATAGTGCTCCACAGGGGAATGTTCACCAAGTCGTCGCAAACTACCCAGGCAGTGTCCACGATTCCTACATCTTCAGACAGTCCATCATCAACCAGCGCTTCCAGGATGGCACCTATGGAAATGCACTGCTCGTTGGTAAGTACCAAATCAACACACCACACACCTCAAATCCACCATCACACAACGCACAACTGTGGGAATGCACACGTGACAAAACCACATACAACATGTCAATCAACATGCCCACCTACCAGACACGACAACACAACTCCATTTGGATCCTGGGCTTCCCATGTACACAAGCCAGCTACATCATGGCACCACAGCCACACAACAGCTGAACGTGTGGAGAGGCGGAAAGCAGGCATGTGCGAAGGAGGCAAGTGACCCATGAATGGGAATGTACACAACGACAAGTGTGGCGTGAATGTGCTGGACAGACCTGGGTATGCAATCCACAGATATGTCCATGCAGACATTAACTGCTGGTGTCTGGAGAGTAGTGGACAGTGGACTCAACCATGTCACCTCAGGCTGTGGGGTAGATCGCGGAAATGTCGCTCGCTGCGTCCCCCCCTGTGTGCGTGAGCATAGTGGGTTGGCCCGGCTTACGCCAGGCCTTCGCAGGGGTGTAGATAAAAACACGGTGGCGCTGAGCGTGGTGCTCTCCTGGAATGGCCAATGTGACTGCCAGGGCGGCGCCTCTCAGCCCGCCACGAGGCCAATGCAGTGAGCAGCGGGGCCTGCGAGCCTGTGCGCCTGCTGCACCCCAGGCCGCTGATAGCCAGACCCGGCTTGCCCACCCCAGCGCACCCAGGCCGCACTGCTCACCTGCCGACACTGGCGTGTGTCAAAGAGGGTCCACCACATGCCGGTGCAAGCTCCAAACCCCATGCCCGCGACCTTGGCAGCCTCCTCAGACCATCGCTGTCCTCCGTGACACAGGCCCCCAGGAGTCCTTATTCGTTGACATACTCCACCGCTGCAGCCGGCCTACACTGCAGTCCAGTAGGTCCCACATCTATAACTGAGTCTTGATTAATCAATGGCAGAGTTCATGCCAGTGAACGCAGGGAGAGGAGTGAGAGGAAGATGCGGTTCAGTCCGGTGGAATTACGGATCACCGTTACGGAGGAGGTCGACCACTAGCAAGGACTGACCTGGTGCCACTAACCCTGTGTGCCGTGAGTCACCGTCAGCCTCCGGCAGAACATTGTTGGTGTCTGATCCTGTGGCCTGGGGGTTGTCATCAGCAACTGGCAGGTATGGACTTGGTGTTTGGCATGAGTCTGTGGCATTCATATCCGCCATGTTGCCGGACACAGCTGGTATGTGCCCTCTGCATCATGCCCTGGGGGTACACCTTCCACTCTCCCCCGAGACACTCCGCGAAAACCACCTTTGATACCTACGAGACCCTGCTCTGCTCTCATGACCCTACCCCAGTGCCCCGAAAGTCAGCGTCCCATGGCGGTAGGCCCGTGTCGGCCGCTGTGCATCCGGGGCCACTAACTCTGTGCAACTCAAGTCATGGGCCCTTGCTGGTCGAACATTGCATTTCTGAGTGCCTGGTGACTGTTGTAGTTTTTGCCAACACCAGCCACTCCCTGAGGGCTGGCTTACACTCACCCCACACACAGCCAGCACAGGCGTCACTGGACCAGTGGGCCTGCCAACACATCATGCCAAACCAAGTAATGACTCTTTTCTCTCTGCACTGTCACAGGTGATCAAGGATATGCACTCTGCCCTTGGATGATGACACCCCTCCGAGACCCGAACACACCCGCCCAGAGGCAGTACAATGTGGCCCACATACGCACCAGGAGCATTGTGGAACGCACATTTGGTGTGTTGAAGTCACGTTTCAGGTGCCTGGACGTCACAGGTGGAAGGATCCTGTACAGCCCAGACATCGTGTGCAAGATGATCGTTGCATGTTGTGTGTTGCACAACATCTGTGTACGCACCAATGCCCCATGGATCCAAGTGCCAGAAGCACCAGACGATGATGAGGACGATGGGGCAGGTGGCCCACATCCCGCTGCAGCTGCGGCAGGAATGGCCCGTAGGAACACCCTCATTGCCAATTTCTTCACATGAGCACGTCACATAGTGACCGTCCCTGGCAATCATGGGACAGTACAAAATGTCCACAGGCACAGCATGTGTGAATAAAAAATAATTGCAGGTTACAGGTTGTACTCGTACATTGTCATGTCACAGTTTACTGCTGTGCCGGACGTGATTGGCCATGTTGTGCACATATGCGGCACCAGTTGTGTTCTGTGTTCTGTTATGGAGGTGTTGCTGTTTGTACCACGATGTTGTCAATGTCGAGGTGCCCTTATTCTTATGTGCGTATGCTGCACGGTGGGTGAGTCGCTCCTGCAGCTCTGATTTGGCTGCCACTTATCCCTTTCATGCGGTGTGCCTTTCAGTTCTGTGCTTCTACAGTGCTGAGATGTTGCAGACTTGGGTAACTTGTGCTCTTTGTCGAGTTGTGACTCTTGGGCATGGTTTGTCCGCAGATGTGTTGTTGACGTCAGGGGTTGTTTGTGCAGGTGGATGTGTCTGAGTGTGACCTGCTCCTTTCCGGTTGTGGTCCGCACTCAGCCACCTCAGTGTCATGGCGTGCACATTGTCATGATGATTGGACTGCAGCCATGCTACTCCTCATTTGGTGTCTCTTGCATTGTCAGTGTGGCTGACGTATATGCATGTTTGCTGTGTTTTGCACGTGTGCATGTGTTGGTTGTGCGATTGGTGATGTGTTGGGTGGAGGCCCCTTTGGTCACATGGTGGACGTGGGACTACTTGGTGTTTGTGTGTGTGCTGAAGTGTTCCCGTGGGATCAGGGACATGATCCAGAGTCATTGTGGGTGTGCAGTGTGCTCTGCTTAATTGTGCATGTGTGCCATTGTGCCCATCTCCCCCCGTCCCCCCACTCCCTGGTCGGTACGCATGTTGATGTAGTGTCGGGTCATGTTGAGCAGTGTCCGGATCCCCAACTCCTGTCACCGTCTCCCGACTGATGACTGTGGCCACAATTTTCTCCATGTCATTCAGCTCCTGGTGTTCTGCTGGCCCCCCTCCTCCGAAGTGCGTTGCTGCTTTCATGTTGGCAGCGAGTTTCTGCTTGGTTTTGCCTTTCACATCAATCCAGCGCCTCTTGTCCTCTTCCATTGTCCTCCTCGGCGCTGCGACGGCATTCACATGGTCCAAGATGGTGTGCCATCTTTGCCTCTTTGTTGCCAATGACACGTTGGAGGTGACGTACAGTTGGTGGTGGTGTTCTACCTCATCCGTGACGATAATCGGGTTTTCCTGCAGACTGTACCCCGTCTTCCTCTTCCTCTTCTCATTGTCCTTCCACGACCCCTGGATTCCTGGCTGTTCCTCCTTGGGGCTTGTGGGGTTCATGTTGTCCTCTGCAGTCGGTGTGTAGTGGTGAGCCTCAACAAGGCCTACCAGTGCTTAGGGGTTCTCCCTTCCTTGCACAGAGTCCTCAGACCAATAGGAAGAAGTTGGCACAGAAACTGGAATAGAAAAGACAGAGTTTATTAAACCTCATGAGGTGGAGCTCTATTCACACAGCACCCTTCGGTAATGCATGAAGTAGCACACTGAATGGAAGGACCTTGGTCCTTTTATTCCCACACAGGGGCTCAAATGAAGGCGGTACAAACACAAATGCTGGTTTTAGGTACATATAAGGTCATACAAGAAATGCACAGTCGACAAGTGGGTGGAGCTAACAGTTTCTACTTCTAGTAGACACATCCTGACATTTATAAACTTGGAACAGCTGCATGGACAGCTGCGAGCTCAACTGAGCATGTGCAAAGCAAAAGAAACTAAATATAACTCGTCTCTAGGCAGATTTCAAGAGCAGTTAACAGGAAGGTAGGACAGAGCACATGGCGAGCACATGGCAGCACATGGCAACCAAAATGGCTGCCAGAAATACAAAATGGATTCCACAAAGCGGACAATTTAGCCTCTGAATACAGGATGTCTTCGGCTAATGCTTAACTTAAGTGCTGCCAAATTACAACAGGTGAGGGTGCATCCGTGGTACTCCGCAGTTCATTTCCTTTTTAGTGGCATTTTCCGTATGCTGTTCTTGTGCTTTTTCCCGCATTACGCGTGGGTTTTCCTGGCCTCTCGCTGGTTATCACTGTTTTCTTATCGAGTTTGGGCCCATCGCGACTTTTTACGCGTTGGGGTTTGTGTTTTTATCTCCGTCGCGGTGGTTGTATCGCGGACATTGGCCGCGGTTTTGGGAGACTATCGCATGGTACCGCCGTGTTGTGAATTCCACGTTAACACAGGGTTATTTTCCCGCGATAGGCTGCGATGTGTGAAGTTGTGTTAACCTTTTTTGGCGATGTTTAGCGCACATTCTTGTGAATATACCCCTTAGTGTTTAAATCTATGTTTGCTAGACATTTCAGATTGAAAGGATTTTGGAGATGGGAGTGGTTGAATTCGTGGATAGTTTGATGCACACCTGGACTCTGGACTGGATGCTCCTCCATAACTTATATTATGTAGGTGTTATACCTGTCAGCCTTAGGGAGGTATTACCCTCAACCTTTTGCCTCTCTCCTCCATTTTTTCTGATCTCGCTTTTGCTGGCATTAGGACTCTTCGCACTTTAGCACTGCAAACCAGTGCTAAAGTGCTTATGCTCAGTCCTCTAAATATGGTAACATTGGCTTATACTGACATGGCATATTTCATTTTCTCATGAGTCCCTTGTACTGCGGTAGTACATGTACCCAGGGCCTGTAAGTTAAATGCTATTAGTGGGCCTGCAGCACTGTTTGTGCCACCCACATAAGTAGCCTTTTAAAACTGTCTCAGGCCTGCCATTGCAGATCTTGTGTGTGCAGTTTTAAACTGCCATTTCAAACTGGCAAAATAAATGTTATGCCAGGCCCAAACTTTCTTTTTTAATGCTTATAAGTCCAAGTCCAAGGTTAGGCCCTAGAAAGCCCATAGGCCAGGATGCAATGTATTTAAAAAGCAGGACATGTATGTTTAAGTTTGACATGTCCTGGTAGTGAAAAACTCTTAACTTCGTTTTTCACTACTGCATGGCCTATCACTCCCATAGGATAACATTAGAGTTGCCATGTTACATTTTATAAGTGTAATTTTCAAATGGGAAGAGATATCCAGTTCATGTTTGGTTTCTCTGGAGTCAAAATTTAAAATCCAAAATTGCAATTCTGAAAATGCCACTTTAAA
The DNA here is from genome assembly GCA_963921515.1 of Calotriton arnoldi. Taxonomy (NCBI): domain Eukaryota; kingdom Metazoa; phylum Chordata; class Amphibia; order Caudata; family Salamandridae; genus Calotriton; species Calotriton arnoldi. Next base: position 345,563 of record CAWUFW010006505.1, on the reverse strand, counting down.
AAAGTTAAAAGAACAAACAAACGCCAGTGCTGACTGGTTAGACAACACAATGATTTCAATTGTGATCACACAACTTAATTAAGGCAATCATCCTTTTAATTCATCATTGTACATCACAGATTATTATACCATTTTGCGTTCAATTGTCAATGACAGAGGAATAACATCTTCATGTCACGAATGCAACGTCATATGTTACAAATCCCACATCAAATAAATGTCAACGCTTTGAGACAATAGTGAATTAATATGCGCGGCAAAAAAACACATAAACCAAATATGTAGCATTCAATGTATCAGTTCTGAATTTGAAAACAACCAAAGGGACACAAGGTAGAATGCCCTTCCTGAGCCCCTAATTTATTGGCTTATAACTTAGGAGTGCCAACATTGCTATTTCCTTTAGTTAAAGGCCTCACACTTGGATCTAACGATTTAATTTATTTTCCACCAACAATTCTCTGTAGGCCTGTATATCTCTTTAACATAGACACACACCCTAGATACCAAGCTGTAATTTGCTATGTACAATGAGGAATTAAAAGGGTGATCACAATAATTAAGCTGTGTGATCACAATTGAAATCCTTGTGTTGTCTAAACAGAGTCAGCACTGGCGTTTTTTTGTTCTTTTGATGTTGTAGTGTGTGGTGATTATCTCCAGGTAGCCGTGATGAGTTTCAAGAGGATTTATTCAAGAAGGTTGCAGGATACAAAGATGAGTAATACAAGCCCCACCAGGAGCAGCCAGCATGCTGCTCAGCCCACTCAACTGTGACTTCTCTGACAGATTCCCAACATTCTGAACAGCATCATCACAGCAACATTCTACTGGTGGTAAAATAGCATTGCATTTACAAGAGCAGGATATAACATATCCCCCTTTCTTATACGGAAAAACAAAATAGATAGAAACTAAAGAGGAGAACCTGAAATAAAGAAGGCAAAGTAGTTATACAATAGTAACGAGAAGAATGAAGCGAAGAGACAACAAGAGAGACTAAGAAAACTTCAAAAGAAAAACAAGAGAGATGGAGAAACAGATATGAGAATGACCCATCCTCCCTTCTACAAATAAAAAGGAAGAACACGAAGACACCAATGACAAACTCCCAAACACACCAGCTGGCCAGGCAAGCACGCAAGGAGGCAAGAAATATCACAGAAATAACACAGGGGTGAACCCAGACACGAACAAGATCAGGTAAACAAAAGAGAAACGAGCACGTAGGACAATAAAAAAAAAACAGGAGATTGGAAAATTGAGAAAAAGCAAAAAGTCCAGAAACTGAAAAAAAAGACAGATGAGAGAAACAAAGAGAAATAATCAGAACATAAAATTACGTTGCAAAATTTAACAAAACAATGAGAAAACATGACGTCGGGAAAAGTATGGAAATAGGAGTGAGACTACGATAACACACCCATTGAAAAGTAAAGAAATGCCCAACGCATGTGAACATGGGACAAAAAACATGCAACAATAAACCATGTTCAGGCAACGTAATCTGGAGTTGACACTGAGAGCAAAGACGTTAAGGGACTCGGAACCCTTACAACACACATGTAAAGGAACATGTGACTAAAACCCAGAGCAGGTTATACAATGTCAACAACAGTATATGGGTCAGAACCCATGATCTCTCCGAATACGAGAGATTACTTAAAGTTAACCGGTGTATATGGGTATGAACCCATGACTCCTAGGAAAAAAACGATGGTTAACAAATAACATGTAAACTGAAATGATGGACTCTTACCGGTGCGTACCTAGGGTCCATGAACGTACAATGTAGATCAAACTAAACTCATTGTACAATCCTAAGAAGGATAAAATAAAACAGTACTGTGAGCAAGTAAGCTCGCACAATGTAGATCTAACTGAACTCATTGTACAATCCTAAAAGGATAAATATTAAATTTTTTTTAAAACATAGCCGGTGAGCGACCTCTCACCCGAGTAGTACATAACTAGAACATACCTTGCGCAAGGTAAATCATGCTTACTAAATAAATGGGTAGCTAAACCCATGACACAATCCCACGTGTAAGGGATATAACAATAAATGTCGAGGTATAACCACAAAAGTACTGTAAATAGTAAGCATAAGACATAAATGTAAAAGAGTAAACATTTGCAGCAAACAGACAAGAAAATAGAATGCACTTAATAACCGTTCCAGACACTGTAGATACAGACACAGTGCAATAGAAATGGAGCTACAAAATTAAGACCAACTAACTCCATATGCACATATGGGACAAATTGGCATGCATCTTTGAAAGAATTCCAAGAAAACAGCAGACAGTTAAGTTGCACTGTGTCACCAAATGGGAACTAAATAAAAACAAATCAAATTCATATTCACTACCAAGAGAGCGTTGTGTGGGAACTGTGCATTGATAAACATCCTCAAAATAATATGATGACTCTCTTGTGAAGCAGAGATATACGTGGAAACAAACGAAGAATCAGGACGCAGAAAACCTCTTCACGCCGCACTTGCTGCTTGACAGAAACTTCATGGCATAAGGTGACAGAAAACAACAAAATAAAGAGTACCTTGTTGCCGCAAGAAAACAAATAGAGCGAGACCTCTGCATCCAATTATACTGTGACTTGTAAGATCCCACGACGAGACGAGCAGTATGTAACCTCCCAAAGCTTCTGCTGGTTCAAGATGATGTATGCGAAGAGTGAAAGCTGAGAAGGAGTGTGCCTCTTTTTCCACTAGGACACGAGGTACAGCAAGGATGCAGCACTTAAAGGCACAAAGAAGACGCCACACTTGCTCTGAAAACGTGGTTGGCAGAAGCAGACAGGAACCACCAGAGAACAGCAGAAGCAAACGCCAACCACAATATGGCGTCACGCTTCTGACGCAAAGCCGGGTGGCTCTGGGCACATTAATGCAGGACCAAACGCAGCTGGACACGCCGCGAGACAAAGGCATGGCTCGCGCTGGCACGAGGAAAAACGGTTGAAAGAAGGTAAGAGAACGGATTCCAACCGTTTTGTTTATTTTAATTATATTTCTTTTTAAACATCCACAGCGGCAAAATCCTTAAATATGCACAGAAGTTACCAAATACCAACCGGCCAAAAGAAAACATGTTAGCATGAGAAATGGCTCTTCCCGTCATGGTGCTTGCTATAATTAAAGTACATTTTGACACGCAGATGATATTGTACACAACACAACACGGGCAGCTCTTTAATGTTGCATTTCCCCAGAATCTTTAAACATGTAGGAAAAGGTGAAAGGCTGGGAAACGGTCCTTGACCAAACAGCCTCCCCTACAAATCGATTTTTTTTCCAAAGCAGACACCAAACCTTTTAAGACTGAAGAAGCAGGCAGCAAACGAAACATCTTGTAAAGCTCTCATGTGCGTAGCGTTCAAATATTCAGAGTTGACATGTACAGTGACAAAAACTGAAGTGGCTAATTTTCCTTGACTGCGCCGTTTTTGTAGATTTGTGCCATGTGAGCAAGACACTTTGGTTGGAGCACACATCCAGATAACAGTGACACCTCAGCTGGCGCACACAGTTGAAAGGCTGTTGTTCCTTACTTTCCTTAAATACACAGTTCCAGTAGATGTGGCTACATGGGAACAGGACAGCACACGCACAGTTTTTAGTAGAATTGTGCCTGGTGAGAAATATACAGCACACTTTGTTTGGCGCACACATCCAAAGTAAAGTACATGTCAAATTGTTGAACCTCTCCCATCGTGGAACACACCTCTTAATTTTCAGGGATAGGAGATCATGTACTGCTGAAGCAGTAACAACTGGAACTGGCACGCTTGAGTTGTGGGCGACCGTTGGACATGTCACTGGTGGGGCTTGAGGTGCCAGTTAGTTACACAGAAATTCTCTCACCTTGACAGAGGCTTGCCAGGTTCATCAGCTCCTTCAAGATCAGAGATACATCACGTTTGAAAATGAAGGCCTAGACAGGTAACACACGGAGGTTCTTTGCTTCAACTCGTCGCCATAAATTTGTGGTGATTATCTCCAGGTAGCCGTGATGAGTTTCAAGAGGATTTATTCAAGAAGGTTGCAGGATACAAAGATGAGTAATACAAGCCCCACCAGGAGCAGCCAGCATGCTGCTCAGCCCACTCAACTGTGACTTCTCTGACAGATTCCCAACATTCTGAACAGCATCATCACAGCAACATTCTACTGGTGGTAAAATAGCATTGCATTTACAAGAGCAGGATATAACATAGTGGCCTAGTCTTGTTGACGCTACATAGGCCCAAGCCCTAGTTAGTTATTGAACTTTTAAAAAGTTGACATTTTCTTGCCTTAGCCATTTAGTACCTGTAAACTGTCTTGGTTGGCATGAACCAGGTAGCTGACAGTTGAGCTTTGTGTATTCCTTATAGACAGTCACACACAATAGGGAGCTTAGGTGTGCTAGATGGGCCATCACTTGCAGGATGGCAGGGAGGAAATTGGCACAGCCCCGCTTACCCCTGAATAGGCTGTGTTCTGCCTCCACACAAAGGACTGCACACCCCCTGTAGTTAGTCTCGAGCTAGGAAAGGGAAGGGAGGTTGCATGGGGACTTCAAAGGGAAGCCTCTAGAAGCTTCTCCCCCTCTTCAAAGGCACAACTGGGTTTAAATACTGGACCTCAGGCACCAACTCTTCAGTACACTTCAGGACCTGTGGATACTCCGCCAGGAAGTACTGCCATGCTGCAGAAGGGCTATCACTATGCTGGACTGCACTCTGCTGGACTCCTGCTTTGCTGTGCTGACCTGCTGCCTGCGGCCTTCTTGCCTAGGTGAGAAGGACCGGACCTGTATCTCTTTCTTGAATTAAGAACCCAGAGTGACTCCAAGAGCTATTTGGTTGGCCTCCTGATCCGAACTCTCAGGGACATTACAGGCTTCAAACAACCTTGCATCTGCACCTGGACTCTGACATCTGTGAGTCTACCCTGCCAATTGGTACTTCCCCAGTCCTGGACCCTTGGAAATGAGCTTAAAGTGCTTTGCTAGCCTCTGTGGACCAAGCAGAACTGACACATCTCTGCTGCTGCGTGAATTGGACCTGTCGCAAAGGCTCGCATCACCACCGCAACCTGCATCACCTTCGGAACTGCCGCTGCATAACGCATCCTCAGTGCAGGCCCTTGCATTTCTTGCCGATGGCAGTCTCAATGACAATGCCTGACTCTGCATTGCAGCCTCGCAGCATCGCCCCAACTGCGCAACGCATCCCCTACTCCAGACTTTGCATCACAAGCCCTCGTCAACAGAATTATTAATGCAACAGGACCTCGCACGAAGCCTCACTGCATCTCATAACGCAAGAATCAATTTGGCTATGAGATTCATCTTCCACGCAGAAACGACCAACTGTCCGCAAACTAGGAGTTGAGGCACTCTGCTCAGTGGGTCTAACTGGGTCCCTGTAGCTGGCCCGTGCTCAATCGTAGTCAGCCTGAACTTGTGACTTTGTCCTGGTCCGGCATGACCAGATGTCCACAGCTGGTGCTTTACTCCTTTTGGCGCTATTTATTCTAAAAACTTTAAAATTCAACATCTCCGGGTCTACTAATTGGAGTTTTGTTATTTTGGTCTTGTTTTATTTTCAAAAAATCACTCTATTTATTTATTACTCTTGTGGGCTCCTTTTGTGGTATGTTTTCACTGTTTTGCTGTTCGAGGTGTTGCACACATACTTTACAATGTGCCTCTAAGCTAAGCCTTACTGCTCCGTGCCAAGTTACCACGGGTTGAGCACAGGTTAATTTGGGGTTTGATTGTGCCTCATCCTGACAAGGATTGCGGGTACTGCTTGGCCAGGGCTTGCACCAAAGTCAACCAACAACTCAATTTCTTACAGTACGAAACACAGAATTCTGTTTGCTGCATCTAAACAATAAAATAAACCCTAGACAAGACTGTTTAACGTTGAAGACTACAGGATTAAATATACAGTTACTTTTAAAGCAATTCAACATAAGTTTTCTCTGATGTGGTTTTTGATATCTCTATAAATGCAGATGGTAATTTAAGCAACTAATGTCCCATTTTAAAAAGGTTGGTGTAGCCATAGATTAAGTAACATGCAAAGATAAAATGTTACATCCAGGCAAATTTCAAAATGTTGCTAATGTCTCTTATGCCACTGTTTTTCTGCAAGAGGTTAAACAATGACATAAAGCATCCGCATTACCACTACATGTTTACATTATTTGTATACTAAGGCTAAGTTCAGTGATGACAGTGGGGTGGGTCATGATGACCTCTCTTGTTTCTATCTTGTTTAAGCTATTATATGCATACAACTAGCCTGGCTTGTTTGACCAGACAATCTGAATCCCCAATAGACTGAGGCAGGATGAGGATAAGATGTTTCAAGATGAATCTGGGGAGAGGATGTAGCCTAACGGCTAGGGCGGTCGATCTCAAATCTGGGGAACCGGGTTCGAGTCTTGGCAATGACGCTCAACATCCTGTGATTCTGGGCAAATCACTTAATCTCCCCGTGCCTAGCAAAAATGAATGTGTCCTTGTGTAAGCAATTGGTGCTCATGTAAAGCGCTCTGATACCCGATACTTTGGGTCAAGCTCGCACTAAATAAAACTCCGGGAAAAAAAAGAAAAATCTGCCTTCCAGTACAGTAGAGTCTCAATGGGCAATATAAGAATTTTAACTTTGAATGCAAATGGTCTCAATAATAGATGTCAATCATTTTTAGTACAACACTGGCTAAGGAACCAAGGAATGTCAATAATTTTCATCCAACAGAGGCACTCCAGGCAAGTGAATAAAAGGGATCACTGCCAAGAGTCAGAAATGTTTCTCCTCTGTTTCTGCAACACACAGAGGCCTGGGTAAGGGTGCAACTCTACACAGGAATAAGGGGAAATTTAAATGAATTATATCTGATTCACCTGAAAGGTGGAACATCACAGTGCTGATTCTTTGTAATCAGCCGACCAACCTAGTTACCTTTTATGAATGTACATGGGGAGAGGATATGGCGTAACGGCCAGAGCTGCCGGCACTGGAGCTGGGTTCGAGCCTTATTTACAAGTTACTTAAATCCAGTAGAAATATCGAACACATTGTCTTGTACAGTGAGCTCCATCTTTAACACATAATCCAAAACACAGGCTAACACATCACTGTACACAAATGAAAAGCTATTGTTTGGCTAAAAACAAAACACAATAAAGATATTAAAACAGGGTTTCCATTAGCATGCTCCTTCAACAAACAATGTAAATATCCTATATGATAGCGATACTTTTTCCCTTAATAGCTTGATAGCATATTTGAAATAGCTGAAAATTCTTGGAATAACCTGGGAATCAGATCTATTTTCTAAAATGGGTAAACTAAAAGTGAGACCTCTTTAACTGCAATATACAAGTACACAATGGATGTTCTGCTTAAATGGGGAGGAGGGGCTTAAATGGGGACGACTGGTGTCCTCCTATATCTCCAAATAAGAATTATTTTGCCAAATGTCTGTATACATCATAATCCTACTACTATAAGAACAAAGCGAGTGTTGGTGATTAAATAGTGCCTATAATGTTCCAGCAGACACCCAACAGGTCAGACCAGATGAATCAGGTGGTCTTTACATGCCACAAATATCTATTTTTCACTATCAGTGAATGGCCTATGATGTTGGAGCACTGTGAGTGTGAATAATTGAATGCTGAGGGAGCAACAGTGGTGCAAATAGATGGTGAGATCTTGGTGTAGGCACATTGAAGACATCTCACTACACCCACTATGTTATAGTGGCTTATTGAGTCTAAATTCTCCAAGTTATATAAAACTAGTATTTATGGAAAAATATAACTTGTAAGCCTTAAACCTGTATTGATTAAATAATACTATAATCAGTGCAAACGTTGCAGGAAATATGAGTACAAGAACAAGTACTACAGGAGAACTTTTTGTATACTCATATGTCTTTGTGAATCTGTCCCAAAATACCCAACTCCCTGTTGACAGAAATGTTTACTTTGAGAAAAGAAGGTGTTCCTACGATGTACACAGCACCACGATAGTCCACAGGGATGTGCAGGAAAAGAAACAGAGAGAAGGTAAGATATGGAGCAAGGGCTTACAACAGGAAAGGAACGGGAAGAAAGAATATGAGAAGGGAAATGTAAAAGAGAGGAAAGACCCTGCGGCCAGAGATTGACAAAGGACTATAAAAGTCCTTTCATGAAACAAACCTTGCTCTCCAGGTCTTCTGGAAAAAAGGACAGCCAAGTCAGGATTATTCTGGTGAGGAGGACGTCAAACCATACAAGAAGCAAGACAAGGTGAGCCTGGTGGGGACATGCAGTGTTGGAAAGCCATAAGCCGCATATGAGGAGCCGAATCCTGCGTACCAAGGAAACAGAACAAGAGATGGGAGAGCGTGCAGGAGACCACAGTCCACACTCTACCTGGAGACTCCAGAGTCCCACCACTGTTCACAGAAAGACTGCCCAGGTCAGTGATTGGGACATTACAGGGGAGAAGGTGGTCAGGGAGAGTAACCAGCCAGAAAAGGGACAGGGCCTGCACGAGCTGACACCGACCAGGCTAGAGGACTACAAGTAAGCAGTTAGAATGAGTCCTGCAACTTATAAAAATTTTCTATTGCATTTTCTTCTCTTCTCATCTTTTTTCCTTCCATAAACCTGTTGAGATTGTCTTCAAGGCCTGGACAGTTGGCATGTTGCTAAATAGAATTATATAATGAGATTAAGAAAGAGAGATCTTACGGCGACTGAAACCCTGAGCCCTACATATTACCAAAGAAGGAGACTAGTAGGCTTGGATACAGAAACACAGAATAAATAAATAAAAAGAACGGAAGAAGTAAAAGGGAGCCAGGAAAGAAAATGCATAAAACAGAAAATTAGTTATATTTTTACTTTTATTGTATTGCTCCTTTTAGGTGTGGTAACACCTAACCTTCTTTTTCTTGAAGGTATGGAAGTGTAAAGCGTGGCTAACTCCATGAACTGGAGGAAGAACCTCTGCTGGATATAAAGGCACAGAAAAAGCAAAAGAAATATGACTAAATAAAAAGTTTTAGGACAATTCATAGGCGCATATTCTCAAGAACGTGTGATAACCACCGCAAGTTTAGCTTAACGCAACTTTGCATATCGCAGTCTATCGCGGAAAAACAACGCCGTGTTAACGTAGTATTCCCAACCTGGCGGCACCATGCGATAGTCCCACGATAACGCGTCAAATGACCGCGTTAAAATAAACGCGACGCCGCAAAAATGCGAAACGCGAATAACGTTGCGATGAGGCCAACCGCGATACAAAAATTAGCGATAACCAGCGACAGGCCTGCAATTCCCACGTGTCATGCGGGAAAATGCACAATAAAAGCTGAACAAGAAAAACACACCATAAACAAAATAAACTGCGTAGCAACATGGATGAACCCGGAACGAGTGCCCAGGTCTACGCGAACCCCACAAGCCCCAAAGACCACCAGCAAGGAACCTCGGGGTCGGGGAAGGCCAAGGAGAAGAGGAAGAGGAAGACGTGGTACAGTCCGCATGACAACCGGATCATCATCACGGAGGTGACAGAGCACTAACAACAACTGTCCGTCACCTCCACCGCGTCATTGGCAACACAGACGGAAAAATGGCATTCCATCGTGAATGCAGCCGGAGTGTCGAGGAGGCCAAGATGTGCTGGCACGATGTGAAAAGCCAAACCAAGCAGAAACCCGCTGCCAACAGGAAGGCAGCAACGGCGAATGAAGGTGGGAGTCCTGCGCCACAGGAGGAGCTGGAGCAAATGGTGACCACAGTCATCAGTGTGGAGACGGTGCAAGGAGTCGGGAGTCCGGACACTGCTCGACATGACCTGACACAACATCAACAGGGTGAGTAACAAACAGGGACTGTGGGGAAGGGGGGGACGGGCACAATGGCACACATGCACAACGACGTGTAGCACACCGCACACCCACAATGACCCTGGGTCCTATCCCTGATCCCCATGGCACACTGCAGCACACATACAAACATCAAGTAGGCCCCCGTCCAGCATGTGCCCAAAGGGGTCCCACCCCACACATCACCAATTACACAACACACACACGCACCCGTGCGAAACACAGCAAAGATGCGTATGTGAGAGCCACACTGACAATGCAAGTGACACCACATGACGAGCAGCATGGCTGGAGTACAATCACCATGACATTGTGCACGCCACGAGACTGAGGTGGCTGAGTGTGGACCACATCTGGAAAGGAGCAGCTCACACTCTGACACATCCACGTGCACAAACAACCACTGACATCAACAATACATCTGCAGACAAACAATGCACAAGAGTACAAAAACCGTCTTAGAGCACAAATGATCCAAGTCGCCAACATCACACCACCTTAAAAGCACAAAAGCTAAAGGCACACCGCCTCCAAGGGATAAGGGGCAGCAAAATCACAGCTGCAGGTGCGACTCTCACACAATGCAGCACACACACATAGCAATGACAGCACATCCACATGGACGACAATGTGGTACACAGTGCAACACTTACACTGCAGAACAGAGGACACAACTGGGTCCGCCTGTGCGTAGAAAATGGCAAATCACATCTGACATAGCAGGAATCTGTGAGATGCAAATGTACATGTACAACCTCACCTAGGTCATGTAGTCCAAATGTCCACTGTACCGCATCAAATAGTCCGCCCCTCCCAAACAGTCACAATGTACATTGTCATGCAGTCTGTATGTAAACTTGAACAATGCAGCAACATACATGCCAACACAATGTCAACAAGCATCTCCCCTTCACATTGCAGAGGGACAAACAACACCTCCAGCAGAGCAGACCAGGCAACTCCACAGTTATTCTGAAGAGGACCTCCACACTTCCGACACCGACGCCCTACAACAGTTCATGGACATCTTAGGCAATCGACCTCCAGGAGCAGGGCAGCACCGCTTCATCGAGGATACCCCACCCCCTGCACAGACAACACAGCTGGACGCACCCACCACCCCGGCTGGCTCCCAGCAGCCCACCGAAGCACACATCGCATTCCAAGGTCAGGTGTCAGACTGCCAGAAGGGGGTGGCCGAACATGTGCGGGGGGGTACTACCTCATGGAAGCCAAACTAGATCACATACGTGGGTGTCTAAGTCCCATCAGGGACCCCCTACACTCCCCAACAGAGACCCACACTGTGACAGAGACACATGCCTTTGCACATTTCCAGTACTGAACCACACACAGAGCCACGGGATAATCATCCACACCCCCACGCCAGCCCAGTTCACTCCTCTTACGTATTGAGTGGGGGACGACAAGGCTACATGTGTAATGTCTCACCCGCTGCCTATGGTGACATGGATGCGTCCTCTGTACACGCCACAATGTAATGTTGTAGGGCCCGGGGCCCTAATGCATACATCATGAGCACACAGACACACTCAGATAGTTCGTTGAACTGGCTACCGGCACGTGCGCTCGATACCTTTATTGGCATGGTCACATGTACAGTGACGCATGTGCTGGATGTGTGTGGGGTGAGTGTAAGCCAGCCCTCATGGAGTCGTTGGTGCTGGCAACAACTTTAACAGTGATCACAATTAAAGCGGAAACAGAAAACACCAGCATAACAGGAACAACTGTGAAGCATCATGGTGGTAGCTGGAGAAAGTACAGTGTTCACCCAACATGCAAGCAGAATGGTCCATGATTTGTGGTGCACTGAGTTAGTGGCACCTGAAGAGCTGAGCAGCAGGGTATCAAGCTGATGATGGCACCCACGACAGGTGTGAGCAACTCTGATAGTCTGGCAGTAAGACACTTCCGACTTTGGCACCTGTTGTTTGGAGTTGGTCCTGGCGGTGGTGGCTTGTGCATCCTGCGGTGATGCGACGTCCGGGCAGGTCAGGACTCGATTTGATGTGTGAGCCCAGGTGGACCGCAGTTGAGGCTGGAGGCAGTGGACAGCGCAGGGCCACAGACACATGGCCTTGATGACCCCCAGTCCATCGACCCAGAGGCCATCCAATATGCTATCAGAGAGGGGCCATGACTTGAGCTGCACAGAGTTAGTGGCCCCGGATGCACTGCGGCCGGCACAGGCACACCGCCACGGGACGGTGACTTGCGGTGCAGTGAGATGGGGCCACGCGAGGTGAGCGGGTCCTCGTCGATGACGAAGGTGAATGTAGCGGAGGCTTGCGGGGGACAGTGGAAGGTGTCCTCCAGGGCATCATGCAGAGGGCAGAAGCCGGCCGGAAGTGGCAAAAGGAGGAGTGGAATGCTACAGCCTCGTTTTTGCCACAAAGCCAGTACACCGACATGATGATGAAGACAACCCCCAGTCCATAGACTCAGTCGTCACCAAAGTTCAACCAGAAAGTGTCCATGGATGTCGGGGAACAGACTTAGTGGCACCGGAGCTGAAAGGGGATGCAGTCTGCGACGAGGCCAGTACAATGATATCAAGTCTGCCATTAATGAATCATGACTGAATTCCCAATGTGTGACCTACTCGACCGCAGTGTAGGCCGAAGGCGTAGTCATCAAGGGCCCACAGACACGTGTGGTTGGGATGCCATGCACATACTTTGTGTCACCACATCGAAGGGAGCATAGTGATTTGAGCTCTGCATTGATATGTGTACTCAGCCATTGTATAATCAAGACTCAGTTCCAAATGTGTGACCTTCTTGACCACAGTGTAGGCCCGAAGCAGCGGTCAGCATGGGCCCACAGCCACGTGTCGCTGGCCCGCGATGCACAGAGTTAGTGACACCAGAGCAGTTGTCGGCAGTGTCCGATCACCTCCGTAACGATGATCCTTTTCTCCTCCGGACTGAACCGCGTCTTCCTCTTACTCGTCTCCTTGCGTACAGTGATATGAACTCCGCCATGCAGAAATCAAGACTCAGTTCCACATGTGTGACCTACTCGACCGCAGTGTAGGCCGAAGGCAGTAGTCAGCAAGGGACCACAGACAGGTGTAGTTCGAATGCTATGCACAGAGTTGGTGGCACCACATCGAAGGGAGTACAGTGATATAAACTCAGCCATGAAGTGTGTACTCTGCCATTGCATAATCAAGACTCAGTTCCAAATGTGTGACCTACTTGACCGTAGTGTAGGCCGGAGGCAGCGGTAGAGTACGTCAACGAGAAAGGAGTAAAGAGGGCCTGTGTCGTGGAGGCCATGATGGTCTGAGGAGGCTGCCAAGGTCGCGGGCTTCGGGCTTGGAGCTTGCGCCGGCACGTGGTGGGCCCTCTTTGACACACGCCGGTGTCGGCAGGTGAGCAGTGAGGCCTGGCTGCGCAGGGGCGGGCATGACAGGTTCGGGGACCAGTGGCCCGGGGTGCAGCAGGCGCAGAGGATCGCAGGCCACACCGCTCACGGCAACGGCGTCGGCCTCATGGCGGGGTGGGAGGCGCCGCCCTGGCAGACACATTGGGCATTCCGGAAGAGAACCACACCCAGAGCTACATGCTTTTTATTCACACCCCTATGCTGGCCTGGCGTACACCGGGCCAGCCCACTCCGTACACGCTTACAGGGGGGGATGTCACAAGCTACATTTCCGTGATCTTCCCCACTGGCTGGGGTGACATGGTCGCGTCCACTGTCCACTACACTCCAAACACCAGCAGTGCATGTAGACATGGATATGTCTGTGGTCTGCATACTGCAGTCTGTCCAGCACATCTCCGCCACACTTGGCATTGTCTACATTCTCATTCATGGGTCACTTGTCTACTTCGCACATGCCTGGTTCCCACCTCTCCCCACATTCCGCTATTGTGTGGCTGAGGTGCATTGCCGTTGATGGCTCATGTACATGGCTAGCCAAGGTTGCCACAGTAAGTTGTGCTGTCGTGTCTGGTGGTTGGGCATGTTGTTTGGCATGTTGTATGTGATTTTGTGACGTGTGCAGTGCCAGAGTTGTGGGTTGCATGATTGTGGAGTTGAGGTGTGTGGTGTGTTCATTTGGTACTTGCCAACTAGCAGTGCATTTCCATAGGTGCCATCCTGGAAGCGCTGGTTGATGTTGGACTGTCGGCAGATGAAGGAATCATGCACACTGCCTGGGTAGTTGGCTACGACATTGGTGAAGAGTCCCCTGTGGTCCACTATTGCCTGCACATTGATAGAATGCGTGTGCTTTCTGTTGCGGTAATTGTGTGCAGTGTCGGCAGGGGGCACAAGTAGGACATGTGTGCAGTCGATTGCCCCCAACACGTGCGGGAATCCAGCTATGGCGTATAGTCCTTGCTTGGTCTCCAGCTGTTCCTGCGCATTGTGGGGGACATATAGGTACTGGGGTACCTAGCTGATGATGGCATCCAGGACAGGTGTGAGGAAGTTTGACAGGGCTGGCTGTGAGACTCCTCCGACTCTGGCAGTTGTTGGTTGGAAGGTACCAGAGGCCAACAGGTGCAGCACAGCCAGCAGCTTTGTCTGCGGAGGGATGTTGGTTGTCCGCTGTGTTGGTACCGTCAGCCTGTGGGCAATGATGTTCAGGATGCGGAGGATGGTTGTCCTTTTGAGCCTGTAGTGGGCATTGACATTGTCCGGTGTTAGGTCTGTGAGGCTGGTGCATTTCCTGAAGGTCCGCTGTCTTTGTCTGCGCTGCCTCTGTAGTGGTCCGGGGGGGTGTTCCGGGAGGGGGGTGGCGTCCTGGGGGTGGTGGCGGTGGGTGTTGTTGCCCTCTCGGGCTCCGGGATGCATGGTGAGTGGCTCCATGGCATCTGTTGTTCTTCATGTGTGGCTCTGGGCTGGGCTCCCTTTGATGGTGCAGCTTGTCGTCCGACTTTACACCAGGTCAGAGCAGGTGTTAATTTCCTGCCGCTAACGCGCCTTATCGCCTGTTTTGTGGCTGGTCGTTGAGAATGTTGAGGTGTGGTGTTGTCGCAGATTTTTGCTCGGGAACGCCTACTCTGCATCTCATTAGCGATAGTTGCCGGGGTCATCTGTGGTGATGTTTTTTTGCGGATGCTTTCGCACGTAAACTGGTGGTATCGGCTGTTAGCACCAGCTTGTGAATGGGGCGATAAATTTATCGCGACTTTGGCTGCGATAAAGTGCCAATAACTCGGCGATAGCTCCTTGAGAATATGCCCCATAGTGTAGAATCAAAATGTTTGAGGAGGGAGAAAACCAGTAAATTTCCTAAATCCCTATAAATACTATTCATCTGCTTTCTAGTGAACCAGAGTGATCCCACAAGTTACATTTGCTAAAAGTATAAGTGCAGAGTGCACTATCATTTCAGTCCTTCCTATTAATACAAATTGTACATACATATTCCAAGGTTATTTCTATTTTAGATGTTTTGCGGCCAATTCTAATAGACATGTGAGAGTATGTAAAAGAGTGTTGTTTACGTACTCCAAGATGCATATATAAATAGGCCCCATAGTGTTTAGCCATTTGTGTATTCTTATACACATATACGGAAACCATATGTGTATTCTAAATATAGTTTAAGAAAACAGTGAAGACTTCACCATTGCCCATCAATTTTGTATATAATCCCTCTTGAGACACACACATTAAGAAAGTGTTAGATGCCACTGGTGACATCTTGAATGTCCAAGTGGAGGTGAATGTTGCTGGCTCAACAAACGTTAAAGTGAACTGTTTGCAGAAAGTGTGTCAAAAGTCCTATTATGAATTTTTATACCATAAGGGGGGTTCATTTAGTGTTTTGTCTGAGTAGGAGCACTGCTGTGAATTGGTAGTGCTCCTTCCCCTCCAAATTCTTGGTTCCATCGCCTTATTTAGGAACCTCTGGGTTCCAGTTGGCCGAGCCCCAGCGACCCCCCCCCCCAATAGAAACCCTTGACTTAGCAGCAAGTCTGCACTGGGTCACAAGTTCAAAGTACTACTTCGCCTTCTCACTATTAAGGGCACAGCAAAGGCCTATTTTTTTCCTTCTGTGATGCAATGCCAGGAAAGAAAATGCTCAAATGTCCGCGATGCGGAGGGAAAAGACAACCTGTGCATCAGGGAAATTTGTCTTTCACAGCAAACCCTCATTTTGGAGAGTTGCTGCTACAAAACAAATATGGCTGGTAGGCCTCCACTAGGGAAGTAGAGGCTTCCATGGGAGGCTGGTGTGACTCCCTCATAGTTCATCTGACTGCTGAAGTCTTACTCAATGTCATATTTATACTTTTTTTTTAAAAGAGTCATTTTGCCACTTATTTCCCCCAAATATTGTGCTCATGACAGAAACCTCTTATGGTTGTTATCATGATTTCGACAATAATAGCCCAAGCTGATTTAAACAGCACTGTTTGCCACACATTTTCTAAAAAAAATAGATCCCAAAAAGGCTGTACTGTTTGATTATCCCTTATAAATTGAAACATAAAGGTAGTAAATCATGGCACCCAAGAAACTGATTTTTCCACAACCACACAAGAGCTAGATGTTGGCAAGTATTATCATACTGAAATAATAATTGCAGTGTTAGACCTGGCATCCTTAGGGTGCTCCTCCCCAAATATTTTTGCTTTTTATCTCCACATGTTGCTGTATGTTTTTGTTGGCCTTAGGACTCTGAGCACTTTACCACTGCTAATCAGTGCTAAGGTACATGTGCTTCTTCTCTTAACATGCGTGTAATTGGTGTATACATGATTGACATATTTAATTTACTCATATGTCCCTTGTAAAATGATATACCATATACCCAGGACCTGTAAGTTAAATGCTACTAGTGGGTTGCAGCACTGATTGTGCCACCCACAAAAGTAGCCTTTCAAACCTGTCTCAAGCCTACCACTGCAGGGCCTGTGTGCACAGTTTACTGCCACTTCAACTTGGCATTAAAAATCTACTTGCCAAGCCTTAAACTCCCATTTTTATAACTTATAAGTCACCCCCAAGGTAGGCCCCAGGTAACTCTAAGGGCAGGGTGCTATGTAAGTAAAAGGTAAGACATGAATCTTTGTGTTTTGCATGTCTTGGTAGTGACAAACAGCCTATTTTGTTTTTCACTACTGTGAGGACTACTCCTTTCATAGGGTAGCATTGAGAATTCCTTAATATTCTTCTTAATTATCTTTTAGGCTGTAATTACTGATCAGAGAGGGGTAGCTTCTTGATGTTTCATATGTTTGGAATGATATTGATAAAACCTACTTACTGGTGAGGTTGATTTAACTTTACTATTTTAGAAATGCCTTTTTTAGAAAGTGGACATTTCTCTGCACTTAATGCTCTGTGTGCCTGATAGCCTGTCTCTGATGCACATCTGGGCTGGGTGACAGCCACATTTGTGCATTCTCTCTAGACAGCCACAACACAGGAGACTCAACTGCATCCAGAAAGACACTGATGGGTCATCCTGGGCAGGAGGGAGGAGAGGAGGTAGCACTCCACTTGAATAGGTAGTGCCCTTATTCCTCACAATGGGCTGATTTACCCCCATAGTCCTATAGTTAGGCTGGCAAACAGGACTGATAGGGGACCTGTGCACTTCAGAGAGTTCTTTTGAAGTCACCCCCACATCAAAGACACTTTTGGGTGTAAGAATGAGGCCCTATCGGCACTTTTGCGCCCATGGAACATCACTTTTTTGACGTTCCGGTGGCGCAATGTGCCACAGCACTTTACGTGGCTTTTCATGGTCTTAAAAAATATGTGCCCCTTTCAGGCAGAAAACTGCGTGAAAGGGGCATTCCATGGGTGTTGCTGTGGTTGTTCCCATGCAAACATCCATGGAATCGGACACATTTCCAGATTTACGAGGCATCGTAAAGCTGGCAATGCGTCAGAACCTAACATCACCCCAGGGGTGGCGTTAGGGAGGCGCAACGAAGAGAAATGAAAACATTTCTCCTTGTGCTTTCATTTTTCTATGTGTGCTGCATTCTGCAGCACACATAGAAAAAGGAAAGCGCCTGAATGGTTGATTTTGTGCAGTAAGGGTCCATTCCTGCACAAAATCAATCATCCCCGCAACGCAGGCACCCTTGCACCATAGTGCAAATGTGTCTGCGTTGGCGCACGGCAGCCTATTGTGTGCCGGCACAGGGGAAAAGGACAGGAATGCGCCGTATCATATAGATACAGCACATTCCGGCCCTTTCCTTTTGCCGTAGGGCAGCGCTGCAGGGAGGCCTGCAGCGCTGCCCTACGGCAAAAGCCCATAAATAAGGCCCTGGGTCTCTGACCCCATCTAATCAGGCACTTCATTGGACTTCTAACCAGGTACCGCTGACTCTACATCTGCACATTCCCAGAAGGACTGCTGTGCTGCCATGAGGGACTGCTACTTTGCTAATGGGGCTTTGGGGGCAGATGACCACAGGGAGTTCTGTCCCCAGGATTATTGGGGAATTGAGCAGTCTGATGACTGCTGGTTGTTTGAGCTGGTTTCGGCTATAGACATATCCCAGGGTATATAACCAGATATTTTGGGGCACCAGCCACCATTTTGTCTTAGTGACATGGTGTCTTGTATCAGGAGAGCTAGCTTTTTTAGCATTTTCTTTTCTTGGTAGTGTTTAGCAGTAATTTGTCTTAGTGCACAGTTTTGAAGGGTGTTTTATTATAGCCATTCACTTACTTATTGTTCCTGGTTAAATACAGCTTGTGGGGTGCCAACAAAGTTGTCCAGGCAATGACGCTGTTGGAGGAGGTGGGGCGCCTTGATCTCTTGGCGGTGAGTGTCCAGCTGCATGGCTGTTGCCCCGTACGTAAGGCAATAGATGGGATTGAGTCTACTGTGATTGCCTGCTCGCCTCTGTGCAGGATCCCTGTGTCAGCAGAGAATAAGGTGAGTGGGTGGGACCACCCCAAATGAGGAGAGCTGCACTGGGATGTGTACAGTAGGCTGAGGGGCTTCTTCAGAGCCCGGGAGGCCCTCCGGAGCCATATGCCCCAAGAAAATCGACCACAATGAGGTAATAGAGAAGGGGAAATCTTTGGTGACAGCAGAGAGGCAGCGAAAGCCTTCTTCGGCTCACAGAGAGGTCTCCCTTGTGAGAACGTTGGGTGGGGCAGCTTGGAATGTGCGTGCGGCTACCAGCAAGGGGAGGGGGACGAGTAGCTCCTTGCATGGGTGAGACTATGGAGGGTGTGCATGATTTTAGGGATGTTTATGCACAAACCAGTCATGAAGGTGCAAGCCCCAGTGTGGGCGGACAGGATAGGGGGAGAGGAAATGGGGGAGCTGGACCCCCATTGCATTAGAAAATGCAGGCTGGATGGAAAGAGTGCCAGCAGGGGTTAGGGCCTAGTGGGTCAGAGGGGAGCATGAGGAAGATGATAGCACTGCTGGAGGGCTTTTACTGGCAGGGGTCCATGGGGAAGATGCTAAGGAGACAGCAAGGACTGTAGGTCAAGGGACCGGTAAAGGTCCAGCTTCTTTGCTTGTAGCAGCTATGTTGGAGTGGAGTGATGAAGATGAAGAGAATCAGGAGAGTGGGCTGGATGATATTTTGTTGGCCTGGGGTGGACTACGGGTGGTCAGGGCAGGGGAAGCCTCCTCTGAGGGTGTATGGCAAGGCAGGTCGGGTTGAGGGCTTGCAGGGATTATCGGTTTGGAAAGAGGTACTGGGACTACCTATCAGGGCTCTGCTGGGTAGTGGATTGGTATCTCACGTTGCACCAAGTGGTGTAAGTACTGGGCTGTGAGTTGGGCTGGGAAGTTGGTGTGGGTTGCAAAAGTCGGAGGAAGTTCAACTGAAGCACACCAGGCCTATTTTCCTTTTTGCAGGGTGAAGATTCCAAAGACGTGGCGGACTCAGGAGAGCTTTGTGCAGCTCCATGGCCCAGAGGTGAAGCAAAGGCAAGGCACTGTGTGGCCAGCTGGACGGCGGTGTTGAACGGCATGATCACTGCCTCAAGAAGGTCTGGTGTGGCTTTGGCATTGCAAAATACAGGAGGGTTTAGTATAAACCCCAGCAGAGAGACCCACAGGATATTTCGTCCTGCATCATTGGAGAGGTTGGGAGGGCAAGGTACAGCTCACCATCGTAAGTTGGATCACGGTGCAGTGGTGCAGCCTGATGTACGGGAACAGTAGTGGGTGAATGAGGATGTCCAGCTGGCAGGATAGAAATAAGTGTTTGATGTGAAGATGCTCAATTATGAGGAGGAAAGTGTTGAGGAAGGTGAATTGAGGGATGAGGGTGATATTCAAATTGTGGAGTCGAGATGGTGGCAACAGGGGTTGCGGCGGGGTGGGGGGATGAATGAATGAATGAATGAATGAATGAAACAGCACTTCTATAGCGCATGGCTACCCGAAGGCATCCCAGCGCTGAGTCTTTAAATGAATATGCTCCTAGTGTTTTGCAGGGTGAAGGTGCTCAGCATCAATACGGTGGACATGGTGTGGCATTGCCACATGAAGGGATGACGAGGCAGCAGGCTCCGGAGTGGGCACCAACCTTGGTGCCAGGTAAGGAAGTGCAGGGCATGGCAAATGCTGCCAAAAGTGTGTCCATTGGGGTAGATGCAAAGGAGCCTCAGGAGGGTGGGAAGGCCCACTTAAGGAAAGGTCTCTGTGTCAAGGACACTGGTGTTGGCACAGAAGAGCAGAGTCTGGGTGAGAAAGTAGAGCCAGCGCTGGGCCACGGAGAGCGTAAACAAGGGGTCCTGGGTATAGGCGGGAAGGACGTCAGAGAAAGAGCAGCCTGTGGCTTCAGGTGCGCCTGGGACATTTGAATTTTGTGTGCTGGGTGGTGAGAGCGGGGAGGACATTGTGTAGGAGATTGGGATTGTCATTGTCTGGCTTGCCTTTGCCACATCATCACATGAGATTATTGGTAGGTGTCAAATAAGGCTTGAGGATGTGGTGATTTTTTCTTAAGTCCTTTAACAGAATACCTGTGGTTGCATTGACGGAAGTGGACTGGGATGTGCAGATATTTTCAGACGATTCAGGAGGTATTGGCTTTGGGCTGTATTAGCAAGGTCAATGGTGTGCAGAGAAATGGCCACCGGAGTGGAAAAGGGGCAGGCGCAGTATTGCCTTTTGTGAGTTTTCCCCTAGGTGGTAGCTGTGACATTATGGGGAAAGCAGTTGGCACACAAGAAAGTTCTGTTTGAGATCAACAATATGCCCATGGTGCAGGTGGTCAACAGGCAGTCGGTCTGAGATGCGTAGGTATTGAAATTGCTGGGGGTTTTCATATTGAGGTGCTTGAAATATGACATTGGTTTTAGAGCAAGACATGTGCCTGATGTGGACAATGACATTGCAGATGCTTTCTCTCATTTGTAGTGGGAGAGATTCCATAGGCTGGCCACGGAGGCAGACAGAGTCAGGACCCGGGTGCCTCAGGTGCTTTGGACCGTAGGCGACAGAGGATGCTCCAGTTGGTGGTAGATTCACTTGCAGTTTCTACATAGAAACCATATGCTCAGGAATGGTCAGAGGGGCATATTATCAACACTTAGCGATAATTATCGCTAAACGCGCTTAGTGCGTTTTTTGCTATCGCCGGCTATCGCTGGATTTTATCGCCATGATAGCGCTGTATTAACAACGCTTTGCGCATTGGCGATTTAAAATCCAGCGATAGCGACAAAATGCCTGAATATCGCTGGAAATCCAGCGATATAATCTCACCAATGGCGAAATCCTTGTTGATACGCCCTGGTGGACTCAGCCTGACAATCCACCTTCCATTGGCAGGATGGCTAAGTCAGGTTTTCTTCAGGGGTTAAAATCCGGTGCAAAACGTGGTTAGCGCGGCTTTTGTGATCGCCTGACCCGCCTCGATAATTGTGTTTTTGACGGAATCCATGCGGATTAGGTTGGGAACGCCTACTTTGCATGTCATTAGCGATGTATATCGCTGACATGCAAAGTAGGGTTAAAAAGGCACCTGACTCAAGGAAACTCGCGCTAAAGCATGATCGCGAGTCCTTGTTAATTGTGAGTTGTAAAAAGCGGCGATTTTGCTCTTGATAATATGCCCCAGAATCTTTAGCGGGAGAGGCACAAAAAAAGCAGGTGGAATGGGCTAAGATGGAGGATGTGGTCCAATTCAACATGTCACTAATAGATAAAGGACAGTCAGGGATAACCATTTCAGGGAAACTGGCGAGTATAACCTTTATGGGGAAGCTTTGGTGGGGCTGTGCACCCTCGGCTGGTGAGCTGGGGAGACGGACCCTGGAAGGTTGGGCCAGAGAGACAGGTTGGGTTGGACAGAAAAGGAGGCCATTGACTTTGGTTTTGTTGTGCGATATGCTTATGGCTTTGCCAGGGATTTGCAGAGGAGAGGAGGAGACAGTGTTGTTCTCAATATTGAAGACTTGGATGTTCTTGGGTGCATGTCGGGTATCAGGGATCTTGGGGGCTGGGAGAGCTGAGGAGTGCTCTGGGAGGAAGTTCGGTGGTGTGCTGCAGGTCTCCAGGTCTGACTTCACAGGTCAAAGACAGATCAGAGGGGTCAGGGTAGGCGCATCTTGCTCTGAGTTTATCCAGTAGACAGGTTTTGCCCAGATTGCTAGGAGTCAGCTCTTCGGTCTCAGAACGTGTTGGGGGAGTTTTTCTGCATGAGGATGGGAAGCCGGTGTTGGTGTTCCAGCTCTTAGCAGTATTGCCAAGGCATTGGATCCATGAGGCCGTGATGCACAAGGGTTTGGGACAAAGAGGTGGGTAGGTGGGATTGCAGTGAGGAAAGAAATATCGGTCTGGGTATATGGTCTTCGGACTATTTCCAGTTATAGGGGTGTAGGGAGAGTTCTGAGCCATTGTGTTTGTTGGCAACTGATTGTTTCTGTTTTTCAGGTTCAGTTCCCAGTCTGAAGCAGATGTATTGTCATTTTGGATTGTAGGGCACTCTTTTGTTAAGTGGGCAGAAAGACAGGTGAGAGAGAGCAGCCATGGTGCAAAACTGGGACTTGATGTTAATATGTATACTGCGTGCTGGCATGGCAAGGGGGCATGGGCTAGAGGGAGCTTTTATCATTTTTGAATAAGCTGTTGGTGGGGGGCAGGTGCCCTAATGTGTAGTTGTTACACTTAGTAGAGAATGAACTAGTTGTTGAAAAAAAAGTTGGCTTTGATAAAATCCAAGAAGGAGGATTTGAAGGAGATTTGGCATCAGTGGTCAGGATGCCAAGTGATATGGACAAAGTCTGTTCCCAGGAAGGTCTGGCCTGGGGCCCTTAAGTCAGCAGCTATATACAGGGCCAGGAGAAAACTCAATAAATACATGCATACTTTTTGTAAGGATTTGGGACTTCACAGACTTGAGCATTCTGATTAAAATTATGATTATGTTTAATTTTTCAACGGAGGCGGGCCCACTTGTAGTTCATAGGTATGAAGTTGTGTTTGCTACAGCTTAAACTTGTGTTGGTTAAGGTTTTAAATATTTGTTAGACAGCGTCCGGTGGGGGTGGGTGAAGCAGAAAAAGTTGTATTAGGGCCTTTTTCTGGGTGGCAGTTGGCCAAGAAGTTGGCAAGGTTTACCGAAGCTTATTGTTGTTTACAGCAGCAATCTAGGTTGAAAGGGAATAGATAGACAAGCTCATGCCTGGATGAGACAGGAAGTTAAAGGTTCAATAGGAAGTTTAGTTAGTTAGAGGTTAAAAGTTGTATTGAAGATGGAGAGGAGTTTAAAAGTCTCAGTTGCAATTGATCAGCACTGGAGCAAGTAGATAATTACAGAATTAAGTTGTTGTGGGGGAGGGATATTTACGGGTGGGGATACTTAGCATAGGTGAACAACATTGTATAGTGAGGTTTGTAGTTTTCTACGGTAAAGTCCCAGTTTTGAGTATGTGATGTGCACCTGTTTCAATAAAGTGGCTTTTTTCACACAAACCTGGTGTCAGTGGTCGGTGCTGCTCCACCTCTTCCCCAACTGCCTTATTGTGCTGGCCTGCTGCCTGCTACCTTCTTCTGTGATACCTGGTATGTGTTCTCCAAGGGCTTGTTGGTTTGGCTTGCTCCTGTTTTGAAGCCTCAGGGTCATCAAGGGATTCACCACTGCTGTGGGACTCTGGTCATCGTGAGTCCGGCAACTGCACTTGGCATTCTGCAGTGTGCCTGATCGCCCACTTGTACTGTGCTCAAAATGCACACTAGTTGGGAGATAGATTGGGCACCCTTTTTGTGCTTGCAGTGGACTGTGCCTGATCTCCAGATTGTGCTGTGTTCCAAACGTGCACTTTGTTGGGTGCCCTCCAGATTCCAGCCTTCTCGAGTCTGTGCATGTTGCAGCTGAGAGACACCACGTTCTAATTCGGGGCATCGTCTGGCAGTGCTGGACCCCACCTACCCTTCGGAAGGGAGACTGCCACAGTGCTTCACAAACAACAACAAGGCAGATGACCGCCGCTTCGTGAGAACCGTCTATGAGGCTCTGACACTCAATGGATGGCCTTGGTGGAGTCAAGCACCTGGAGAAGATTCTGTGTACAAAGGAACAGTACTGCCCGAGGGACTCACTAAGGATCTTCCATGCTTGCGCCTGTTGGGCACGACTTGCACTACTACTAGCCAGCCGCATAACTCCAGTGCCTCTGTTTTGTGAGGTCAAACTCAATGTAACCCGGTCGGAGTGACTGCGCATAACCTACGAAAATGCAAATGCTCTACCAACACTCAAAACCATAAAACACTGTGATTTGAAAATATTTTTGTACGCTCATAACCTAAGAAAGGCTTATTTTTACCTGCATTTTAAAGCTTGAATATATGTTGCAAAGTATTTACTGTATTTTTATCGTTTCGGACTCGTTTTAATCAGATAGATATTCCCTATTTTTCTAAACCCTGTGTGGTGTGTTCGTTCTGTTACTGTGTGTGTTTGTGTGTGTGTGTGGCACAAATACTTTTACATTTATAGAAACTGAGGCATCAGTGCCACTAGGTTCTGATTCCAGTCTTGGGCTGGCTAAATACTCCGGGAAGAATTGTCAAATTAACAGCAACACAGTGATCTGCCATCGTGTGGGTGCAAAAAACAAGATGCTGCAAAGAAGCGTGACTTATCTTCCAACCAAGTAGATACCGAGTAAATGGCACTGTACTCTTCGTGAATGTGGACAAACTAGTAAAGCCTGATTAACGGCTTGGTCTCTTAAAGGGCATGCATTAGATATAATACAGAAATTAACTCAGGAATTCAATCGGTATCAATAACAAGAATACCAAAAGAGAGAAATAAGTCTGGTCTTGATAAAGGTGGCCTAAACTTGGGTAATACCACCGAAACGCGTTGATACATTGCACAGACTAAATCTGTTGAACATACTGGCATGCTTGATGGATATTTTACATTAATCAGATGCCTGTTATGATTATCTGTACGGATTAGTTAAATGAACAAAAAAACAAAGGACCCGACATAGATTCGGTACTGGGACCGACCGACCTCCTGTCGGAGGTCCCAACCCAGCACCGAACACTGTTCGGTCCCACTCCTATTCTTTACAATGGGAGCATGCATTCCGACCAGAATGTATGCTCTCATTGTAAAGAGAAGAGGTGCAGTTCATCCCTGCACCCCGTGGCAGGCACCTTAAGGCAGGGACCAACAGGGGGGCACCATAGGTGCCCCCTCGGCCTCCAACCGGAGGCCGTGCACCCATGGGGGCCTTGCTGAGGGACCCCAAAGTCGAGTTCCAACAGCCTTTCTGTGTCGGAAAGGCTGTCACAGAAAGGCTGTCGGAATCCGACATTGTAATCCCTCGGGCGGAAAGTGCCACACTTGGGAATACTGGAGGATTTCCAAATGGCAGACGGGCTCTCCGAGTCAGTCGGAAGCCATTCGGAAATCCAGTTCGGATTCCTTTCTGACCGACTCCATCCAAATGGGTCGGTCGGAAATGAAGCCAAACAGCTGATTACGATGCCGAAGGAACGTCTCCGACCGAGGGTCGGAGCCGTTTACTACGGCATCGCAATCAGCCCCAAAGTGTATTGTTGTATGTGCTTTATCTCTCTTTCTTTCTTTCTTTCTGTCTTTCCCTTTTTAAATGAATTTGGAGTGTTTTTCTATTGTGAATATGATATAAATGTTGAAAATTATTGTTTACAGATCTGCTGTCTCTCGATTATAAATGTTTTTAGATATATGGAATGTAACCAATTGTGTTATGGAATTTTATTCATCTTTGTGTAATTGTATTATGATTTTTCACATTGTGTTGTGACGGTTTGGGTCACATTAGTTTTAATAAATGCGGAATATATTTTTATATTAATTATTTGTTTGGTCTGTGGCGCTTTAATTGAAAGTGGGGTCTTTTTGAATACATAAAGTGTGATTGAGATTGGAATTGCACGATTGGCAAGGTTTGTTCAAGTTTGAAACCAAAGGGATCACTAAATTGATGTTACAAATACTTACATAGTGCCTCTTTTGATAAGCCTGCCTGCTCTGTGCCAAGCTACCGGAGGGTGAGCACAGGTTATCTCAGTTATGTATCTAGCTTACACTGACTAGAGTAATAGTTCCTGGCCTGGGTGCATACCTCAGCCAACAAGGAACCCCATTTCTAACATTCAGTCTGGGCAAAAATAAGGACGTCGGTCCCTGTTAATAAACCATGGAGCCCAAAAGCATCGTTAAAGATCATGCAGTACTTTTAGAATGAAAATTGTCAATGAAATTTCAAATTAATCAAGTATAAAAAATACTTTCAGTCACCTTTTCTCGTCAACACAAAGCGATTCATTTAAACTCCCAACAACATTTACCTATGGGACAACGGGGAATGATAAATTCATGAATTTTCTATGTTAATAGTCTGCATGTGTGTATGCTGCCACATTTGATGAATAAACTACAAGTTGCCGAATGTGGAAGTGTGAGGTTGTCACGGTGTAAACACAAATGGGATGGTGGATCGGAGAAACAAATGCTTCTGCACTGGTTAAGGGTGGAAAAAGCCATCAATTTCTAAACCCTCTGTCTAGTCATCCAGGCCCTTTCCAGTAAATGGCCAAAATATTGATATTAAAAATACTTTTGATACCTTATTATAGACTTTTGAGATCTGCAACAAAAAAGTATATTTACTAGAACTAGGTGCTGATATCAGAGAATGTGGTATGAGTTTCTTATTTCTGGCTCCTAAATTCAGTATAGTGTTGCCAGATAAAATCAAACGACTATCAATATCTTAAATTCAGATCCCTGCTAAACCCTTTTCAATTTCAATATTTTCTTAGTCTCCTCACTTTAAGATTTAACGTCATTCACCTTTCAAACTCTCACCTTCTCAGAAGCAACCTGACTTTTTAACAAAATAATTATGTGCACTATAAAAATGTCATGTCATCAGTCACTCATGATATTTTGCCAAACCAGCAACAGACTAAACAGATAACTCCAAACTCTCCTACAAACCATAAGACTATGGGCCTGATTTAGAGTTTGGCAGACGGGTTACTTGTCCCAAACAAGTCAGCTATCCCATCAGCACGTTTGTGACAGAGTAATCCTTCCATAGAACTCTAAATCAGGCCATATGTCAATTTAGGGCTGAGCACCATCTTCATTAATATATTCATAACACTGAATGGTTTTCGATCAGGTTTCATTCAATTGCTGTTTTCTAAAAGGGCACTAACTTTATTTTATGTTTCAGGGTTAGCAAACTGGCAGAAACACCTCCCGTCTCTGTAGGATACAAACAGATACTTACCAAAGAAGAAACACACATTACAGACATGATCCTTAATCATTTTTTGTTTAGATTCATTAATTTAATACAGTACAAATAAAGCCTTGCTGCAGATTTGCAGTAATCCTTATCCAGTCGGTTGTCCCAGTTTAAGTCATCTGCCCTCTCCATGCACTCTGGTCAACAAAAGATATAGGGGCATATTATCAAGAGAAGTATCGCCGCTTTTTCGGCACATATCGCCGGAAAAGCTGCGAGTTTCCTATCGCACTATTAACAAGGACTCGCTAACAAGCATTAGCGCTTGTTACCTTGAGTTAGCAGCCGTTTTTTTTGCCACTTTGCATGTCAGCGATATTTATCGCTAATGACATGCAAAGTGGGCGTTCTTTCACACAACTCCATGACAAACACTCGCTAAGACAGCTTCGGGATATTAACAAGGCTGCACCGGACCCGCGATGCGAGAATGAAAGCCGTGCTAAGCCCCCTTTATCGCAGGTTTTTAACTCCTGCTAAAAATACGACCTAGCCATCTTTCATACGGGAGGTGGATTGCAAGGCTAAGTCCAAACCTGCCTATTAGCAAGGTTTTCAGTATCGCAGGAAAATTATCGCTTGTTTTCTCATGATAAAGCATGTTCTCACGGCTATGGTTGGATTTCATATTGCCTTGGAGCAAAGCGTTGTTAATACTGCGCTACCACGGCGATGAAATCCAGCGATAGCCAGCGATAATAAAAAACGCGCTAAGCGCGCTTTGCGATAATTATCGCCATCTGTTGATAATATGCCCCTTAGGCTTTAGCTTCTGCAGCACAGAATCCTGGGAGGACTAGAGCCTCAGCAGACTGAAAATCAGGGTGGTGGAGGCAGAAGGACAATTTTTCTCCGTTTTCCTGCCCCCTCAGTCTGCTGCCCTGTGGGGGGCCGCACATTTGCAGGAGCACAGTCTCATCAATTGCCTGAATGAGGGGTCCGAACAATTGGGCCCAGCCAATTCCCGAAGGTGGATGTGAGGCTGTAGAGGATGTGCCTTTAGGCTTAGTGGCTAATGCTGAAAGGCCTGGAGGGGGCCCAGAGCTTGTTATGATGGGGAGGCACAATGGACCCTGCATTTGTTGCTGGTGGGCCATTAGGTGAAGTGTTTGGATGACAATACTACCTAACAACCCGTCCTCCCAGTTGAGCCCCCAATTCCTGGCCCTCCTTTGGTCCTCAGTGCCATGATGGACTCTACCAGGTTGGTGAGGGATGCCCTGGCGGGGCAACTGGGAGGAAACTTGTCGCAGTCCCACAGGGAACATCCTGATTATGTGACAGATGCCCCCCCCCAGTCCCCCTGATATGTTGGATCTCATCCTTAATGTACTAAACAGGACCAGAGAGGTGTTGGAGGGCGAAATAGACAAGGTGACTAGGGACCTGGGCATCTTCAAAGATGACCATCGGAAATTGGTAGGCAAGGTCAAAGGCAATTCGGAAACCATCGATGAAGTATGACCACTTGTCAGTGTTTTGAAAACTCGTGTACAGGGATTGAGCAGGAGAGTAGAGATATTAGACAGGAGGGTGGAAGATGTGGATGGTCACAGCTACTTCAACAACATACGAGTGGTAGGACTGCTCGGAAGAGTTGAGGGGAAGGACATGGTGGCCTATTTTATTTAGAAAACTGGCTAATGGCAGCAGTGGTGCCTCTTGCACTGGAAATGGGCACACAGAGTGCCAGCCGGCCCTCTCTGCCATATGTGCCGCCAATGCCAGTGGGGCACGATTGTAACATTACCGGGAGAGGGATCTTATCCTCTAGAAGGTGTGAATAGAGGTCAACATCCAAGTGGAAAACATGGCAGTTGCTGTCTTCCCTCACTACACATTGGCAGTCCAGCAATGGCGATCCTCCTTTCTGGCAGTCAAGAAGGAGCTACAGGAGACAGGACTCTGCTATGCTCTTCTGTTCCCGGCCCACTTGAAGGTGCTTGTTAGAGATAAGGAACTGTTTTTTAAGAACCCTTCAAAGCATGTTTGAAAAATATAAAGCAGGAATGGATGCCAGAGACTGTAGTCACCTGCCTCTCCTAAAGTTGCATATGCGGAGGAGACAGGGCGCAGACCAAGTGACAAGACCCTCCACATCACATTCTGCCCAGGAGAAAGCAGCCTCCAACGATGTGGCGACCACCTTCAATACCCTGACATGATGTAGCTCCTCAGAACTACGTATGGACTCAGCATCGGAATACTCGGACTCAGCCTCCTCCCAAGGGTACCTTTTTGGGGGCCCTCAGATAATGCCCAACAAGCAATCGATCTTTAAGCCAATACGTATCTGTTTGGGCAAGACCTTGCCGATACAAGTGACGGGTCCTGCAGGCTGAACATGGATCTCGCTGGCTCCCTCACATTTCCAGATGAACAGTGAACAGGGAGTAGCAAACACCTGTAGGGGATTTTTTCCTTAACTTTGTCCTGCTAAGGGCGCAAGGAGCTAGAGACAATGCACAGATGGGGCTTCAGAAGCCAAACCCCTGCAAACCATCGCCATTGCTATGGCCATGGGTGTGTCTTTCTGGACTTTGCTTTTATTCTGGTTGTGCAATAATGGGAGGTCAGCCATTGCTGATCTGCCTTGGGGGGAGGAAGTTGGGATTGCTAAGGTTTTTTCATACAGTCAGTGTAACTGGGGTGAAAGAGACACTGATGCACATGGTATGGTATAATGGCACCGTGGCCCTACTGACAAGAAAAGCAGAATGTGGAAAGGCACACATGTGGGGGAAAGGGGTACACAGATCTGACACTTGTTACAATGGCGATCAGGTTCACAAAATAGACTTTCTTTTCTTGGAACGTAAGAGGGATGCAATCCATTGGTAAAAGATACAAAATCCTAGCGTCCCCTAAGTGAAGGGGGAGGAAGCAGTGTTCCTACAAGAGAATCACCTAGTGGTGGATATAGTGACCCAAATGCAATGGAGGTAGAGGGATCATATTTAAGCAACTAATTACTCAGCATTCTCCTGACGAGTCCTGATCTGAGAGGGACAGGGAACGCCATTGGTGGTCATGAACACTTACATAAATAGGGAGGTCTGAAATGTCTTCCTGTTTGGAAGACTGGCTGGGTTGCTGATTATGCTGGGAAGTATTTATGCCCCAAATGCACAACAGATGCAGTTCTTTCAATCCCTGACCCCCATGCTCTTATTTGAATGAAGACACCTCACTACTCCTTACTACAACTACGTGCCTCCTCTGCCTCATTCCCCAAAAGTAATAGCAGTGCAGTTCTTTGGGGAACGGATGAGCATTTGGGACTTGCGAGATCCTTTGATTTTGAGGAATGTGAGGCGGAGAGAATATCCGTACTATTCTTTACCTTATGATGTCCATATCCACCTAGACAAAATATTATGCTTCCCGAGCTTACAGTACAGCTGACACACAAGGATTCTTTGGCATGCACACTGTTGGACCACAACCCGATGCTTATGGCCCAGAGTTGGGGGGATGAGCCTCGCCAATACCCACTTGAAGACTTTTAGTTTCTTTCCTTTTTGAAGCCAACTTAAGGGGCCCACTGAGGGACGGGATTTTCCAGAACAATAGGCACATGGCATCCAACAGCAACATTGAATGGGATGCTGTAAGGCTTTGGTAAGGGGATATTGCCTAGGCCAAATGGTGGGGGTCATGAAGCCTCTCCACATGGACCTGTCTCAGCTGGAAGATGAGATTCGCCAGCTGAAGATTGAGGGGCTAGGGAATGCGCTAATCTGACACTGGCTCACAGTGGTCAGGGAGTCACACACCAGCACACTTGATTGGCTCTGGGCCATTGATAGATGTGAATACATATCCACAGCCTATATGGAAGGTGGCAGGGTCAGAGACTTATCTCATGGTTGACATGATCAGAGGAGAGGGCAAAGCCCATCACAAAGATCACCATGGGGAAAAAAGCTTATGCCCAACAAGATATTCATGAAGTATTTGCTCTGAACTATAATGAGCTATATGGGACATGCAACAAGATGCATGAGGGGATGACTGATGTTAGGTCGAAACTCCCACGGCTATCAGCGGAAGATAGGGAGAAGCTGGTGGACCCATCATGGGGCCAGAAATTTGGGGCACCATAGAGTAGCAGGCAGGAGGCAAATCACCGGGTTCAGACGGATTACCGGTGGAGGTTTATCAGACCGACTCCTCCATACTAGTTCTACGGTTGGTGAAGATGTGTAAGGAGGCCTTTGAACTGGGGCGATTGACAGGAACCACCAGGAAGGCTATCATAGTCTCCATTCTTAAGCCATTTGTGAGGAACTGGATGTAGGATCTTATAGACCCCTCTCAATACTTAATCTGGACTACAAAAAACTCACCAAGGTGCTGGCCACCAGACTGTAGCCCAACCTAGGTCCTCTGATCCACGATGACCAGAATGGTTTTATCCCCCAGCGAAACACCTCATACAAAATAAGATGCCTGCACCGTATTCTGGACTAAATGCTGACAGCGCCCAAGCACGATAATCCTGTCCTTTGATATCTGCAAGGCATTTGATACTCTGCAATGGGACTATCTGCATGCGATAAGTGCCAAGATGTCCTTGGGTCGGGAGTGAGATAAATAGGACTTCCTCCTTATGTGGCTGCTTGTGCATAGGTGTGCATGGGTTGATGGGTCTGAGAACCCTTCTGTTGGAAAATGGCCCTTTCTACAGGATCAACCCTAAACCTTTTGCCTTCCTCCTCCTATGTTTTGTTGTATTTGTTTTTGTTGGCCTTAAGACCCTCAGCACTTTACCACTGCATCCACTGCTAAAGTGTATGTGCTCTTTCCCTAAAACAGGGTAACGTTGTCTCATACCCAATTGGCATATTTAGTTTACTTATAAGTCCCTAATAAAGTTCACTGCATGTACCCATTGCCTTTAAAACAGATGCTACTAATCGGCTTGCAGCACTGATTGTGCCACACACTTAAGTAGCCCTTTAAAACATCTCAGGCCTGCCATTGGAAAACCTGAGTGTGCAGCCACACTGTCATTTCGAACCGGCAAAATAAACCTTTTGCCATGACCAAACCTTCCCTTTGTACATACATAAGCTGCCCCTAAGGTAGACCCTGGACAACCCAGAGGGCAGGGTGCAATGTATCTAAAGGGCAGGCCCTGTACTTTAAAGTTTTACATGTCCTGGTAGTGAAAAATGCTTAAATTAATTTTTCACTACTGCTAGGCCTATATCTCCCATAAGATAACATTGGGATTACCTTATTACATTTTCTAAGAGTAATTTTGAAATGGGAAGATATAAATGATTCAAGTCTAAATTTATGGTGAACTTAATGCAAATTAGGTTTTAAAATTGCAATTCTGAAAATGCCACTTTTAGAAAGCTGGCATATTCTTACTTTAGGCATTTGGTGCCTGCTGCCTGTCTCTGGTCACATGTCTGAGGTGGGTGACAGCTGGGATGTGTGTATTCCCCCTAGACAGCCACACACAATGGGATCTTAGATGTGACTTGATGGGCCATCCTGGCAGGATGGGAGGGAGAAGCCGGACCCAGCCTCACTTACACCTGAATAGGCTGTGTCCTGTCCCCACACAAAGGACCGCATAACCCCATGAGTCTGGAGCCAGGGCATGAAGGGCAGGGCCTCTGTACACTTCAAATACCTGTCTTTGAAGTCTCCTTGACTTTAAAGGCACCACTGGGTATAAGTACTGGACCTCAGACACCACCACTTCAGTACACTGCAGGACCTGTGAATACTCTGCCAGGAAGAAGGACTGCTGTGCTGCTGAAGGACTGCCTCTCTGCTGGACTGCTGCTTTAATGGACTCCTGCTTTGCTGTGCTGATCTGCTGGCCTGCTGCCCTCCTGCCTGGAGGAGAAGGACTGGATCTGCCTCACTTTACACCAGAACACAGAGTGACTCCAAAGTCTAGCTGGCTGGTTCCTAATCTGAAATCTCCGGGACATAAAAGACTTCAGCTCCTGAACTCTGCCATTTGTGAGTCTACCCTGCTAAGTGGTGCCGCCCCAGTCCTGGATCCTTAGAAGTGGGCCTGAGGTGCTTGCCAGGGCAACCAACATATCTTCTCTGCTGATTGAAGTAACCTTGAGCAGAACTGATGCATTTCCTCAGCTGAGCAGAGTATCCCTGAGCAGAACCGACGAATCGCTGTTGTTGCGTGGATTGGACCTGTCGCAAAAGACCTGCATCGCCGCAGCCTCCCACATCTGGGACTGCCGCAATTCCTTTGAAACTGCCACTGTGTGACACTTTTCCCAGTGCAAGCTCCTCGCCACTCTCATCGACGGCAGCCAGGGTGATGGAACTCCGCATCGCAGCTGCACCGCTCATCGGAATTGAAAAATCGCCTCTGCTGCACATCTCTTACTCAACACCGAACTTCACATCGTATGCCCCGACTAACGGATTCTTCACACATCAGGACCTCGCACCGCAGCCTTGTCACATCTCAGATCCGATGCATCGCCTCGGCTGCGCGATGCATCTTCGACACAGATCCACGCAGTGCTCCGCAACCAGGATTTAGGTATTTTGTGCAGCGGGCCTTACTGGGTCAATATCGCCAGTTCTACTAACTGGATTTTTGTCCTTTTGGTCTTGTTTTATTTATTACATTAAACTCTATTTTACTAACCTGGTAGTCTTTTTGTGTGGTGTTTATGCTGTTTTGCTGTTTGAAGTGTTGCACAAATACTCTACACATTGGGGGATATTCACAAGAACGTGCGCTAAACATCCCCAAAAAATGTTAACGCAACTTTACACATCGCAGTCTATCGCGGGAAAATAACCCAGTGTTAACGTGGAATTCACAACACGGCGGTACCATGCGATAGTTTGCCGAAAACGCGGTCAATGTCCGCGATACAACCACCGCGACGGAGATAAAAACACAAACCCCAACACAAAAAAACGTGCGATGAGCCCATTCGCGATGAGGAAAGCAGCGATAAGCAGCGCCAGGCCCGCGACACACACACAGCAGGTGGGAATAAGCACAACAAAAGAAGGAAAAAGGAAGAAACAGAAAACAACAGCGAAGCACAATGGAGGCAGCCGGAGCTAGTACACAACCCCACAAGCCCCATTGGCAACAAAACATTGTACATGGCAGTCCATCGTGGACAAGGTGAATGCAGCCGGAGAGCGGAGGAGGACAAGGGAAGAAAACCAGAATAGCTGGAATGATGCAAAACGCAAAAACAAGCAGAAACACGCCAACAACCAGAAGGCAGCAATGCACACCGGAGGTGGGAGTCCAGCGCCACACCAGGAGCTGGATGACATGGAGGAAATGGTGTCCACCACATCAGTCTGGAGATGGTGGCAGGAGTCGGGGACTGGAAACTGCTCAAAATCAACAGACACAACAGCAACAGGGAGAGGAACAACCAGGGACTGGGGGGACGGGGGGAGATGGGCACAATGGCACACATGCACAATTAAGCACAGCACAACTGCAGACAAACCATGCCCAAGAGTAACAACACCAACTAAGAGCACAAGTCACACAACTCGGCAATATCACACCACTGAACAAGCACAGAAGTGAAAACCACACTGCCTGAAAGGAAGAAAGGTGAGCCAAATCAGAGCTGAAGGGCCATCTCACACACAATGCAGCACACACACATAGGAAGCAGAGCACCCCAACATCGAACACAATGTGGTACAAACAGCAACATTTGCACAACCGAACACAGGACACAAGTGCACCTGCTTGTGGCTGGGAAATGACCATACGCATCTAGCAAAGCACGAAACAGGGGCATGATAATGCACAAACACCAACCCACAGCCCTGATGGGGTAGCAATGCATGTATGGCAGGGACCCAGATAGGCTGTGACACACACATTTGCATACATATCAAGTTGGAGACAAGTGAAGGTGTGGAAACTCCATCAACAATTGCATGTCAGTACGACCAAGAGAAGTGCCACAACATGCAGACCAATGCAGCAGCATGTCCGAATGAGGAACGTTGGAAAGCGCCCATGTCCACCCCGGGGGAGTCTATCACCCACACAAGTCAGTGCCAACGCGCGTTGGTTGTCCGCGCATGTATCCGGAGTCCAGGCCAATGCAGCCATGTCCACTTTCGTCTTGGGACATGTGACCAGATCCCCAACATGCAACCAGGCGCCGGGAGACGTGCAATGGGTCACATTCAGTTGTGGATGCAGGTACGTTGTCACTCGTCCATGAACGCGAGTGCAGCAGCGTAGGCCAACATTTCCAACATGAGCTCGCTGTCCACTACATCTAACATGTCGGCGACGTAACCCATCAGCTGTCCCGGACAGATGTGCTGACTCCAACCCCTGGCCCCAATTGGCACTAAAGCCCAATAGGGGAGCGGCTCAATGTGGTCACTGCACACGACGACTCGTGCAATCTCCCAGGTCCAGTTGCCAGCATGCATGCCAATCATCCAGGCATGCCATAAACGGGCATCACGGTGACACTCTTGGTCGTGGGCCAACATGGGGCACACACACATGTCGAAATCCAGGTCAGCTACCGTTACGTTGGAAAGGCAGACATCCATGGTCCACTCAAATATGCACGAGCGACAATGCAACACAGGCTGAATGCAGGTGATGTTGGCAAGGCGGAAGCTTAGCCGGTAACTGATCCGCAGCACTGCCAATGGCAGTGCCCCCAGTACATGCAGCAGACGTGCATGGTACCAGTCCACGTGACTGGAGTTGTGCATGTGTCCGGGATGGTCTGCCATTGCGTCAGTGGCTCTGCTTGAAGCGGCACTGTGCTGACCCGTGCCAGTCCTGTGGATGAAATGGCACAGCTCGGATCAATGAGCAGTGTCTGTGTGCAATGGGTGCAGGCCTAGGGTGGGGTGGGAGTACGTGTGAAGGCCATTTCACGCACGCTAACTACGACCAAGGCCTTCTGTGAGTGGGATGTGTACACGTTGGTCTCACGTCGGGCAGTGCGTAGTGTGGGAGTCGCCAGCAAATGCTATCGTATCTGTCAGGGGGTGCTGGGCACATGCAAGTCCCAGCTCGGAGCTGCAGATGTGCTACCGCCTGATAGTTCAGACAAAGGACCTTTCATCCCTACAGTAACTTTACCATCTGCTTGCATGCAGGAGATGTACAGAGGCCTGTCGTGGGTGGGGTGGGATGTCTGCAACCCAGGAAATCATGGATGATATGCCGAGTACGTGGCACATGAGCGGCCTCACTGTGTGTTACGTTGCCTCACAGCTGCTCCTCCCTCCCACGAGCCCCCACACTTGTGTGCACTGCGCGGTCGTATCACATGCACTCCTACGGCACACCATTGTCATGCCTGTCTGCGCATGTCCCCCGGCATGCCAACAACACCGTGAAGCTGGCCGTTGAGGGTATGCGGCCACGTGAGTGTAGGCCAATGGTCCGGACAGGGCGGACACAGGTGTACAGTCCATGGCTGGCTGTGATCGCGCTGCGATTGAGGCTAGGCATCTGACTTATGGAGCCGCAGGACTGATACACATAACACTTGGCATGCATGAGCCAAGACCCCGAGCGGTCTTGCGCTCCTACATTTCCCCGTACATGCGGGCCCGCCCTCCGGGTGCATGCCACATTGCAACATCGACTACTGTAGCCCTGGTGGCGACAAAACTCCAACACAGAGACACGCTTACCGCACTTCCTGCTCAAGGCCAGACCAGAGCCACGCCCTGATCCCCCTGCCGAATCAGCACACCCCGGCGCTGACCTGACGTACGCCGGACAAGCACACGCCGCTTGTGCATGCAGGGGGGGGCGGGCGGGCGATGCTACATGTCCAAGGTCTTGACACTGGTGAGGTGACATGGTATCGTCCGCTGAAGACAGCACACTGTGATGTTGCAGGGCTCGGGCCCATCATGCTGACATGATGACCACACGGACACACTTGCTTAGATGGTGTGAATGGATACGGGCACGTGCGCCCGGCCACTTTTATTAGCAGGCTCACATGTCGAGTGACACTTGTGTTGGATGTGTGTGGGGTGTGAGTACACCAGCCTTCATGGAGTGCCTGGTGCAGTCAAAATATGACAACAGTGTACATCGTTAAGGACACAACCATTCAACCATAAAGGCTCCATGACTTGAGCTGCACAGAGTCAGTGGCCCCGGATGCACAGCATCCTGCACAGGCCTACCGCCACGGGCCGCTGATTTGCGGTGCACTGGGGCAGGGTCACGAGAGCAGAGCAGGTTCTCGTAGATGATAAAGGGGGTTGTCGTGGAGTGTCTCAGTGGACAGTGGAAGGTGTACCCCCAGGGCATGATGCAGAGGGCAGAACCACACAGAAACAGTCACTATGATGGAGATGAATGGAACAGACACATGTCGAACACCAAGTCCGTCCCAGCCAGATGATGATGCAGACAACCCCCAGGCCATGGACTCAGACGCCACCAAAGTCCAACCAGATAGTGCCCATGACTCATTGCACACAGAGTTAGTGGCACCAGTGCTGATAGGGGATGCCGCCTGCGATGAGGCGTGTCCAATGGTGTGGACTCCTCCATATCTTACGCAAATCACAGTTCAACATGTGTGACCTACTGGACCGCAGTGTAGGCCTGAGGCAGCAGTCAGCAGGGGCCCTCATCCGAGTGTCGCCGGCTTACGTTGGATGGTCCCACCGGCCTGCATAGTTCAGGTTCAGTGGCACCACATGT
Organism: Calotriton arnoldi; assembly: GCA_963921515.1. NCBI lineage: Eukaryota > Metazoa > Chordata > Amphibia > Caudata > Salamandridae > Calotriton > Calotriton arnoldi. The sequence continues at coordinate 307,197 of CAWUFW010006505.1, read as the reverse complement.
GAGAAGTTGGCCTGGCATATGCTGTCCACTGATTATAGTGGGCACCTTGCACCAGTCCAAACAACCCCTTATTGGAGATAGGTTAAAGACAACCTTATTGAAAGCTATCCTAGTGGTAGCTATGGAGAGCAGCCTTCAGGCTAAGTCTTGAAGGAATGTAAAGCAGCTTGTTTTACCAGTCTATAATCTCTTGAGTGACCAAATGAAAGAGCACCACACCAGGTATATATTCAAAATATATGTATTTATTGCTAAACACACCCCTCTAGTCTCTTTATGAGGCTAGAGTTCGAAGTACATAAGTTATAAGTTATCAAATCACAGTAATAGCACAAATACACGTTTGGGCCCTAGGGGCGTACCAAACCATATACCAATAAAGTGGTATGCGAACCACGACTGAACTAGACACTAGGCCTAGAGCCTCTAGAAGTGCTTGGACCACAAGGAACCACCCAAGGTAGTGACACAGGGGACCCACGGGAGACGCGTGCAGTGTAAATACACAACCGCGATACGCCGTTAACTTCTATGGAGAAAGTCGGGATCGGGAAAATAGAGGAAAGGGACACTTAGAAGAGGACTAGGACAAAACCCTTTGAGATCTAGGACTTTGAAGAGTCTCTACCCACGGGAGCACCGTAGTACTTGTGTTACCTCACCCAGGGAAGCCGGGTGCATAGGTGCCTTTCGGGGTCGGGTTTCGTCGTCGATTCGAATGGCGATCTGCTGCAAAGTGCTGCTGGCGGCCAAGAGAAAAGTGTCCGGGTGGATCCAAGAGTGGATCGGAGTTCTGAAGAACCTGAAAGCAGAGGGGACAGAGTCTGGGTCACTAGCCAGTGACCAGGAAGGCGATGGACAGATGCCCACCGATGGCGAGTGCTTCAGGTGCGTTGACGGTCGTCTTGACTCTTCAGCCACGAGGTCCAGGAGACGTTGTCGGCGACCAGGAGCAGGATTCGGGCTGGTACACGATGTCTGTCGAGTGCTAAGGTGTCGGCGACCGGATTGGACCCAACAAGCCTTGGCAACGGCAAGTCTCGAGGAAGATGTAGATCGTCGATGGTGCAGACCAGCAAGGTCTGTGGAACTCACCCAGTGTAGGTAAGTGAGGGCAGGCCTGGAGCAACCAGGATGCCAAGTAAGAAAAGGATTGGCCTTCGTTAAGGGCTACTAGCCAACGGGCTAGCGACCGCAAAGGAGCCTCGTGACGCCGCACGTGGAGCTGGCTTACAGGACACTCGTGGAGTGGGGGCCAGTGATCTTCGGTGCAGGTGGTGCTGGAGGCTAGGGCTACTCGGAGCCCAAAGCACGACTTCTTGGGAGACCCAGAAGATGGTGCACTTGCAAATGTGCTCAGTGTCCAGGGGTCACGGTCTCAAGTCACCCACGATAGCCACGGGCCTCAGCTTTGCTGGGGACTCAGGGTAGCCTCGGGGAAGTCTGAGAATCCACCTCTGGTGATGCGATGACTTCGGCGTCCGACGGGAGCTTCAGAAATGCGAACCGGACAGATGCTTCTTTGGTGCCTGCCAAGCAGGGGAGTCACTCCTTGACCCCAAGGGAGATTCTTCAGTCCTCTAATCTTGTAGTAGAGCGTCGAAGGTCCAGGATTCTGTGTCAGAGTTTCGTCCAGGGATAATCTAAAGTCCTAAGGACTGGGTTCCTATCTTTATACTAAAGATAGGGGTTGGACTACTCTGTGGCCCCACCTATGGGTGGGTCAGGGCAGAGGGGTGGCTACACCCCTTTCCCTTTGTCCAGTTCGCGCCAAAGCAGGGGCTGGAAGCCCCTGATCCGGTTTGAACTGGGGTATGCACAGGGACACCAAATGTGCCCCCAGTGCAGGACTTCAAAGCACCCGAAAGTGCTCCCGCCCAGCCCCAATACACATTATCCTGTCTGGGGAGGTGGTCACACCTCCCTGGGACAGGAAACCTATTGTCCAGGCCTCCCCTGCCGGAGTTTCGTCCAGCAGCAGGAGGCCAGACTCGTGTCTGTGGCAGCAGCATCCATTTTGTGATGCCAGGGCTCTGGAGAGAAGTTACCGGGTTAGTCAGGGTTAACATGTCTTTCCCTCTAGAAGGGTGGAATGCTACCCCCGCCGCCAGAATTGGCGGGGGGTAGTATTCCAAGATGTTTGACACCAAACACGACATGTTTAGGTGCAGCCATTCCAAAGTTAGCATTTTACCGCGAGGATATAATGCGCTTAAGAGTATATGGTCAGGCTGCACTACAAACAGCATCAGAGATGGTCTCCGAACGCTGCAGAGGGGCCCTGCTCACGCAGGGGCACCCTCTCACATAGGAACCACGCACTCTGCCTTTAGGATTGATAAGGCCTGCCTTAGGAGTGACTTATAGGTTTATATGTGTGTATGTATTTCGTGATATAGGTAACCTATATCACAGTAAGGGGTGCATGCACCACCTTACCCAGGCTGCAGTAGCAGACCTGTGGTGTCAGTTTGGATGGCCTTCCAGGGGTGGCATAAGACATGCTGCAGCCCCTGGCAGGCCTCTGAGGTACCTATGCCCTTGGTACATAGTATACCATATACTAGGGACTTATAAGGGCACTCCAGATCCCAATCAGTGATGTGCCTAAGGCACATGGAAACCATTTTAGAGAAGAAGCAGCTAGGCTGGGGTTCTGATTAGCAGGGCCCCAGCCAGACTAATGTCGAAAAACAGTGAAGCATCAGCAAAAAGTGGGGGTACCCATGTGAAGCAGATCCTACTCTCCTACACAACCCCCGCAAACGTAGGGACATTAAACTAACCTTGCCCAGTTAAGTCTTCATGTTCTAAGTGGAAATACCTAGAGAGTCCATCTGCATTCGCATGGTTACTCCCAGGCCTATGTTCCACTGTAAAGTCCATCCCCTGTAGGGAAATGGACCACCTAAGCAGTTTGGGGTTTTCACCCTTCATTTGTTTTAGCCATAAGAGGGGCTTATGGTCTGTCTGAACCAGGAAGTGGGTACCAAACAAGTATGGCCTCAACTTCTTCAGAGCCCAGACCACAGCAAAGGCCTCCCTCTCTATGGCTGACCAACGTTTCTCTCTAGGGGTCAGCCTTCTGCTAATGAAAGCTACTGGCTGATCCTGACCTTCTTCATTCAATTGTGACAGTACAGCCCCTACCCCCAATTCAGATGCATCAGTTTGAACAATGAACTTCTTGGAGTAATCAGGACTCTGCAGAATTGGAGCAGTGCACATGGCCTGCTTGAGGTCATCAAATGCCTTTTGACAGCTAGCTGTCCACTGAACCTTTTTGGGCATTTTCTTAGAAGTTAAGTCATTCAGGGGTGTCACTATTGATCCATACCCCTTGACAAATCTCCTATAGTACCCAGTCAGGCCTAAGAAGGCTCTCACCTGAGTCTGGGTAGTGGGAGCAGTCCAGTCCATGATGGTCTGGATCTTGCTCTGCAAAGGTTGAACCTGGCCTCCACCCACAAGGTGGCCCAGGTACACAACCTGACTCTGCCCTATCTGGCACTTAGTGGCCTTGATAGTCAGGCCTGCCTTTTGCAGGGCCTGTAAAACATTCCTGAGGTGGACCAGGTGATCCTCCCAGGTGGAGCTAAAGACAGCAATATCATCTAGATATGCTGCACTATAGGCTTCCAGACCTGTGAGAACTGTATTCACCAACCTCTGGAAAGTGGCAGGTGCATTCTTCAGACCAAAGGGCATTACCACAAATTGATAATGCCCACTAGGGGTTGAGAATGCTGTTTTGGGCTTTGCAGTATCAGCAGGTTACACAGGAGCGACAAAACTCCTTACTGTCTTCAGACATGTGGGGCCAGTGAAAGTGAGTGACAATTCTGTCCCAAGTCTTGTTCTGGCCCAGGTGACCTGCTAAGGGAATATCATGGGCTAGGGTCAATAGGAAGCCCCTGAACGTCAAAGGTATTACCAACCTCCTGGTAGCACCAGGCTTGGGGTCTCTACTCTCTGAGTACAGGAGTCCATCATCCCAATACACGGTATGGGGACCACTAGCTTTCCCAGCAGCCTCAGCAGCAGCTTGCTGTCTGAGGGGTTCAAGGGAGGGGCAGCTCTGCTGCTCCTGGCTCAGATCTGCCCTAGAAGGTCCCCCTGTCCCCAAGAACTCAACCTGGTCAGGTTCAAGTTCCTCTGGGACAGTTCCTTCTTCAGGGCTGAGATCATCCCCCTCAAGGGACTGATCTTCCTCCTGAGCCAAGGGGAAGGCACTGCCTTAACCCTACTACTCCTCCTCTTGGAAGGCACTTGGTCCATTCTTCCAGAATCCAAGGCCTGTTCAGTACTAGACATTTTGGCTTGTGACCTGGTCACAGCAAACACATCTGCAGGGATCCCCAGCATTTCTGCATGGGTCCTGAGCTCCACTTCTGCCCAAGCAGAAGTCTCTAAGTCATTGCCAAGCAAGCATTCGACTGGTAGGTTTGCACTTACCACAACCTTCTTAAGGCCAGTTACCCCTCCCCAGGAGAAGTTAACAACTGCCAGAGTATGGTCGGTTCTGACATTGCTAGCATTGGTCACTTGGTACATCTCACCAAGCATAACTTGCCCAGGAAGCACAAGGTCTTGTGTCACCATTGTGACACTTGCCCCTGTGTCCCTAAATGCCAAAGCCTCACGTCCATTTATTAAAGGCTGTTGTCTGTACTTGCCCAGATTACTGGGACTCATAGAGGAGGGCACATCCATGCCTCCATCACAGACTAACACAGCCTGAGTCAGTTCTCTGACTAGGTCAGAGCCCAACTCAGTACCCAGGGTGAACCCTACTAAACCCTTGGCTGGAGCACTCCCACCAACTGTACTAGGGGGAACAGGTGCCTTAGGGGCATTGGTGGGTGCTGGACTGGAGTCTTTGGACTTGGTGCAATCACTGGTCCAGTGGGTCTTTTGCTTACAGACCTTGCACCATGGTTTTCTTTGGCCTTTCCCTTTGGTAGACTGTGAATCCCCACCAGAAGAAGATTTTTGGGGGCCTGATGAAGACTTTTGATCTTTACCCTTCTCCCCACCCTTTTCAGAGTTCTTAGCATCTTGCTTCTTGGTTTCCCCACCTTGGTTCTGTACCTTCTGCTTCACCCTGGTTCTGACCCATTTGTCTGCCTTCTTTCCCAATTCTTGGGGAGAGGTCAGATCAGAGTCTACCAGGTATTGATGCAACAGCTGATTTTGACAGTTATTAAGAATCTGCTCCCTCATTATCAGATTGTACAATCCTGAGAAGTCACACACCTTACTGCCCATCAACCAGCCTTCCAGAGCCTTGGCAGAACAATCCACATAGTCTACCCAGTCTTGAGTCTGTGCTTTTTGGGTATCTCTGAACTTCAACCTGTACTGTTCAGTGGTTAGGCCAAACCCATCAATAAGAGCACTCTTCAAGACCTTGTAATTATCAGCATCCTCCTCTCTAACAGTGAGGAGCTTATCTCTACCTTTGTCAGCAAAGGAGAGCCACAAGATTGCTGCCCACTGCTCCTGAGGGACCTTCTGTACCTTACAGGCCCTCTCTAGAGCAGTTATCCACTTGTGGATGTCATCCCCATTCTGATAGGGAGGGACAATCTTGCTCAGGTTCCTATGGTCATAGGACCTTTCCCTATCTCTAGGGATATGGCTGCCACCATGGGACTCTAGTCCCAACTTTCTTCTCTCTCTAAAGAGATCTAGGGACTCACTGTCTATGGCTAGTTGCTTCTTTTTGAGTTCAAGCTGAGCTTCCTCATATTGAACCAGCCTCTTTCTTCTCTCATGAGAGGATTCCCTCCTATGAGATGAGACAGAGCTCCCTATTGAGGTGCCAGAGTGGTTAGACTCCTGAGAAGAAGATCTAGACCTTCTGGGCACACTCACAATCCTTCCTGGGGGGACAAAGGGAGCATCATTCTGATCCTCCTCTTCCTCTTCCTCAGGAGGGGTTGGATTATCCAGGTCAGGGCCATTGTCGCCCTCCTGGCCAGTTTCAGAGGGGGGCTGGGGGTACTGGTACCCCTGGTCCCATCCTCATCTTCTGCCCCACCCTCAGCTCCTACCCCTTCAGTCCCCAAGGGCTTACTAAGGTCATAAGCCACCAACAACTCCTTGAGGTGTTGGGTGGTGGGGCTTTGGCCTGTCCTTATTTTTCTCAAGTTGCATAAAGCTCTCAATTCCAAGAATGGGAGTGTATCATACTTGGAGGGTGGAAGCTCAATGGCTTCCTGCAAGGATTCTTTGGATCCTGCCCTTAAAGACATTACTAGTGTGGTGTGGTGTATGCACTACCTACTCTAGTGTGGCCTACTAAACTCTCTTGAGTTGTAGAAAGGGTTGTGCTATCCCTTAACACACAACTCTAAGTTCAGTAGAACTTACTGTTATTCTAAGCTTAAATTATATGTACCTTAGGTACCTTTAGTGGTTTTCAGTTGATCAATTCAATTGAGATTATCTGGTAAAACAATAGCAAGCTGGAATCCCACACGCTGCACACCAATGTGAGAAGTTGGCCTGGCATATGCTGTCCACTGATTATAGTGGGCACCTTGCACCAGTCCAAACAACCCCTTATTGGAGATAGGTTAAAGACAACCTTATTGAAAGCTATCCTAGTGGTAGCTATGGAGAGCAGCCTTCAGGCTAAGTCTTGAAGGAATGTAAAGCAGCTTGTTTTACCAGTCTATAATCTCTTGAGTGACCAAATGAAAGAGCACCACACCAGGTATATATTCAAAATATATGTATTTATTGCTAAACACACCCCTCTAGTCTCTTTATGAGGCTAGAGTTCGAAATACATAAGTTATAAGTTATCAAATCACAGTAATAGCACAAATACACGTTTGGGCCCTAGGGGCGTACCAAACCATATACCAATAAAGTGGTATGCGAACCACGACTGAACTAGACACTAGGCCTAGAGCCTCTAGAAGTGCTTGGACCACAAGGAACCACCCAAGGTAGTGACACAGGGGACCCACGGGAGACGCGTGCAGTGTAAATACACAACCGCGATACGCCGTTAACTTCTATGGAGAAAGTCGGGATCGGGAAAATAGAGGAAAGGGACACTTAGAAGAGGACTAGGACAAAACCCTTTGAGATCTAGGACTTTGAAGAGTCTCTACCCACGGGAGCACCGGAGTACTCGTGTTACCTCACCCAGGGAAGCCGGGTGCATAGGTGCCTTTCGGGGTCGGGTTTCGTCGTCGATTCGAATGGCGATCTGCTGCAAAGTGCTGCTGGCGGCCAAGAGAAAAGTGTCCGGGTGGATCCAAGAGTGGATCGGAGTTCTGAAGAACCTGAAAGCAGAGGGGACAGAGTCTGGGTCACTAGCCAGTGACCAGGAAGGCGATGGACAGATGCCCACCGATGGCGAGTGCTTCAGGTGCGTTGACGGTTGTCTTGACTCTTCAGCCACGAGGTCCAGGAGGCGTTGTCGGCGACCAGGAGCAGGATTCCGGCTGGTACATGATGTCTGTCGAGTACTGAGGTGTCGACGACCGGATTGGACCCAACAAGCCTTGGCAACGGCAAGTCTCGAGGAAGATGTAGATCGTCGATGGTGCAGACCAGCAAGGTCTGTGGAACTCACCCAGCGAGGGTAAGTGAGGGCAGGCCTGGAGCAATCAGGATGCCAAGTAAGAAAAGGATTGGCCTTCGTTAAGGGCTACTAGCCAACGGGCTAGCGACCGCGAAGGAGCCTCATGACGCCGCACGTGGAGCTGGCTTACAGGACACTCGTGGAGTGGGGGCCAGTGATCTTTGGTGCAGGTGGTGCTGGAGGCTAGGGCTACTCGGAGCCCAAAGCACGACTTCTTGGGAGACCCAGAAGATGGTGCACTTGCAAATGTGCTTGGTGTCCAGGGGTCACGGTCTCAAGTCACCCACGATAGCCACGGGCCTCAGCTTTGCTGGGGACTCAGGGTAGCCTCGGGAAGTCTGAGAATCCACCTCTGGTGATGCGATGACTTCGGCGTCCGACGGGAGCTTCAGAAATGCGAACCGGACAGATGCTTCTTTGGTGCCTGCCAAGCAGGGGAGTCACTCCTTGACCCCAAGGGAGATTCTTCAGTCCTCTAATCTTGTAGTAGAGCGTCGAAGGTCCAGGATTCTGTGTCAGAGTTTCATCCAGGGATAATCTAAAGTCCTAAGGACTGGGTTCCTATCTTTATACTAAAGATAGGGGTTGGACTACTCTGTGGCCCCACCTATGGGTGGGTCAGGGCAGAGGGGTGGCTACACCCCTTTCCCTTTGTCCAGTTCGCGCCAAAGCAGGGGCTGGAAGCCCCTGATCCGGTTTGAACTGGGGTATGCACAGGGACACCAAATGTGCCCCCAGTGCAGGACTTCAAAGCACCCGAAAGTGCTCCCGCCCAGCCCCAATACACATTATCCTGTCTGGGGAGGTGGTCACACCTCCCTGGGACAGGAAACCTATTGTCCAGGCCTCCCCTGCCGGAGTTTCGTCCAGCAGCAGGAGGCCAGACTCGTGTCTATGGCAGCAGCATCCATTTTGTGATGCCAGGGCTCTGGAGAGAAGTTACCGGGTTAGTCAGGGTTAACATGTCTTTCCCTCTAGAAGGGTGGAATGCTACCCCCGCCGCCAGAATTGGCGGGGGGTAGTATTCCAAGATGTTTGACACCAAACACGACATGTTTAGGTGCAGCCATTCCAAAGTTAGCATTTTACCGCGAGGATATAATGCGCTTAAGAGTATATGGTCAGGCTGCACTACAAACAGCATCAGAGATGGTCTCCGAACGCTGCAGAGGGGCCCTGCTCACGCAGGGGCACCCTCTCACATAGGAACCACGCACTCTGCCTTTAGGATTGATAAGGCCTGCCTTAGGAGTGACTTATAGGTTTATATGTGTGTATGTATTTCGTGATATAGGTAACCTATATCACAGTAAGGAGTGCATGCACCACCTTACCCAGGCTGCAGTAGCAGACCTGTGGTGTCAGTTTGGATGGCCTTCCAGGGGTGGCATAAGACATGCTGCAGCCCCTGGCAGGCCTCTGAGGTACCTATGCCCTTGGTACATAGTATACCATATACTAGGGACTTATAAGGGCACTCCAGATCCCAATCAGTGATGTGCCTAAGGCACATGGAAACCATTTTAGAGAAGAAGCAGCTAGGCTGGGGTTATGATTAGCAGGGCCCCAGCCAGACTAATGTCGAAAAACAGTGAAGCATCAGCAAAAAGTGGGGGTACCCATGTGAAGCAGATCCTACTCTCCTACAGAACCCCCCCCCCCAAACGTAGGGACATTAAACTAACCTTGCCCAGTTAAGTCTTCATGTTCTAAGTGGAAATACCTAGAGAGTCCATCTGCATTCGCATGGTTACTCCCAGGCCTATGTTCCACTGTAAAGTCCATCCCCTGTAGGGAAATGGACCACCTAAGCAGTTTGGGGTTTTCACCCTTCATTTGTTTTAGCCATAAGAGGGGCTTATGGTCTGTCTGAACCAGGAAGTGGGTACCAAACAAGTATGGCCTCAACTTCTTCAGAGCCCAGACCACAGCAAAGGCCTCCCTCTCTATGGCTGACCAACGTTTCTCTCTAGGGGTCAGCCTTCTGCTAATGAAAGCTACTGGCTGATCCTGACCTTCTTCATTCAATTGTGACAGTACAGCCCCTACCCCCAATTCAGATGCATCAGTTTGAACAATGAACTTCTTGGAGTAATCAGGACTCTGCAGAATTGGAGCAGTGCACATGGCCTGCTTGAGGTCATCAAATGCCTTTTGACAGCTAGCTGTCCACTGAACCTTTTTGGGCATTTTCTTAGAAGTTAAGTCATTCAGGGGTGTCACTATTGATCCATACCCCTTGACAAATCTCCTATAGTACCCAGTCAGGCCTAAGAAGGCTCTCACCTGAGTCTGGGTAGTGGGAGCAGTCCAGTCCATGATGGTCTGGATCTTGCTCTGCAAAGGTTGAACCTGGCCTCCACCCACAAGGTGGCCCAGGTACACAACCTGACTCTGCCCTATCTGGCACTTAGTGGCCTTGATAGTCAGGCCTGCCTTTTGCAGGGCCTGTAAAACATTCCTGAGGTGGACCAGGTGATCCTCCCAGGTGGAGCTAAAGACAGCAATATCATCTAGATATGCTGCACTATAGGCTTCCAGACCTGTGAGAACTGTATTCACCAACCTCTGGAAAGTGGCAGGTGCATTCTTCAGACCAAAGGGCATTACCACAAATTGATAATGCCCACTAGGGGTTGAGAATGCTGTTTTGGGCTTTGCAGTATCAGCTAGTCTGATGTGCCAGTAGCCAGCTGTTAGGTCAAATGTGCTGAGATATTTGGCAGAGGCCAAAGTATCTATGAGCTCATCTGCCCTGGGTATTGGATGAGCATCAGTCCTAGTGACTGCATTGAGACCCCTGTAGTCCACACAAAACCTCATCTCTCTTTTTCCACCACTGGTGTGAGGTTTTGGTACAAGGACCACTGGACTAGCCCAAGGGCTATCTGAGGGTTCAATAACTCCCAACTCCAACATTTTCTGGACTTCAGTCCTGATACAGTCCCTGACATGGTCAGGTTGCCTATAAATCTTGTTTTTAATAGGCAGACTGTCCCCAGTGTCCACTTCATGAGTGCACCAGGTGGTCTGACTGGGTGTCAGTGAAAACATATGTCTAAACTGGTTGAGGACTTGCCTGCAATCAGTTTGTTGCTGGGTAGTGAGGCTGCCTGCCAAGGCTACACCATCAACTGACCCATCGTCAGGGTTCTGTGAGAGCAGGTCAGGGAGTGGGTCACTCTCTTCCTCCTGCCTTTCATCAGTAGCCATGAGCAAGCCCATGTCTGCCCTGTCCACATATGGTTTTAACCTGTTGACATGGAGAACCCTGTGGGGACTCCTGGGTGTTCCTAGGTCTACTAAATAAGTGACCTCACCCTTCTGCTCAACAATAGTGTGGGGTCCACTCCATTTGTCTTGGAGAGCTGCTGGGGCCACTGGCTCCAACACCCACACCTTCTGTCCTGGCTGGTAAACAGTCAGAACAGCCTTTTGGTCATGCCAGGCCTTTTGAAGTTCCTGGCTAGCCTCAAGGTTTTTGGTTGCCTTTTTCATGTACTCAGCCATCCTGGAGTGGAGACCAAGTACATAGTCCACTATATCTTGCTTTGGGGGCTTGAGAGGTAACTCCCATCCTTCCTTCACCAAGCACAGTGGACCCCTCACAGGGTGGCCAAACAGAAGTTCAAAAGGGCTGTAAGTAACCCCCTTCTGAGGCACCTCCCTATATGCGAATAAAAGGCAGGGCAAGAGTATGTCCCATCTACGCCTAAGCTTTTCTGGGAGCCCTTTAATCATGCCCTTCAAGGTTTTGTTGAATCTCTCAACTAAACCATTGCATTGTGGGTGATAGGGTGTGGTGAACTTATAAGTCACTCCACACTCCTTCCACATTGCTTTTAAGTACCCAGACATGAAGTTAGCACCCCTGTCTGATACTACCTCCTTAGGAAAGCCCACTCTTGAGAAGATTCCCAGGAGGGCCCTTGCCACCACAGGTGCTGTAGTGGTCCTGAGGGGTATAGCTTCTGGGTACCTGGTGGCATGATCCACTACCACCAGGATAAACCTGTGCCCAGAGGCTGTTTGGGGATCCATGGGACCAACAATGTCAATCCCTACCCTCTCAAAGGGCACCCCCACCACAGGTAGTGGTATCAGGGGGCCTTTGTAGTGCCACCTGCTTTGCCACTGGCTTGGCAGGTTACACAGGAGCGACAAAACTCCTTACTGTCTTCAGACATGTGGGGCCAGTGAAAGTGAGTGACAATTCTGTCCCAAGTCTTGTTCTGGCCCAGGTGACCTGCTAAGGGAATATCATGGGCTAGGGTCAATAGGAAGCCCCTGAACGTCAAAGGTATTACCAACCTCCTGGTAGCACCAGGCTTGGGGTCTCTACTCTCTGAGTACAGGAGTCCATCATCCCAATACACGGTATGGGGACCACTAGCTTTCCCAGCAGCCTCAGCAGCAGCTTGCTGTCTGAGGGGTTCAAGGGAGGGGCAGCTCTGCTGCTCCTGGCTCAGATCTGCCCTAGAAGGTCCCCCTGTCCCCAAGAACTCAACCTGGTCAGGTTCAAGTTCCTCTGGGACAGTTCCTTCTTCAGGGCTGAGATCATCCCCCTCAAGGGACTGATCTTCCTCCTGAGCCAAGGGGAAGGCACTGCCTTAACCCTACTACTCCTCCTCTTGGAAGGCACTTGGTCCATTCTTCCAGAATCCAAGGCCTGTTCAGTGCTAGACATTTTGGCTTGTGACCTGGTCACAGCAAACACATCTGCAGGGATCCCCAGCATTTCTGCATGGGTCCTGAGCTCCACTTCTGCCCAAGCAGAAGTCTCTAAGTCATTGCCAAGCAAGCATTCGACTGGTAGGTTTGCACTTACCACAACCTTCTTAAGGCCAGTTACCCCTCCCCAGGAGAAGTTAACAACTGCCAGAGTATGGTCGGTTCTGACATTGCTAGCATTGGTCACTTGGTACATCTCACCAAGCATAACTTGCCCAGGAAGCACAAGGTCTTGTGTCACCATTGTGACACTTGCCCCTGTGTCCCTAAATGCCAAAGCCTCACGTCCATTTATTAAAGGCTGTTGTCTGTACTTGCCCAGATTACTGGGACTCATAGAGGAGGGCACATCCATGCCTCCATCACAGACTAACACAGCCTGAGTCAGTTCTCTGACTAGGTCAGATCCCAACTCAGTACCCAGGGTGAACCCTACTAAACCCTTGGCTGGAGCACTCCCACCAACTGTACTAGGGGGAACAGGTGCCTTAGGGGCATTGGTGGGTGCTGGACTGGAGTCTTTGGACTTGGTGCAATCACTGGTCCAGTGGGTCTTTTGCTTACAGACCTTGCACCATGGTTTTCTTTGGCCTTTCCCTTTGGTAGACTGTGAATCCCCACCAGAAGAAGATTTTTGGGGGCCTGATGAAGACTTTTGATCTTTACCCTTCTCCCCACCCTTTTCAGAGTTCTTAGCATCTTGCTTCTTGGTTTCCCCACCTTGGTTCTGTACCTTCTGCTTCACCCTGGTTCTGACCCATTTGTCTGCCTTCTTTCCCAATTCTTGGGGAGAGGTCAGATCAGAGTCTACCAGGTATTGATGCAACAGCTGATTTTGACAGTTATTAAGAATCTGCTCCCTCATTATCAGATTGTACAATCCTGAGAAGTCACACACCTTACTGCCCATCAACCAGCCTTCCAGAGCCTTGGCAGAACAATCCACATAGTCTACCCAGTCTTGAGTCTGTGCTTTTTGGGTATCTCTGAACTTCAACCTGTACTGTTCAGTGGTTAGGCCAAACCCATCAATAAGAGCACTCTTCAAGACCTTGTAATTATCAGCATCCTCCTCTCTAACAGTGAGGAGCTTATCTCTACCTTTGTCAGCAAAGGAGAGCCACAAGATTGCTGCCCACTGCTCCTGAGGGACCTTCTGTACCTTACAGGCCCTCTCTAGAGCAGTTATCCACTTGTGGATGTCATCCCCATTCTGATAGGGAGGGACAATCTTGCTCAGGTTCCTATGGTCATAGGACCTTTCCCTATCTCTAGGGATATGGCTGCCACCATGGGACTCTAGTCCCAACTTTCTTCTCTCTCTAAAGAGATCTAGGGACTCACTGTCTATGGCTAGTTGCTTCTTTTTGAGTTCAAGCTGAGCTTCCTCATATTGAACCAGCCTCTTTCTTCTCTCATGAGAGGATTCCCTCCTATGAGATGAGACAGAGCTCCCTATTGAGGTGCCAGAGTGGTTAGACTCCTGAGAAGAAGATCTAGACCTTCTGGGCACACTCACAATCCTTCCTGGGGGACAAAGGGAGCATCATTCTGATCCTCCTCTTCCTCTTCCTCAGGAGGGGTTGGATTATCCAGGTCAGGGCCATTGTCGCCCTCCTGGCCAGTTTCAGAGGGGGGCTGGGGGTACTGGTACCCCTGGTCCCATCCTCATCTTCTGCCCCACCCTCAGCTCCTACCCCTTCAGTCCCCAAGGGCTTACTAAGGTCATAAGCCACCAACAACTCCTTGAGGTGTTGGGTGGTGGGGCTTTGGCCTGTCCTTATTTTTCTCAAGTTTCATAAAGCTCTCAATTCCAAGAATGGGAGTGTATCATACTTGGAGGGTGGAAGCTCAATGGCTTCCTGCAAGGATTCTTTGGATCCTGCCCTTAAAGACATTACTAGTGTGGTGTGGTGTATGCACTACCTACTCTAGTGTGGCCTACTAAACTCTCTTGAGTTGTAGAAAGGGTTGTGCTATCCCTTAACACACAACTCTAAGTTCAGTAGAACTTACTGTTATTCTAAGCTTAAATTATATGTACCTTAGGTACCTTTAGTGGTTTTCAGTTGATCAATTCAATTGAGATTATCTGGTAAAACAATAGCAAGCTGGAATCCCACACGCTGCACACCAATGTGAGAAGTTGGCCTGGCATATGCTGTCCACTGATTATAGTGGGCACCTTGCACCAGTCCAAACAACCCCTTATTGGAGATAGGTTAAAGACAACCTTATTGAAAGCTATCCTAGTGGTAGCTATGGAGAGCAGCCTTCAGGCTAAGTCTTGAAGGAATGTAAAGCAGCTTGTTTTACCAGTCTATAATCTCTTGAGTGACCAAATGAAAGAGCACCACACCAGGTATATATTCAAAATATATGTATTTATTGCTAAACACACCCCTCTAGTCTCTTTATGAGGCTAGAGTTCGAAGTACATAAGTTATAAGTTATCAAATCACAGTAATAGCACAAATACACGTTTGGGCCCTAGGGGCGTACCAAACCATATACCAATAAAGTGGTATGCGAACCACGACTGAACTAGACACTAGGCCTAGAGCCTCTAGAAGTGCTTGGACCACAAGGAACCACCCAAGGTAGTGACACAGGGGACCCACGGGAGACGCGTGCAGTGTAAATACACAACCGCGATACGCCGTTAACTTCTATGGAGAAAGTCGGGATCGGGAAAATAGAGGAAAGGGACACTTAGAAGAGGACTAGGACAAAACCCTTTGAGATCTAGGACTTTGAAGAGTCTCTACCCACGGGAGCACCGGAGTACTCGTGTTACCTCATCCAGGGAAGCCGGGTGCATAGGTGCCTTTCGGGGTCGGGTTTCGTCGTCGATTCGAATGGCGATCTGCTGCAAAGTGCTGCTGGCGGCCAAGAGAAAAGTGTCCGGGTGGATCCAAGAGTGGATCGGAGTTCTGAAGAACCTGAAAGCAGAGGGGACAGAGTCTGGGTCACTAGCCAGTGACCAGGAAGGCGATGGACAGATGCCCACCGATGGCGAGTGCTTCAGGTGCGTTGACGGTTTTCTTGACTCTTCAGCCACGAGGTCCAGGAGGCATTGTCGGCAACCAGGAGCAGGATTCGGGCTGGTACACGATGTCTGTCGAGTACTGAGGTGTCGGCGACCGGATTGGACCCAACAAGCCTTGGCAACGGCAAGTCTCGAGGAAGATGTAGATCGTCGATGGTGCAGACCAGCAAGGTCTGTGGAACTCACCCAGCAAGGGTAAGTGAGGGCAGGCCTAGAGCAATCAGGATGCCAAGTAAGAAAAGGATTGGCCTTCGTTAAGGGCTACTAGCCAACGGGCTAGCGACCGCGAAGGAGCCTCATGATGCCGCACGTGGAGCTGGCTTACAGGACACTCGCGGAGTGGGGGCCAGTGATCTTTGGTGCAGGTGGTGCTGGAGGCTAGGGCTACTTGGAGCCCAAAGCACGACTTCTTGGGAAACCCAGAAGATGGTGCACTTGCAAATGTGCTCAGTGTCCAGGGGTCACGGTCTCAAGTCACCCACGATAGCCACAGGCCTCAGCTTTGCTGGGGACTCAGGGTAGCCTCGGGGAAGTCTGGGAATCCACCTCTGGTGATGCGATGACTTCGGCGTCCGACGGGAGCTTCAGAAATGCGAACCGGACAGATGCTTCTTTGGTGCCTGCCAAGCAGGGGAGTCACTCCTTGACCCCAAGGGAGATTCTTCAGTCCTCTAATCTTGTAGTAGAGCATCGAAGGTCCAGGATTCTGTGTCAGAGTTTCGTCCAGGGATAATCTAAAGTCCTAAGGACTGGGTTCCTATCTTTATACTAAAGATAGGGGTTGGACTACTCTGTGGCCCCACCTATGGGTGGGTCAGGGCAGAGGGGTGGCTACACCCCTTTCCCTTTGTCCAGTTCGCGCCAAAGCAGGGGCTGGAAGCCCCTGATCCGGTTTGAACTGGGGTATGCACAGGGACACCAAATGTGCCCCCAGTGCAGGACTTCAAAGCACCCGAAAGTGCTCCCGCCCAGCCCCAATACACATTATCCTGTCTGGGGAGGTGGTCACACCTCCCTGGGACAGGAAACCTATTGTCCAGGCCTCCCCTGCCGGAGTTTCGTCCAGCAGCAGGAGGCCAGACTCGTGTCTGTGGCAGCAGCATCCATTTTGTGATGCCAGGGCTCTGGAGAGAAGTTACCGGGTTAGTCAGGGTTAACATGTCTTTCCCTCTAGAAGGGTGGAATGCTACCCCGCCGCCAGAATTGGCGGGGGGTAGTATTCCAAGATGTTTGACACCAAACACGACATGTTTAGGTGCAGCCATTCCAAAGTTAGCATTTTACCGCGAGGATATAATGCGCTTAAGAGTATATGGTCAGGCTGCACTACAAACAGCATCAGAGATGGTCTCCGAACGCTGCAGAGGGGCCCTGCTCACGCAGGGGCACCCTCTCACATAGGAACCACGCACTCTGCCTTTAGGATTGATAAGGCCTGCCTTAGGAGTGACTTATAGGTTTATATGTGTGTATGTATTTCGTGATATAGGTAACCTATATCACAGTAAAGGGTGCATGCACCACCTTACCCAGGCTGCAGTAGCAGACCTGTGGTGTCAGTTTGGATGGCCTTCCAGGGGTGGCATAAGACATGCTGCAGCCCCTGGCAGGCCTCTGAGGTACCTATGCCCTTGGTACATAGTATACCATATACTAGGGACTTATAAGGGCACTCCAGATCCCAATCAGTGATGTGCCTAAGGCACATGGAAACCATTTTAGAGAGGAAGCAGCTAGGCTGGGGTTCTGATTAGCAGGGCCCCAGCCAGACTAATGTCGAAAAACAGTGAAGCATCAGCAAAAAGTGGGGGTACCCATGTGAAGCAGATCCTACTCTCCTACACCACGTGTCGCAGGCTTGCGTTGAACAGGGTTAGTGGCACCACGTGTCGCAGGCTTGCGATGCAGACTTTGGCTTCACTGATCGGAGGGAATTCAGTGATGTGGACGCTGCCACAGACTTGGGGTCACTGCCATTCAAAACTCAGGACACAGTTCCACATGTGGGACCTACTGGGCCGCAGTGTAGGCCAGAGCCCTCATCCAAGTGTCGCCGGCTTGCGTTGAACAGGGTTAGTGACACCACGTGTCGCCGGCTTGCGTTGAACAGGGTTAGTGGCACCACGTGTCGCCGGCTTGCGTTGAACAGGGTTAGTGGCACCATGTGTCGCCGGCTTGTGATGCAGACTTTGGCTTCACTGATCGGAGGGAGTATAGTGATGTGGACGCTGCCACAGACTTGGGGTCACTGCCATTCAAAACTCATGACTCAGTACAACATGTGCCAACAACTGGGCCGAAGAGTACGCCAGTGGAGTATGTCAATGAAAAAGGAGTACTGTGGGCCAGTGTCGTGGAGGCCAGCGATGGTCTGCGGAGGCTGCAAAGGTCGCGGGACTGGGGCTTGGAGCTTGCACCGGCACGTGGTGGGCCCTCTTTGACACACACCAGTGTGGGCAGGTGAGCGGAGCCTCCTTGGTGCGCTGGGGCAGGCATGACGGGTCTGGGGACCAGCGGCCCGGGGTGCAGCAGGTGCACAGGGACGCAGGCCCCGCCGCGCATGGCGCCGGCCTCGTGGCGGGCTGAGAGGCACCACCCTGGCAGACACGTTGGCCATTCCGAATGAGAACCACGCCCAGTGCGACAGGCTTTTCATTCACACCCCTACGCAAGCCTGGTGTACGCAGGGCCAACCCACTCCGCCCACGCATACAGGGGGGGACGTAACGAGCGACATTTCCGCTTTCTGCCCCACAGCGTGTGGGGATATGGTAGCGTCCACTGGCCACTACACTCCATGCACCAGCAGTTGATGTCCACGTGGCCATTTCCGTGGTTTGCACACTGAAGTCTGTCCGGCACATCCACGCCACACCTGGCATTGGGTAGGTTCTCATTCATTAGTCACTTGCCGCTCTCGCACATGCCTGCTCCAAGCCTCTCCTCACATTCTGCTATTGTGTGGCTGTGGTGCCATGCCGTGGCTGGGTTGTGTGCATAGCAAGCCCAGGTTCCCAATGGAGTCGTGTTGTCGTGTCTGGTCGGTTGGCATGTTGTGTGGCATGTTGCATGTAGTTTTGCTGAGTGCCCATTGCCAGTGTCGTGAGTTGCATGACTGTGGAGTGGAGGTGTGTGGTGTGTTCATTTGGTACTTACCACCGAGCAATGCATTTCCATAGGTGCCATCCTGGGAGCGCTGATTGATGATGGACTGTCGGGAGATGTATGACTCATTCACACTGCCTCGGGAGTTGGCCACAACATTGTTGAAGAGTCCCCAGTGGTCCACTATTGCCTGCACATTGATGGAATGCGTGTGCTTTCTGTTGCAGTAGTTGTGTGCAGTGTTGGCAGGGGGCACGAGGGGTACATGTGTGCAGTAGATTGCCCCCAACACGTGAGGGAATCCAGCTATGGCGTAGAAGCCTTGCTTGGTCTCCAGCTGCTCCTGCACAGTGTGGGTGTAGTGGAGGTGCTGGGATACCAGGCTGATGATGGCATCCAGGACAGGTGTGATGAACTTAGATAGGGCTGGCTGTGAGACTCCTCCGACTCTGGCAGTTGTGGGTTGGAAGGTACCAGAGGCCAACATGTGCAGCACAGCCGGCAGCTTTGTCTGCGGAGGGATGTTGGTTGTCCGCTGTGTTGGTGCCGTCAGCAGGTGGGCGCTGTGGGTCAGGATGCGGGGATGGTTGTCCTTTTGGGCCTGTAGTGGGCAATGTCCTCCTCTGGCGTTAGGTCTGTGCGGCTGGTGCGTTTACGGTGGGTCTGCTGTCTTTGTGTACGCTGCCTCTGTGGTGGTCCGGGCAGGGGGGAGGGGGCGTGTCCTGGGGGTGGTGGCGGTGGGTGTTGTGGCCCTCATGGATCTCCGAGCTGCATGATCATTGGCTCCATGGCATCTGTGGGTCTTCAGATGTGGCTCTTGGCTGGGCTCCCTTTCATGCTGCAGGTAGTCGTCCTGCTTAACACCAGCTAAAGGCAGGTGTTAATTCCCTGCTGCTACCACGGCTTATCGCCTGTTTTTGGTGCGCAATGCAGATCTGGCAGTTTGTTGTGAAAGTGGTGTTGTGGTTTTTTCGTGAGTTTTTGCACGGGAACGCCTACTCTGCATCTCATTCGGGGGTTAGTTGGTGGTGTCACCCGTGGAGATAAATTTTGGGGCAGTTATTGCGGGAATACTGGCGATGTCTGCAGTTTGCACCCGCTTGTGAATGGGGCGTTAAATCTATCTCCGCTTTTGATGTGTTAAGGTGGCGATAACTCGGCGATAAGTCCTTGTGAATATGCCCCATTGCCTCTAAAGTTAAGCCTGACTGTTTTGTGCCAAGCTACCAGAGGGTGAGCACAGGTTAATTTAGGGTTTGCCTGTCTCTTACCAAGACTAGGATTGTGGGTGCTGCTTGACTAGGACTCATACCCTAGTCAACCAACAACCCATTTTTTAATGCCTTCCCCATCTTCAGAGGGAAACAACAGGGATGTCCACTCTCACTAATGCTGTTGACCCTGGCAATTAAGCCAGGGGTCAGTATTCTGAGACAGGAAGGACAGGACAAGGAAATCTGCCTACATGAAAAAGAGCTCCTTGTGTCGCTGTATGTGGATGACGTGTTACTGTTCCTGATTGACACTCATTTGTGGACACCGTGCAGTGTGACCATACTGAAAGACATGGGCAGGGTCTTAGTGCTATGTACCAACTGGCAAAAGACCTGTGCTTTGCCCCTCTTCCGGGGGCATGGGTGCCACTGGAGGTGGGGCGTCATTGTGGTATCCACTGGGAACCCAGGTCCTTTTGATGGCTGGGGGTCAGAGTTTTTCATTCAGATGTTGATTTCCAAGAGGGAAACTTGGGGAGGGCCCTGTGGTCTCTATGAGGAATCGTAATATTTTGGCACATGCTGGAGTTGCCCTTTATGGCCAGGTTGTCATTAACCATGGTGATGGTTCTCCCCCAAGTCCTTTACTACTTTGCGAATTTACCCGTGTGGATTCCCTGTGGCTGATTCAATTCCTTAGGCTCCTTGATTAGAGCACTGCTATGAGATGGAAGGCATAACAGGGTTTCCCTGAGCACACTGCAGTGCCCCACATGGAAAGAGCCCTTTAGGTCCCAAAAATTAAATTGTATTATTACGCAGCACAGCTACAATGGCTGCTAGGTGGCTTGCGGGCTCGGGACTGGCTGAAGTTGGGGATTTGAGGCGAATCCTAGTGAAGGCGCGCTGACCGCTTTGCTACTAAGAGTGACCTTGAGACTGAAATGGAAACCAAAATTATTTAACGTGGCTGTCAAATGCTGGAGGGGAGGTGCTGAAACAAATAGGTGACCACCTGCTCTATGAGTCAGCCCTGCCTCTGGTAAGACTTCCTATGTCTATGGGACTTCATTACAACCTGACAAATGCAGGAGGGAACATCTGTGGACTTAACAATGCTAAGGGACCTTTATGAGGATGGAACATTTCGTAGCTTAGAGAATATGATTGAGGACTGTGACCTCCCTGATGCCCAGTTCTTGGTATATGGGAAACTGACGTAGGATGTGCGACACCTTCTGGGAGAACTTAAACCAGAACCCCGAACATGATCTACTGCAGGTCCTCCTATCCTTTGGGGGGCTGCCCCCTCATTTGGTGGCTGTATAATACATTGGTGGCTATGCCCCTTGATAGTCTGCTGCAGCAGCGCACCAGGTGGGAGACCATTATAGGCCTGTAATTTCAAGGCAATGAGTGGGAAAGGATGTTAACGCATACATACAAATTATCCCGAGATACCGGGTTTAAGTTCACACAATTTAAACTTACCACATATTTAACCCCACATAAATTGAAGGTCATTATGGGCACCATTGACTGTTATTGCTGTGGAGAGGTGGATGCTGACTTTGCACACATGGTGTGGCATTGCCCACTGGTCATCAGATTTTGGGGAAGAGTGATAGAACCAGTGGAGAGACCTCTTTATAGACAGGCAGCCTGTACACCTGAAATCTGCCTACTGGGCCTTCATAAAAGGCCACCATCCCCCAAGGCAGGAAACAGGTGTCTGGACTAGGCCCTGGGTATTGCCGCAGAGACATAGTCCTACATTCGATATCCCCGGACGGCCACCCCCCAAAATCATTTGAAAAGAAAAGTGAATGACTGGGCAATAGCCGAGGGAACAGTGCTGCAAATGGAAGAGTAAAGGGGCATCCGGAGGAAACATTGGCGGAACAGTGGCCTGAAATACTCATCAACTTTACCAAGACAGACCTGACTGCCCAATGATACCCTAAGATGTGGGCTAGGATGTAATTCAGGCTGCTATGCCACTTAAGGCCCTATATCTAATGCCGAGCATACGCCCTCTATATAGCCCATCCCCTTGCAACTAACATGGACATGATGTGGTGCATATCACTACCGCCCTGTAGAATACCTGGGTACATTGTTGCTTCCCAATACGGCTCTGACTGGGAAAGTTTGGTCATTTAAAAAGGTTAATGTTACACACATGTATTCTTGAGATTATATTTGGGATATTTCTATTTACATGTTATAAAGCAAATTGTAAGCCTCCTGAAAAATTGACATGCGTGTTTTAACTGCATTGTAAGGTACAAGTCATTGATATATACATGTGCAGATTCTTAAGAGCAGATTTACAAGCCCCTTGCGCCTCCTTGCACCGCCATTGCATCACTTTTTTTGACGCAATGACGGTGCAAACAATGCGGCCAATTTACAACGTGACACATCTAGGGAGATGCGTCACGTTGTAAAGCCCTGCGTCACATTATACCTGCGTCAGGTATAATGTATGCAGGGTGGGCATTCCCACGCAAAAAGCCATGTAGAACTAACGCAGTGAGATTTACAACATTTCACTGCGTCACTCTACACCTTCACTGCCTCAAAATCCCTACGCCTGCTCAGACCAGACGTAAGGAATGACACAGGGCTTTTTGAATGGGACTCACTTATCTGTTGTGGCGCATTGCTGGAGTTGCGTCACTTTCATGAGCAACTCCAGCAATGCGTCACTTTTGGGGCAACAGATGAGTCAGAATTTCTGACGCATCTGTTAATCCTTGCGCCATGGAGCGCTGTATTGTAAATACAGCGTAGCCATGGTGGCGCAAGGACCTATGGCGCTGGCGCAAGGAAACTGACGCATCTATGCAGATGCGTCAGTTCTTTGTAAATTTAATTATTTATTTATTTTATTTATTTATATAGCGCCTGAATCACCCCCGCAGGGGTATCTCTGCGCTTGCGGACATATGAGAAAGTGCAGATACTATATGAGACGTCTAAAACAGGAATGTTTTCAGGGACTTTCTGAAGTGAAGATGATCCGTGCACTGCCTCAATGTAATAGGGAGCGAATTCCAGATTTGGGGGGCAAGGTAAGAAAAGGCCTTCCCCCCAGTCCTAACCTTGTTAATACGGGGAACTTTGAGAATGGATCTGGAGCTGGCACTTAATGTCTAAAAAGCAATACAAATATACATAACAAAGCTAATTAGGTAGCTCATAATATCTTTATAAATGAGAACATAAATTATTGTTTTTATAATCATAATTCCATTGAGCAAACCCACCCGACACCCACACCCCCCCCGCTTGCTTATCAAATCTACTAATGAACTATCGTTGCTGAATCTGTGTGTGACTGCATTTAATTGGACCATTTTTAGAAAAGATGGTGAGAAAGCAAAAACGTATGTGATCATATGAAGCAAATAGCAACTTCAATGTATCAATAAAATTACACAGATGGTAACATTAGGCCTATCCGTAACTGTCAATTATGGATGACAGAACAGGTTCCAAAGATTTTGGATAGACTTTTAGGAGGAATATTTGTGATCGAGGTTGAAAATAGAAGCTGGTCAGTGCATATTCATCTCACTTTAATAACACACACATTGCTCTTTCTTCCTTACAAGAAATTGCACTCGCGCTCTTTGTTCACATGGACTTGCTTCCGAAGGATAAAATATTCAAGAATGTTCTGCATGTGCAGGAACTATACACCTATGCCAAAAAAAGGGCATAACTTTTCTTCCCAATTTGCTAAATCTGCATTCATGTAAAAAGTATGATGAAGGAGAAGAAATATCAGTTTTCACGAAGCGTCTGCTGCAATTCCATTCTACTCTACATTTCAATATATCTGAGGATCTAACACCTAAAAAAGCACCAAAAAGCTATCAATAATGTCAGAAAAAATGAAAAGGTCTGGTACCAATGCAGCAATAACAAGCAAGTTCCACATCCGCGCCTAACTCTTCCTAATTTGTATAAGATGCTCACAGCCTGAACGTTTTGGCTCTGTTATTTCAGGCCCTTTTGGGACTTATTCTTGGCAGGCTGAGAGCTTCTAGATCCAGCTGTGCTATCAAAGGAGCGCAGAAGCGACCCAACGCACCAATTTGTAAACGTTTTTGCAAATCCTGCACTGTTAAGCATCCAAGGACCAGACCAGTTACAACAGATAGCTCCCCAGCTCCACTTTTGTTGCTGTTGGAAGACAATCCTCATAGGTGTGTCAGCTTTATGAGGGCGGCCATGGATTTTACATCATTCCCTTTTCACGCAAACGTGCAACCTGTAGCTGTTAAACAAGAAGAAATGATGTCAGAAACGAAGCAGTAAGTGATTGTTAAGGGCAGGCCTTGCAGATTTCATGAGCGTGATCTCATGGTTGCTTGAAGTTGGGCACAGCCTCTTATGAACAGAATGTTCAGGAACTTCCTTCAGAAGAAACAGCTGAAATGGATAATGATGAATTATCCATTTTCATCGCTATGATGACAAAGCATTGCCACTGTGTATTATTGTGCTGGAGCGGCAGAGGAAAAGACCTTCTTCAGTGGGTAGTCATGCAACCTTAATTGCTGGCATTAGGATTTTTCTCATATAATTTGAGCTGCTCTACACACAATCCTCTTTTTCTCATCCTGTCAGCAAATTGCTTTTCCTCTCGAGTTATTACTTTCCCTAGAGTTAGTTGTGTCATTTATCACTACCTAAAGACTACTTTGCATCATCTTCAAATCAATTGCAGATTTAACCACAAGACTTATGGAGGCAGAGCCATCAAAGAATTGGGAACAGGGCTTGTGTGCCGCGTCATCCCCTTCCATGACATTGTACCACCCTATAATACCCAGTCTAGATCTACTACCACAACATTGCCCAGGTAGGCATAACATAATTGATACCATTACATTGCCCACCACTGTATCAACCCTATCCTTTCACCTTAATAAATATTTTATTTTGCTTAACCCTTCTTTCTATATTGATAATTCGAATATAAATATGTGTATGTTTGCTATATTGTAGCATTATATATATTTTGAATATTCAATATAAGTTTATATATCTTTGACAATAGCCATCATTTGGAATAAAGCATAAGAATAAAGGGGTTGGGTGAACTTTCACTATTCTTTTAAAAGGCAAATATTGCTTTGCTTAAAACTTTGGCATCAATTGACAAGCCTGACTAAAATTTTCCAACCAGATTTAGCGGCTAACGTTCAGCATATCATGTTTCATGCAAATCCATTCAGGGGAGAAAAATAAAGGAGGGATCTAAAGAGTGTCTTTCCATTTTAGCTTCCATAGGGAATTTTGCTCTCTACTACAGCAAAACCTGCTAAACCAGCTTACACCAAACTTGGCATTGAACTGTCACTTTACCTATATTCATTCACACTTTTTTGTGATAATTGAATTACAAAAACATGTCTGGGAATTTCAAATGGTCAATTTTTAGAGATGCATGGACTTTTAATTCATGAATCCTCTGAGACTTCACAAATCTGCAGAGGACCCACAATCATGAAGGAAAGCGATTGGACGAGAAAACTTTCTGTTGTGGCTCTCAATACCCTACTCAGTGCAAAGACCACACATTGGAGGAAACCAAAAATGTTTGGCATAAGAGAGCAAAATCTTCGTACCCTCATCCCCAGGCCGATGTCCGGTTGGGCAAAGGGATCACCACTACATTAAAATTAATTTTTTAATAGTGAATTTGGTCACAGGATTTCTGACTCGCTTAGCAGATTTTCAGACATTCACATAACCCACAGATTCTCCTGGAAGCCTCAGAATCTGCAAATACAGCACAGGATCCTCAAATCCTAATTTACGTTTAACTGTATCTTTATTTTGAGTAGAAAACATGTACCATTGCCTACAAACTCCCAGTCAGCAAGGATCACACAAAGTAAAGGAAAGAATTGCAACATAGAAAAGAAAAGATTGCAATGTTTTACACTGATCATAGTCAGGTCTAGGATTCTTTTGATAATTTATGTTGAAAAACATTAGATGGAATGGAATTTCTCAGGTTCTCCTGGGGAGAAGCTGAGAGACTTCGTCTGGGGTGAGTCTCAAATGTTATGTTATAAAATTTTATATAGCGCGCAGCTGCCCCAGCAAAGAGGCGTCCCGGCGCTGACAGCAGAGAAAGAACGGGGCCCCTAGTAAGAACTAGGGCCTACGGCAAAGGAAAAAGATGTGTTTTGATTGCCTTCTGGAAAACCAGGTAGTTGTTCAAGCTGCGGGTCTGTAAAGGAAGAGAGTTCCAGAGTTTTGCTGCCAGGGTGCGAAAAGAACGCCCCCCAGCACGCATCCTCCTCACCCGGGGAACCACCACCAGGTGCTGCCCCAAAGAGCGAAGTTGGCGGGTGGGTACATAGGGCAAGAGCAGGTTGGCCAAGATACCTGGGGAGGCAGAATCCAGAATCTTGAAGGCCATGCAGAGGGCTTTAAACTCTATCCGCCTGGCCACCGGCAACCAGTGGAGTCGGCGAATGGCATTTGCCGCAGAACACGCTCTAGGGAGACCAAGAAGAATTCTAGCAGCCGAATTTTGGACCCTCTGCAGTCTCAGGATTTCTGCCTTATTTGTCCCCAGAAAGAGTGAGCTGGCATAATCCAGTCTCGACAGAATTGAGGCCTGGACGATGACTTGCCGGGTAGACGGGTCAAAGAAACCCAGCAGAGGTTTGAGCCCCCGTAGTAGCCCGAAACAAGTCCCTGCCACCTTTTTTGTTTGGACTTGAAAACTGAGGGCCGAATCCATCCACACCCCCAACTTTTTTACCACCTGCTTGGGGGCGGGGGCGCCGCCAAGAGTTGCGGGCCACCAATGCTCACTCCATAACCCAGAGTCTCTCCCAACCAACAACATCTCAGACTTGCTAGCGTTAAGCTGGAGACAGTTGGCAGTCATCCACTCAGCGACGACTGCAAGATCGCTCCGAAACTTGAGAGCGTCCTGCGTAGAGTCGTCAGAGAGTGCCACTACCAACTGTGTGTCATCAGCATAGGAGACAATAGTAAGCCCTCTGCTCCTGGCCACAGCAGCCAAAGGTTGGACATACAAATTAAATAGCAATGGGCTCAAAGCTGAGCCCTGAGGCACACCTTGTTTGACGGTATGAACACAGGAGGTAAAAGGGGGAGCTGACACCTGGAACGTTCTCTCAGAAAGAAAAGAAATGAGCCAATCTTCTGTAATACTCAGTCAGGCCCAAGAAAGCTGTGACCTGAGTCTGGGTAGTGGGAGCAACCCATTCCATTATGGTCTGGATTTTTCTCTGTAATGGTTGAACCTGGCCTCCACCTACCAGGTGGCCCAAGTGCACAACCTTGCTCTGCCCTATCTGGCACTTAGTGGCCTTGATAGTGAGGCCTGCTTTCTGCAGAGCCTCCAGAACATTCTTGAGGTGGACCAGGTGATTCTCCCGGGTGGAGCTAAAGATAGCTAAATCGTCTACATATGCTGCACTATAGGCTTCTAGGCCTGTTAGGACTTTATTCACCAACCTCTGGAATGTGGCAGGTGCATTCTTCAAACCAAAAGGTATCACAATAAATTGATAATGCCCACTAGGGGTTGAGAATGCGGTTTTTGGCTTAGCATCCTCAGCTAGTCTGATTTGCCAGTAGCCAGCAGTCAGGTCAAATGTACTCCGAAACTTGGCTGAGGCCAAAGTATCTATAATTTCATCTGTCCTTGTGAATTGGATGAGCATCAGTCTTATTGACTGCATTGAGACCTCTGTAGTCTACACAAAACCTGATTTCTCTCTTTCCACCCTTGGTGTGAGGTGTGGGTACTAGGACTACTGGGGCTATCTGAGGGTTCAATGACTCCCAACTCCAGCATCTCTTTGACCTCTGTCCTGATGCAATCTCTGACATGGTCAGGCTGCCTATAGATTTTATTCGTAACGGGCAGACTATCACCTGTGTCCACTTCATGGGTACACCAGGTGGTCTGACTGGGTGTCAGGGAGAACATATGCCTGTTCTGGTTGAGGACTTTCCTGCAGTCAGTCTGCTGTTGATCAGTGAGGCTGCCTGCCAAGGTTACTCCATCTACTGATACATCATCAGGGTTCTGAGAGAGAAGATCAGGGAGAGGGCCACTCTCTTCCTCCTGTCCCTCATCAGTTGCCTTGAGCAAGCCCATGTCAGCCCTGTCAACAAAAGGTTTCAGGCGGTTCACATGAAGAACCCTATGGGGACTTATTGGAGCACCTAGGTTTAGCAAGTAGGTGATCTCACCCTTTTGCTCAAGTATAGTGTGGGGTCCACTCCATTTGTCTTGGAGAGCCGCTGGGGCCACAGGCTCCAGCACCCACACTTTCTGGCCTGGCTGGTAAACAGTCAAGGCAGCCTTTTGGTCATGCCAAGCTTTTTGGAGTTCTTGTCTGGCCTCCAGGTTTTTGCTGGCCTTCTTCATATACTCAGCCATGCGTGAACGCAGGCCAAGTACATACTCCACTATGTCCTGTTTAGGAGGTTTGAGAGGTTGCTCCCAACCTTCCTTCACTAGACACAATGGACCCCTAACTGGATGTCCAAACAGAAGTTTAAATGGGCTGTAGCCAACCCCCTTTCGAGGAACCTCTCTGTAGGCAAAGAGAAGGCAGGGTAGTAGGGCATCCAATTTTCACCTAAGCTTTTCTGGGAGACCCATGATCATACCCTTAAGGGTCTTGTTGAATCTTTCAACAAGCCCATTGCACTGTGGATGGTAGGGTGTGGTGAACATGTAGTTCACTCCACACTCTTTCCACATAGCAGTAATGTAATTAGACATGAAGTTGGTACCTCTGTCTGTTAAGACCTCCTTGGGAAAGCCTACTCTGGAAAAGATTCCCAGGAGGGCCCTGGCCACTACAGGAGCTGTAGTGGTTCTAAGGGGAATGGCCTCTAGATACCTAGTGGCATCGTCCACCACCACTAGGATATAATTGTGCTCAGATGCAGTTGGAGGGTTCAAGGGACCGACAATGTCAATCCCTACACTTTCAAAGGGGACCCCAACCACTGGAAGTGGAATTAAGGGGGCCTTTGGAATGCCACCTGACTTACCACTGGCTTGGCAAGTTGCATAGGAGCGACAAAACTCCTTGGTGTCCTCAGACATATGGGGCCAGTGAAAGTGATGGACAAGCGTGTCCCAAGTCTTACTTTGCCCTAAGTGTCCTGCCAGAGAAATATCATGTGCTAGGGAGAGTAGGAAACATTGAAACTTCTGGGGTATTACCAACCTCCTGGTGGCACCAGGCTTAGGGTCTCTACCCTCTGAGTATAGAAGTCCATCCTCCCAGTAGATCCTATGGGAACCACTGATATTCTCTGTTGCGTCAGCAGCAGCTTGCTGTTTGAGGGGGTCAAGAGAGGGGCAGGTTTGTTGCTCCAAACTCAAATCTGCCCTGGAAGGGCCCCCTGCCCCCAAGAACTCAGCCTGATCAGGCCCAAATTCCTCTGGGGCAGTACCTACACAGGGGCTAAGATCATTTCCCTCAGGAGACTGATCTTCACTCTGAGTCTGTGAGGAGGATAAAGCCTTATCCTTCCTGCTCCTTCTTTCGGAAGGCACCTGGTCCAGTTTTCCAGGATCCAGGACCTGTTCAGTGGTAAGCTGCTTGGCCTGAGCCCTAGTGGCAGCAAACACACTATCAGAGATGCCCAACATTTCTGCATGAGTCCTGAACTCTACTTCAGCCCAGGCTGAAGTTTCTAGATCATTGCCCAGCAAACAATCTACAGGTAGGTCTGGAGATACCACATCCTTTTTAGGTCCAGTTTCCCCTCCCCAGCTGAGGTTCACAACTGCCAAGGAATGGTCAGTCCGGACATTGCTAGTGTTGTTCACTTGTTACACTTGTCCAAGTATGATCTGATCAGGAGACACAAGTTTCTCTGTCACCATAGCGATACTGGTCCCTGTGTCCCTGTAGGCCATTGCCTCTTTTCCATTAATTAAAGGCTGTTGTCTGTACTTGCCCAAGTTAGTGGGACTGGCTAGTAAGGTGGCAAGATCTATGTCACCATCACAGACTAAAACAGCTTGAGCTGGAGTTCTGACTAAGTCAGAACCCATCTCAGAACCCAAGGCTAATTCTACTAATCCTTTGGCTGCCGTGCTACCACTTGTACTGGTGCTAGGGGGAGCAGTTGCCTTAGGGGCAGTGGTAGCAGGAGTTTCCTTGGCCTTTGGACAATCAGCATCCTTTGTCCAATGGCTCTTTACCTTACAGACATAGCACCAAGGTATATTCTTGCCTTTCTTGGAATTTTGGGACTCACCCCAGATGCAGGTTTTTGGGGCCCTTGAGAAGACTCTTTCTTATCTTTGCCCTTGGCACCACCCTTATCCTGGGATTTAGAAGAATCTTGCTTCTTCTGGTCACCTCCATTACCATGGTTCTTCTGCTTAACCCTGGTTCTGACCTATTTATCTACCTTCTTTCCCAATTCTTGGGGAGAAGTCAGATCCTAGTCCACCAAGTACTGATACAAAAACTGATTCTGACAGTTATTAAGGATGTGTCCCTCATAATCAAATTGTACAATCCTTCATAGTCCTGTACCTTGCTTCCATGAAGATAGCCTTCCAGAGCCTTAATAGCACTGTCTACAAAATCCACCCAGTCCTGGGCCTGTGCTTTCTGGGTGTCTCTGAACGTAATCCTGTACTGTTCAGTGGTTAAGCTAAACCGAACTATGAGAGCACTCTTCAGTACTGAGTAATTGTCAGCATCCTCTTCTCTAACAGCGAGGAGCTTATCTCTACCTTTGTTAGCAAAGGAGAGCCACAGGATAGCTGCCCACTGCTCTTGAGGGACCCTCTGAACTTTACAGGCCCTCTCCAAAGCAGTGATCCATTTATGGATATCATCCCCCTCCTGGTAAGGAGGGACTATCCTGCTCAGGTTCCTATTATCAAAAGAAGTTTCCCTGATTCTAGGGACACAGTTGCTGCCACCATGGGACTCTAGTCCCAGTTTCTTCCTAGCTATCTGGACTTCTAGGGACTCTTTGTCAAGGGCCAACAGATCTTTCCTGGGCCTAAGCCTTGCTTTCTCAAGTTCAAGCAGTTGGTACTCCCTGTCAAAAGAGCTGTCCCTCTTACTAGATATGGAGGTCCCTATAGAATGTCCTGAACCATTGGATTCTCTAGAGTAGGGTCTAGACCTCCTCAGTCTACTCTGGAACCTCCCAGCAGGAACAAAGGGTATCTCCTCTGTTCCATCTGCATTATGTCCCCAGGGATCAGAGTTTGGCAAGTTGGACTCCTGCCCATACTCAGAATTGGGATCATCAGGAAGAGCTCCTGATGCTCCCTCTCCAGGAGTATCCCCACCCACATTTTCCTGTTCTTCTGCCCTCACAGGATGACTATCATCCTTATGCAGCAGCTCTAAGAGCAGCTTAATGGTGGGGTTGCCACCTGTCCTTATCTTTCGAAGACTACACGGGGTCCTTAGTTCCTGGAACTTTAGACCACTGTACTTAGAAGACTTGAGTACACTAGCATCCCCAACTAAAGAAATAGTTCTAGTTGCAGTGGGGTGTTGCATCTACCTAACCTAGTAAAAACTAAACTCTCAGAGGTTGGAGAAAGGGTTGTGCTAGACCCTTAACTACCCAACCCTAAATTCAGTAGAACATACTTATTCTAAGCTGTATTATTTGTGCCTAATATTAGTGATGGTTTTTCAATTAATCCACACCAAGATTATCTGGTAAAACAATGCAGACTTGAATCCCACCGCTGCCACCAATGTGAGAAGCTGGCTTGGTATATGATGCACACTTAGGTAAGGGGGCACCCTGCACCAATCCAGACAACCCTTATGGTGATTTTAGTGGTCTTAGACAACCTTAAAAAGCTCTCCAAGTGGTAGCTGTGAAGAGCAGCCTTCAGGCTTAGTCCAGAAGGAGTGTAAAGCAGCTTGTTTTACCAGAACATAATCTTATTGATATAGATTAAGTGGAAAAGAACCGCACAGTGTACTTATAAAAATATGTATTTATTATATAGCACTCACTAACACATACAGGTATCGCCTAGCCGGAGATACACAAACTGCATACAATACTTTTCAATAGAAACAGGTAAGTAGCACGTAATACACAGTGGTCACCAGGGGGGGACCAAACCATATACTAAATTAGTGAAATGCAAACAACGACTCGAGTCAAGACTGTGCCCAGAAGACGTAGAATTGTCGAGGTCGTGGGCTAAGTGGGAACACGACCGCATGATCAATATAAGTAATTGGTGAGTCGCAGTTGCAATTTTAAAGAAGAAGTTCCCTTCCCACCGGACCCTGAAGAAACCCCGTGGAAGATAGAAGGTTGAAGAGCCACCCCACCCGTGGATACTGTTGTATTCCGCTTTAGGGGTCCGTATATAGGTTTTCCTGAATCATGTCCTTATATAGGCACAATTCGCCTTGCCCTTATATAGGCATAGAATCCCTGTCCTTATTTAGGCATTAACCGTGCACTCCAAATACAGGCATGGTCACCGACATCCGTCCACCCTAACGTCACAACGAGTTCTTAGAAACCAGACCCTTAAGCTTCGGGAGTTCCCCTAGCACAGGACTATTGATTTCTCCAAGAACTCATCTATTATGTATGAACCATTATACCTTAAGAGTTCATTCCTGATGTCTTCCTATGTCCGACTTCACGTCAATGCTAACATTCCTCGACACCTACCAGGTATAAATATACCTTCCCTTGCCCAAGCAAGTTAGAGGAGACCTCGACTTCAGAGGAGCCCGTATCCCGGCCTGACGCACTGAGAAGACGCTGTCATTCCTGCACGCAGACGAATCCAGCTTCCAGTGTTCTGACTCCCTTCGCGGGGTGTTAGAGTTCCAAGATCCGGCAGGAGATTCCCACCTCTCTCATTCTCAAGGTATGGAGCTGACTAGAACCTAGAGGGACTCTTGGCATACTAGACTTAACATACTCTTAGTTTATCATACTAGAGAATACTCCACCTACTTCTACTCTTCCCTACACCTAGTCTAGGTTAGGTACACTGGGGTAGAACTAGCTTAGAGACGCATCGTATGAGTACTCGCATTTTTAGCTCATGTTATTTATGTATGTGAATATATGCTAAAAGATAATGCTAGCGCAGTATTATTTATTTCTACTGCTAACGCTGTACATTATTTATCTTGAATACTGTCTTGTGATCATAACAGCACATATCTCTTACACGAGAAACAAGACTGTTCAATAAAACCCTTTTATTGAAACGCCCGTCTTTCCTTTCTGTGTAACTCTGCAGAAACTAAGTATGCACGATTGAATGAGTGAAACTGTTATCTATTGTTTCCACGATTCTGAGATATGTTCCGCTTCTAAAGGGAAACAAAGTTGTCATGTTTTTTGGTTGCCAGAAACTACTCCCTTCTTGTTCTCAAGGAGTTTCTAGTGGCCTCTGAGCTAGCTGGCACAGGTAATTAAGTTTAATATAATCGATAGGGACATACCGACCTTAGTCCTATGTCAAACCTATAGGTTATATTATTCCAATGCGCAGAGCCTATTAGGGAAATAGGAACTACACTACAATACCTTAGGAACCAGGATACCTGCCCCAGGGAAGCCGGGTGCATAGGTGTGAAGTGGCATTGGAAACTGTCGTCGATTCCAATGGAGGACTTCAGAAAGGTGCTGCTGTTGGAGAAGATGAAAATGTCCGGTGGAACCCAAAGGTGGAATCAAGATGTGAAGAACCTGCAAGCAGAGGGCACAGAGTGTGTGCCATTCAGTAGTGACCAGGAGGCACAGAAGACGAATGCCCACCAATGTCGGGTGTTGCTGAGGAGCTGACAATGACCTTAGAACTGCAGCAGTGTGGACCAGGCGATGCTGTGGAAGATCAGGAACCCATACACGAACTGTCCCACATTGGATGTCGAGAGTTGAGGAGACGGTGTCCGGCAGGAGCACCAACAAGCCATGGCAACTGCAACCAACGTGGAAGTGGATAAAGGTGCAATGTGGGGACCGCAAGGTCCAGGAGACTCGCCACAAGCTGGGGAGTCAGGGAAGGCCCCGAGCAGTCAGGGGAGCCCAAAGAATATGAAGATGACCCTCAAGAGGACACACAGGCCGGAGGCACTGGAGTCGCAAGAGGACCTCGAGCAGCTCACCAAAGATGCAAGCCCACGATGCAAGAGATGTGGTGAGGATGAAGATATTGGTCACTGGAGATGCTTGAGGTTGGGGCTACTTGGAGCCTGAAGATCTTGGTGGAAGGAAGCCAGCAAGGCTTTGCAACTACAAGTCGACGCAGTGCACAGGGGTTCGATTCCTGCGGCTTCGACGAGGGATATTGGCCTCAAACTTCCTGAGAGGACAGGGCAGGCCTCGAGGGATGTGAAGAACCACCTCCTGTGTTGCTGAGCCTTTCGAAGCCCGTGGGAGCTCAGGATCAGCAGACCAGTCAGCTTAGTTGCGGTGCCTGCAGATGCAGGGAAATGACTCCTTCACTTCAAGGGAGATTCCTTCAGGTGTCTTGGATGCCCACAGGCCTTGGAAGGTTCCTGTATGGTGCACAGGCATGGACGCTGCAGCAGACGAGCAGGGCGATGAGATCAGGAGCAGCAGGAGTCTTCCTAGTTGCAGCCTTGATGCCCAGAGCGAAGTTCAGCGAAGTCCAGAGTGCCCAGACGGTCGAAGAAGAAGTGGTGCCGGAAATGAATCTTGTCCCATGAGGGGCTGAACAAGGGGGAGGATACTCCCCTGTCCTTTGTCCAGTTTCACGCCAGAGCGGGAGCCAATGGCTCTCGAACTGGTTTGAACTGGACTATGCATGGAGGGCACCAAGTATGCCCTGCACGCAGACTATGTGGCACTGGCAAGCACTCCCACCCTGCCCCAATACACTAAATCCTGTCTGGTAGGTGGTCATACCTCCCTGTCACAGGATACCTATTGTTCTGCCTTCCCCTGCACAAGCTTGGCTCAGCAGCAGGAGGGCAGAAACGTGTCTCTGGCCGGCAGCAGCCCTGGCTTGCAATCCAGGTCTGGAAGACTGATACCGGGAGCACCGAGGGCCTCCCAAAGGAGTTTTACGGTGCATGGAATCATACCCCCACACCGTTTACGGTGTGGGGGTATGATTCCAACAGGTTTGATACCAAGCATGATAGGATTTGTTGCAGCCAGTTTCGAGATGGTCACTGCGTAATGATGTGCTGCCCCTCTATATGTCATATGGCTGTCTCACTTACAACCCAGGAGAATGGACTCCGTAGGTCATAGGGGTGTCCTGCTCATGCAGGGGCACCCTCACACTTAGAACCAAGCACCTTACCTCTTCAGGATTGTAAAGGACTGCTGTAGTGGTGACTGGTTTTAAGTGCAGTTACCTTAGATATAGGGAAACCTATATCTTTCGTAAGTGGTACTAGCACCAGCTTACACAGGCTGCAATGGCAGGCCTGTAGAGATAGTTTGAACGGTCTCCCATAGGTGGTATAATACATGCTTCAGCCTATGGGGGGCCTCTGGGGTACCTATGCCCTGGGTACCTTAGTACCATATTCTAGGGACTGATAAGGGTACCCCAGAATCCAATCTGGAATGTACCTAAGTACTTACCATTACAAATTAGGGGAGAAAGCACAGAGACTGGGGTCCTGATTAGAAGGATCCTAGTCAGACTAGTCAGAAACAGCATTACATCAAGCAAAAAGTGGGGGTAACCATGAAAGCAGATCCTACTTTCCTACAGTGGGCTTGTAAGCTCCCTAAATTCAGGGGTGGGATTTATATGTATGGTTTTGACTCTACTTTGCATGCCTTTAGCTTATTTTCTATCACTAGAGCTATTCTTTCCATGGCCAGAGTTTCCCAAATCTGTGTTATCGATGCAGAGAGTGTGGCAACAGTGGTTGCACCCCAGAGAGCCAGAGGCATTGTATTCTGGTCACTATGGCCATAGCTAATTGCTTTCCTCTGAGGGATTTTGGGGATCTTTGGGCGTCATATGGACATTCCAACAAAATGACACCCGGGTCTTGGTTTCAAACGCTCTGTTCAAATTGCTCATGATCATATACCAGTGCCTCCCTAATTTGGGACAATGCCATAGTAAATGTATAAGGGTACCCGGAGATCCGCTTCCCCTTCCGCATTTATCGTTCACTGTTGCATTCCATTTGGCAATCTTTTCAGGGCTGACTTCCCAAAATATCAGTAGTTTATATTGTGTTTCATGTTGGGAAACGTTGGCGGCATATGTTCGGGCTTTATCAAAAAGCATTCTGCATCCCTTTGGAGTTATTTAACGCTACAGATCCTCTTACCATTGCTTCTGCTCTGGTGTTTTGGGTAGCCATTGATTCAGATTCTGATTCAGAAATGCTTAATTTTCAAGAAATATATTCTTATAGAAATATTAGACAGTACGACCTATTGAGGGGTTGCTTAACTGGCTGTCTCCTATTCTTTCTGGGCTGCGCCTTTAGGAATAAAACTGGGGGTCTCATCTGGGTAGCCATTGGAGTCAATGAAGAATTTTTAATTTGATAGAAATCAGAGTTCTGCCATGTGGGCCACCCCTGATCCATTTTTCGATCTCATTAAGTGGTATTGATGCTTCATTGTCAGGTGAAAGACCCAGTGGCAGTTTCGTCTGGGAGATTGAATTTGTGTTTAAGGTCTTTGAATGGGATTATCTGTTGGTTGGCGAAGAAGGGAGCCAACCATGAGACATTTTTATTCCCACCATACCTGAAACTGTTGGGGAGTAAGTGCCCATGTGAATTCAGTGTTATAAGAGATGGGCGCAAAAGGTAATGGAAAGGGGGTGAACCACGGTATAAAGCCTACTTTATCCGCGATCCCTCGATAAACTCTAGTCGATGGAGATTAATATAATATCCAGCTTCATTGTGACCTCTTAGCCACAGAACCTGCCACAGTGATGTTCCTGCTATGAGATGTGCAAAGAAGCACCAGTGTTTCAAAGTCTCTTTTTGCCCCCATTCTATAGGGGAGCAGAATTGGGTGGCCTGGAAATTTGAAATAATATGAGGAACAGTCTGTCTATAGAGTGTTTGCAAGAGTTTAATTTGCCAGATACAGGAGTTTATCAGAATCTGGACTTGTTTAAGTATTGGAGGCAACGTTGGCAGTACTATCGTCTGGAATAAGAAAAGTATCTGAGGCCGAATCTCACCTTTATGACAGCTATCCTTCACATCCATGAGAACTGCTTATTAAACTAGTGTTGAGAGCTCCCTTAAGGTGTCTAATCGGCGCAGTATAGTTTACGGTTATGATTTGTGAAGTGGTACGAGCAATTAAAATTCTTAGACATTTAATTTTTTCTAATGACCATGAGATATAGATTAGCTGCTGCAGTCGAGCTAGTTGTGCCTCAGATTTAGTTGCATTTATTTCATAATTGGAGATTTTGTTATATTCCTTTAATTCTTCCATTATGTGTGGTACTGAGTTTCAACATTAGCAAAATATCAGATGCAAGCAAAGTGAGTTAAAATAATGTCAGGGCAAAGATAAGGGGTCGAAGTGGGCATCCCTGCCTGATTCCTTTTTCTACCAAAATTGGATTTCATAGTGACTCATTTTCTTTCATTCTTGCTCTAGCCCTCTAATAGTTTGCCATGACTCACCTTATGAAGTGCGGTACAAGTGCCAGTTTTGTAGGACAGCTCTCCTCTAGGTTCAGTCTATCCAAATGAACTCCATTTCGCGATCTAGGGAAAAGAGGAGGACACTCTTTTGTTTCCTCTAGGCATTCTCATGGGTGTGCAATATTTTTTTGTATTGGCCACACACTGCCTGCATGGGACAAATCCAGCTTGGTCTGGGATAATAATGTCTGAGAGAAGAGGTCCCAGTCTGGCAGTCAAGGTCCTAGTGAGAAGTTTCACATCAAGCTTTAGGATTGACATAAGCCTAAATGAAGAGAATTGTGTTTGATATTTCCCCTATTTGGGGATAACCATGATGTTGCCTCACAAATTGTGTCCGTCAAAATGCTTGTGTCACCTGTTGCGTTAAAGTAAATGTGTGAGAAGTGGGGTAAGTTTCAGAGAGAACATCTT
Organism: Calotriton arnoldi; assembly: GCA_963921515.1. Lineage (NCBI taxonomy): Eukaryota > Metazoa > Chordata > Amphibia > Caudata > Salamandridae > Calotriton > Calotriton arnoldi. Next base: position 269,391 of record CAWUFW010006505.1, on the reverse strand, counting down.
GTAGTACTTAGGGCCTGATTGCGATCTTTGTGGATGGGATACTCCATCACAAACGTGATGGATATCCTGACTGTCATATTACAAGTTCCATAGGATGTAATGGAACTGTAATATCGCTGAAGAGATATCCGTCCTGTTTGTGGTGGAGTAACCCTGTCTGCCAAGATCGTAATCAGGCCCTCGCCTGTGTATCCATTTGGACCCGGGGTTTTGACAGCTTTGGACTTCTTTATGGCTGATTTTACCTCCTCTATCATTGTTGGTTCATCTTGAGATTTCAGGTGGGGTATGGTGTTTGAGTGAAGGGAGCAGGCAGCCGACCAGGCGGGGTACGGAACCGAGCTGACCCGGGTGCGGGAAATCAAGGGCAATAACAGGATAGGCGTGAGCAGGATGATGCAGACGTCTGGGGTCCGCCGGACACTGGACAGCCTCTTCCTACTACTTCAGGGTATCTACCCGGTTAGTGCTGTGGCACTCCCGCACCAGGCAATACTACATATTCACCGACGGCTGTCGTTCAGCCCGCGGTCCTCTCCCATCGTTGTCTCCAGCGTGGCGCTTTATCCAGCGCCTACCTGCCTAGTTGCCCCAGCTTCCCGCTCACCCTATACCGGGTTGGAATTATCACCGGTTTTCGGGGTCCAGCACTCCTCCTGTTACTTACGCTTTCTAGCCCTGATGAGTCACGGGACCTCTCCCAGTGATGAAACACGTGTCGGCTGGTCTATTGTATTCGACATAGTCATTGTTGAGATATAAATAAACTTTTTTGTTCCAATACTGATGTCGACCACTGCATTCATATGACGTATCGATACGGATTGGCATATTACTAATACCCTCACCGCGTGTGCCCAGGACTGTACTTATATTAACAAATCAGATGTCAGCATTTACGAAGGACCATGACACAAGCCAATGACAAATATGGGCGGCGAGTGGGCGGGGCTTCAATTCCATTTTCCTATACAGCATGCCTCACAGAGCAGCGCAGGCGCTACCCAGGCTCGACCTAAATCCTTGCCCACCAGACCATGAAAAAGGGCCACAAACAGCAAATAAATTGGTCCACATGCTGACCTGTTATACCAGGCCTTCCGGCACTGCCACATTACCCTATAGGCCAACCCTCTTAAGAACATAGGCAGCTCTACATATACTGCGCAGAGAGCTCTTTTGACTAATGGGCTAATGACCAATTTTTGTAAGCTGTTTTTTCATGTTTATTAAGACATTTCCTTTCTTGTGTGATAACAGTTTTTTTACTTGAACACTTTCATTGTAATGCTCATGTTTCTTTTCTTGCAAAATATATACAATAAAATAATTGTAAAAAATGTGTATCGTTGTGATATTTTTCATATGTATGAAGATAGTATGACTTCATCATTTTGTGGTAATAGAAGTGACTCGTGGTGTGCCACAGACATCCAGTTCTCTGCTGTTACTTTATTTGTATGTAACACTGTAGAGTAGCTCCTACGTTTCCTAGGTGAGATGTTCCAACTTTCAGATAATACATCAGCCTGTCTCAGTACAGGTAGTTGAGAATTAGCTGCAGGAGGGGTTGAAGTTGGTGCAGCTTATGCTCATAACACACTGAAAATGGTGACATTAGATCACTGTGTCCCTAAAAGCAAGGGGGATGTTGGGTGAGGCCTAAAAAATCACCATATAGAAGATGGGTTAATGTGTCCAGTTGTTGAGGTCATATATGTGAATAGTTTAAACCATGAGGGGGAACTGAGGATACGGACGTCCTGCAAGTGGAAAAAGGAGAAATATTTTTCAAAAAAAGAATTTTCAAGAAGATTAAAAAATAGAAGGTGATATCTTTAGAGAAAGATTAGAGAAGCACTAATTGTAGTCATTAAAAAGAAAACTAAATTAATTAAAAAACCGTGGCCCACCATAGAAGACTAACGTACTCTGAAAGCATGCAAGGATCTATGAGAATGATTTTCAGCCCTATTAGCCCTTGTAACACTAGCTTACATGCGAAAGCAGCAATGTTTACAAGTTCAAAGTCTCCTCTCTAATTCACCAAAGTTTTTCACTCGTGAAGAGTTATTCACTCAGGTTTCTATGCGAGTGAGTATCATAGTGTGAGTGAGGAGTGGATCTTCCACCTGGATGTTTGTAAACAACGCAAACCTACATGTTTGTGGGTATTAACAATTCATTTTCCAAGATTTTACCTCCATGTAAATGTTCAGAATTTTGTTACTATCAATATCAAGAGTAAATCAATTTTCATGGTGGGAAGGAGAAGAAAATACTCCCTAAAAATGATTTTTGGTTTAGGAATAGGAGTTTCCACACTTGGAAATTATTTTCCATGTGGACAAAAAAAGAACAATTAGTAAATGTGTTTGCAGTTGCTAGTTTTTTTTTTAAATGTGAAAACATCCAAGTGCATGCAAAGCAGAAATTCAGCAGAACTTTTCAGGTGTAGGCCTTGAATCCTGCTGCGACTAACAGAGATTTGCAGGTGCACTGGTCCTTCTGGAATGATTGTGAAGCAAAGTTATATGAAAGTTCAATCAACATTTTTTTTAAAAAAAACAAGAAATACCATTTTGTATCATACTGGGCATTTTTATAGCCTGTGCATACCATGTTAAGATTATTTTTTTAAGACACCCATGTGTCTAATATATGAAATTCCCCTTTAATTACGTGTTCTTTCAAGCGGATTAACAAACGCATCCAGGGTTTTATGTTAACAAACGTCCGTGGATCCTTAAATGAACACTTTTTCGATTTACTACAGCAGTGGCGGGATAATGAGGCATAAGAAAGAGAAGGTTAAAGAGGTAGCATGGGCAAGGACAAAGTGACCAACAGAACTACATGATGTATGAAGAAAATGTAGCACAAATACTAAAAACAGGAATCTGTAACTGTAACAGTATGGCAATAAAAGCAGGAAGAGAGGATACGACCCAGCAACCATATTCTTTAGAATCTATTGTTCCCTGTCATTTAAAATGCAAGAAGGATACTACCTGTTAAGTACAAAAGTAATCTGTGCAGTAGATAAGTAAAGTCATCAGGCGATGAGGACATGATACAAATCGTTCTTTAATATAATCTTGATTTTCCCTCTTCAGTCAAGGAAAATATCCATTTTATGGCATGGAGGAAAAAATTATAAGCACTTTCAAACGTGTTAAGCACCAGGGTAGTTTTGGTCTTGAGGAGTTCGAAATAAAAGACTCTTAAAGTAAAGCATCTGACCAATGGCCTATTTTAGGATGTCTCTCTGACCCAGTCACTGACACAAAATGCCGGAAGGATCACAGGCTGCTATTGGTTGCTGAGTCACAAAGGAGATTCCATCGTAGAGGATTTCAATGAGGTATACTGGAAAGTAGGGCCAGATGTATGAAGGCTTTTTGACATCACAAAATATCTCATTTGCAGAATTGTGTTTTTTGCGACTGCAAAAAGGCTTTTTGGCATGTAAGAAACCAAATTGGGATTCAGTAGCACGTCACCGAAACGCAATTTGGATTTGCGACTACATACAGAATCCGTATTTGGAAGGGACATGTTTTGCGACTGAAATCCGCTCCCAAAATATTAATACTTTACCGACTACAGACATGTAGTGGTAACCCATAGGCAAATGGGAAAAGGGCCCAAAGGACTCCTTCCCCTTTGTATATGTTGAAAAAAACATTTCTAAGAGTAGGCAATGGGCCCAAGGACCAGTTCTGGTATTAAAAAATGTTAGGCATTTTTTTTTAACGCTTCCTGTTTTGCTTTATTTAAAAGGAATCACCGACCTGGTGGTCTGCAGTGCTGACCACTGCAGACCACGATACCTGGGTGGCAGTGATTCATAGTGGGTCGCAATTTGTGACATACCTCATTCATATTTATGAGTTATGTCATGAGGTAGGCCGAATTGCGACCCACTACAAATCAGGGGGCAGATTTACAACTTCTGGCGCATCCCTGCAAATCAGCAGGGATGCGCCAGAATAGATGCGACACGCAATTCTCTCCTTGCGCCACCACGGATGCGCCGCATTTACAATGCGGCGCACCGTGGCGCAAGGAAAGGCCGATGCGTGTCGCATCCTGTGGCGTAAGGGCGGCGCATTGCTGGAGTCGTGTCGCAAGCGCGACGCGGCTCCTGCAATGCACAGGGGCCGCCCATACCTAACGTGGTGCGTCACTCCTTACGCCTGCTTGAAGCAGGCGTAAGGATTTGTCGCAGCGGCGTCGGAAAAGTGACGCAGTGAAATCTTGTAGATTTCACTGCGTCACTTTTACGAGGCTTTCCTGCGATGGAACGCCCACCCTGCGAGGGAACGCCCACATGAAACCTGACGCAAGTTTCATGTGGCGCAGGGCTTTACAACGTGACGCATCTCCCTAGATGCGTCACGTTGTAAATAATGCGCAACGTGGCGCATGGTTTGCGTCGCCGCTGCGTCACAAAAGTGACGCAACGGCGGCGCAAAAGTGGCGCAAGGGGCTTGTAAATCTGCCCCCAGGTTTTTGCGAACCAGCTTATTAGTACATAGGTCAGTTCGCAAAAACAGAATGGATTCGGTAAAAGTTGGTGCACGATTTGAGACAACATTTACCAGCTCCATTCTTTGTACATCTGGCTGTAGTTTGTGTCCCAGATATGTCTAGAGCAATTCACTTCTCACTGTGCCAATGCTGCAGGGCAACAGAAATTTCTCTTGCAGTGGAGACCCGGAGAAAGCAGGTAGTTTGGTGAGAGGGATAATTGTGGTGGCTCTGTCTGATGGGTGGGCCTATCACAAGTTGTTTTGCAAATATTTCATTCCAATGAGACCTTTCTTCGCAATTTTCAGAATATTATCTAGGTGATTCTTCACACCAATCAATGAACAATGTTGTTGTTTCTGCTGCAGCACCAAGTGATGGCTCAGTGACGGGCCAGATTGCTGTTAGCAATGATAGTACCATTGATCAGAATATGCCCATGATAGGCCCTGATAGTGAGATTCATTTATTTGTAATGACATAATGCTGATCCAAATATTTTCCCTGATGCACTAGATGAACACTGAGATGGATTGAACATATGATGAAACTCCATCTTCTCTGGTGGGTGCCAGCTCCATAACTTCCAGACACCAAAAGGTGTATATTTCTGTGGAAACCCCACCCCACGTGCACATATTGGTGGAAACATCAGCCTACATGCCACCTTGCCTTATTCACTTTCAGCAAGTGAGTGGTGAAACAGATACCTCTGTTTGTGATGAAATACCATTGTTTTCCCTGCTGTACCTGACTTCTGCTGGCATCATCTGATGTTTCTTGATAATCTTTCTGGAGTCTGCTATTGTCATAATCACCCTACCTACTGCCATGTAGAGGAGTGAGCACCATTCTTGTTGCATCGGATTATATTCCCTCCTCCTTTAACTCCTCCTCATTAAATGTAAATTAAAATGCATTTATAGAGTGCTTACTACCCCTGACAAGGCGTTGCATGGATCTGTTTGATGTACTATCACTGTTGGTGGACATGTATACCTTTCTACTCATAGTCCCTCCCAGTAAGTACATCTGGCTAGTGAATATCAAATACTGGCTGATAGGAGGTTCATCTCTACAGACCCTATTATTATGAGCACCCCAGTAATCTGCCCTAGAAGTCAGACACCCGAAGTTACCAATATAAGTACCATGATTTGAGAGTCCTCTCTGTAGACCTCTTTATGAATACTGAGAGCCACTGAAACATGTGATTCTGCGGCCACAGCCTTTCTTTGCACAATTATGGATTTGCTGCATTTGTCAGATAATCCATCATCCGCTGCATAATCTGCAGATTTTAGCGATAGAATTTGTTTGTAGCTTAAACAGATCAAAGGTTACTAAAAATGTAGTGACGTGGGTACATGCGCAGTGACCCTTTTCAAAGGTAACCTGGTCATCTTTCTTTGCTTTTTTGTAAATGTAGTTGTTGAACAAACACTAATGAGGTGAAATCCTTGCTCAGACAGTATTACCTTGTGTAAAAATGACAAAATAATTAATTAATACTATCAAAAGGTGTGCCGCATTATGCCTCATAATTTGCCTTTTCTTGCTGTATAATTTAGTCAACCCTGCTGCATAATTTGGTGTTCCACTGCTGCATAATTCCAGTGACCCTGTGAAGACCCTAGTAATTTGCCCCAGAGCTCAGACTCCCCAAGTTTATTATACCAGCCCCCTCGGAATTACAGAGGTGCTCAAAATATATCAGAAAGTTGGAAAGGTTGTCCAGGTGGGAGCGTGCAAGGGGTCTGTACCTTGCACTAATCTATGGGGAGATGAATTGTGTGATTACCAGCAGTGTAAAAGTGGGTACTTGAATTAGTTTGATTTGACTGGTATTTGAGATATATCAGAATGTCTGAACGATGCATGGCTGGTGTGTGCTGAATTTGACCTCTTCATTGACGTATATTCAAGTCAGTATGGACCACAGCTATGATCCTTTATACGTGAGTTACCTACTTCATCGGACTATTTTTTTCTGTCATTTCTACAACTTTACAGTGATTTAGAAATAGTTCTAGTGGAAGATTAGCGGTATGGCATGAAATATCACGTGCAGACTCCTGGTTACGTCATCACCGCTCATCAGATCTGTGGGGTTTGCAGGTGTTCTGCACAACTGACGTAAGTTTCCTAAACACGTTTTTGATGCAGTTTAATTATTCTTACTGCATGGAACATCCGCCAACATGCTTTAATCAAGCAAATTGTTGGTAGTCAAGCAGTTACGTAATCGGCCAAAAACGTTTCTTCAAGGCTTGTTTCAATAAACGGTGCATAACTATGCACATGCGCAATGAGAGCATAGAACTCCGCTGCAGAGTGCTTCTTGGCGATCCCAAAAATATGTTCAGCTCTTGGTAATTTATGAATGGAAATGGTTCTACTGAAGAGGGAAATTGATTACCAGGTGTAATGATCGCGGATTCCTATTACATGATAGCGGATTCCTATTACATTAATCGAATTGTAATGATGGCTCAGTGGAGTCACCTACATTTTAGTTTCATTTGGAAACTTTATTACAATTCTTTTTAAATGATAATCTAGACTATTCTTCGGGATGGCTCAGTGAGCTAAATGCTCAATGCTGACAAATGCAGGCGCCGATTCAAAAAAGGCTTTTGTGAGGATGTGAAGTAGTACACCTGTAGTACTACTTCACGTAATCCTATATGCAGTTCACATAGGTACAGGCTTGCATCTTCTTCTACACCCGTTCTATCTCTAATGAAAAGAGTTCTTCTTCACAAGGGCACGAAGTTCTGTGTTTTATGCGTGTAAGTTGGGATAGCAACGTGAAGTGCCTGGGAAATAATATCTACTACAAAATGGAAGGATGAAAGGGAAAGTTAAAGAGGGGCACAAATACAAAAGCATACTGTTAGAAATGGGGGTCTCTAGTTGGCAGAGGTAGGTACCTTTGTCCAAGTTGGGGCCCTTGCTTCTAGTCAGGGTAAGGGGGCTACACTCCTTAAATAACCCCTGCTCACCCCCTTGGTAGCTTGGCACGAGCAGGCAGGCTTATCTCAGAGGCAGTGTGTAAAGCATTTGTGAACACATACAGTAACACAGTGAAAACACTACAAACGGACACCACACCAGTTTAGAAAAATAAGTAATCTTTATCTAGACTTAACACAAGACCAAACGACAAAAATCCACAATACAGTATTCAAAAATATGACTTCCAAATGGTAGAAATAGCTTAGTTCAATGTAGATGGTAAATGCAACACTTTACTCTCAAAGTACCTTGGATGCGTAACGCAACATAAATAAAAGGGTCGCAGGGAAGGCGATGCGTCAGTTCCTTGCTTCGTGGGAGGCGGCGCACCTGTTCCTTACTGCAGCGCAGGGGAGGCGAAGCGTCTGTTTCTTACTGTGATCCGGTGCGATGCGACAAGATAGCGCCTCGATGTGATGCGACGATCCGGTGCGATGCGACAAAATGGCGTCTTTGATGCGATGCGACAACTTGGATGCGGTGCGTGCACGCCGGGCGGCCGTGCGGCGACATCGATGGTTTCTTGAGCCGCGACAGGCCCTGCGATGCGCTTCTCCGGCGATGCGGCAGCAACCTCTGCGGCGGCGGCACGCTTCTCCGGTGATGCGACGCGCTTCTTCGGTGATGCGACGACAAACAGCTACGGTGGCAGCATGCTTCTTCGGAGATGCGACGGCAACTGCTGCGGTGGGGACACGCTTCTTCCTCGTTGCGTCGCGCTTCCAGCTCCCAGCGACACGCAGTCTCTAGAGGGCCCAAACCAACAGCAGGCACCTCTCTGCAGGTAGAATTCCCAGCAAGGAAATTCAGGGGGAGCTGGGGGTGAAGTCTTTGTGTCCCTGAGACTTCAGAACAGGAGGCAAGCTGAGCTTCAAGCCCTTGGAGATCTTCCTCAAGATGATTAAAGTACACACAAAGTTCCTTTTCTCCTTTCCTTGGCAATAAGTAACCACTGCAGGCCAACCCCAAACAATCACCAGTGCAGGGACAGTCTCCTCCTTCAGCTTCCTTGGTTTCTCTCCTTGGCAAAGGTTTGTCTTGATTCCCAGAAGTGATCTAAAGTTCTGGGGTCTGGGCCCCAATATTTATACTCAAAAATCCTTTGTTCTCTGACGGCAGAGAGTGTCTGACCTAGCCCAAACCAGTTCTGTCCTCCCTGGTGCAGCTTCCTGGCAGGAGGTGGAGACAGCATTGTTGAAAGCAGACCTGGCCCAGGTAGCTGAAAAGAAATCTCCTCCCCCTACTCTCTATTCTATGTAGGCTCAGGCAAGTGAAAGGAAATCTCCTCCCCCTACTCTCTATTCAACCCAGGTCCTATTCAGCCCAGCCCTGACTCATCAGACTGCTGGAGCCAAAGCCCTCTCCAGCCCCCTGTCACTCACAAACCAGACATGGAATACACAAACCTAGCAGAGGCATACTGGATGGTTAGGCAAGAAAATACCTACTTTCTAAAAGTGGTATTTTCAAACATAGAATGTAAAAATCACCCACACTAAAAGATGTATTTTAACATTCTGAGTTCAGGCCTACTAAACTTTATTTTCCCATCTTGTTCCTTGGGTCAGTTATGTTTATAAGAGGTTATAATCAAACTGCCCATTCTGGCCTATGGGAACAGATAGCCTTGCAATAGTGAAAAACTAAATTGGCTGTAATTCACTATCAGGACATGCCACACACCAGGGCATGTCCTACCTTTCACATACAATGCACCCTGCCCAAAGGGTTACCTTGGGCCTACCTTAGGGGTGACTAACATGCAGAAAAGGGAAGGTTTAGGGACTGGCAAGTGGGTGCACTTGCCAAGTCGACATGGCCACAGGCTCTGCTATGGCAGGCCTGAGCTATATTTTACAAGCTGCTTCTGTGGGTGGCACAATCAGTGCTGCAAGCCCACCAGCAGCATTTGATTTATAGGCCCTGGGCACACATGGTGCACTGTACTAGGGTCTGACAAGTAAATCAAATATGCCAATCATGGAATCACTAATCCATAAAATAAATTTATAAAGAGAGCATATGCACTTTAGCACTGATCAGCAGTGGTAAAGTGCCCAGAGTCATAAAACCACCAACAACAGGTCAGAAAAAATACAGGAGGAAGGCAAACATTCTGGGATGACCCTGCAAAAAGGGCCAAGTCCAACACAACGCCCTTCCAGCCTAATTGCAGGGTAGACCAATCACTACCTTGATGGGCTTCCCTGCTTTGGGCGATAGAACATGGACCCTGGCCCGCAACTGCAGGGGCATACTCCAGTTCTACGCCAATCTGAACCCACTTGGATCCCTCGGTCCATACTATTAGGGCCCACTAAGTTAACCCATGGGGAACCCTTCTCCTCACCTGTGGCCACCATCTGTGCAGCACCTAACCTTAGCTTGCTCACAGGTGTGTCCCAACCGACAGTCTGTACCCACATGGACAACACAGAGGTGTGGCCCAGTCCACCCCCGGGGTGTGACTCACTCCTGTCCCCCCCAGGGGACACTCTGTCCACCAGGACAGCAAGCCACAGTGGCCACTGAAAGTTGTCAGTGATGAGACCAAATCCTTATGCCTCTCAGGGCTCTCAAACCTCTGTGGCATCAGAGAGCGGGGGGCAGCAGCCCCAGGTGCCTGGCACCCTTTGTCCACTCTCCCTCCTGTCAGGTCAGGTATGACATCCTGACACTGACCCACCAGCCCCGGGCCTGTACCCGGTGGCTGGACAGGAGACTGGGGTGGGCTTTCCCACACCCGGTCCTCCTCCTTGGGGCTCTGCACCCTCCCACCTGGAGCGGTAACCCCCTTCCAGAATTGTCAGGGCACCTGTGGCAGGTGTCCTGCACAATTCGTCCACCAGTTCAGGGGTTCTATCCTGCAACTGGGACCCCAGCTTAGGGTCTGTACCCTTAGACTGGGCAGAGGTCAGGGGTGAGGCTGCCCTCTCCATGCCCCCCTTACTGGGGTCCTGCACCCTCTCACCTGGAGTGGTACCCCCAGAAGACAAACCGGTAGGGACACTGATTACAGTTGTCCTTCCCTCCAGGTCAGGCAACACCTGCACCCGGCTTCCCAACCCAGGGACTACCCCCTGTGGCTGAGCACCTGACTGGCGCACCAGGACTTCCTGGGGAGCACTCATGCCCCCCGAGGGTAACACATAACTCATGTGTTGTGTGACAGTCTGCCTGGTGCAGATCTCCCGACCTCTGTCCATCTGACAGTGCGTGAAGATCCCCCAGGACAGAAGTGGTGTCGCCATGGTCACTCCTAGGAGACTCAGCCCCTCTGGCTGGCCCCTGACCCACTGGTTCTTCCACTGGGGACTCTCTCCCCCTCTCACCCCTCAATCTGGACTTCTGCACCCTCCACTTAGGAATGGTACTGCCAGGCACCAGAACTGATGGAGGTCTGCTTACAGACACTCCACGTTCTCCGGACACTAGGAGATCCCCCTCAAATGGACCACTAGTACAGCTTAGGCTCCCTACCTGGTGTTCCCTTAAGGAACCATCCAGGCCCTGAGACCGAGGTTGGGCACTTTCGGGACACATCCCAGTCTCACTCCTTCTCCTAGGAGACAGGACGTGAGGCCCTACAACCTTCCCACTACAACGGGACCTAGCTGGGCTACTCTGAACCTCTCCCACCACTCTGGGCTGGAAGATACCTGAGCCATTCCTCTTAGGGTCACTCCCCAATGCCTCTTCAGACCCTTTGGAATCCACCAAAGGTCTGCCTCCCGGGTGAGCTCCCTGGGGTCAGAGAACTCACACTCCAACAGGTGTTGGCATAGCTCTGGAAAACAGGGACTTACAATATGCTCTCCCATAATTGAATCACACAGCCCCACACAGGTGTTAACCAAACTATCCTTCACCTCACCATCCAGTGCCTCGCACAAGCACCCCACACCACTCTCCTGAGATTGGCAAGACAGTATCTGACCATCTCTGTCACTCAACCCACACTCTTCTGGGCGGTCTTCACACTCACACACAAGGATTTCAACCATGTGGGAACCCCTCTCCCTGCACCTCTCATCTAGAGTCAGTAGAGTGTCCCTCCCACCACTAGGACTATGAACCCCTGTGCCAGTTCCCCAAACCACCTCAGGGACACTGCGCACCACTGGAGCTACCTCATTTCCTTGAACCCACTGGTGTATGTTAACCCCCTCCTTCAAGTCAGGCGCCACATCTCTGGGTGTGTGTACTGCTCCATCAGCACTCAATAATACAATTTTGCTGCCACCATCTGAGCTGGACTCCACCTCCAACTCAGCCAAGCTCACTTCCTGGGCTACACATATTTCTTCTTCTTGGGCTAAGGCCCTCTTGGTCTCAGCCCTCTCGAGCTCCTCATCAAGCTATCTCAGCCTCTGCTCACAAGCCAGAAGCTATCCATCTTTTTCTGTTTCTCCCTCACTTTCAGGGAAGTCCTCCTCCTCCTCAGACTCTACTGGTAGTGTTGGCCCCCAGCGGGGTAACTCATAATAAAATAGGGATGCCACTAGATCCTCCCTGGACCTCCTCTTCAAAGGCAGCCCTCTTTCCTTGCAAAACACACGTAGCTCCTTCATTGTGTAGATGAACATGTGCCAGAAGTCAAGTTCCATTTTGCAACAACTAACCAGAGTCTTAGTATCAAAAAATACTTCCAGGAGGACACCAGCAAACAGAAAAACAGTATGTGGTTGCGTAATGGTCTGCACTCACTAGTAGTGTACACCAATCACTGTATGTAAGTCACAAATGCAAGTCCAAATCCTCACCGCTGACCAACAATGTTAGAAATGGAGGTCTCTAGTTGGCAGAGGTAGGTACCTTTGACCAAGTAGGGGCCCTTGTTTCTAGTCAGGGTAAGGGGGCTACACTCCTAAAATAACCCCTGCTCACCCCCTTGGTAGCTTGGCACAAGCAGGCAGGCTTATCTCAGAGGCAGTGTGTAAAGCATTTGTGAACACATACAGTAACACAGTGAAAACCCTACAAATGGACACCACACCAGTTTAGAAAAATAAGTAATCTTTATCTAGACTTAACACAAGACCAAACGACAAAAATCCACAATACAGTATTCAAAAATATGACTTCCAAATGGTAGAAATAGCTTAGTTCAATGTAGATGGTAAATGCAACACTTTACTCTCAAAGTACCTTGGATGCGTAACGCAACATAAATAAAAGGGTCGCAGGGAAGGCGATGCGTCAGTTCCTTGCTTCGTGGGAGGCGGCGCACCTGTTCCTTACTGCAGCGCAGGGGAGGCGATGCGTCTGTTCCTTACCGGAGAGGAGGCGAAGCGTCTGTTTCTTACTGTGATCCGGTGCGATGCGACACGATGGCGCCTCGATGCGACGATCCGGTGCAATGCGACAAAATGGCGTCTTTGATGCGATGCAACAACTTGGATGCGGTGCGTGCACGCCGGGCGGCCGTGCGGCAAAATTGATGGTTTCTTGAGCCGCGACAGGCCCTGCAACCCGCTTCTCCGGCGATGCGACGGCAACCTCTGCGGCACGCTTCTCCGGTGATGTGACATGCTTCTTCGGTGATGCGACCGCAAACAGCTGCGGCGGTGGCACGCTTCTTCGGCGATGCGACGGCAACCGCTGCGGCGGCGACACGCTTCTTCCTCGTTGCGTCACGCTTCCAGCTCCCAGCGACACGCAGTCTCTAGAGGGCCCAAACCAACAGCAGGCACCTCTCTGCAGGTAGAATTCCCAGCAAGGAAATTCAGAGGGAGCTGGGGGTGAAGTCTTTGTGTCCCTGAGACTTCAGAACAGGAGGCAAGCTCAGCTTCAAGCCCTTGGAGATCTTCCTCAAGATGCTTAAAGAACACACAAAGTTCCTTTTCTCCTTTCCTTGGCAATAAGTAACCACTGCAGGCCAACCCCAAACAATCACCAGTGCGGGGGCAGTCTCCTCCTTCAGCTTCCTTGGTTTCTCTCCTTGGCAAAGGTTCATCTTGATTCCCAGAAGTGATCTAAAGTTCTGGGGTCTGGGTCCCAATATTTATACTCCAAAATCTTTTGTTCTCTGAAGGCAGAGAGTGTCTGTACCTAGCCCAAACCAGTTCTGTCCTCCCTGGTGCAGCTTCCTGGCAGGAGGTGGAGACAGCATTGTTGAAAGCAGACCTGGCCCAGGTAGCTGAAAAGAAATCTCCTCCCCTACTCTCTATTCTATGTAGGCTCAGGCAAGTGAAAGGAAATCTCCTCCCCACTCTCTATTCAACCCAGGTCCTATTCAGCCCAGCCCTGACTCATCAGACTGCTGGAGCCAAAGCCCTCTCCAGCCCCCTGTCACTCACAAACCAGACATGGAATACACAAACCTAGCAGAGGCATACTGGATGGTTAGGCAAGAAAATACCTACTTTCTAAAAGTGGTATTTTCAAACACAGAATGTAAAAATCACCAACACTAAAAGATGTATTTTAACATTCTGAGTTCAGGCATACAAAACTTTATTTTCCTATCTTGTTCCTTGGGTCAGTTATGTGTATAAGATGTTATAATCAAACTGCCCATTCTGGCCTATGGGAACAGATAGCCTTGCAATAGTGAAAAACGAAATTGGCTGTAATTCACTATCAGGACATGCCACACACACCAGGGCATGTCCTACCTTTCACATACAATGCACCCTGCCTATAGGGTTACCTTGGGCCTACCTTAGGGGTGACTAACATGCAGAAAAGGGAAGGTTTAGGGCCTGGCAAGTGGGTGCACTTGCCAAGTCGACATGGCAGTCCCAGACTGCACACAGGCTCTGCTATGGGAGGCCTGAGCCATATTTTTCAAGCTGCTTCTGTGGGTGGCTCAATCAGTGCTACAAGCCCACCAGCAGCATTTGATTTACAGGCCCTGGGCACACATGGTGCACTGTACTAGGGTCTGACAAGTAAATCAAATATGCCAATCATGGAATCACTAATCCATAACATAAATTTATAAAGAGAGCATATGCACTTTAGCTCTGATCAGCAGTGGTAAAGTGCCCAGAGTCATAAAACCACCAACAACAGGTCAGAAAAAATACAGGAGGAAGGCAAAAAGTTCTGGGATGACCCTGCAAAAATGTTCAAGTCCAACACATACCTACACAAGGTAAGTCAGTTTCAATTTAGTAAAATCAGACCACATCTACTCCATCATCACCACAGCCCAAACAGGGTTCAAACCTACATCAGCCAAGCCTTAGATTCAGTCACACACCACACATGGCCATTCACAGGCAATGTACAGGAATCACACACAGACCAGTAGAGACAGGTAAAACTAAATGAAGCAAAAAAATGGTACTAAGCATTGCTGACACCTATGCAAATCAAATTATAAAAATGAAAACACAACCGATGCACCTACATAGAAAATTACAAATATGTAACTTGTAAATGTATTAGGAAAAAACACATGGTTTATATCACATCTAACAATACTCTACACACACTCAGACACGTTTCTCGTCCCAAACACTATTACCCGCACATACACAAACACATTTACGGGCACGCACACACACATACACACACACAAACATACAAACACACCCACCCCGTGGACTGTGTATGGCTCCATTACATCTCGCAGCAGAGGGGCAAAAGGGAGCGCCCATATTGAGGGGTCTTTTTATGTGCTGCTTTTTGTAATGCTTGTTAATTGTGTATTATTTTCCTCAGGTGGTGCCTGATTCACTATTCCTTCCAACATATAGTTCTTTATAGCATAGGCTAAGATGTCCTCTTAAAGTATGTAGAACTACATTTGGCAGATTTATACCTAAAATAGTAACTTTATGTCACATTTTGAGTGGTACGTTTCAGTACCCCACATGTAAGGGAGTGGGCCTATGTATACTTACTTCTAGGTGTAAATCTCGACTGGTGTTGCTGAATTGCATTTAAGCAGAGATATATGCCTAGGCTGGATCACTGACAGAATATCAACAGTCAGAATATCGAGGTACAAAAATATCGACACAAGTATATCGATCTCAAGAATATCGAAGTCCTATCTACATAATGGTAAGTACAAAAATGTCCCCCCAAAAATATCGTTGTCAAAAATATCGTTGTTAAAAATATAGTTTTTTTTAATGTTTAAAAAATAATGTAAAATAAAGTAAATAATACATATAATTAAAAGAAACATAGTTAAAATTATTTTAAAATGTTTAAAATTATAACTAATACATATAATGTAAAAATAAATTAAACATATATATGTATAAAATATAATATATATACTTACTTAATAATATTTATAAATAATTAATTTAATAACTTATAAATTGTTAAAAAACATATTAAATATTATAAATACATATATATACACATACACCAATAATATAAATAAAAATATAAAAAATATATATAACAAATTAAAAAATTAGAATATTTTTAATCTTTTTAAAATACATTATACACTACATTAACTAAAACAGTAGAGGAAATATTGGATAGCGGAGAGGATACAATTACTATTCCTACTCCAGAGAGTGCAACAGTAAGGAAAGTGTTGGATAGCGTAAGGGTAAAAATTACTATTCCCACTACAGTGAGTGCAACAGTGGGGAAAGTGTTGGATAGCGTAGGGGTAAAAATTACTATTCCCACTCCAGTGAGTGCAACAGTAGGGAAAGTGTTGGGATAGTGAAGGGGTAAAAATTACTATTCACACTCCAGTGAGTGCAACAGTAGGGAAAGTGTTGGATAGCGGATGGCGGATGGTTGGATTGTGACTTCAGCTCCCCGCCATTTGCCCTCCCATGCGGTGTCCCTCAAGGATCCTCGCTAAGTCCAACCTTGTTTAACATCTATGTGTCGGACCTGGCGAGGGTCATCAAATCATACAACGTGGGCCTAACGTCGTACGCCGACGACACGCAACTGGTGCTAGCAGTCCACAATGACGGAGGGGCGGTAGCTGCAAACTTCCAAGAGGGAATGCTATCCATCAGTACCTGGATGGCAAACAATTGCCTCAAATTAAACTCTGACAAGACGGAGGTGATGATCTTCGGAAACCACTCCCCCTCCTGGTCCCCCTCTTGGTGGCCAGCCAAGTTGGGATCACCCCCGTCCCCCATCTCAAAGGCAAGAAATCTAGGTGTCATGTTCGATGACAAGCTGTCATTCATACACCACGCTAACGCAGTCGTATCGGCATCCTTCTACGGTATCAAGATGATAAAGAAACTTCTACCTTTCCTCCCAACCAGCGCTGCTAGGACTCTCATCAGCACACTAGTCATGTCCAAGGTCGATTATTGTAACGGACTATTTATCAATGCCCAAGAAAGAGTCCTAAATAAGCTACAACTAGTGCAGAATGCAGCCGCCAGACTTCTGACAGCCACCCCCAAATTCAAACCTATATCCAACGTGGTACGACAGCTCCACTGGCTGCCCATCAGGAGCAGATCCAAGTTCAAGGTGCTATGTATTGCCTACAAGGCAGTCCACGACACCGGACCGGAGTTTCTAAGGAAAACTCTTTGCCCCTACAACCCCACCAGACCTTTACGCTCATCAGCAGCAAACCTACTGATTGTTCCCCGAACCAAAAAAGCCTCCTGGGGTGACAGAACTTTTACCGTCGCCACCACCAAACTATGGAATAAGCTCCCTCTTCACATCAAGACTAGTCCCACGCTGAACACTTTTCGAAAACAACTAAAGACCTGGCTCTTTAATCAATAGCCATCCGTGCCAGCCTTCATCTGACCGGTCCACAGCGCAGAGACACCTAAGGGTATTTGCGCGCTTTATAAGTTGCATAAATAAATAAAATAAATAAATAGCTTAGGGGTAAAAATTACTATTCCCACTCCAGTGAGTGCAACAGTAGGGAAAGTGTTGGATAGCGTAGGGGTAAAAATTACTATTCCCACTCCAGTGAGTGCAACAGTAGGGAAAGTGTTGGATAGCGTAAGGGTAAAAATTACTATTCCCACTCCAGAGAGTGCAACAGTAGGGAAAGTGTTGGATAGTGTAGGGGTAAAAATTACTATTCCCACTCCAGAGAGTGCAACAGTAGGGAAAGTGTTGGATAGCGAAGGGGTTAAAATTACTATTCCCACTCCACAGAGTGCAACAGTAGGGAAAGAGTTGGATAGCGTAGTGGTAAAAATTACTGTTCCCACTCCAGAGAGTGCAACAGTAGGGAAAGTGTTGGATAGCGAAGAGGTTAAAATTACTATTCCCACTCCAGAGAGTGCAACAGTAGGGAAAGTGTTGGATAGCGTAAGGGTAAAAATTACTATTCCCACTCCAGAGAGTGCAACAGTAGGGAAAGTGTTGGATAGCGTAGGGGTAAAAATTACTATTCCCACTCCAGAGAGTGCAACAGTAGGGAAAGTGTTGGATAGCGAAGGGGTAAAAATTACTATTCCCACTCCAGTGAGTGCAACAGTAGGGAAAGTGTTGGATAGCGTAGGGGTAAAAATTACTATTCCTACTCCAGTGAGTGCAACAGTAGGGAAAGAGTTGGATAGCTGAACGGGTAAAAATTACTATTCCCACTCCAGAGAGTGCAACAGTAGGGAAAGTGTTGGATAGCGTAGGGGTAAAAATTACTATTCCCACTCCAGAGAGTGCAACAGTAGGGAAAGTGTTGGATAGTGTAGGGGTAAAAATTACTATTCCCACTCCAGAGAGTGCAACAGTTGGGAAAGTGTTGGATAGCGAAGGGGTTAAAATTACTATTCCCACTCCACAGAGTGCAACAGTAGGGAAAGAGTTGGATAGCGTAGTGGTAAAAATTACTATTCCCACTCCAGAGAGTGCAACAGTAGGGAAAGTGTTGGATAGCGAAGAGGTTAAAATTACTATTCCCACTCCAGAGAGTGCAACAGTAGGAAAAGTGTTGGATACCGTAGGGGTAAAAATTACTATTCCACTCCAGAGAGTAGGCCTGGGCGGAAAACTACGCTACGCTCGTGTAGTTTGCGTAGTTTGCGCAACTACGCGCTACGCGAACTGCACGTTGCACAGTGCAAAAACGCGTAGAGGGCATTTTTTGCTTGCTCGCGGTCCTCAACGTCAAGTTGGCGACTGCGAGCGAGCAAAATGACATCCCGGTGAGACTTTTCCTCGTTCGCGATCAGCAACATCAAGTTGCCGATCGCGAGCGTGGAAAATAAACCTCCCGGCGAGATTCTCAACGCGGGGAGGTCAGGTTTCTCATTGCGAGTGGTCGCGTATGCTCGCGACCGCTCGCGATGAGAAACTACCAGTCCGCGTTGAGATAACTGCCGCTCGAGTACAAAACTACTCGAGCGGCAGAAAACGACCGCTTGCACTGTGCAAGATGTCGTTTGCAATGATTGCACAGTGCGGACAAGCATCCGGCACTGTGCAATCATTGCGAACAGCATTTCCTACCGCACTACGCAGCTCGCGTAGTGCGAAGTGCACTTCGCGTAGCTAAGCGTAGCGCTACTACGCGAACTACGCCCAGGGTTACCAGAGAGTGCAACAGTAGGGAAAGTGTTGGATAGCGTAAGGGTAAAAATTACTATTCCCACTCCAGAGAGTGTAACTGTAGGGAAAGTGTTGGATAGCAGAGGGTTAAAATTAACATACTTATCAATTAAATAATTTTTTTAATTTAATAATCAATTAACAATTAATTAATAATAAATTATTTATAAATAATATAAAAAAAATAATAATTACTTCATTATAATTAAATTACTTCCCACTCTATTCCCCTATAAACCCACAACCCGCTCCTAAAAAAATAACACAATTAATATAATTATCAATTAATCAATTAATAAAAATTAATTACCAATTAATAATTAATTAACAACAAATTAATTATCAATACCAATAAATAAAAATTAATAATTACTTTATTAAAATTAAATTACTTCCCACCCTATTCCCCTATAAACCCACAACCCGCTCCTAAAATAAATTAACACAATTAATATAATTATCAATGAATCAATTAATAAAAATTAATTACCAATTAATAATGTATTAACAATAAATTAATTATCAATACCAATAAATAAAAATTAATAATTACTTTATTATAATTCATTTACTTCCCACCCTATTCCCCTATAAACCAACAACCCGCTACGGAATAAAAACACAAATTTTAATTAGAAATAATTAATATTTTCAAAAAATTATTATTAAATTTACTATAATTAAATTACTTCCCACCCTATTCCCCTATAAACCCACAACCCGCTACGGAACTAAAACGCAAAATTTACTTTTAAAAACATTAATAACTTCTAAAAATGTAATACAATACTTAACAAAAAATATAGAACACATACATTTAAAATACATACTAAAATACATAACACTAATATAAACATTGATATTATTAACAACGATATTTTTACAAACGATATTACTGACTTCGATATTAACAAAAACAATATTTCTTACCTTCATGTCGATATTCTGGTCACCGATATTCTTGATGTCGATATTCAGTCCATTCGATATTTCCAACTCGATATTTTTGTACTCCGAAAATAAAAACTCGATATTATGTCTGTGCACCCCTAGGCTTTGGCCTAAACCTACATTTTGGGAAGTTTCCACCTATAGATTAACCTATATGAATTAGGTTTGCAGTGTTCTGAAACTCATTGAGTAAAAATTCTGTAAAGGCAGACTTATCCTTCACGGGAAGGCAAACAAAGTACGACAAATTGGTAACAGTAATGTTTCTAAGTTCACAGCTCTTTGAAACACTATATTAAACCAAACATTGGGAAAGCCAATAGATCTAAATTTAAGGCTTTTCCAGTGCTCTTCAGCATCAACAAAATGGTTATTACAATGCTGAAGCGCATCGAATAAAAAAAAAGTAGTATGATGTATAAGCTCACATGCCATCACACAAATGCATGCATTTGTCATTGTGCTACAGCAGTCCCAGAATGATGACGCGTACTAACACATGTGTCACCGTGCATGGACACGTATGCTCTATGACTCGGCAGTGGCCATTTTATTATTTTAATTTATAATTCCAAAATGCCCATTTGAATTGGTAAATTAATTTTAATAAAACATACAAAAACTTTTGTGAAAGAGCATTCTTTAGAAAGGAGCAGCTCAGCAGCGAATTGCAGGTGCAGGTGCTAGCCCCTTCCATAAAATAAATAAATAAAAGCACACAACAGCAAGAGGGAGCAATGGTGGAGTGGGCAGGAAGTGAAGGTGAAGCAAGTAAAGATAGCTGAGCTGCATGAGGTGTAAGACAGGGAGGGGTGTAGGAGCAATGGAGGAGCTTCATTAAAGGCAGAAGAAACGTACAGCAGTTCAGGAGGGGTGGGAAAAACAGGTGAGCTTGTGGGAGGCAACAGGGAAAGCAGCAAGGTTGGGGATGAGAGGGAAATGGAGAACATATGCAAGAGAGCAAAAAAACACATGCACTTCAATGATAAATGCAAAAGGGATTTCTCTAATGAGGAGGTTTGGAGGGACACAAGTCATCCATTCATAAAGATGGTAAAGAAGTTAAGCTTCAAGGGAGACAGAAACGGATGAACAGCAGCGGCCCGTGCAGGTAAGAGTGGTGAGGCAGTGGGGCCGGGTGGGAAGGGGGATTTCGAGAGACAACGACGAAGGAAGATTGACTATTTATTTAATTTTCCCTCGTCATTGTATGTCGAAATCCCCCGCCCCCCCACCCGGCCCCACCGCCCCACTGCTCTTACCTGCACGGGCCGCGGCTGCGGATGAAGAGGAAAAAGGCTAGTAAATAGGAAGTCAAAGAACCGACCAAGGTTCAGCAATGCGCTGACCTAAAGCCCACTCTAAGCATTGGCATTTTACACAATAGGTTTTCGACAGCAGACAGCTAAAAGCTGTCTGTTGAAGAATCCTAAAGAGTTATTATGTCTAATCTAATACAACATGGCTAGAAATCTGTCCTTGGCTGTTAATGGGTCCATGCTACCTTCCACAACTCCTGTGGTGCATGTGCTGGGCTTCTGGGTAAGCATGCATGAGCTTGGATATGGAAACAGGGTTGTGTGCAGCATGATAAATTATTTTCTATACTTGTGTGCTATGTACATGATATGCTTTTGAAAAGTATTTGCTTAGTTCAGATACTTTGTCAGTTCATGCGAATTGGCCAGTTTCCTCACTTCTAAAGGGTGAGACTTGGCAGTCGAAGGAATTAAAGATTTATCAGCTTACTTTGAGGTTGACTGGTTGTTCTCCACTCCGCCAGGTCAGTGGAGTGATGTACTGCGCTGGGCTACAGCCTGCCATACTTTGAGTTCTCTGCCAGGGAGGCAGAGATCTCTAAGCTTTCAGAGGAGCCAAAACCATTTCCGCTCCTTTAGAGGCACTGGAGATTTGCAGTGCAAACACCAAGTCCAATGCACCCACACTGTAAACTTTGTTGTGCTTTAAAACAGACTCCCAAAGCAGGAGCTAGTTGATGAAAAATAAAAAATAAAAAAGATGAATGGCCCTGACACACCAGGAGTTTGTCCCCAGTGCATTGGGGCTATTTATCCTATTTGCTGCTCAATACTGCCAGACTTTCTGTGGCAGTCCCAAACAGGAAATAATGACATCTGAATGTCAGTGAGTCATCGGTCACAGGTGCCTGTGTGCAGAGCATAATGGTTTCCTTGCTGCTAACTAGAGCAGGGCAACCATGAGTATTGAGGGCATGGTACTCTGCCCTATCCGCCAAACTCTAAAGAAGCCCCTTCATTTTCAATACACATTTTCTTCACCTGTCTGAGCAGATAAAGCTATGGTTTTAATTATGAGATGAGTTGTTAGAAATTGGGTTTCTCATTCGTAGAGGTAGGCACCCTGTCCAAGCAGGAACCACAATCCTAGTTAGGGTAAGTGTAGTACACACTAAGGGCCTCATTTACAAGCCCATTGCGCTGCTGGTACATCACTTTTTTGACGCACCGGAGGCACAGTGTGCCTGCCCATATTTACAAGACCATGTAAAGTCACCCTGCTTGACTTTTCATGGCCTTGTAAATATGGACCCTTTTCACGCATTACTTTGCATGAAATGGGCGTTCCATGGGTGTTTGCTGTGGTTGTTCCCACGCAACATACATGGAACCTGACACATTCCAAGATTTACAAACTTTTGTAAAGTTGGGAATGCATCAGGAGTGGTGCAATGATGAGAGTAACTTTTTTCACCTAATTTTTTCCTTTTTCTATGCGTGCTGCATTCTGAAGCACGCATAAAAAGAGTAAAATGCCATCAATTATTGTTTTTGTGCAGAAAAGTACCCCTTCCTGCACAAAAGCTATCATCCTGCAACGCTGGCACCCTTGCAACATGACACAAGGGTGCCTCCGCAGCCACATGGCAGCCAAATGTGTGCCAGCACAGTAGAAAGTACATGGATGCGTCGTATTGTTGTTAATATGACGCATACCTGTGCTTTTAAAACGATGCAGCTCGGTGCAGCAAAATGCCTTGCAGCGCCGTGCTGCATCATTTTTTTGTAAATGAGGCCTTAAATGTTTAACTGTACTCACCCTCTGGTAGCTTGGCCTAGAGCAGTCAGGCTAAACTAAAGAGGCAATGTGTAAAGTATTTGTGCATATACACACACACAGTAACACAGTGAAAACACCACAAAAGTACTCCACACCAATTTAGAAAGATAGCCAATATTTATCTGAGTAAAACAAGACCAAAACGATAAAAATCCAACATACACAAGTCAAGATATGAATTTTGCAAGATTAAATCAAAGTGCAGTGCTTAGAAATCAGTAGCTTCAACTGGGGCAATCTGGTCACGCTTGACTGAGGCAAAGCCAAAAGTTCAGTCCGACTGAGATGGAGCACGGGCTGGATACAGGAGTCACTCAGACCGGCTGCAGTACCTTGGATGCGTCAAAGCTCGGGGATGATGTGTTGAAAAACTGCGGTGATGCATCGGTTCCGGAGTAGGGCAATGTCATTGATGCAGCAATGTCAAGAGCGCTGTGCGTCGGTCTGAAGTGTTGATGTCAAACCGTTGGCCTGTAGGAGATGCATTGGTGCAAAGCCGTGCAGGGCCAGGAATGGGCCAGGAATGGGTCAGGGACGGTGCATCACAGACGTCAGCTATGTGATTCATACAGCAGTGGCGATTCGGAGGCGCTGCATCAGCAAAGTTGGGGCTGCGTTGTAAGTCGAGGTCGTTGCGTTGTGCAAATTGCGAGCGGTTCCAAGACTTCGGTGCAGGTAGCGGTGATTCAGCGATATCGCAGAAAATGCACCGGTTCCGATTGGCGCTTCGGTGTTGCTGAATTGGTTTCTTGGGTTGCAGCAATAACCACTCACCTCCAAGGGCCCAGGCAGAGCAGGACTCACAGCAGAGGAGCAAGATGCAGGTGAAGTCTTTGATAACCCTGAGACTTTAGAAACACGAGGCAAGCCTAATACGCCCTTGGAGAACCGTTAGAGATGCAGGATGTAGAGAGTCAAGTCTAGACCTCTCACTCCCAGGCAAGAAGCAGCTGGCCAATACAGCAAAGTGACAGTCCCTCCTGGCAGCACAACAGCTCTTCTTCCTAGTAGAAGCCTTCAATTCCAGAAGTGTTCGGAGTATATGGTGTCATAGGTCCAGTACTTATATCCATTTTAGCCTTTGAAGTAGGTAGACCTCAAACAAAGGTCTTTAAAGTGCACAAGACCCAGTCCTTTCCTGCCCTGGCTCCAAACACACTACAGGGGGGGATGCAACTCTTTGTGTGGGAAAAGGCACAGCCCTATTCTGATGCAAGTGTCAGCTCCTCCCTTTCACACTAGTTCAGGAAGACCCATCAGCCTGGTGATAGGCCATCAGGATATGCAGGGCACATCCAGCTCCCTTTGTGTGTGACTGTCTAGAGGGAATGCACAAAGCCCAGCTGTCACCCAACCTAGACATGCATTCCAGAAACAGGCAGAGGCACGGAATGGTTGAAATATGAAAATGCCAACTTTCTAAAAGTGGCATTTTCAGACCTGCAATTTAAAACCCACAACACTAAAAGATGTGTTTTTAAATTGTGAGTTCAGAGAAACATAACGTATTCTTCCTATCTTTTCTCAATTGGAAGTTACACTTGTAAAGTGATACAAGGCAGCTCCAATGCTAACGTATGGGAGAGATAGACCTCGCTGTAGTGAAAAACGAATGTAGCAGTTTTTCACTACCAGGACACATAAACCTCCAAAGTACATGACCTACCTTTTAAATACACTACAACCTGCATATGGGGCTACTTGAGGCCTACCTTAGGCGTGACTTAGATGTAATAAAAGGGAAGGTTTGGGCTTGGCAAGTAGGTAAACTTGCCAGGTCGAAATGACAGTTTAAAACTGCACACACAGGCTCTGCAAGGGCAGGCTTGAGACAAGTTTGAAGGGCTACTTATGTTGGTGGCACAATCAGTGCAGTAGGCCCCTTAGTATCATTTGAGTTACAGGCCCTGGGCACATGTAGTGCACTGTACTAGGGACTTATCAGTAAATTAAACATACCAATCACAGAGAAACTAAATGCCATTACCTTTTAGACACAGACCACATGCACTTTAGCACTGGCCAGCAAAAACAAAGTTCAGCACACAGTCAAAACAGAAGTCAGGGGAAACCACGTCAAAAGATGGCAGGTCTAACATGAGTCAATTGCAGAGGGAAAACGTTCAACCCCTTCTGTATGTGCTGTCTTATAACAGCTTCTATAGGCCCTTCTTATACTTTCAATTTAGTCGAAAGGATTTAGACTGCCTATCGCATTAGAACATTTAAAATCAAGTTTGAACAAATCAGATTCACTGGGACATTTTCTCAGTTTGATATCTATCAGAAAATCTTTTGAGAAGTTTTGTCACCAAGAATTTCTTTGCACATGGTGGGCAGTAAAATGTCTTCTGACTTCTAGCCTTCTGTTGTCTGCTATACTGCTTCTTTTTGCAGTAAACTTAATCAGCTGATACTTTTTTTTCTGGGAAGCCATTGAAAAGGTGGCCATGTTCTATCAGTGCGAGGCCGAGAACAAGGAACAAGGGGACCCTACTCACAAGGAACCAGGGTAGTAATTATTAGCAGAAACAATGGTTCCTGTGGGATAATAAGGCAATCTATATAGGTATGAATATGCGCAGGTTAATGGTTCGCTAGCTGGGGGTCGTGTAACTAGTTAGCGAACCATTAACCTGCGCTGATCATTGTATTCAGTCGCGGTCCATACTATGTATATTTTGAAATGGTCGACTTTGTAAAAATTTGGAAACCAAGCACAAATGTCACAATTTTGTCACCAATGTTTTAGGTTCCAGTTTCACTGGGGACACCTCGCACTATTGTCTTTATTTCTTTTTTGTACATATTTGATTAACCGTTCTGAAAATATAAAAACGACTGTGATAAATTAAAACAAAGGTGTTTGTGGTCTCTTCTCCTTCTGACATCGCCCTAACCCTTCCCACTGCGATTGTGCGTATTCATACCTATATAGATTGCCTTATTATCCTATCAGTGCGAGGGCCATAACCAAATAGGCAGAAATCATGTCTGCTCTGGCTGACTTTGAAGATTTGACAAAACGTGCTCATGGCCGCTGGGCGTGCAAAGCTTGCGACTCGTTGCAACTGCCTGCATTCTTAACTTCACCTCTCCCGAAGCAGCAGAAACACCTGCTGATGCGACTACAACTTGGCCTGATTCAGGTAGACTGAAGGGGTCCAGGGACTCAGTTTGCTGCTTATGTAAGTATCCCACAGATTCACTAGCCCATATTGTGCGCATCTGTGGAAATCTCTCCCAGAAGAGAAAAGTTTGATTCACACCGATGTTTAGAATCCTCAACATTCGTTTTTGTAACAAGGTGTTAGAGACCTATTTAAAGGGAAAGTCAACACAATTAACATCAAGATTTTAAAAACATTTGATGATGGCAACAAGTACTTTGGACCTTGGGGACAATAACTAATCTTCATGTATGTGGCAGTGAGGAATAAATTACGGTGGCACTGTTTTAAATTTCGATTTTCAGATCTGTGTTACCCCTTCTGGCCAATCAATTTTTAGTTTTCCATACTAACGGCGGAGCTGAAAAACAAATCTTATTCTTTCCATGCTTTATATTTTATTCTGTAATCTACTTTTAATGCATTACTCAGTTTTTATTTTTATTTTGTAAGAATGTGGATTCTATGTCTATCTCTTGAGAGGCTTTTGAGTCACGGCTTGGGGCTTTTCCTCCTTGCTGTTTTGCATTGATTATTGATGATTTTAATTGATTACAACCTTTTGTACACATGTGTCTGCATGATAATGTTTTAACTTAATTATGGCAAGGATTTTTTTATTAATCGCGCAAAATAAATGTAATCTAATCTAATTTTTCAGTGTCCTCATTCCACCATGTGCACAGAATTTTCTTTCGATTTTCGTGTGGGGGCACAGTAGCTAACTTCACCATTTTCACATGCAAGTGAAGGTCTACTTTCTTGGAACACTCTTGAATAAGACATTCTTGTGAAGCCTATCTTGCCAATTTTTGGGGTGTTGGATTCAGTATGACATGACAATACCCTCACGGCCTGGGGATTCTGAATATCCTGCTGTTAACCTCAAACTCTAAATGGCCATAAACAGACAGGTTCTATAGGTAGCAGCTGTTGAAGATTTCTATATTGAGCTAACCAAGTGTGCTCTTATGAGAGTTATTGGTATTGTCCTTGTCTCTCTTGCAGATCCTTGTGTGCTGAGGTTGTTGATTTTGTCTAAGAGAGGTCTTCCATCTGACCGCTTATTGGTACATGTTATTCATTTCTCTTAGGCATGCCTGTTGCACTCATCTCTGCTTGACAGGTAGGTTCTGCTGCTGCTAGGAATGAGGGGCACCTAAGTGAGAGTGAGTGAATGGCTGAGACACAAGTGTATGAGGGGGATTGGGTGTTAAAAATCCAGTGCTGAGCCCCCTTAGCAATGGAAATTCCATATTTAAGTGAAAAGGGTGATAGCAAATTTTAGAGACTGAAGAAGAAGTAAATGTTCAGTGAAACATGTGGGCCATATTCCCCAAAAACCCATAAACATAAATAATGAGATTTACATCTCCACCTGAACGTACGTTTACATTTTTTCGAATTCACAATTATTCCCAGAAGTATGTCCAGAAAAATGTGCCAGGTGCATGTCCTGAGATATCCACTGTGAAAGTACATGACCTTTTCTGCGGGCACCTGTTCCTTCTTCGCAGAAATCTACTTTACTTAGATTTGTACACAAGGGGAATGGAGCCCATTGTTCAAATGCACATTTTTTCTCTTTTAACTGTTTTAATTCTGTGGGGATAACATTTTATCTGAGGGATACAGCCCTTCCAAACACCGACCAAATCTTTGGGTGATCCGGTCAGAAGCAGCTGGTAACCTTTCAAAGTGGTGGGGTGAGCGAAGAGCCCCACCACCTCTAAAAAAATAAAACCAAAATTTTCCTCCCTACAAAAGACAATACTAAAAAAAACTCCCCCAAAAGCCCAAATAAAAACAACACCTCCAAAATAAAACAAACACAAACTAAAGAACATGCATTACACCACATTTTATATTAATTAAATAAAATTAAATTCTACTTACCCACGGGCTCCGTATCCTCCTCGTTGTCCTTTCGAAGACTGTGGAACAAAGAACCCCCCCTAACCAATCCAGATGCTGCTCTCATGCTGCATGAGAGCAGCACCAGGATTGGATGGAGCGGGTTGGCCTAATGCTCCTTCAAGCCCTAGAGGCCTGTGAATGGTCTCCACCCAACTGTCTATGACAGCTGGGTGGAGAGCTTCAAAGTGCGCATGTCACTTTGGGCAGCGCAAGTCCGTCGGCCAAAGTGACATGCTCACTTTGAAGTGTGTGGCCACGACTACTCCAGTACTCCTGCTGCCAATCGGCAGCAGAGGACACCCCTCCTGGCTCAGAGGCAGGCTGGCCGCCGCTGAGCACCTTGATTAAAAATATGTCACTAAAATCATTTCATTGCCATTTTCTTTTTAACACTACGCGTGGCTCGCACCGGGCGGGTGGGGGAAACGCTTTCCCACCCTCATAAAGATACCGCCACTGGATCCATTCATCTTATCATCCTGAAAGCGGTGATATGCCACCACTTGGTTGCAGTAAACTTCCACCCATTTTGAGCATGAGAATGAGTCGGATCGGGGGGCGTGGCTGGCGGCCGGCGAAGATGGTCGTAGGCTGAACGAGCTGCGTTAGCCACCAGCCTAAAACCCCACTGAAATCCATCAGAATCTGTAACTATCTAGGGAGCTGACTGAGGAAAATAGTGGAGGGCAGCGTTGACCCTCAGGGCAGGCGAGATTTTGCCTCGGCAGCAGTGTACCCAAAGCAATATAATTGAAGATGCGGCGAAGCCAGAGGACAAGATGGCGCCACCAGCTTGTTAGCGGAGGAAGGAGTAGCTGGCGAGACCTGTCCGAGCGGAATCAACAGCTGGAGCACGGAAGCGGTGGCCATACTCCCAGGGCCGGCTGGAGGAGCTTTAGAGGGCTCGTCCCCTGGATTGTAGGCCGGCGTTCCCGTGCATGCCCTGAGGGTGCAGATTGTCGGCGGAATCATCAGCAGAAGATACGGCTGCATACGGGTGGGGAGGCCCCCCTTCCTGGTAGAAAAGGCGACTGGTGGCGTCTTGAGGCGCACAGAAGTAAAGCGGTGTGCAACACAGTGAGCCCCACTAATAAACGGAGGCACCGGGTGTGGTCGTGCATAGAGGCCCAGTGAACAGAGTGTGGCGGCCCGTGCGGTGGAGACCGGTCAGCAATACGAGAGACCTACCAGAGTCTCCGTGGGGCGCGACATCCGGCACTGGGAGAGGGTCGCTGCAACCATGTATGAGCCCTGAGATCTGGCTTGGGATCCCCCAGGCTGCAAGGGGCAGGATTGATGGAGGGCCTTGGAGGAGCGTGTGTTGGGGCCTGGAGCGGCCCTAAGAATCATATCCCGACATTGCACTTAGGCCTGAACAACACAGTGCAACACAGGTGGGGCCTGGATTAGGCGGTTGGGTAGTCCGGCCCCTGCAAAAGCCGGTGGGCCTGGTTCCACGGCCTGACACTGCCGCTTGGTGAGTGAGGGGTCCCTCCTGGCAATGGACAGTCACAGAACAGAGGCGATCCACCGGGGCAACATTACAGGGCCTGGTAAGGCGCTGCACATCCCCTGACCACAAAGTGGAGAGGGGCCTCCTCCCTGAGCACAGGGGCCCAAATCTGGGGCCTGAAGTGGCCCGCAGGGGTAGAAATACTGGCCGGCGGGCAAAAGAGGGGATCGCACAGCCTCCACAGCGACAGTGCAAAACGAGGCAAGCACTGACAGAGCAGCGGCGCACAGCGGGCCCCAGGGGCGGGATCCAGAGATACTCAAGAGACACAACACATGAAGAGGGGATAGTTAACTGAGAGCCGAAGTCAACCCTCAGAAGATCTATAGCCCTAAATATCCAGGAAAATGGTGCTGTCCAAGCATGGTGGAGCAGGTCAATCTAACCAAATAGACAAATACACAGTAACGATGAGCTGGGAGGGGGGCGCCACTGGCACGGACGTGCCGGAGGGAGAAGAGGAGCCCTCACTGAGAGACATCATGCTGGCAATCAGGGAGCTGCGGGGTACGTTTGAACCAAAACTAGACTCTGTGACGGAGGAGGTGAAACTGCTCCGAGCCGACTTCTGGAAGCTGGCGGACAAGGTGTTTACTGCGGAGGCAAGTGTCGGAAGCCTGCAGTCCAAAATGAAGCGCCTTGAGGACCAGGTGAGATCCCTAACCAAAAACCAGGTAGACATACTGGCCAAGCTGGAAGACCAGCAGGGCAGAGCGCGTCGAAACAATATCCGCATGGTAGGGGTCCCAGAAGGAATGGAAGGACCGTCGATGGACATCTTCCTGGAAGACCTCATCTTGAACAAACTCAAGCCAAAGTGCTTATCCACGTTCTTCTCTGTGGAACGATCACACCGGGCGCTGGGGCCACGTCCGTGCCTGTGGGCTCCCCCACGAACAATTATAGCGTGGATACTGAATTATAGAGACAGGGACGCTATCCTGCAGACAGCGCGTCAGGTGGGAGACCTACTTCACGACAATGCCTGTATTCGTTTCTTTCTGGACTTCACGTTGCAGGTGCAATGCCAACGGCGCACCTTTGACACAGTAAAAAGAGCCCCCCGGGTGCAAAATGTGAAGTACATGATGCTGTTCCCGGCAAAGTTAAAGATTCTTGATGAGGAAAGGCCTACTTCTTCACGACACAGGAGGAGGCGAGCGACTGGCTGGAGGGTTGGTGGACGGTGGGGCGGAAAGGGGGTCCACCCCAGACGCCCGCCGCAAAGAACCAGGACTCGGAGCGGCAAGGGTCAGATCATGTGCCCGACAGCCCCACCCAACGTCAAAGACCAGATAAGTGACTATAAAGAGGTCCATTGCTGCCAGTGACTCTCTAATCCTATTTGGGGCATGAACTGTGTATGGGGTACACATACTTAGAAGTGATAAATGATACAAGTGATAAAATGCTGATGCCTGATTAATGTAATAAGGGTAATAGAAACTTGCAATGCCCCACTTTGGCATGAAAACCTTCTTGCTCAAGGCAAGCATATAGGAAGCTTTCTTTAGTAGTTGTGGGGTAAGAAATGTCTAGATAACGCAATTATTCAGCAGGTGCTGGAGGCTGGCTCCGCCCCCTCACCAATTGCTCACATTACGCACTTGGGGCAACAGGCACTCTGCATGTTGGGGAAGTGGGGGGTTAGTTACTCACTTAGCAGGGTCGCAGGGAGGGGGTGTTGGGTAACTTGTTTGAATTGTTTGAATTTTTTGTTTATTTTTATGTTGTTGCTCAGGATGAATATAGTCGACACATGACGCATGTCAATGATAGGTGGACCAGGGTGGAGGGACACTTCAGGGCTAATGACCGCAGCGATGGTGAGAGTAGGTGATGCAACTAACATCCGGGTCTGGACCTGGAATGTTAACGGCCTGGGGAACAAAATTAAAAGGACGCTTATCCTTCAATATATAAAGCGGCATTCCCCTGACATAGTGATGATGCAGGAGACCCATCTTAGAGGAAGCCGGTATAAAGCCCTGGACCGATTTGGGTACCGACTGGCAGCGCACTCGGGGTACTCGTCAGACGCCAGGGCAGTGGGAATCTTGATCCGAATCACATTGCCTTTCACAATTGACAATACCCGGTCAGACGACGCAGGCTGCTGCGTAGCAATAGCAGGCAAATGGGAGGGATGCTCCATAGTAATATGCTTGTTTTTTGTCCCGCCGAGACTACAGGCGGTGGTATTCCCCAAGATAAGCTCAATCATGTGGGACTTCCCGCAGGTACTCTCCTGATAGAGGGAGATGCCAACGAAGTTTTAGATCCCGAACTAGACCTCTCCAGTTCACAGATGGGTCAAAAAGGGGAGCGGGTTCTCTCGGGGTTCATGACGGCCATGGGTCTTACTGACCTCTGGAGGACACACAATCCTCAAGCGAGGCAATATACATACTACTCATCGAGACATGCCTCCTTCTCGAGAATTGATTACCTACTTACTCACATAGACAGCGTGGGTGATTTCACCTCACCAGCGATTATGGCTAGAGGCGTCTCTGATCATTCCTCGGTGTGCATCATGGTCCAGGGCCAACGACTAATAGATCGCGGTTTTCTAAGATAGATCCCTGGCAATTAAGAGACCCCCAAACCAAAGATAAACTCCGAGAGCAAACGGACCTATACTTCAGCGAGAGCACAGGATCAGTGGAGTCCCACCAGACTCTATGGGTGGCCTATAAAACTGTGTTGAGGGGCCAGGCTCAAGCGATTACAGGGGGCAAGAAAAAAGAGGAAGCTTTACAAATAACTGATGCTAGAAGATGAAATAATGCATATAGAACAGGAGGTTACGGTCGGGGGGAACTCCGATAGGCAACACGAATTGGCCTTACGCCAAAGAGAGCTGCGAGCACTGGCAGACGGTGAGGCGAGAGCCTATGCAATGGCCATGCAGCACCGGCTGTACGACGTGGGTGATAAGGCGTCTAGACTGCTAGACTGGCTTGAAAACGGTACAGGGAGAGATCATGGGTGGTCAGCAGATGAGACAAAGCCGGGACACTACATACATCCAATCTGGAGATAGCGAAAGCCATCGCCTCATACTATGAAGGCCTATATGCACCGGTGTGCACAAGATCGGAGGGGGTCTGCGACGAATTGTTGCAGGGCTTTAAGCTGCCGACTCTCTCAGCGGAATCAAGGGAGGCCTTGGATGCAGACCTCAAGTGTGAGGAGCTGTCTGAAGCACTAGGATACTTAAAATCAGGGAAGGCAGCTGGCCCGAATGTCCTTCCAGTCGAACTATACAAATGCCTTGCATCCAAAATAACAACACCACTACACAACATGCTAGTAGAGGCGCAAGAGGAGGGCCAATTGCCCGTAGATAAGCAAGCAGCCACCATTACAGTCATACACAAGGCGGGTAAGCTGCCGAATCAATGTAACTCATACCGGCCAATTTCTCTGCTCAATGTTGAGGTGAAGGTTTTGGCCAAGGTTCTGGCCAAACGATTAGTGCCCATTATAACAACTATCGTCCATGTGGACCAATCCGGATTCATGCCACATAGAAGCACTCGTCACAACTCACGTAGGTTATATGGCGTGCTCCACTTGACTAAAGAACCAACCTCGCAGCAGACAGCACTAATGGCGTTAGACACCTCAATGGCCTTTGACAGCATAGAATGACCATACTTGCTTGTGGTACTCACTAAATTGGGCTTCGGACCCACTTTTTGCAGCTGGGTGAAGCTGCTATATCACGGCCCGTTGGCCCAAGTTCGAGTCAATGGAGTGCTGTCCAGATCGTTCCAGGTTCGAAGGGGCACGAGACAGGGTTGCGCTTTGTTGCCGCTACTGTTCGCCTTAACCTTGGAACCGCTGGCACATTGTGTCAGAACGGACCCGATGATCTGGGGCATAGTAACACTGAGGGGCTGGGAGGAGCGGATATCGTTATATGCCGATGATATAATTCTATATCTCTCAAGACCATACTACTCTATAGCACGAGTACTGCATATCTTCGAACTATTCGGCAGTTATTCAGGGTTCTCTATAAACTGGGCAAAGTCGGTGATCTTCCCTATGTCTGCCCCCGCGATTGCCGACGAAATGTGTGGCCCCAATCGTGAAAGATGGATTCAAATATCTGGGAGTGCATGTTACCCGAGATCAACAGATGTTCCTGACGAGAAATCTTATTCCCCAACTGGATAGACTCCATACAGACGTACAGCATTGGCGTGACCTACCATTGTCCCTGATTGGCCGAGCAGGACTATACAAGATGATGGTCCTGCCATGCCTTCTATACATTATGCAGAACACTCCTTATCCAATCCCCCTGGCAATCTTCAAACGGGTGGCACAAGACGTCTGGACATTGCTGTGGCTAGGGCACCTATGATAGCATTGTGTAAGCTTCAGAAAGGAGTCTACGACGGCGGTCTTGCCATCTCGGACAACAAGCTATACTACTTAGCCTCCCAGCTATTGGTCATAAATGAATGGGTGTATGCAGATGTGAGTGAACCAGCCTATTGAGTGGACAGAGATGTAATGGTAGGAGGGAGCTGTGAATCACTCCTCTATGCTAAAAAGGCATGCCATGCATGGCCTAGCCACACTGCCACACTGCCAGTGGTGGCATGCTGGAGAGAGGCAAACAAAATACTGGGATGGCGGGACAAATTAACAAGCATGATGCCCCTGTGGGGTGGAGACTAGTTGAAAGATGTGGTGACATTGAAAGGCTTTAGGAGCTGGCAGACAATAGGCATAGAGCAGTTGGGGGACGTCTGGCGAAACGATACTCCTCTGCCATTCGAAGACCTATAGAAGGAATACAGTCTATCTCCGACGCAAAGATTCCCGTAACTGAGACTCATGCACGCCCTGCAAAGCCACCTACAGCGGGTCACGACTTTTCCGGATCACTCCCCTTAAAAGATAGAGTCCTGGCAGACCCAATCCCCGAGAGGGCGACATCCACAATTCATCGTAAACTCATGAACAACATGCCAGATCCTCTGACAACCCTCAGGGCAGCCTGGGTTGACGATCTGGGCAATATAGATGACAAGAAGTAGTCGGAAGCACTCCAAGGCCCCAGAGAAATAGCAATCCGCATGAGATTCCGATTAGTACACCTTAAGGTGCTACACCGTACATATTATCCTTGCACGATGTTGTTCAAATGGGGGAGGGCACCGACACCTCTCTGTGTCAGGAGTTGCCAGCAGGAGGGTTCCATTTTTCATATCCTAAGGGAGTGTCCCAAGATTGTGCTTTTCTGGCAGGGGGTCATGGACATAATGGCAAACGTATCCAACTTGGAACTCTCAATGGACGCTAAGGGGCTTCTCCTGCTGATTAAGAGAGAATCAGAAAGACCCAGGTATACTAATATTTGGTTGACATTGGCGGCCGGAATTGCAAAATGAAAGATCGCCAGGCGCTGGGGAGCGCCCGAGCCACCATCAGTGACTGAATGGGAAAAAGATTTGGATTGGTATCAGCGAGCAGAAGAAACTGTATACAAAAGTAGGGGCTGCATCAAGAAATGGGAGAAGATTTGGTCGCAATGGTGCAGGTACAGGGGGATATAGGACACCCTAAAGTACATTTCAAAACTATTTGCAAATAAGCAAAACTGACCTGTTTATTATGTGTGTGAACTCTGTGCTGTAGACACCAGCCCTCATTAAGGACTATTACTCAAATGTTTGGTGTGCACTGATCGGTGCCCGTACATCCAAGAATGTACTACCGATTTGTTCATTGTGTTGACATACATGCATAATCATGAACGTATGTACTTTATCTTGAGCTTGTTCAATAAAAAAGATTTAAAATAAAATACAAAAGAGAATGAGTCAGATCAGTTTGTTAATGCCCATAAATGTACATGTGTGCATGCATTCACTAACTTACAAGGAAAACCTCCCTTGTAATGCCGACTTCTCATTTACTGTGTGGAATTTACTACTCTGAATTTCTCTGTACTCATGGTGAGGAAATTTGCATTAGTAAATCCAATTACACATGTATGGAATCCTTTTGTAAATTCCAGGCAGGCATAAATGGAGGTAAATGTATGTTTATGACTCAAAATACGTTTGTGGATCGGGGTCTGGATCTCTAAATACACTTCGTCCAACCCCTATTTCACTCACGAGTTCCAAATGAGATTGAAAGCAGACGTGGAGAGCACAAGGGTACTGGGGTTTATTACTAGCCCCTGTTCAAGGCTCTATGCACGGAGAGATCCAGAAAGTACAAATCAGGGGCCTCCATCTGTCAGTGTTGGCCTGACTCTACAGAGGGCTCTCTAGAACTGGTACCAGCATCTGTTTAAAGGTGCACATATTTGACAGCGCAAATTGACTCTGAGCCGCTCTCAGGGTGAATGAAATGCACTGTAAGGGTACTTTGAGTGGGTTGCAGTCTGGAATATCAAGTAGGGAATATGATACCTTAACACCATAGCCAAAAAATTGAAGACTGAAATATCAGAAAGTAAGTGCATATAGGGAAGTATCGATTTAACTCTTAACTCCACATCTGTATACCTTAACGATATAGGGCCTCATTTACCAAACAAATGGTGCGGCGTCGCAAGCCATTTTGCTGCACTAAGGTGCGTCATTTTAAAAGCACAGTGATGCGCTGTGTTAACAATACCATGCATCTGGGATTTCCTCTGCACTGGAACACAATTGGCTGTCATGTGCCAGTGCAGGCACCCTTGTGTCATGTTGCAGAATGCAGCACGCATAGAAAGAGGAAAAAACAAGGAGAAATAAAAGTATTTCTCCTCGTTGCGCCACCCCTACGCCTCCCCTAAACCTGGGAATGTGTCAGGTTCCATGGATGTTGCATGTGCGCACCGGCAGCAACACCCATGGAACGTCCCTTTTACGCAGAGTAATGCATGGAAGGGGCCCATATTTATAAGGCAATGACCAGTCACGCAGGGTGACTCTATGTAGCCTTGTGAATATGGGCAGGCACACTGCACCGCCAGTGCATCAAAAAAAGTGACGAACCGGCGGCGCAATGGCCTTGTAAATGAGGCCCAAAGATATTATCAAGTCACATACATTTTGTTCTAGGATCTAGGCATAGAAAATCGTTACATACTTGTCTGTCAATAGCCATGGCATAACTTTATGGGTGGTGCTAGCGAGAGGAGAACTGTCAATCCAGTCACACTCAAAATGGCTGAGGGCTACAGAAGTTTATGTCATCCTGCCAGGTGGCTAGCCAATGTATCACTGTGCGTCACCTGACACGTCGTCCCTCTAGCAGTCCTTGAGCCAGGCACTGCTCAGGTTTTTGCGTTCAGTATTTAAATCATTGCTTGATCTCTGTGAGAACTGACACTCCCTTAGCAAAACACATGAATGGAAGCAAGAAACGCAAATGTAATTGCTAGACTGCATGTTAGCCATGTTACTTCCTTTACCCTGTCTCCAGCAACAGCTTAAGCACTGCACAGGAACCCCAAAGTCCACCAACTGGATAAATTACTAGAGCTCCTGGTGATAGTAATGCTATCTAGTTAGGCACAGACATGGGTTTATTCTCCTTCCGAGACTGATGCAGTTGTTGACTGTTGCCATAGCACATACTGGGTAACCGTAGAGCAGGCAATTCTGGTTAATGAAGTGGTGTTCTTGAGAAACCTAATGTTCTACAAAGGTTGTCATCTAAACAGGGCCTAGATCTCAAAGATATTTTAAGGACTATCAGGCATATAAGTAAATTATGCAGTGCGTGTCAGGCTCCCTTCACAAATTTCTGCAAGTGTCTTCTTTAGGTGATTGATTAAGCAAACTGGCATTTTGGGTGAATGTTAGCTTAAGGAATCTACAGAAAACATGTTTATGTTATTGAGGGCATTAATAGCTCTATCAGCTAAGACTGCTATGTGATAATAGGTTATGCTATGTTAAGTTGTTTTATGTTGTTTTATGTTATGATATGTTATGCTACATTGCAATTCCCTATGTAAAGATATT
Organism: Calotriton arnoldi; assembly: GCA_963921515.1. NCBI lineage: Eukaryota > Metazoa > Chordata > Amphibia > Caudata > Salamandridae > Calotriton > Calotriton arnoldi. The sequence goes on along the minus strand of CAWUFW010006505.1, from coordinate 231,721 downwards.
TTTCAATGCGTTGTGTGACTGTGCTGTGTAGTATTATACTATGTTGTTATATATTGTGCTCTGCTGTGTTTTGCAGTGTTATGTTACATCATGTTATGTTGTGGTTACATTAGGTTGTGTTATGTTATGATGTGTATATTATGGTATATTACATGCATGTGTAGACCCCATTTCTACAGGTTTCTAAATTCTAAGCTTGACACACATACTTCATGCTAAAGTGGAGACAGAAATGGTAAAGTATTTGTCTCACATTGACAGCAGAATTTGGCAAAGCCGATAAGTATGTCTTATTGTGCTTATATATGCAAACACAGGCAGGCACGAATGCACACCCTCTGCTTGCATTGTGTGCAACCTGCCTTGTTCTGAGCCTCCTATGGCTGAACTGTACTTTTTGTTATCAAGATTGCGGTGTTCCATGGAATCAGCACAGCACGTTTGAGGAATAAAAACGCTAGTGTTTGGTTTCGACGTCTGACGCCTATATTGAATTGAGGGACGTCATCAGCTTCTGACCAATTGTAAAAATTGTTTATGGGAAAGCTACGGAAGCTGCAGTTTGTTTTTACCCCTGAAGGGCATTCCCTTGCTGATTTGTGTGCGGGTCCTGTTTCAAAATCACTGTCAGAAGCCCATTAGATTTCCTCTAGTGAAACAGCAAATTCCGCTACTCCCCGAAGTGCCTCTCTTCATTCTGCGGGAAGCAAGACTTTGTTGCCCTCTTTTGCATCGAAGACGTTGAAGCAAGATCCTCCTTTGCCGGAAAAGTCAGTGTCCCCTATTTCTTTAGAGATGTTGTTGGAGGAAATTCGTGCATTACGTCCTTTTGTAGAAGAGACTAACAATAGAAAACAACATCTGGATGACAAATGGTCATCAATGGAGAATCGGGTATCTACGATGGAACAGCAGATTTTGGATTCACAGGATGAAACTCACAAATTCATTCTTTGGAACAGGAAGTGCACAGACTCCTATAGCACACCGAAATTTTGGAAAACAGGAACAGGCGGAATATCCTCCACATTTATGGCTTCCGTGAAGCTTTGGAGGGGGATGATCCTGTTTCTTTTTTTTACCTCCTTTCTCCCAAAATTGTTAGACATGCCTTCTTCAATCTCGCTTAACATCCAGAGGGCTAATAGGCTTGGACCCCGCCCTTCTTTGTCTGCATCTTCTGCTAGACCTAGAGGTGTCATTATTCTTTTTTTTTAAATTTACAGACTTACTTGCTGTCCTTTCTGCAGCTAAAGCAAAGCGTCAAGTTACTTTGTTAGGTCAAAGAATCTTCCTTTCTCAAGATGTCTCCAATGTCACTGCAGCGAGAAGAAAATAATTTCTTAATCTTCGTGCTCCCCTGCATTCTCTCTGCACCAGATATGGTCTTTTTCACCCCTGCACTTTTAATGTGACTTTCCAGGATATCCAGCAGAACTTAGGAAATTTATACAGTTGCATACTTTGGTTAATATGGGTCCTTCTAATGGATGATTGTCTTGCTTTTTCGTATGTGTACTCTCCTTCTTCGTCTCAGTTGGCTTGAAATGTTGTGTTGACTTAATATATTTTAATTGTATTTTTGTGGTGTTAATTATTCCTTATGAGATGTCTTATGATGTTCTTTTTTATCTCCGTACAGATTTGTCTTATGTATTTGTGTTTTTTTGGTCTGTCTTCTTAAGTTTTTAAAGTCCTGGTGTGGCTTGGAATCCTCCCCCCTTGGGCGTGTCATCGTCACATGTGTTGTCGCCCCCCCCTTTTTTTTACCCTTCCTTACATCTTTGGGTATGTTACTTCAGTCGTCCCTTTGGGATATGTACTGTCTCTTCGTTTGGATTTCCTTTCTTCCTTCTCACCTTTCCCCTTTGTCTCCCCTAGTCTTCCTTATTCTCTTTTTATTATTCTTCTCTCTTTCCTATCCCTTTGTCCTCTTTCTATTCCTTTTGCTCTTTTCTGTTTTTTACTTTTTCAGGTCAATGATCTCAAGCCGTGCTACCTTTGTCTTACTGTTTATAATTCAGTATAATAACATGGAATATTAAAGGATCTATTAATCCAGTTAAAAGACAGAGAATATTATCCCATTTGGGAAAATCCAATCCAGATCTAGTTCTTCTGCAAGAAACTCACCTCACTGAATTGGAAGCTTTAAAATTCAAACGTAGCTGGGTGGGAAATGTATTTGTTTCCCCATCACTAAATAAAAAGAATGGGGTTGTTATATTGTGCAGGAAATCTCTCAATTTTACTCTTATTTCACAGGAAAAGGCTGATGCAGGTAGAAAGATTATTGTCACCTGTCTTATAGATAATATCCCTCTTACCGTGTTAAATGAATATGCCCCTGCGATTCCTGATTTCAGTTTCTGGCCTTCTATTGCTAGGAAATGTACACAGTATCATGACTCATATTTTATTTTGGCTGGCGATTGCAATCAGGTTATGGATCCCTTTTTAGATAAATGTTCTTCATCCCAATTTTTAACACAAAAAATGCATAAACAATTTCATATGGCTATTGCTCGGTGCTCTGCTAGATTCTTGGAGGCTCTTTAACCCTACTGTGCGGGATTAAACATATTACTCACCCTCACATGGTACACTTTCCCGTTTAGACCACATTTTTTTTATCTAAATCTCTTTCACAGCATATCACACAATCATCTATTTCCCCAATTGCCCTTTCTGACCATGCTATTGATATTACAGACTTAGATTTAGCTCCCCCTGGTCTTTCTTCACAAAGGTGGAGGTTTAATACCTCTCATTTATAAGATGCTTAGTTCTCTGGCTCCTTTGTTTCTTTTGCCTCTGATGTGTTTGCGTTTAATTATGATTCTTCTGTTTCTCCCTCCTTGTTATGGGATGCGTTTAAAACATCTGCGAGGTATTTTATCTTGCGTTATGTTTATAATACTGAAAGAAGTTGTGCTAAGCAACATACAACTTTACTTTCGCACATTAAATCTATTGAACAAAAATACTTTTCTTCTAAACTATCATCAGATCTTCATAATTTAATTCAAGCAAAACTAAAATGTAATTCTACTTCTACCAATGAGGCTAATTGTATTCTTCTAAGACAGAATGCACGTTATTATGGTGGGAAAACAAAGCGGGCAGGTTGTTATCAAATCATTTAAAAGTTTGAAAAAAGCAGCGAGCTATTGATTCAGCGATTGATATTCAAGGTAGAGCTATACCTTATCATAATGATATTTTGGAGGAGTTTGTTACATTTTATAAATCCTTGTATACTCTGGAAGCACCGGCTCAGCCCTCCACTATTATAAACTATTTGGGTCAAGTCTCCCATACCATTCTTCCAAATTTAGATTTTCAAACCTTAGAGAAGGATCTTACCCCTTATTGTTTCTTATGGCGCTGGAACCTTTTCTTTCCCAAATTCGTCTTAATCAGTCGATCTCTGGCTTTCCCTATGGTGATCATCACTTGAAATTTGCTGCTTATGCAGATGATATCCTTTCGTCTAGTGTTGTCCCTATCTCCTCCAGTTTTACTGAGCTTCTTCAAACAGGTCCTAAAGCAGCAGCAATTTATAAATTTCTTTTGTTGCCGGACCATACTCGAGCCAAATCCAAGATCGAACTTTTATGGGAAAAAGACATTTGTAGGTATGCTGGCAGGTGACATTTTGGAATAAAATTTAGGCCCGTATTTATAAAATTTCTAGATCAGCTAGTATTACTCAATGCCATTTTTTTTAGTTATCACAGATTATATTATACCCTGATACAATGAACCAAGTTTTCCTCAGGTAATTCTCCGAAGTGTTGGTCCTGTGACTTTCCTCAAGGAGACCTTATACATATGTTATTTAGGTGTCCTGAGACCCTTTCCTTTTGGTGTAGGTTATGGTCACAAGTTCAAAAGATTTTTAATATACACCATCCTTCAATGTGCCTTATTTATTTTTGGGTACATTGTCTCAATCTATTCTTCCCACATTTCCCAGTGATAAATGATTGGATATTCTATTAGTGATTGCATATCAGCAAATTATTTTTAACTGGAGATCCTCAGCTAAATTATCATATAAGGTGTGGTGGGATTCTGTGTGTTCACTTCATACATTGGATACAATGTATATGATGCAATGTTCTTCCTCTCCTAATGTCCTGAGGTTATGGTTGCCCCTTACTGTATTTCTCAACAAGTTGATGTTATTATATCACATAATGTTCCTACATTGTCTGAAAATGTTGATACTTCATGAGTATTTTATTTGCTGTCCTTCTTTTAAATTTGAAAGGATTGTTGTAGTTTTTGACTGTATATTGTAGTGATGCTTTTCAGGTTGTCATGGTAGAGGATATATATTCTTCATGTTTCTTTATTTATATCTAGGAATTTTCCCTATTTCCTTCCCTTCCTTCCCCTTCCCTCCCTTCCCTCCTTTTCCCTTTTTCCCTTTCCCCCCTTTCCTCATATCCCAAAATCTATAAAGACTCTAGTAATTTATATAGAATTTATTGTTGATATTCGCCTACTATCATGTTAGTTACCTTTAGATGTTATTATGTATTGTTGTTTTAAATGAAGTCTTTTGAACACAGAAAACACACTCCTCCATGCTGTTGGTAGCTAGATTATAAATTGCTCAAATCTGGAAAGCTCCTAACCATCACCACTGCGTATTTCATGGACGAGATTGGGAGACACCTTCACCATGACAAAAGTACAGTGATTGCCCATCATATGATGAAAACAGTCGAATCAATTTGAGCTCCATTTTTTACATATGTAGAGAGTGACGACATGGTTAGAGAGATGGGAATGTACATACCAAAAGTGATCATACATGCTAGATTTATGAGATTTGAGACAAATGAAAATATGTATAGTACTAGCTCCGAAAATTATTCATTTTTTTTGGCATAAGCTACAAATGTTATATACAACACCAAAGTGATTTATGTTTGCTTTATTTGATGCAGGTTATACTGATTGCTGTGTGATGTGGTCTATTCTACCCTTTATTCACCATCAAAAATTAAGGTTTTGTTTTCTATACAAAATCACTCTGTACCTCAAACAAAACAACAAAGTAAACCCCACACCTCAAACTCTGGGGTGACTGTTTCCAGAGTCATTCCCAGCTATTCTGCTCCTCTGTTGATACTGTGATTATTCTTTCTCCTTGTTCCATGTCTCTTCATGGATTTGCTAGGTGGAACTGAAGAGCTGTACTGTCTTGACATTATTTTGCCTTTAATAGTTTATTTTTTGTGGGGAGAGTCCATGTTAGACCTGGCTTTTTCAGCGGGCTAATCCCCAGACCTTTTGCTTTTTGGCCTCCTATTTCTTACCTGTTCTCTTTGGTTTTATGAGTCTGGGCACTTTTCCACTGTTGATCAGTGCTAAAGTGCATGTGCTCTCTGTGTAAATTGTGTTTATGGAATGGTGTTTCCATGATTGGCTTATTTGACTTACTTCTAATCCCCTAGTACAGTGCACAGTGTGTGCCCAGGGCATGTAAGGCAAATGCTGCTAGTGGGCCTGCAGCATTGATTTGGCCACTCACGCAAGCAGCCTTTTAAAAGGGTCTCAGACCTGCCACTGCAGTGTCTGCGTGCAGTTTCCACTGCCATGTCAACATGACAAGTGAACCTATTTGCCAGGCCCTAACCTTCCCTTTTCTTACATGTAAGATACCCCTAAGGTAGGCCCAAGGTACCCCCGTGGGCAGGGTGCAGTGTAAGTGAAAGGTAGGACATGTATTGGTGTACGTGACATGGCCTGATAGTGAAATACAGTGAATTTCGTTTTTCACTATGTAAAGGCTATCTGTCCCATAGGATAGAATGGAAGTTTATTTCTAACATCTTATAATTATAACTTCCCATTGGGACCAGGTAGGAAGCCAGAGTTTAGTATGCGTCAACTCAGAATATAAAAATGCATCTTTTAGTAAAGATGATTTTTATATCGCTGTTTGAAAATACCACTTTTAGGTATTTTCTTGCTTAGCCATCCTGGGTGCCTCTGCTGGTTTGTGGATTGACTGTCTGGCTTTGGAGTGACAGGGGCTGGGGATGTGCATTCTCTCAGACAGCCACTGGGGGGGTGTTGAGGTGTTTCCTGTGTTTTCTGGATGAATCAGGGCTGGGCTGAATAGACGTGGTCTGCACTTAGAGTAGTGGGAGGAGATTTCCTTACACCTGAATGGGCGTGGTCTGCCTTACACAATGCTGTCTCCACCACCTGCCGGGAAGCTGGACCAGGGAGGACAGAACTGGTTTTGACTGATCACAGAGCCTCTCTGCCCCAAGAGAACAAAGAGAAACTGAGTATAAATATTGGAGCCCAGACCCCAGAACTTTAGAATAATTCTAGACTCAAGAGGAACCTCTGCCAAGGAGAAGTGCTGGAAAAGCTTAAGGAGAAGTACTGCCCCTTTGCAGTGTGCTGTCTAGGGTTGGCCTGCAGTGGCTGTTTCTGCCAAGGAGAGGACCAAGATGTTGCTGTGTGCTGTGTATCCTGCTTGAAGAATATCTCCAAGGGCTTGGTGTAGAGCTTGCCTCCTGTTCTGAAGTCTCAGGGACACAAAGACTTCATCCCCTCTGTCTTACTGCACCTGAAACTGCAGTTTCAGCTGCCACAGAGGAAAATAGCAACACTGACACTGTCAAGCAACACCGTGACCTGCACCGAAGCCGTGGGCACCGCTCGTGAAGTGCACGACGCACCGCCCGACTTTCACCACAGCCCTGACGCCTGCCGACGCTGCACTGTATCAACTCTGAAACCATGTCAAAATATCAGGGAGGTACCCTAATACTCGGAAAAGGGATGGGTATATATATACAAACAACACAGAAATGGCCCACCAACATTAACAATGATAAAGTAGAAGTAACCGATTATAAGTTGGCCGCCGTGTTTTCAATGTATTCATGTAACAGTTCCGCAATACCTGTGAGAAATCGGCATAGGTCACAACATAAGCAGTTCGATCGAATAATCAAATATCAGGGATTTCATGTAAATCCTGAAGTTTTAGATAATTGATCGACTGAATGAACATCACTATAATATCTAGTAGACTAGTAATTTAATATATACTGAAGGAGTAATATAATCGGTCTCCATTTAGGCAAAATGGCCGCCATGTTTGTTTCCAAGCAATCGCGGGTAATAATAACATTAAAAACATTAAGAACTCTCAAGACATCCAGTTTTTATTAGTTAGTTGATGTAAGAGAAATAATTAAAGAAACAAACAAATAGAGAGTATTAAACTCGATGACAAGAAACGGCCCACTAATTTTAACAATGACAAAATATAAGAATGAACCCATTTCAAGATGGCCGCCGTGTATTCCAATGTATTCATGGAATAGTTCCACAATACCTGTGAGAGATCGGCACAGGTTTATAATATCTCAAAATGACGTCAATTTAGAGCGACGCCGAGGTAGGGATTTAAAAAGCTGCCCACGCTAGCCCATTTGCCATTCATTACCGGCGGGACAGCAATACGGACGGTCTCTACTTTTTTCTCCTTTTCAGGTAAGGCATGAGCTAGAAGCCAAACGAAAAGGGTGGGAACATGACCGACGCCATAGATATTTAATCATAAAAGGAGTTAGGGAATAGGATAGAAACAAAATGTTCCTATTTCTTACTTTAAAAATATAATTATTAACTGCAAGTCAGTACAAGAAGCACTTTAATTAGTTTGTCTCAACTTTGAAACTTATGGATAAAGTATTAATCGGCCTCACCATAAGGTTGAGAATAGACGGAAAATAATAAGGATGTATTTTAAAAAAATATATTTTTGTCCCTCTTTTTAACTTGATAGACAAATGCGACATATACACTGATTGGAGGCAACAGATTCCCCATATAAAGACGGAAAAACTGACATTAAAAAGGTATGTTTTCTAAAAAAACCTTGTCGGTATTTCAAATATTGATCTAATCTATCATAAATGAATATTATAGCCGCAGCGCGCTTTGCTGATAAAACACTATATACATTCCTTATAGATTATCAAGATATCTATCTGGAAAGAGTGAAACATCGTAAATTGAAATTGGAATTTCACTAACTCCATTACAGGTGAGACATGACGAATAGCACTAACCAAGGTAAATGGCAAGATAGAAACTATAATAAAAAATCTTTGAAACTGAAGCTTTTTCATTACAGTGTAGTCGCCACATCGAGTAATAACGCCCCGTCCGTACAGAGCGACAAAAGCAAGCAAAGGTGGGAGCATGTAAAAATTGTTTTTGCACAAAACCTATAGGATGAATGATAATCCTAGTCACAAAATAATTTCAACATATTTCTTTCAGACCTAATTGCAAGATGTATACTGCTTAGGTACGCCGCCACTTAGCAAAACGGTGCCGTGTGATTAAGAAACACAGACGGCTTAGGTGGGTTTATGAATACTTAAAAAATTGGTAGATCAACTCCATATACAACAATACGGAATGTCTTGGGGAGGTTTCTGAATCACTATCTTGCTTCCCCTCCAGAATCAACCCCATTGTCCTCAAAATTAAAGAAGAAGACTTGTGGCATTGATCTTTCTTGAGAGCACATACTATTAAGAAGGGGCTACAGTACCGTGTTTTAAGGTATCCAAAATAAGCGTTCAATTTTTAATACCCATAAGGGATTATCTCACTGCATGCGATAGGGCTGCAATGTGCAGTGGGGTTGTAAGGTAGTAAATGTCCTTCACCACAAATTGAGAATGAAAAATAGACACTATGACTAGCTCACTGCATGCTATCAGTGTGCAGTGGAGTGGTTAATGTCCACCATTATTAATTATGACTAATTACCAGACACCATGAATTACCGTGAATCAGCAAATCATAGTTTCATTTCCAAGACGCTAAAACAATATCTTGTAAATAGGGAATGTTCTTATTAAAATTTGGTTTCTAACAAAGGTTTTTTATATTGTCTGTTTAGATTGTTTTTAATAACTGAACTATTGTCCTGAAGAAGGTGACGAAACACCTCAACACCGAAACGCCGCGTCGACAGTTTGTTCTTTTGTTTTGTTTTTAACAATGTATTTTAATAAAATGTTCATGAATTGACAAATGTTTTTAATACACAATGTAAATTAGCCAAATGCACGAAGTTAATGATATTTTTACGTATAAAATATTGTGTTTGTCAAAATAATAATAAAAATCTTTCTATACAGCATTCCCTTTTAGATTTTAATTTTACATTTTTGCTTCATTATTTTCATATAAAATTGTTTGTAATTTAGCGACCTGGAAATCCTTTTTTATCATATTTTATTTAGATCACGGATTGATTGATTGTATCTGTTAAGCCATTTAGGTCACAGTACCAGTTGTATCCAAATCTTACAAATCGATTTTTTGGAGAAGGGAATCTTTGTGTTGTTTGTATATCGACTCTGAAACCATCACCGAGGCTGCTGCCTGCACCGGAGCTGAGGGCACTACTTGTGACACTCACAACCCACCGCCCTGACTTGCACCACAGCCCCAACTTCACTGGCACCGGAGCTTCCTCATCGCAGAGCCGATACCAGACGTGGGTGACCTCCCAAATTCATCGACACGCATCATTGAAAGGAACCGACGCTTCGACGTCACCTCCCCGGCAACAGTAAGGAATCAGCGCCTCACCTCCTCTTCATCGCAGTAAGGAACCGACGCCTCACCTCCCCTGTGGTCGTGAGGAACCGACGCCGCCCAGCACCAATGAAGCAGCACCTCCCTGATGCCGTGCACCATCTTTGTTTTCATCGTTTGCCTATGTACTGTTCTGTGGAGTCCATGTGACTCTGGGCCCAACGCCGCGCACCTCGCGGTCGGCACTGTACTTTGAGATTTTCATCTGTCTTGACTATGCAATAGCTCCAGGGGAGTTATTTGTTGCTACAAGCTTTATTTGTGTGAATAACCTATTTTGATGATATCTTGAACTATGTATTGTGGATTTTTGTTGTGTTGGTTTTGTTTGGTTTAGATAAAGATTTCCAATTTTTCTAAACTTGTGTGGTGTCCATGTGTAGTGTTTTCACTGTGTTACTGTTTGTGTGGACAAATGCTTTACACACTGCCTCTGAGATAAGCCTGTCTGCTTGTGCCAAGCTACCAAGGGGGTGAGTAGGGGTTGTCTATGGGTGTAAATCCCTTACCCTGACCAGAAGCAAGGGTCACTACGTGGACACAGGTGCAAACCATTGCCAATGAGAGACCCCCATTTCTAACAGTCCACAATACCAATCCCATCTTAGGGACAGATGTATTATTGTCAGGTCGCAAAATTGACCATTCACAGTGCAAAAATGGCCATTCACAGAAAAAAACACTCAAAAGGGAAACACGACGTGGAGGTAAATTTGCGGAATCCTACCTCATTTTTTTTAGTAAGCCAAACTTTTGTTTGTGAACCCTACTAAAAGGGCACGGAATGCAGGAATGGAGGCCTGCGAGGAATAGCAGACCTTTGCTGCAGCATTCACATTTGCAAAAGGCTGACTTTTTTATTGAAGCCTCTGCCCTTTAAAGTAGCGTTGGCTGCAATAAAAAAGCCTGGCATGATGTGAATGGTATTGTGGGGAGCATGGAGTGGTCAATGCCCAAGACCACTTTTACAAATTTTAAGCTGTCCCTTACTTTGCAAATAATGTACTTAGTCTATATATCATCAATGGTTTATAACCACAATTGTTGTTGCAAAGAATTGATACAGTTCATTGCGATTAATAAGAAGGGATAAAACCTTCTCTCCTTTTTCCCCTTTTCAATCACATGGAGTTACAATATGTACATTGGGAGTCAGGAAAAATATTTACGGCTCTTAATGTACCTATTTTACATTAATACTAAGGAGTTTGCATTCGCAATGGGTTTGCTTTTGTTATTCACAGGCTTTGTGAACACAAACCATGTTATGCATTAGACCTTTTAAGTTCTATTATATAGAAAGAGATGGGTCCTCTGGGCAATCAGCCATTTTGTAACTAGCTAGCCATGCTTTTCCCCTAACATGCCTCTGTCTTGATAGTTGTTGTATATTTCGCATGACAAACATTCTTTCAAATTGAAACTATGTTTCCAAAAGGTTTTCTTTTTCCCATTCATTTGAGTTGAGGAATATGTGACACACAAATGTATTTAAAATAATAGGAACGTTTCATGTTCAGGGCCATAGGCTGTCTAGGGTTCAGACTTATACATACCTGGGGTGGTTTTTAATGATCAATCCACCTGGGCTCCATTGAAAAGATCTGAGGCTTGCCTTGTCTATGGAGGCACTCTTTTCCTTTTTTGCAGAGTTTTATATAGCGCGAACTTGACCCGAATCAGGTATCAGAGCGCTTTACATAGCACCAGTTACCTTACATTAGGACACACATTCATTTTTGTTAGGCACGGGGAGATTAAGTGATTTGCCCAGAATCACAGGATATTCAGCGTCATTGCCGAGACTCGAACCCAGTTCCCCAGGAACGAGGCCAGATGCCCTAGCCGTTAGGCCAACTCCTCTCTCCTTCTCATCTAGAATTGGCAGTAAGACATTGGGGGCATTGCTTTAAATTTACCAGGTCAAATCGGTCTCAGTAGCCACATTTGGTAGCATTTCTGGGGATATGTAGACTCAAGCGAGCTTCAAGTGGAGGAGAATGGGTTTTGTAGACATCTTTTAACTGTTCCAACTTTTGCCCCTGCTTTTTTGCTTAATGAGGAGCTGGGGTTGCCCTATTTGTCTGACCTTATTGCCCTGCGTCCCCTGGTCAAGTGGCTCACTATTTGGGGCGATTAGAGAATCACCTAAACAGGGAGATACTTAGGGATTGTATGCATCTTTAAGGTTGGAGGTCAGTCAAATGGTTGGCATACATATGGGGCATTTTTGTTAAGTTAGGCAGACCAGCCCTGTTTGATTCACCATCTAACATCCGAAAGGCAGATATACCTTGGACGCTGGATAACTTTCTACTGAGGAGGAGAGCAGAGAGAGAGAGGGTATACAATTTAAGAAGCCCTCGGTCCGAGGACATGCACTGATTGCCACAGGGCCAGCTGTATAACCCTATTTGCTCAATGTGCTTAATGGTCATCACCGGTTTCTCCTCATCCGATTCAGCTTTAATCAATTTCATTTATTGCTGCCCCTTCCTAAGCCTAGTGTCTTGAGTGTGAAGCTGAACCCTTGCACATGTGATACCTTTTCTGCTCAGGATCTTGCGTATTTTTATTTTTGAGGTTTTTATGATACCCTTCAAAGTACAATTATATTACCATTGATGAAATATTTGAATTTTGTCCAGGTTGAGCTCACTCTCATGTGCTTACAGTTACTTCCTGATGTTTATACAACTTATGTTGTTGCTTGCTTTCTTGCCTCATTATTGGAGCTGTGGAAGACATTCAATATGGGTCCTGGGCAGGCCTGATTCTTCTTTTATCCTGCACTCTATTGTTGTTATGAGTTTTTATACAACTGATTCGTGCTTTATCGGGGATCTGGTACCATATGTGATGCACTCTACTATGACTTGCTGCTTTTGGGGGTTTTATTAAGCATGTATTGTTCCTGCCCCGAATTGCATGGATGATTTATTTATGTGCTTAATTTGCACAATATGTGTACCCCAGAGACAGCTTGCTGGATTTACATGCAATGCACATTTACTGTGGTTTATTGCTCTTTTATTATTGTTCTAAGGGGTTGAAAATGTATGTACTGCTTTGGTTCTGATTGACCTATATGGCTAAAATATCCACCTAACTTGGCGCAATATGCTCACCCTGGGGCAGATTTACAAGCCCCTTGCGCCACTTTTGCGTCACTTTTCCCATGTTAAAAGTGACGCAAAAGTGGCGCAAGGGGCTTGTAAATATGCCCCCCTGTTTTTAGCTATCTATAGCCTAGGAATGATAAGTCGATTTATTATGGGTTTGTATCAATTTTTGTTTAGTCATTTTTCCATTGATTTCATCTCATTAATATGGAAGTATCTTGTTCTTATTGATTGATGTATGTACTGATGTTTTATGTACTTTTATTGTCTAGCTAGACCGAATAAAGTTATTCTGACCGACTGACAAGACACAAACGTACCTTCAGATTCATTACTCATACATACATGCCAAAATGATTTCTACAGTTCTTGAAACACCACGACACTATGTATAAGCCTTTCATTGCAGGACTCTGTAACTTTCAGAGAAAAAATTGGAACCATCCCGCCAAGGATTATCCCTTCTCTGGTGATATATGCTCATCACTGGTTTGTTTGGAATTTGTTGGGAGCCAACTGGAAAAAACAAAGCCTGCTGCAGCATACAATTGCCCTCAGAAGCATAAAACATATTGCGCGGATCATAAAATAACTAGAAATACAAACGATGATGAAGTCTCACAGTAAGAAAACAAAATGTTCTCCATGAATGCTCAAGTGTATAAGTGCAAAAAGAACAATATATTTGAGTGCACGCAATGACAGTCCTCTCTGGGCTAGTCATCACAAGATGGCTCCGTTCTTTCTCTAAGCCAGACAAAGCGCTTCAGTCTTCAGTGAGCCGACATAAATAACCAAGCGGCCAGTGGCCTACTTCATAACATCTGTTGCATGAACTTACGTGCACTCAGTAGGATTATGGACAGTGGAAGTGATCGGTGACAGTCATGCTTTTGACTTTATGAGCAGTCACAATGTCACACTACAGGTTAACAGCACTTTATGTCTCCTTGGCCAATTTAGAGTCTGAATACTACCAACCTCAAATGAATTAATACCACCGTACTCAGGTAGGATTATTCAAAAACCTCATGACTCTGCGTGATGAAGGCTAGTCGAAGAAACCGTGACAACCTTTCTACTTTATTTCAGGTTAAAATTTTAAAAATAAGTGAAAACATTCTAATAAATGCTAAGTTTCGTGTCTCATTTCACTAATTTGTCATGCTAGTCTAGCTTCACAGCTCTCAACCCCAAGTATTTGCTTCTGTTTTTAAATTACCTAGGTGTATCTAGTAACATACTTGTTTGAAAAGAACACTACTTCAATTATTTTCTCCAATCAAGTTCTTATATAGTAATTTCAAAAAGAATATGATGAGCAAGCCACTGCAGAAAGGGTATTTACCAGAATCCTCGAAAGAAGACATGCTTTAACACCTGTCTAGAAAGCTCAATTTGGAACCTATCATCCCCACTATAAATCACTTCATTTTCAACCTCTTCTCCAAGGCTAAAATCGCCTCTAGGGGCATGAGATGGAGTCGTAGACACAGCTGATTGAAGGCACATGATGACACTTGCCCTGCTTTGACCTCTCCTTGGCCTTTGATACCATAGACCACAAAAGTAGTATTAGTTGGAGAATAAGTATGTTGGGTGGGTATGTAGGGCTTATGATGTTTCCTTTCTTTCCTAGCCAAACATATAAAGACATTTTGTTAAGTCACTAGTCTGCCCATTTTAACAAAACGCATGGTAATGATCCTCAGACCTTAATTCTTAGGCCCCCTAACAAGTGTACGGTGTTAAACTCCAGTATGTGTCTTACCCTTGGAAGTCACTGAATTCTGCATTCATCCCCATTTTGCAAGAGAAACTTGGAAAAGAAGGTAAATATCTTACTTCATGGCATCAGTGAATATCACATCACATCCCGATCCACCCCACTCAGAATTGGGCCTATGTGTTCTAGTGTTCAATGCATACAGCTCCTTTCTATAGGACATTGTTTGGATGAATGTGGAGTGCGAGCCTCATTTTGGCAATACTAATGGAATATGACACTTTACTCGCAAGCGTTTACAACGTGTGCCATTACCCCACATTTTTTACTCTGCAAAAACGTTTACAACGCAGGGCTTTACAACGCAATCCATTACAACGCATTGTCCATTACAACGCAATTTACTATTCTAACTCCACGGGGGCTTTGTAATGGGGAATGCGTTGTAATGGTTTGCGGTGTAAAGCCCTGTGTTGTAAAAGATTTCACAGAGTAAAAAATGCAGGGTAATGGACTGCGTTGTAACGCAGTCATTTTAAAGGATGTATACCATACTAATATCCACATTATAATTGTAGGCAATCAAGAAGGGTGCATCTCTCTTTTCGGTTAATCACCTAAGATTGAGGAATGGGTGGGAGAAAAATGTCTCCATTTTGTATGCTGTTAAAACAGAAGTCATTTTAATGGGCTATAAAAACAATTACAGGAGGAAAACATATAAAGGCCGCCTCGCTTCCTTTTTTGATTGTTACAGAACTAAAGTACAGATTAAAGGACCTGGAAATAATCTTGGTTAAATCTTTTGTCTTGTTCACAAAATCTTACACAGAATTATCAAACAATGAAAATGTACCCTTAAATTTTATAATGGTCAGCATGGCAAGGTGTAGTTAGTCCAAGTAAGTTATGTCTCGCCAGAAAAGGACAATGTAGCTTTAAATTAACAGGTCCTTTAATTTCAAGCGGACTCCAACCATTCTTTGACTAGAATAGAATTCCTAAGCCATCACAAAAAAACTGTACCACAATTAAATTTAACATTCCTCGTGTCCTTTCTTAGTCATTTTAACGGGTCCACTGTGACTAATAGACTGTATACCTGATCACAAAATGGAAACTTCTTCTACCACAAGATCAAGACTATCTAAGACAACTTTGACACCCAGGACCACCCCACCGGGTCAGCAATCACCCACAACCAACGCCGACCCCCCCGACCGACTCTGCACATCTGGTCCCCACTCACCACGGACAACACCATAAAGACTATGAAAAGCATCCACTGCGAAGCACCTTTGGACCCCTGCCGGCATCGCATCTTCGTCAGAGCTGCCTCCGCCATCGCACCCGAGCTATGCCGAACCATCAACTGCTCCCTCAAGACTGCTAACTTCCCCAACGACTATAACACGCCAAGATTAACCCCCACCTGAAGAAACCCTCCACAGAGCCGACGGACCTCAAGAACTTCAGGCCCATCTCCCTGCTCTCCTTCCCAGCCAAAGTCATTGGAAAAGCCATCAACTCCCAGCTCGCCGACTTCATCTAAACCAACCACGTCCTGGATATCTGCCAATCCGGATTCCAAAGCAATCATAGCGCCGAGACCGCCTTCCTCGCCACCACTGATGTCATCCGCTCCCTCCTCGACCAAGGGCAAAACCATGGCCCTTGTCCTGCTGGACCTCTCTGCAGGCCCTTGACACTGTCTCCCACTGCACCTTAGCCACAAGACTCCATGACGCTGGTATCCAAGATAAGGCCCTCAACTGCATCCACTCCTTCCTCACCGGCAGAACACAACGGGTTAGACTCCCACTTTACCTCTCGAAACCGACAGAGATCAGCTGCAGAGTACCCCAGGGCTCCTCCCTCAGCCCGCCCTCTTCAAAGTCTACATGGCCCCCCTCACAGCCATCATCAGGAACCACGAGATCAACATCGTCTCCTATGCCGACGACACTCAGCTGATCCTCTCCCTCACCAAAGAACCCACTGACGCCAGGAACAACTTCCATGAAGGAATTCAAGCCGTTGCCGCCTGGATGAAGGACAGTTGCCTGAAGCTCAACTGGGACAAGACAGACGTCCTCATCCTGGAAGTCTCCCCTTCTGCTTGGAACAACTCCTGGTGGCCCTCTGCTCTAGTAAGTCCCGCTACCCCCAAGAACCACACACGAATCCTTGGCATAGTATTGGACTCCTCGCTCACAATGGACCGCCTGATAAACACCATCTCCCTGGCCTGCTTCAACACACTGCACCTGCTTTGAAAGAGCTTTAGCTGGATCCCTATCGAATCCAGGAAGACAGTCACTCATGCCCTCATTAGCAGCAGACTCATCTACGGCAATGCACTCTACGCCGGCATCACCCAGAAACTCCTCCAAAGACACCAGAATGTCCAGAATGCCACAGCAAGACTAATCCTCAACATCCCTCAACATCCCTCAACATCCCCTGTCGCAGCCACATCACTCAACACATCCACTGGCTCCCAGTCAACAGAAGAATAGCCTTCAAACTCTTTACCCACACATACAAGGCCCTTCACAATGTCGGACCTGCATACCTGAATCATTGCCTCTCATTCCACGTACCCAACAGACACCTCCGCTCCACCCAGCTTTTCCTAGCTAACGTCCCACGAATCTGCAAGACCAGAACCAGAGGAATATCCTTCACCTACCTGGCCTTCAAGACATGGAACACCCTGCCTATCCACCTCAGGAAATCACCCTCGGTGACGCTATTCAGGAAGGACCTTAAGACCTGGCTCTTTGGATGAACTCAGCACTTAGTGTGATCCGCTGCACCCCCCCTACAGTGCCATGTGAGTAACCGCGCTTAACAAACCCTGATTGAGGGTAAACTCTGATCTCTATGTAAATAAAAGTTTGTGCAGGGATATGAATTTTGAGTAAAGCAATAATTACCACACACATCAATGTTTCCCCAGCATGATTTGGCAGGTCAAATTTTCTGCAATTCCCTGGGGTTGAAAGTGTGAAAAAGTTGGAAACAGGCCATTTGCTGCAGAAAACACTGTTCTGCATGCACTTTTTATTTTCAGAAGAAAACTCAGAATATGAGGTATTGACCACATCCCTGGGTATCAATATTTACTTGGTGTTGGAAATATCTCACCCATTGTCTCCCATCGTTTATTTATGGTCCATGAGTGTGTGCCATGTAAGGGCTATTTTCGCCTTACATGAAACTCTTGTTTCAACTTGGGTCTTCCTAGGAAATATGAAAAGTGCTAAACATTCTGGCCTCTCTTACTGAGTCTTAAAATTGTAAATCTTGTTAAAGATTATAATGGGGATAGGGGAGATGCAGTTGTATTTTCTACATTTGAAGATCCTGCCTTTTCTAAAACGTTGGTGGGTAGTTTAACTCAGGATTTTCTGCATGTTGTGTTTAGCAGGATGGAACTGACAATGACCCCTTTGTTTTGATATGCTCCCATTCTATCCATTGGGAATTATAAATTACATTCAGACTGATTTAGCTTCCTTTCAGAGCTTGATATAAACGTCAATGACTCAGAGGGCACAATTTTAGCTAAACTCTGACTTAGTAGGGCTTTTAAAAGGGCCATTAACCAACTAATGACTCTACACACTGACTTAACTCAAGGCACCCCATATCTAGAGTGCAGGGTGCCCAGGGGTTAAGAAGAACTGTTTCAATTGTTTTTGTCCTGATGGTGTGGTCCTGTTCCTAGGGGCATATGGTCATGAGTAATGCAGTTCATAGTCGGGGTTGTGGGGGCCTATGAAAGTTTTAGCTAACAGAGTATAGTGGATGCCCAGGGGCATAATGCTATATTTTAATTGTCTTTCCATGGATGGATTTGTGTGTGAGCTATATGGTCTTCAATGTGAGCACTGTAGTCATTTCTAGAAAATCTGGAGGATGGTGATAAGATGTTTAGCTGGCAGATTTAGAGTGAGTTGGCAAAATCAAAGGTGGGATTAATAATTTTCACTTACCACTTGCTCATTTTTGACGATGCAGTGGAGAAAACACCAGAAATTTATAAAGAGGGAAGTACTGATTATAGATCCTGTCTAAGCATCTAAGGGAAATTTATGACTAAGGTTGTTTTAAAATGTATTTAAATGTTTTTAAAATTATGGCACCCACATCACACAGCACCTCAAAAAGCTTCACTGACTCCCCGTTCACAAGAGCAGCCAATTCAAACTTCTCACACACACACATACAAAGCCCTACACAACACAGGACCAGAATACCTGAGGAGCTGCATACACTTTCATCAACCCACCAGACACTTACGCTCTGCGTCACTCTCACTTTCACACATTGCCAACATCCGCAAAAAGCAAAACTGGAAGTCGCTCATTCTCTTACATCACACCCAAGACATGGAACACTCTCCTTCAGAGCCTCCTCCTCACTTTTTGAGTTCTGCAAGAAGCTGAAGACCTGGCTCTTAGTATAAGCACCTTGGGCACCTCACACCTACACACCTGCTCAAGCGCCTGGATACTCTCTCGGGTAATTAGTGTGTTAAACAAATCAATATAACATAGCATAAGATAACATAACATTTTAATATTGGTAAATACATTTGGAAGGAATTTGTGGCAAAATGTGGTATTGATAACTTTGGAGGTAAAGTGGCACTTTTGTAAGAAAGAATGTGTTGATGTAATTTGTTTAAGCTACTTTGGATTGCTCCAGATTCACAGCTGTCGTTGATTACCTGAAGGCTGAATCAGTCTGTCAGAGTCTTCAAGGTATCTGAAAGATTTGGCAAATTAGCTGTTTTATCTGCTTTTGGGGTTAGAAGATTATGTGCACTTTGAAAGATGTTAGAGTTGAAGTCATAGGCTATTTCTTTTCAAAGGTATCTGTTTGGCAGTGCAAAGAGTTTGTTGGAGAGGGGAGGTCGGAAAAGTTGCCTAGTGCATTGTATGCTGCGGGTGTTGCTCATCATTGAGAATTCGGATAGATGATCATAAAGATAAACATTCAGCAGTTGATCCATGAGGGGCGAGCACTCAGATCAAAGTATTGATAACTTTATTTTGCTGAAATATAAGGCCCAACATTGGCCCTACATGACCCAACATTTAAATATAAGGCCCAGCAAACATTGGTCCAACAGAATGGGTGCGATGCTTGACTAGTTGATACATTGAAAAGGATTCGAGATCTTCCAGGAACTCTGAATCTTCAGGGTTTAAGGGAGCAAAAGCACAATGTTTGAAATTTATGAGCAGGCAAATCCTGATTACATTTACCTTGAGTGTGGGCATGAATATTGGTATGAAAGTGTCAGAAGTTCAGTTTCTTGGCAATCAAACATAGCATGGGACTATGTGCATGGTTTCCCGTGGGTTTAATTCAAACTGAAAGGTGAACATTTACATGAAGGACAAAGCTCATTGCTGTAAGAGTTTTCAGACTTGAAGATAATTACTAGGCCTTACCCTATTTGACCATTAATGAGAGGAAATTACCTTTGGTCTCACTTAGAGTTTGGCTGATGGGGTACTCTGCTACAAGTGTGGCAGAGTACCATGTCCGACTACCTGATTATCCGACTGGTCTATTCAGAGTCGTGCAGATCATTTTGTGGTACGCACCATCCATCAGGACAGGAAGTGACAACACTGTGTTTCTCAACAACCAGCTGCAGAGGAAGTGACTTCTTTGGTTTCCAGGCAAAAACATCTTTAAAAGAAGACACCAAGCAAGAGGACTTTTTTTCTAGTAAATCATTCGCACAGGCAGTGACATCACCGCTTCTCCCATCATCCATCTGCAGAGGAAGTGACATCACTGGTTTCTCTTTCAAACAAAAGAAGGGACTGAGGGGCAAGTTTACCGAGGTCCAGCGTACATGCCCCAACAAGGCTGTGTACAACAAGAGTACGAAGTTCCTCTGCGAGTCAGAATAAAGATGGAGAGATACTGTAGATTAGAGTGAGTCACTTGAGACCACTGTTGTGTATGCAAAGAAGGGGGGAATTCCCCTTGTCGGAACTAGGGCTCTCACACACCGAGCAAGCTAGGTGTCATGCTTCATCTTATGAGCCTGCCCCTCGTCAGGTCGGCACTGTAATACTTGACGGGCACCCAGACTGGGGCTCTTTATCGGGGATCTTTTGTTCCTGCCGGTGGGTGCGGTGGGGGTGAGGGGCCTAGTATGTGTAGATGTGGGGGGTTGTGAATCTAAAATAGGTCAGTTAGTCCTAGCAAATAATTTATTAAGAAGGTAAACTGCCTAATTTAAAAGAGCGAGAGGGGCAAAGGACTAGTGACAATGTATCTAGTTGTACGTGCCCTGCTCTCGAATGATCGACATGTTTCGTGCCATAAGAGTTGATTAGATCAGGGCACTTCCTCAGGATCAAAGGAATGCTATCTACACTAAAAGGGTAAGTGAATTCTACATACCACGTTCTCTGGTTGATAACCTATACTGTCGTCAAGTAACTACTTGTAACAGTAACCGGCGGTTGAAAAGGACACCAATTGGGTCCGGCGTAAAAACGCTTCTCGCTTGCGACCTACCCTGCCGCCGGTACCGGTTTCTCACCATTTGCAACTCTAAAAGAGGAAGCCAGACTCATTCTTCATCAACCATCTGCACAGGAAGTGACATTGCTGCATTTCTTGTAATCCATCTGCACAAGAACTGATACCACTCGTTTCCCAAAACATTAAAAGAAGAAGCCAGGCAAAAGGGCTTTATTTTCCATCATCCATCAGCACAGGAAGTAACATCACTGCTGCCTTCTCCATATTTCAGTCAACTCTTCTGAACATCCAACCACCCAGATGTCCCCAGGAAAGAGCGGTCACAGATAAGCGCCCATTAGTGCCAGAAAGGGCTTTGGGTCAAATCCGCTTTTCCACTGAAATTAATGATATAATTATGTGCCTTAATCAGTACCCCACAATCACAACCAGACCTAGACAACCCAAACACTCAACATTCGCACAACACATAGATCCAACCTCTTACGAATCCCACTAATGAAAACACACCCTTAAACTACAGAACATACATTCCAGGTCATGTTCAATAACGCTCGCTCTGTAGTACTACATGCAACATACACCACAGACCTCATTACTATCACAAACATAATTCCCTCTTTATCACTGAACATGGTTTACCCCGACATCTTTGCACTTTCCAAACATCCTTCTTCCCACAGGATTCAAAATCCATCGGGTGACACCCGTACATAAGACAGGAGAGTGCCTATCTCTCATCCACAAGTCCTCCTTGTCCTACATCCGAGGCAAGCAAGTAACACACAGTGCCACAGAGCTGCTTTGAGGTCATTTGCCACTATCTTCAACTTAGACTGCTGCCTTTCATATCACCAACAGGCCTACTAAACAGAGCAAGGACTACATTGGTAAATTCTCAGATCTTCTAATCTCTTGATTCAGTATCAACAAAGGCAGAGGGGCAGCAGGGTGAGAGACAACTGCACCACCTAGGCTTGTCACTGACAGTGAATAAAGGTCGTATTGCCTACCTCAAATGGTCAGCTGCCACATGACCACAGATAATTAAGATAAAAAAAAGGTGATGAGAGGCAACACACAAAATCAACAGGTTATAGTGTACACAGTATAAAGTATAGTCTTCAGGTGTTGATTGCAAGTCTTTTATTTTTCAAAAGTCCTTTTTGTACATATGGAGAACAGCCAACGCGTTTCACCCTTCACAAGGGCTTCTTCAGGGCAATATATGGTAGGAAAAATCACGAATCCGTATGTGGGTACCGGCAATGAATAAAGTCACAGGGAGTTCCTGTAGAAGGATGTACAGTCCATAGTTGAGGCCTATGGTCTAGGGCCAGTGCCCTTAAGTCCTCAGTCCAGAAAAAGGCGTAAGTTGGCTGAGGTGGCAAAGAGATACCTAGTATGGGGCAATTGGTAAGCCTCCAGGGTAATCTGTATCAATACTTGAGTATTCTAATGTGAAGTGAAGAGTCAGCCCGCTGCCGGACATAGGTCAACTCTTCACTTCACGTTAGCATACTCAAGTATTGATACCGATTACCCTGGAGCCTTACCAATTGCCCCATACTAGGTATCTCTTCGCCACCTCAGTCAACTTACGCCTTTTTCTGGAATGAGGACTTAAGGGCACTGCCCCTAGACCATAGGCCTCAACTATGGACTGTACATCCTTCTACAGGAACTCCCTGTGACTTTATTCATTGCTGGTACCCACATACGGATTCGTGATTTTTGCTACCATATATTGCCCTGAAGAAGCCCTTGTGAAGGGTGAAACGCGTTGGCTGTTCTCCATATGTACAAAAAGGACTTTTGAAAAATAAAAGACTTGCAATCAACACCTGAAGACTATACTTTATACTGTGTACACTATAACCTGGTGTTTTTGTGTGTTGCCTCTCATCACCTTTTTTTAATCCCTTGATTCATTCGACATGCACATATATTGTGTGACATGGGGGACTTCAACCTCCCAAAAAATAAGATATGGCCTTGTAACCCCCATTACCATACTCAAAGTAGTACAACATGTCACACAGCCAACACATCCTCAACCTTGTCTTATCAACATCCTCACCAATGCAATGCAAACAAGAATTTCCCATGGACTTGATGGACCATTTTGCCATACCTATCTCCATGCTCAGAGTCCTATCAACAAACCAGGCTCAACCCAAAAGAGGGATCACACCTTTAGATCCTTCAAACACTTCTCTATAGTCAACTCAAAACTTGAAATCCATATTTCCCCCAATCAACTCCACATATGATACCAACACTCCTAAACAACTTCAACACTTTTGAGGAAGTTTATTTGAACATTTATGCCCCAATTAAAACAGGCAAGCCAAAGCCATCAGTGCTCTGGTATTTGAAAAACCCTGCTGACAATAAATGATCCGTCCGCAGACAGGAAAGAAAACGGAAGATAAACAGAACTGAAGCCCTCATGATACCAAAGTTCCCCTGAGAACACGCAGGCAGCTCATTGCACCAGGAAAAGCAAAGTACTATGCCAACACCTTCAAATAATCCACCAACAGAAGCATAAAGCTTTTCAAAACCATCAAACACTGCATCAATCACCATCAGACTCACCTAATACTCCTGCCACAGAAAAGTGCAATGACATTAATCTCTTCTTCAGTGTAAAAACACAGAAGCTCCAACAGCACATCAACAACTCCAGGCCTTCTTCATTGCTCATGCCCTCCTCTTCCCATATAATCCTACAATATTCATACTTCAAAGCCCTTTCTCTTGCAGATCCAGCTGACATACTCAACTCCCTTAAAGCCACTTCTTATGAAGATGATGTCCTACCCTCATTCTGCATCAAAGCAATCTCTCTCTTGAGGAAGAAAATAGAATTAAAACTGAACTCCCAAGTATGTTTTGATATTTAAGTTGCACTACTCAAAAGGCAGACTGCTCATAACATCAGCCAAAGCAAAGTACTATACCAGCACCATCAATGAAGCCACCAACAGAAGCAGAACACTGGTCAAGACAATCGAGCACTGCATCAACCGCATACCAGACCCACCTATTTCCAACTCCACATAAAACTGCAATGTTATTTACTTTTATGTCCATGACAAATGTCGAAAGATCGACAGCACATAGATGACACCAACACTGCTTCAATTCTTACATCCATGCATCCTGCAATGATCATCCTTCAAAGCCCTATCTTTACAGAATCTCAGTGACACACTCATCTCTATCAAAGCCAATCCTTATCAAAATGATGTCTTACTATCGCCCTTCATCAAAGTTCTCTCTCATGATGCCCTCACCGTACTCACCATTGTCAATGTCTCCTCATGCAAGACATCTTCTCATTAGCTCTCAAGACAGGCTAGATCCTCCCACTCCTAAAGAAACCTAAACTAGACTCTGTTCACCTTGCCAGCAACCAGCCCATCACTCACTTACTCTTCATGGGCAAGATCATAGAAAAAAACAGCCTATGTTTTACTCCAAGATCACATTAATGCTTATCATCTCCTGCACAATTATCAGCCTGGTTTCAGATCACACTGCAGCATGGACACCGCTGTCTTACACATTGTTGACAATGCCCTCCTAACCACACATGAAGATGACCCCTGCCTCCTGATATTTGTGGACCTCTCAGCTGCTTTAGACACAGTCGACCATGCACCATCATTGCACCCTGGAGTCTAGAATGGAATTTACTCACAATGTCCTTCACTGGTTTTCCCTTTGTCAAAAACAGATTCCCTTTGGGATTCCTCAATAGCATACCATACTCTCCACTACCACATTCAAACTATCATTCAATCCCCAGCAAGTATTGTTATAGCCAAAAGATACCAATATAAAAATGTTTATTAGGTAGATCTCATCAATTTAAAAATTATTTAAAATATACAATGTATGTTCTAGCAAATAAAAAGAACAATCCACATAAGTTCAATGCATGTCATACACAAATTATTTAAAAAAATACAAATAATATTCAAGTGCAAGTCAATATACAACCCCACCAATAGTTGTAGCATGTTCACTAAATAGTAGATTTTGTTCATAAGAACCCCAATACAATGGTAGGTAAAAAGGACCAAACAAGCGACACGTTTCGGTGCTATCAATGAGTCCAACCACCTTCCTCAGGCTTAATAAACGATGTCTCCCAGCACTCTTATCTCAATTCGTGGTAAAAAGGTCTGTCTCACAGGAGTGCTCAGCTTTCCCCCAGATATTAAAATCTTTTGTTTCAATTTCTTGTCGCCCCCAATAGTGAGACTGACACCGATAGGTCGACATTCAGTGTTGCCCTGAATTTTAGCGCGAAGCGCTCACCGCATCAAAATAATTCTCTTTTAATAAAATCTTGCCGATTTCCAACTTTCTGGCAAAACATTTAGTCACTGCCACTCAAGCTTGTCGCGGAGCAGATTGCCGGGACTGAAAAGTCTCCTGGCGTTCTCCGTAGTAATTTTTAAATTGATGAGATCTACCTAATAAGCATTTTTATATTGGTATCTTTTGGCTATAACGATACTTGCTGGGGATTGAATGATAGTTTGAATGTGGTAGTGGAGAGTATGGTATACTATTGAGGAATCCCAAAGGGAATCTGTTTTTGACAAAGTGTCATTTGGTGTCCTGTCCCTTTGGCTAGTAGGACCCCTCTCTCTTTTTTTGAGACTTCACTGGTTTTCCTCCAACCTTTCCAATGTGCACCAGTTTTCTCTCATAAGAACAAGGTCGCAAAGATCTCTATCACTTGCAGAGTCCCCCAGGTTTCAATACGGCCCGCTGTCATCTTTCACCTCTACAAGGTGCTGTTTGGCGCTGTGCTCACAGATAACATCTTCAAGATTCGCCAATATGCTGATGATACAACAGTACTTGAAAGTCTACTCTGCTTCAGACAGCCAACGTTTGAAACACTGCCTGCATATCATTCAGACCTGGATGTCCAGCTCCTACATTGTGCTCAACCAAGCCAAGACTGAATTCCTATAATTTACCAAGAAAACAAGAAACAGTACAAACCTCACTCAATTACTTGAATCTTGATGGCTTTGAACCCAACCTTCACTAAATGCCAAATCAGTTTGATTAACCCAGGTCACCAACAGCACCCTCAAGGAACACATTGCCAAAAAATCAAAGATGGCCTTATACCAGCTCTCTCTTCTAAAGAGAGTTAAATAGTTTCTTCCAGAAAGTGTCTTCAGAACTGCTGTTCAAACCCTCCTACTCTCATATTTGGATGGCGGTTTGGTTCTGCTTCATGGCATCCCAAAGTCCACAATGACAGCCCTTGAGAGGGTCCTACATGCAGCAGCTCGCCTCATCCAAGGCCTAAGGAATTATAATAGTTTCACATTGCCCCAGTAATAAATTGTGTTGTTGGTTAATTGGGGTGTGAGCCCTGGTCAAACAACAGCCACAATCCCTAGCAGGAGGAACCACAAAAAGTCACTAACTTAACCTGTGCTTAATCCTGGTTAGCTTGGCACAAAAAGCAGTCAGGCTTAACTTAGAGGCAATCTGTAAAGTATTTATGCTTCACACAATTAGTGATAAAGTGGAAACACAACGCAAGGAAAATACCAAACCAATGTAATAAATTATTTGACACCAAAATGACAAAAATACCATCAGTAGAATCAGAGTTATAAATATTTAACGTTTTTAGTAAAAACAAGCGCCTAAAAGTTCAAAGCATTTTGTTGCGCGAGACCGGGGCAAAGCTGAAAAATATGGCTGACTGCGATGCAGCGTGGTTCGAAAACAAGAAGTGGACTGGGCCTGGTGAGCACTTACCTTTGGACTTAGAAGAAATTCTGAGAAAAAGTGTCTGAGAAGGTAAAGCACAGCGAGGCAAGGCTGCAGGAGGTGTCTGTGGAGTGAGCGTCATTATCGGATGGCCTTAGGTCAAAGCAGAGGTGAAGATTTCTACATTCGAACTTAGTCGCACAATTGGAAGTAGAAAATCTCCAGCATAATGAGGCAGAGGGCTGTCGCCGAATACAGTTCCATCAGGCTGGACACCCCTTTGACGAAGGACGGCTAAAAAGGATTTGCTGCTGCGGAGAAGAACACAGGGGAGGAACGCAGGGGGAGAAGCAGATAAGCTCACCATCTCTGGTGGTTGTTGCACACCCACAACCAGGACACCATCAGACTGCAGACTAAGAAGTGTAAAAAAGAAAATAAACAAAACAAAAGGTCTTTCCCATCTATGCATCAGCATTTGGAGCAAAATCCTTTGATCTATATGGTTCATCTCAACGCTAGTCCAATTTGAAAAGATTTGAAGATGCACCTCTTTAAAGAACACTACATCACAAACCATTAATACTCCACAAACCAGTTCCCTCTCTTTATAATTTATTGACTTTATGTTGGCCTTTGACCCTGTTCAGCACTCCGCTTTTTTGGGCTAGGTTTGTGTTATACAGATACCACATACTGTAGAGAGCCACCCGGGCTCTTCCACACAATGTATCCCTAAGACACGCATTCCTACACCCCTCGGGGCGGGCTCGACCCGAGGGCATAAATAAACAGCCAGAGACCGCTCGGGGTCTTCCGGCCAACAGAGTAATTGCTGAGTGACGTACCTTTATTTGAGCGCTGTCGCGGCCTACCTTCCACGAGGCCCCGCCGTGCTACATTGGCGACGAGGCCGGTCGCGCCCCACGCGTGCACCGCCTCCTACTCGGCGTCCTGCTAGGAGCTTGCGGAGCCCACCCGCATCGCTCCGCTCCTGCCTGCAGAGGAAGTTCTGCCCGGGGCATCCATGTGTCACTATCGGCGACTGAGGCCTGCGCTGTCCGCCCCTGCTGGTGCTCCCACAGAGACCCACGAGGACCGATTCCAGGCCCTCCGCCGCTGTGTCCTGCACCCACCCACGCGTCTCCCCACTGCTGCGGGAGTGTGTTCAGCTGGCGGCGCACGCGGTGGCTGGAGTTCCTCTGCGGTGAGTGCCTGCCCAGAGAGGGCTTTCCCAGCGGTGGCGGATCGCGGTACTGCAGGCGCTCCCCCTGCCTCCTGCGTCAAGCTGCACCGGTGCACGACGCCCTGCTCCAGCTTTCGGCCCACCTCCGCGTGCCAGTGCCCAGGCCAGCTGAAAGGCCTGTTCCTCTGCGCTGCCTCACCACGTGACAAGTCTCAGGCCCCAACTCTTGCTGCTGCCCAGTACCCTGCCTGCACCTGCCTGAGAGGGCTCATAAGGAGAAGGGGAAAAGAGGAACTGTACAATTAAAGAAGGCTCATACAGCAACAGAGGGAGAGGCACACTGGGGACACGTCTAGGCCCACCAGCACTCACACAGGGCGTGGCGCCTGGTCTGCCTCCGACAAGCGCGCCAGGAGGACGCCATCCACCTCAGCCTGCACCTGGGAGTAAAGCCGCCTCATCCGCGCCATCAAGACCCCAGATCAGCCAGCCACGCGTAGTCATGCGCCGGCGCGCACACTCACCCACAGAGTCCTAACGCCAGGGCTGCGACTCCGCGCCTGCGCACTGACGCGTGGACACCATGAGCAACACAGCGCCGACTGGCGCTGCCAGCCAGCAAGCCGGGGGAAGCACTCAGGACAGGGGTGCCACCGCACCACCCCAGGGCACGGTCACACAGCTGTCGCACCACTGCCACCCTTCAGCGAAGCCTCAGACCCCGCCACGGCGGCGCCACGATGGAAAGCGTGGGTCGGTAGGCTCAACCACTACTTCAAGGGCACCAGGGAGACCGACGGCACCGTGAAGAGGTCGCTACTCATCTACTACGGAGGGTCAGAAATCTATGACCTTTTCGAAACGCTCCCCAACACGGGTAATGACGACGACTACGAAGCAGCGGTCGCCGCACTCAACAGGCACTTTGACCCCCAACTTAACCCCGACTTCGAGAGGTTCAAGTTCAGACGGGTGTCGCAGTTGGACACGGAGTCGGTCGACATGTTTTACGCGCGGCTGCGCCGGCTGGCCAGCACGTGCACCTTCCCAGATCATAGGGAAGAGATACGGGGCCAGATCATCCTAGGTTGCCGTTCCAAACTCCTGCGGAAGCTGATCCTTCGTCAACCTGGGATCTCGCTGGACGAGATCCTTGTCTTTGCCCGTTCACACGAGCTGTCGGATGTTCGGGCTGACGAGATGGAGGCCGCCCTACACACGACCGTAGCTGCACCACACACGTCCAGGCACGTGCCCATCAAGGAAGAGAAGGTCGAGGCAATCCAACGACGCCCCAACACAGCTCACCAAGCGCCGAGAACGCAGCCCGGAGGACAATGTGGCTACTGTGGGGAGGATCACTCAGCGACAGCCGTCTGCGGGGCGAAAGGGAAGACATGCTCCCGCTGCGGCAAGATCAACCACTTCGCCAAGGTATGCCGCAGCGGTCGGTCCAGGCAGACTCCTTCGAAGCCGCAAGGCATGTCGCAACGCCTTCGCCAGGTCTCCATCGATGAGTCGCCGTCTACAAGGGAGGTCCAGCAGCAGGAACGCTGCCTTGCTCTTGAGGATGAAGACGATGAAGTGTTTGTCGTGTCGTATGTCAGCAGAACCGACAATCGCCAAAGGCCACCACCAATGTGCTCCATCTCGGTGGATGGGACGGCTGTGCAGGCCCTCATCGACACGGGTGCCTCCGTCAATGTGATGGACTCAGAGCAACACAACCGCCTGTCACCACGGCCCCCGCTCACGCCCTCCAGGGCCCGGATTTACACGTATGGAGGGACAGACCCACTTCCTCTCCGAGGAGTCATCCATGCCAAAGTCGCCAGAGGAAAGTACACCACGGAGACCAGGTTCCACATCACGGAAGGAAGGAAGGGGACACTGCTCGGCTGCCATACAGCCGAAGACCTGGGGCTCGTCTTTTTTGCTAACCAGATTCATGACTCCCACGCCGAAGCCTTTCTGAAGGAGTTTCCAGCATTATTCACTGGACTAGGGAAACTCAAGTGGAAGAAGTTCAAACTCCACATCGACCCCACAGTGAGACCAGTCACCCTAAGGCACCGGAGAGTGCCGTTCAATCTCCACCCTCAGGTGGAGGAAGAGCTGAGGAAGCTTGAGGATCTTGACGTGATTTAGAAGGTCTCTGGCCCCAACCCGAGGGTGTCCCCGCTGGTCGTGGCTCCCAAACCCAAGCAGCCCGGAGCCATCCGGCTCTGTGTGGACATGAGGCTACCCAACACGGCAGTCAGGAGAGAACGCCACATTACATCCACCATGGACGACATAGTGGCGGACCTGAACGGAGCCAAATGGTTCTCAAAACTGGATTTAAATGCGGGATACCACCAGCTGGAACTTGAACCCGAGAGTAGGTACATCACCACATTCTCGACGCATGTTGGCCTCCAGAGATACAAGAGACTCAGCTTTGGGGTGTCGTCGGCAGCTGAGGTCTTCCAAAACGCCATCAGGGAGGCACTGTCGGGTCTGCAGGGCGTGATTAACCTCAGTGATGACATTCTGGTGTTCTCAGACACCTTGGAAGATCACCACACGCACCTCTGAGCCACCCTGAAGAGACTAGAAGACTGCGGGCTAACCCTTCACAAGTCAAAGTGCTCGTTCTACCAGGAATCTGTCGATTTCTTCGGGTACACTTTCACCAGAGAGGGACTCCTTGTAGACCCCAAGAAGGCTGCAGCCGTCCGAGCCGCCAGCACCCCGAAGAACCCCAAGGAAGTGAGAAGCTTTCTTGGCATGGCCACATACTGTGGAAGATTCATTCCGAACCTTGCTGCCCTGTCAGAACCACTCCGTGCTCTCACACGCAATGACCACAAGTGGGAGTGGACTGTGGCCGCCAATAGGGCATTCAACGACATCAAGGCAGCGCTGCTGGACAAAACGGTGATGGCTTACTTCCATCCGGGGCGGCGCACTGAACTGATTGTTGACGCCAGCCCAGTTGGCCTTGGAGCGGTCCTTCTTCAGGAGCACAGCCCAGAAGCCTGGAGGCCGGTAGCCTATGCCAGCAAGGCCCTCACTGACACTGAAACAAGGTATGCCCAGATCGAGAGGGAGGCCCTGGTGATAAAATGGGCGTGTCAACATTTTCACTTATATCTGTGCGGCCAAGAGTTCACCGTTGTGACCGACCACAAGCCCCTACTCCTGCTCTTCGCCGGATCATCCAGGCTGGCGCCCCGAGGATAGAGCGATGGGCGGTGCAGCTGCAGTCATAGAATTTCAAGGTCATCTTTCGTCCCGGGGCCCACAACCCGGCCGACTACCTATCACGCCACCCTGAGTCTATGTCGCCTCCAGGATCCTCAGCGGATGCATGCCACTCAGAGGCATTTGTAAAGATGGTCTCGCAAGGAGCGTGCCCCACGGCCATTACACTTGAGGAAATCAGCCATGCCACTACCGAAGATGAGACACTGTCCCGGGTGAAAACCGCGCTGGCGAATAATGGCTGGGCCCATTTCATGGATGGAACCCGTACTCTCAGGACAGAAGTCAGCCACGCTCGGCAACAACTCTGGCAAGTGCGCCACGAACTCAGTGTGGGTGAGCAGGGAGTCATCCTGAGAGGACATCTGATCGTAATTCCAGAAAGGCTGCAGAGACGGATACTCCTGCTGGCGCATGTTGGACACCAGGGGACGGCTAAGACGAAGGCCAGGCTGCGAAACAAAGTCTGGTTCCCGGCAATGGATTCCATGGTGGAGGAGATGGTGAGACAGTGCCATGCCTGCACAATCACAGGGGGAGTTCCGGCGCCGGCACCAGTGATCACTGAAGAACCCAGTGAGACCCCCTGGGCCAAAGTCAGCCTTGACTTCGGGAGCTTCCCCGATGGACGCCACATGCTGGTAATGGTCGACTCCTTCTCGAAGTTCCCCGTTGTGGAAGTGGTGGCATCGACGGCGTTCACACACGTAAAGAGGATTTTGGACAAGACATTCGCACTGATGGGTCTGCCCGAGGAAATCAGGTCAGACAATGGACCCCCGGTCCAGGGCCGGGAATTCCAAGAATACCTAGAAAACAAAGCGATCCACCACCGGAAGATCACCCCGTTGTGGCCTCAAGCCAACGGGGAGGTGGAGCGCCTGATGAGAATGCTCAACCGAGCACTGCGCATTGCGGTAGACCAAGGAGAAGATGCAGAAGCGGCACTGGACCAATTCCTCGGCGCCTATCGACAGACACCCCACAGCACCACCAAATGCGCCCCATCCCACCTACTCTTCAAGCTGCCCCCGCGGGACAGTATCCCGTCAGACCCAACGTGGGAGCCCCCGGAACGGGACAACGAAGCAGTTCAAGCCAGAAGGGCGATGACGAACCTCAAGGCCAGTGAGGCCCGCCGGGCACAAGAGCCACAATTAAAAGTAGGGGATCGAGTGGTAGTCAAGGACAGGCATCCCGGCTGGAAGTTTAGGACACCCTATGAGCCTGAAGGGTGGATCATGATCGGCATTCAAGGGACCATGGTCACTGCCCAACGTGGGCAACAGTCCGTCACCAGGAATGTGTCTAGTTTCAAGAAGATCTGCGATCAAGGTCCTAGCCAAGAAGAGTATGATTTTCCCAAGAACACTCCAAGTTTCTCCCCACCTGGCTCACCGGGGATGTCGAGCCCCTCGCAGGGGAGCTCGCAAGTGTCGATCGATGATGCTGCCCCCGGGGCTGGTCGACTCCGTCAGGACGAAGTGACTGGGACACTCCCTAATACTCCATCGGGTGCAGCGGGAAATTCCAGCTCCCGGAGCCAGAAGTATGGTCTCCGGCCTAACCCTGCACCGAGTCAAAGACTGAAAGACTTTATGTACACCTCTTCATGAATCTGAAGGTCCTGATGGTCAAGTACTAAAAGAAAGGAGGGATGTAGAGAGCCACCCGGGCTCTTCCACACAATGTATCCCTAAGACACGCATTCCTACACCCCTCGGGGCGGGCTCGACCCGAGGGCATAAATAAACGGCCAGAGACCCCTCGGGGTCTTCCGGCCAACAGAGTAATTGCTGAGTGACGTACCTTTATTTGAGCGCTGTCGCGGCCTACCTTCCACGAGGCCCCGCCGCGCTACACATACATACATGCATAGACCCATCATGTTTCTCTGGCTTGGCTCCTGCTAGATCCACCAGCAGATACCTTACATCAATGGCCCAACAGACTGGGAAGGCACTTCAGACCATCCGCTCTATTAAGGGGAGATTTCTGATTTCTTTTTTTCTGTTTGGGACAACGAGCAAAAGCCTGACGGTCCTAAACAAAAATAAATTGCTTCCGCACCCTGGGTGAAAACATCTAAGGTGTCAGGGCCATTATTTTATGGTTACACAAAAATAAACTCCATCTTTGGGAGACTGTTTTTGTAAAACAAAAATATTTGCTGTGTGACTGTATGAAACATGGCGACCACTAAGCAAACATTCAGTGCCTTCAAAGGAGCCACCATGGCGGCTGCGCCTGTGAAGAGATAGAGATGCCCGCTGGGCGGGTGGAAATCTCTAAATATGGCGGGCTGTATGGCCATCAGGGTAGCAGTGTATGTCTAAAGGACCCTTTTTGTCTCTTTCATGTTTGTTTCTGACAACTGATCTAGCACTGGATCAGATACTTTTTAAGAATTGTCTCAACCTGAGAATCTTTTCTTTTACAAGGATTTTTTTGATGTGTAACAGAAGGAACATGTTTTTAAGGTATGCTTTTGAGTTCCTAAGTATTGTTATGTTTGGAGCTCATCAACGTAGTCGTGATTGCAGATGGTGTGAGTCAGAGATTAGAATGATAAGCAACTGGGGTTGCTTATTATTGTGGGTGTGTAAAAATGGCCATGAAGATAATGACTCAGGGTTGATCCGTGGAGAAGAGCCTACATTCAAGTGTATGGATCCCCACTGTGCCAATTCACAATAGGGTTTATGAGCACGGGAAGAAATACAACAGAAATATTCTTTTAAACACTCTTACATCCCTATGTGAATCAGCTCCCCAAGAGCAATAGTGCAAAGGGGCACATTCTTTCCTATTTGTACTAACTGTATTCCCTGAATATCCCCATGTAAGATGTTTTTGGGGCAATTTAAAATTAAAGTTAAAGAAATAAATGGGAAAACAAAATAAACTAACGGAAAATGTGGACATTTTCTTTTCAATTTAAAGTTCTCTTAAAATATATGCACATATTTGCATACATTAAATAAACAGTGCTGAGTGCTTGTGAAAGAGTAGCTTTTTCACCCTAATGCCAGCTCCAAGTACATACTTTCTTCATTGGGTTCCTTGCCCGACCACGACGGAACATTTCTGTCTATGTTGAAAAACTGCGGCATGTTATAGAATTGGGCGGCACGCGGCCAGCTGGGCACGCTTCTGTGACGCTAGTCGACCATTCGAAATGCGTATGGTTTCTTATGGTAGCTGGCAAGCTATTCTCAATAGGAAGCAGAATAGCTTCACAGTGGTTGACAATAATGCACCCTGTTGGTTAGGTTTGTGGTATAGTCTAGGCTATTTTCCAGATTGTGGGTCGACCAGATGGGGTGCAGGCCACGACCAAGAGAGAGGAGGCGGAAATAGAGAAATGTTTAATACATGTGTCCATGCCTAAGCATATTCAACCATTTCTAGAAATTCAGGGGCATATTATCAATAGACGGCGATAACATTATCGCCGCTTTAGCGTCCGTTTTCGGGCGAAAAGCGGCGATAATTTTATCGCTTTATTAACAAGGACACGCTAACGTCCTTAACGCCCGGTTCCTATCGCCTCGCCTCGCATCGCTAATGAGATGCAAGGTAGGCGTGCCCCTTACAACTACATAATAAAATATCGCTGACGGTGCTTCGCTGTATTTACAACGAAGCCCCGTCCGGTTTAGCGCTGATTTTTTTCGCGCTAACTGGGCCTTAACGCTGGAATTTAACGTCTGTTAAATTCCAGACTAAGGCATACTTTACATGGGGGTGGATTGTGTGGCTAAGACCACAGGCCCTATCATCAAGGATATCGCCGTTTTCCATGGAACATCGCTGGAAAACCAGCGTTGTTCCATGGAAAACGGCGATATCCCCGCTATCGCTGGAATATTGATCGCCTCGGTGATACGCGTTGTTAATAACGTGCTAACCGGGCGATAAATTCCAGCGATAGACGGCGATAAATATAAAATCGCTAAGCGCGCTTTGCGATATTTATCGCCGTCTATTGATAATATGCCCCTCATTTTTTTGTTCAAAAACGTTGAAGTTAGAACTTAAAAACACAGCTATGCCGAAATTCGTCAATATCCGTGCCTTTACTGCTGCCCTTAAATTTGAGCTTTTGGATATAAATGTTCTTTTTACATATATGGCAGAGAATCCTGACACTGCAGAGAATGAACTAACGCACGATGCAGGAGAGATCCTATTAGCAATTCACGAGATATCTCTAAAGATGTATTGCGTGACTGTGATTGGAGATATGTGCAATGCCTTTGGAAGCTGTGGTATGAAATGAAATGAAATGAAGCTGTGGTATCCATTTCGAATCACCCAAACTTTCACATGGTTTCATCACTGTGTCCATAATATTCATCAGTAATGTCAAGTCTGGGCTTCCCTTTAATATCAGAATATCTAGACCTCTTTAGCATGTACCATAACAATGCTGTCAGGATTCAGGCTAGGCGCAGGCACACAATCAGGCATAAGATGAACGGGGGCTGGAGAGTGTGGAAGACGAATCAGTGGAAATTGGAGAGGATGGGAACACTAGATTACTAATGGATAGAAATTTTAGTTACTCACTTTTTGATTTTGGGTCCCTTACGGGTTACTAGTGGCAGAGCACTACATAATACCTTTCATGGCACACAGCCTTTGGCTGGCAACATGTAATTAGCTGTTGTGACTTTAGCTTCCATACCAGTTCACACTTGTTACCCATCCCTCAACGGTGTTATTTTCCTCCCTTTCGATTCCCCTCAGCTGTTCCTCTTAGGCCTCCCTTACACCTTGTGGCTGTGTTTGTGTGCTTCCTCTCTTACTTGCCTCCTGTCTTCTGACTGTTGAGTTTGCAGTGACATCCATGGGTATTCAGATGAAATCCAGGGACCTTATTGCCAGAGTGCCCCTGGGGCACAACAGGCGTTTGCGCCCGCATTGGGTGCCCCTAGGGCTCTTTGGTATTATATAAAGCGCCAGCGCTGTCATCAGAGGGGAATCCCATCATTTGCATGGGGGTGTTGCCCCATGCAAATGAGGAAATCCCTTTGCCTCTGTGCCTGCGCCGTATTACAGACGCAGGCGCAGAGGCAAAGAAGCTGTCAGGGGGCGCACTGACAGTGCGCCACCTAAAAGGTGGTGCACTGTCAGTGCGCCCCCTGATAGCAGCCCTCTGGATATCCCCTTGCAGGTGGGTGCAGTCACTCACTCACCTGCCAGCAAGGGGATCTCTAATCAGCCGTCGCTCCTCTGCTAAGGCGGAGGAACGTTGCCCCACTGCTTTTAAGCAGTGTAACTAAAGGAAAAATAAAATGCAAATAACTCGATGTTATAATCATTTTATTTGTTACTGCTGCTTTGTGGCCGGGGTGAGCGGGGCTGATCTGCTCTCAGAGCAGGACAGTGGAGGAGAGGTTTGCCCACTCCAAGTGTGCATGACTGTTTGGCTGGCCCTCTTGGGCCAGCCAAACAGTCATGCACTCTTTGCATGTTCTCAACTCAGGCTGCATTACAGCCTGGGTGGAGAACATGAGCAGGCCCCCAGTCCCCATTTGAGCATTGACCCACCGTACTCAGACCAATCACAACGCTTCATCGCATCCCCAGCTGGTATCCCTTACTTCCCTGTTGACCTCTAACTTCTATGTAGATGGTTCAGTGTACCCGACTGTACTGTCCCTCATCTGACATGATTCCATTGTCAAAGAGTGAGATTCAGTCTGGTATTTCTCTCTCTTTCACTTCCCTTCACTATTTTTCCCAGATCCCTGCCACAGGTGGTAATTTCACCATAAAATGAAATGAAATAAAACGATATGAAATGGAATTTGTGTGCTTATCAGGAAGATATAGTCAACCATAGGAAATCCAAAAGAACCATATGGATTAATCCAGAATACAAACGCCCTTAATTTCAAGGTGATCAGGAATTCCAAAGTGGAAATTTTGCATCCGTACCACGGGGATCAGTAGTACAAGGATGCAAAATGACCACAGTATCCAGAGATGTCACTGTAGAATAAAGAACTACCACTTGAATAGTAATGTCTGCATGGATTCCTACATTTCTAGCCTTTTTCCAGGGACATATTCTGTGAGATTTGACAGGGCAAATGTGACTCCTAAAAAACCCTAGATAACTCTGCTTTCCTTAGTATCCCATGCAAAATTACCATATTAGACAGAATGCCTGGGGTTTGTCTCCCATACTTTCTATTGTTTGGGTGTGTCCTTCCACCTACATATGAATGCTTGAGGGCATGTTTTATATCTGATAAGTAATCTCTGCAAACACACACTTAATTATTCATCTCATCTATGCATTGTAGTCTCAAAACAAGCTTTTTTTAAACTGATTTCTACTGCTGCAGGCAATTAAATGAATTGCTTTTGTCAGGGCTCAAGTGTAAGTTCTCAAAGCTTTGCCAATGCTTGTTCATAAAGCATTATAACAACAATAATGCTCTTTTATTGCCCTGTAACTAGCAGGTGGGACTATAACCCAAGCCAGTGTTTTTTTTTCCTATTTCACTTTTGGAAAGATGAAAGGCTTACTTGTGAATCAATACAGTAACAGACAGGTGGATCACAGGTGTGTGCAGAAGGTGCATTAACCTGCTGAGCTTCTTTATCATTATGAAATCCGTAAAGGGCGTTTGACTATAAAAAGAAAAACAATTAGTTAAGCCAACATATTGTTTACTGCTCTTGTGAGCCAATCAACAGACAGGAATGTTCTCTAGCCCATTTCTCTAACAGTTTATCTTTCTTGTCTCCACCAAAGCCATTGGCCAGGCTCATATTTGTTTTGACGTTGTAAAAGTAGGCAGTGTAGTTCTCCTTGGCATGAACATTAGGGTAGGCATGTTTCCACCAGTACTCTGCTTTTGCATGTAGGTAATAGTTTCAGCATGTAGCGGTGTCCTTCGCCTTGGGGATTGTTGAGAAGGTGACTTCCTAACAGTCGTCTCAGGGGAAGTTCTCAGCTACAAACAAGAAGGTCCTGCTGAAATTTCCTTAGTTTCGGGTATGCAAGCTATATTCTTGTGCCTACCATTCCATAAAGGGTTAAGCAGGGAAGGTCCCAGGTACTCTGCATTCTTATGGGGTGTACCTGCATGCTTGTAGTAGAAGTTTGAATGAGAGAATATAGGCAACATTTCAAACGAGACCCTCAAACCCATATAACTACTCTCTGCTGAAGAATGGCACAGACAAAGAAACATAAATGTTCAGAGATGTCTAGCACTGGCTACGCTAACACTGATGGAGAAAACGTTTTACTTGTGAGTACTTAAACTAATATGAACAGAGGCTCTATCAGCAGAGTGTCAGCTCTCTGCTCTCAATTTGGGAGTAGGAAGCGCAGCTTTGGGCTGGGAAGGGTCGTGAGTGTGCAAAAGGTGGTGGGTGGCAGATGACCAGGATTTATTTTTTTCAGTTTGGGTGCTGTGGGGGAATGGTAGTGCAGAGGGTGGTGGGAGTGGATGGCAGAAGGACAGTCATTCATTATTTAATTTAGGCTAGAATTAGGGTATATTGAGGGTGGAGATGGTGGGTGACAGGAGGCTAGTTTATTTTTTTACCTTTTTTGACATGGCACCCCCATTACTCCTCTGCCCCTACATACGTGTTGGGAGCAGAGCCACATCAAATTAAAGGGCATACACAACATAAAATTTAGATGGGTAAAATGTGAATAACATGGATATTATTTACATCTAGGGTGTGAGTGACACCATTGACAACTTGTGCTTCACTCTCATTGCTTATCTGATGTCTTTCAGACTCCCTCAGTGAATAACATCCCCGTTAGGCACAGTTACCCATCGATAATTCTAATATATCATACTATGGTTCAAGTATGTAATCACCTACTTCATAATCTACTCACTATGCGTCATATATTAATTTGTTATTGTTTTTGGCAGCATTATCAGCATATTTTGGATGGGGTGTATTATGTTTGTTCCCATCATCCAATTGCACAGGAAGTGACACCACTGCATTTCCCATCATCCATCTGCACATTAAATGACACCACTGCATTTCTCATCATCCACATGCACAGGAAGTTAAACCACTGTATTTCACATCATGCATCTCCACAGGAAGTGACATAACTTCCTGCCTTCTCCTTAATTCAATAAACTCTTTATTTCATCTCATCACCCAGGCTTCTCCCTCCAAACCTATACTCAGTCTCTGCAGTACTCCAGTCACCAGATATTACAGATCTCATCACCTATCAAATTCTTCATTCCCTCTTCACCACAGAAACATGGTGCACGCCCACATATTTGCACATCCTAGATGTCTTCTTCCCACAGGCTACTGCATCTAACGTGTGGACTGCACACATAAGAAAGGAGGAGGATTTGCTATCATACGTAAGTCCTCTGGCCCTGCACCCTAGACAAGCAAGTAACACTTAGCTCCATGGAGCTGCTGAGATGCCATTTCACACTCTCTGTAACACAAACCACCACCTCCTATCTCATCTACAAGACTCCTGGGCATAACAAGGCCTTCATTGATGAATTCTCAGATCTCCTCACCACCTCGCCATCCAATATGCCAGCACACCACCCTCTTGGGTGACTTCAACCGCCCAGACAACACAAGATCAAAAAAAGAGATACCCTCTTCAAAATCATTGATACACTCAACATGATACAGCATGTCACACAACCAACACACTCCAAAGGCCACATCCTCAACCTTGCCTTCTCAACATCATGAACAATCCAATGAAAACCACCCCTACCCCTACCCCTGGACTGGACTGACCACTTTGTTATCCCTATCTCCACATTTAGCAACCTACCAACGAACTAAGGTCAACACAAAAGAGAAAACCAAACCTTCCGCTTTCAAAGACTTCTTCATAGACAACCTAATGCTTGAAATCATCTCTGACCCTATCAACTCCACCTCTGATGCCAACACCTCTCCAAAGTCTTCAACAATTTTTGGGAACACTATGTGAACATCCATGCCCCAATTAAAAAACACAATTGCAAGCCAAAGCCTTCAGTACCCTGGTACTTTAAAGACCTTGCTGACAATAAACAATACTTCCACTGACAGGGAAGAAAATAGAAGAAAAACTAACAACCCTGAGGACCTTTTGATATTGAAGTCTCTCTGCTCTACATGCAGACAGCTCATTACATCATCCAAAGCACAGTACTATGCCAACACCATCAATGAAGCCACTAACAGAAGCAGAACACTGTTCAAGACAATCAAGCACTGAAACAATGTCCTTGCAGACCCGCCTATTCCTCACTCCACAGAAAAGTGCAATGCCATCAATCTTTTAATCTGTGAAAAAATACAGATTATTCAACAGCACATCAACTACATCAAGCCTGTTACAATTCTTATACTCACCTCTTCTAGTATAATCCCTCAATGGTCAGCATTTGAAGCTTTATCTATCCCCGATCTCCCTGACATACTCAACTCTATCAAAGCCACTTTTTATGAAGATAATGTCTTACTATCGCCCATCAAAGCTCTCTTTGGAGATGCTGTCTTACCCCTACATACTATTGTCAATGCCTCTCTCATCAAGTTATTTTCCTGGAAGCTATTAAGAGATTCCAGATCCTCCAGCTCCTAAAGAAATCTATATTAGATACTGAGGACCTCACAAACTACCAGCCCATGACTCACTTACCGTTCATCAGCAAGATCATTGAAAAGGCAATCTATGTTCAACAATGCTAACCATCGCCTGTATGACTACCAGTCTGGCTTCAGATCGCGCTGCAGCACGGAAACCTTTATCTTACACTTTGTAGATTATGTCCTCTTGAGCATAGATGAAGAGGACCTCTGCCTCCTGATATTGCTGGACCTATCAGCTGCCTTTAACACAGTGAACCATCGAAACCTCAAATGCACCCTGAATTCTCAAATGGGATTGACCGGCAATGTCCTTCACTGGTTCTCCCCAAACCTTTCCAACCAAGACCAGTTTGTTCACATGGTCACGTCTAGAACAAAAGATCTCCATCACCTGTGGAGTTCCCCAGGGCGCCATACAGTCTTCAATCATGTTCTCATCACAGCTTGGTGCTCTACTCACAAATAACAGCATGAAATTCACCAATATTAGGATGATACACAGCTCGACTTGAAAGTCTCCTGTGCTTCAGACATCTAATGCCCCTGAATGCCAACCCAACCTAGGTAGAATTCCTCTTATTTGCCAGCACAATAACAAGATACAGTACGAACCTGGGTAAATTACATGAACCTTGACGGATTCGAATTCCAACTTTCACCAAATGCCAAGTCACTTGGATTCACCCTGGATACCAACCACTCTCTC
This sequence comes from Calotriton arnoldi, assembly GCA_963921515.1. Classification (NCBI taxonomy): domain Eukaryota; kingdom Metazoa; phylum Chordata; class Amphibia; order Caudata; family Salamandridae; genus Calotriton; species Calotriton arnoldi. The sequence goes on along the minus strand of CAWUFW010006505.1, from coordinate 190,163 downwards.
AAGGAACATATTGCCAGACAAATAAAGTCAGCTTTGTACCATTTTTCTCTTCTAAAGAAAGTCAAACCATTTTCCCTAGAAAGTGACTTAAGGACTGCTGTTCAAGCCCTACTACTCTTGCATTTGGTTGGTGGTACTGCCTTACTCCATGGCCTCCCAGACACCACACTGGCACCCCTTAGGGACATTCTACATGCCGCAGCATTTCTCCTCCAGGGTCTGAAGAAATGTAATCATATTACCCTCATCCTGCTGCAACTCCATTGGCTCCTCTTGCCAGCCCGCACCATATTCAAATCAGCGGCGTCATTTACAAAGCTATCACGATCAGCATTTCTGTTTATCTTGCAGACAAGCTCACCATTACTGGTGGATCTCTGCACAGTCAGGACACCATCAGACTGTAGGCTAAAAAGTGTAAAAAAGAAAAAAAAACAGGCCCTTTCCATCTATTAACCTGGTATCAGGATCTGATAGATCCCTGTATCTACCAGGACCACCCAAATGCTGCTCCAGCTTAGGATAGGCTTGAAGACTCACCTCTTTAAAGAACACTACATCACATTGTATTAACCAGCCACAACCCAGCTTCCTCCCTTTTTACTCTTTGATGTTATGCTTGTATTTGATCATGTACAGCTCTCTTTTGCCTTTTGGCAAGGTTTGTGCTATAGAAATACCATATACATATGTATGTACATACATGTTGTCAATCTTATGAAGGTCCTGATTTTTTATTTTTTTATTTTTCCAACATAATCATTTAACTAATATGCAATGTAATATTCTTACTGAAAATTGAGAAAAGAAATACAGGGCAAATAGTCTCCACTTGCAAGGTTAAAGTATGACACATTTTCAAAAGAAAGCATTATTTACTCTTTGGTTTTTCTGACTTTTAGTCTGGCCTAGGAATGAGTGGGAGAATTTATTTACTGTGAGAATTTTGTGTGGAGTGCATGTGCATGAGTAAGTGAGGAACCATGTGAGTGAGTGTGTAAGTTTAGTGCACTGCAAAGAGTGCATAATTTGGATTGGATCATCCAGAGGTTCAGTGCAACATCCTGAAGAAAGCTAGGAGCAGTTCTGTACAGTAAGACTGTAAATTTACTAATACTTTTCAGAGAATGTCTGCAAAGCAGGCAGGCCATTTCTGCTCACTTTACTAGTGTTCCATATCCAAGGGTGAAGGTCTCAGCGAGTCTAACTCCCAAATTACACATCAGTGGGCGGGTATCTCTGCCTTTAGCCATAAATATTCCAGGGCTGATGTAAAAGTGACTTCATGGACCAAACAACCAGTCTTTAATTATATTGTGCTGCTTGGTCTTTTTTTATCTTCAAGGATCTCAGTGGTTGTTTTTATGCTGCCTAGTCATAAATTAGTTCGTAAGACTTATTGATTGGCTTCTTGGACATATGAAGCTTTCTGAAACAGCATGGCTAAACCCAAGGTTTCTTAAGAGGTTGCTACTCTTAAGTGTCACAGACCTTTGTCCTGATGACACATCCTTTGAATTATTTTGTCGGGTCAAAACATCAACTGTTTCAGTTTCATGAATTCTTATACAGACCAGCATCTTCATACTGCAGCCTGTCAACAGATTACAAGTTAACACATAATAGGGGTAATTTCCTTCCTTGTGTGTTACTTATACCATTGTGTTTATATGAACATTTTGTACACTAGAATACTGTAAAAGGATAGCACTTTTTTCATTTATAATTCATTTTGTTTTTCTGTGAAATGAACATATTCTTTCCTTCAGTTGTATATGAAACTACCAGCACTTTTCATTGTTGCCTCACAGTTTTTTTATGTACACCAAGAATTGCTTAAAAATGTTCTCATATTGAATTGATTTTATGGTGATTGGTGATCATTAATTGACTTAAAAAGGTTGTTTCTTTTTGTAAATTACTCCGAAAGAAGTACCCTTTTTAGGTGTCCCCTAATGACACATTTTACCTGTCTGTTATCAAAAGACCTCTTGTGGACCATACCAAAAATGTACAGTGGGTGTACACGGGATTGTATGACAGAGGCACTCATGGCTAAACCATGCCTGCCTCTACAACGCAGCCTGAACAACAAATGCATCTGAACAACACATTCCTTTACCACGCATTCCTTTACCACGCATGCCTTTACAACGCATGCCTTTGCCACTCAATGTTGTGGTAAAGGAATGGTTGGTGAAGGGATGTGTGGTAAAGATCACACCCCAGCCCCTCCGCCCTCCACCCTGAGCCCTAAAACCCTGGCCCCTGCCCTATAAAGAACCTGACCCCACTGAGCCCTAAAAACTACCCCCATCCCTCAACCTAAAACTACCCAGACCCTCTTGCCCTGAGCCCTAAAATCCTGGCCCCTGCCCTATAAACAACCCAACCACCCTTGAACCTAAAACTACCCCAGCCCCCCTGCCCTGAGACCTAAAACCCAGCCCCCTGCTCTATAAACCCCCAACCCCCTAGGAGCCCTAAAAACCTCCCCACCCCTAAAACTACCCCCAACCCCCCAAAACCCAGCCCCAGTTCTACTTACCAGTCCACATCCTCTCCCTATCCTACCTCTTCCTGTGCCCGCCCATCTGCACGTCTAGATCGGGTACTGCCTTAACCATATATATGCGTGGTTAAGGCAAATGCGTGGATACGGTAACTGTGGTTGCGCTTACGGGGAAACAGCACACGTGGCTCTACTCGTGTTGTAAAGGCTGTTCTCCCGTAGAGTGTGCCCATTGCTCATTATTGGTTGGCTATCTTGTTAATCGCATTTGTTTGCACCTTATTCAATGATTTTACTTCCTCTTCTTGTGTTTGTCTCTCCCCAGACAATGGCTTCTTTACCATTCTTTTGAATGGATGACCGGTATCCTTGGCTGCTCACGTTCAAGGAACACCTTTTTTCTTTTTCTTTAAATACTACAGGAGAATACATGTGTTTTCTTGTTCTTTTAATGTGTCCTGCTTCTAAATTCAAATCACTGGCCCCACACACTCTGTTTTGCTCACTCCTCCTCCATGTCATTTATTGCTTCCACCAATCCTCCAGGCTTCTTATTTTTTCTTTTAATTCGTTTTTCTCTGCCATCTCAAGCACCTCCTTTGCTGCCCTGCCACTGCCTATAGCTGCCTTTTATTCACTTCTCTCCCAAGTGCTCATCCATAGCACCCCTGTCACCCTCGCCCCCTGGTCACTTTATTTAAAAAACAAAAAAAAATGTTTTTTTGCATTTTTTGGAGGGCCTGGTAGCTATCATTTGCTGCTAGGTCATTTTATTTTTCCAGATGGACTTTTACACACATTTAAATTATTTTTTTTACTACTCCAAGACTGGCGTCCACCATCTTGAAACTGTAAACAAAAATAATAATGTGCATACACCATCACGTTGGGCCCACCCTAGTGTCCTAATGCAACTGTGCATGTACTAGTCATCATCAAAATAGTTTATTTCCGGTTTCACTGAATCCATAAAACATGCAAGCCATAAAAAGTATCATCGTAGAACTCTATGAACCTACAAAGTAAAAGTTTTTTTACTATAAGAATAAAAGTGCTGATCGACCGCTCCTAAATATTGCTCTGGTTACATACAGTGCAAGTGCATCCACAATTATTTCTTTACAATACTAGTAACCATTTTCTATACATCACAATTACATTAAAAGAGACCAGGGTAGAGAGAATTAAAATCAAACTCAATATAAAATAGTTGCTAGACACAATTAGCAGATGTAGTAAGCAGGGGCCCATCACTCAGAAATCACATATCTTTAAGTCGGACAGTTACCCAAAACAGTACAATGAGGTGAATGATTATAGTGGACTGCCAAGACGTTTTCTAATCAGCCAAACCGCATAAAGGTATCAGACCTCGGTATGAGCATGTCTTTCTGTCTGCATCCTTAGGTCCGCTTATAGCGCCTTGACGCCCTTGGGCTTAGTTCGCGCTTTACAAATTTTATATTCATTCATTCATTCACTTAAGGCAAATACAATGGGTTCATCAGTATTTGATGTTAATATCCTCGAGGCAGTTAGGTAACAACTGAGCCCCATGTTGTCAAAAAGTGTGGCTTGGTCCCTTTCAACCACGGATATTTTTACTCGGGACAAAAGAACAGTAAATGATCAATGTATTCGCAGTTTACTCCTCACATACCACACCTAGATGAATCTACCAGATAATTATTCCAGATTTTGGTATATTGTCCAATCTGGAGTGTACCCAATCTAAATGCAACATATAAAGTCCTTGCATAGCCAAGTCTTATAAACCCAGTTAGGATTCAAACGCTGGGCTGGATTTAAACTGGAGAAACACTGATGTCAACGAACCGTGTCTACTGTTACAATGATACTGCTCCATCACGTGTGACAAATATGCTTTTTTTAACAGCTAAGTCCATATAATTGGTCATTGCAGATGGAGTAAACCAAAGTTGGCTCATGCCTCTCACAGAGAGGGACTTTTTTTTATGTACAGGAGCCACTTTATGGATTCAGATTTTGGGATGCTCATAACCTCTGTTAGTTCATTACAGAATAGTTCCAACTCCGGGGGACCCCACAACCACACCCAGAACAACAAAGGACGAAGATCTGCAATATCACCGAACCACTGAAGGCCAGTTTCAAGAACTAGGCGGATAATGGAGGTACTCTGTGGCAAATTAAACAGTGATCTAAGAAAAGAATGGTTTTTGCTAATCACCTCTTTTTTCCCCACTTGCCCCCAGATTTCTGCCCCATACAGGGTCGCACTATTTATCTTGGCGCAATATATTTCGATAGCCGAGGAGACGCATCTTGGGTCATACATTTATATCTCTTCAGCTCAACATGAGTTCCATGTAAAAGTGAAGCACTTGTTTTACCCAAATGCGACACCCAGGAGTTGGTTTTATCGATTGGAATACCCAAATAATCAAATTTAGGCTCCTTTTTGTAAGGGGATCCCTTCCATGCTAAAAGCGCCCCTATGGGATCTGTGGGGGTTTAAGCACATATATTTTGTTTTATTAGTGTTAACTTCAAGGCCCCTTTTGTCACAGAAAAGTGTTAATTGATTCAAAAGATTTTGTAGACCCATAAGAGTGTGAGAGATCAATAGAGTATCTCAGCATATAAGAGCCCTGGTATAGGCTTGCCACATAATCTAGGGGAATCATGTGTGCATTCGAGTAAGTACTTAAGTACTTCATTGATGTATAATGAGAAGAAGGCCGGGCTAGGACACAACCTTGGCTGACTCCGCAATTAATTTCAATACATTTAGGGGCATATTCTCAAGGAGCCATCGCCGATTTATCGGCACTATAGCGCCGCAAAAGTGGGGATAGACTTATCGCCCTATTCACAAGCTGGTGCAAACTGCCGACATCGCCAGTTTTCCTGCGATAGCTGCTGCAAAACACATCGCCACGGATGAGAGCGACAACTAACACTAATGATATGTAGAGTAGGCGTTCCAGTGCAAAAACACACGAAAACACCACTTCGCGATATTCTCAATGACCAGCCAGATCAGCGATGCGATCCGAAAACAGGCGATAAGGCGCGTTAGCAGCAGGGATTCAACACCTGCCTTTTACTGGTGTTAAGCAGAACGACAACCTGCAGTATGAAAGGGAGCCCAGCCCAGAGCCACGTCTGAAGACCAACAGATGCCATGGAGACAATGATCATGCAGCCTGGAGACCCAAGAGGGCCACAACACCCACCGCAACCACCCCCCGGACCCTCCCCCCCAGGTCATGAAGTCCAGTAGTCAACGGTAGTGGAAAAACAGAACTTTATTACAAATACATAAACAACAAGACGAAAAGCTCAGCCAACGCGTTCCATTCCCAACGGGGAACTTCACCAGGGCAACGCGTGGATCCAATAAACTGCAAATGCTGCAGGAACTCCCCAGTACCATTCCATATCCCGAAATCAGTAGTCAGAAACCTTTTGGAGAAATGGTGACAATGGTCAAGCGTCCTCATAGTCACAAACGTAATCTGGTACAGTGTATTGCACTTGGACAAACCGGAATGCATACAGGTATGATGAATCCAGTCCAAATATACTGTAACAGAAGTCCGTGTGCTCGTAACCTCCGCAGGAAAGAAAAGGAAGGTTATGACTACACAAACATCTGTTACGGTCTCATCATGCAGGATTCATCATACTTGTAAACATCACGGTTTGTATCATCTTGATACCCCTGCACCTTCACTTCCCCCACACTGTGCATGAACAGCTGGAGACCATGCAAGGGAATTACGCCATAGCTGCCTTACCGCACGTGTCGGGGGCAATTGACTGTACACATGTACCACTTGTGCCCCCTGCCGACCCTGCACACAATTACCGCTACAGAAAGCACACGCATTCCATCAATGTGCAGGCAATAGTGGACCATCGGGGACAGTTCACCAATGTCGTCACCAACTTCACAGGCAGTGTGCATGATACATACATCTTCCGACAGTCCATCATCAACCAGCGCTTCCAGGGTGGCACCTATGGCAATACACTGCTCATTGGTAAGTACTAACTGAACACACCACACACCTCAACTCCACAATCACACAACCCACAACTGTGGGAGAGCACATGTAACAAAATCACATACAACATGCCAACCAACATGCCCAACTACCGGACACGACAACACAAGTAACCGTGGTAACAGGGGCCAGACATGCAGACAAACCATCCACAAAGGCAGAGTCCCTCTGCCACACAATTGCAGAATGTGGGGAGAGGTGGGAACCAAGAATGTGCGAAGGAGGCAAGTGACCCAGCAATAAGAAAGGACACAATGCCAAGTGTGGCGGAGATGTGCTGGACAGACTGCAGTATGCAGAGCACAGACATGTCCATGTGGACATCTACTGCTGGTGTTTGCAGTGTAGTGGACAGTGGACGCAAACAGGTTACCCCAGGCAGTGTGGAAGGCCTTGGACATGTAGCCATGTGGTCCCCCCCTGTAAGCATGAGCGGAGCGGCCTTGGCCAGCGTATGTCGCAAATGAATAGCCCGGGGCCCAGGGCGTGGTCCATTTCCGGGATGGCCACCACAGTAACTACTGCGTGTGTCTCTGTGCCCACCATATCATGACCATAGGCCTACACACACGTGCCCGACCACATTCAACAGCAGTATTCACACTGGAGACAAGGTGACTACGTCCCAAGCCAACACGCGCACATCTCGTCAGCGCATGCAGGGTCGTGTCTGCCAGGGCGGCGCCCCCCACCCAGTCACAAGGCCGCCGCCGTGACCGGTGGTGCCTGCGCGATCCTGTGCGCCTGCTGCACCCCAGCCCAGGTCCCCCACCAGTCCGCCGCCCAGCAATGACTGCCCGCCCCTGTGCACCCAGGCCTCAATGCTCACCTGCTGCCACCGGCGAGTCTCCAAGAGGGCCCTCCACGTGCCGGTGCAACCTCCTCAGTCGATCGCTGGATTCCGCGCCACAGGCCCCCAGGGCACCCTGCGGCACCGCACCAAGGAGTCATGTGTGTGCTGACTGCTGCCTGTGCGTACACTGCGGTCCAGCAGGGCTCACAATTCAAATCGAGTCTTGATTTGCTGGACGCCGTATCGAGGCCAACGCATCATCGCAGGCTGCATACCCACTCAGCTCTTCAGGTGGGCCTAACTCTGTGCACCGCAAGTCATCGCCACGTGGCGGTAGGCCCGTGCCGGATGCAGGCCATAGGGTGCCACTAACTCACTCAACGCAAGTCATCGCCACGTGGCGGTAGGCCCGTGTCGGACGCAGGCCATCGGGTGCCACTAACTCTGTGCAACGCAAGTCACGGACCCTTTATGATTGAGTTCTGTGGATGCAGACGCCATCATGTCACCTCCGGCAGTGGGGGATGTGCTGTGGTGGGCCCCTTTTATTGGCAGGGTCACATGTCCCGTGACGCCTGTGGGATGGGTGTGGTGTGGGTGTAAACCAGCCCTCAGGGAGTGGCTGTGGCATGCTGACAACTAGACCAGTGACCAGCAGATCATTACAGGGAAGACCTGGGACATGTAGCTGTGTCGTCACCCCCTGTGAGCGTAAGCGGAGTGGGCTGGGCTGGCGTATGCCAGTCCAGCGTAGGGGTGTGAACAATGAGCCCGGGGATCTGGGCGTGGTTCAGTTCTGGCCAGGACAAGGAAGTAACCAATGCGTGTATCTCCGTTGTAGTGTCTGCGCCACCCGGACCGCAATCGGCAATGTTGCACCCTGTGACCCAAGCCCCACAACATGTGCAAAATGGACATGAGGGGGAATCAGTGACCCTACATTCATCCATACTGTCATACTTGAAGGATCATAGACATGACACATCTGTGTGAATTTGAATGTTTTATTCACATTCAGTGGAGTGTTGCAGCTGGAGCAGTACAGGGCCATGCACACCCCACTTGACATTGTTGCCCCGTGGAGGGCCAGCCAGAGTCCATTAGGGAAGGAAAAATTCATCGGAAGAAGAAGAGTTCAGTCCGCAGTCTGATTGCTGTGTCATTGGTAACCAAACAGAATATGGCAATCCATGTCGAGGTCCAAGGTGAGTGCCGCAGAGTGTATCGGGGAACAGTGGAAGGTGATGATGCAAAGGGCCGAACCAAGCTGAAACAGGCCATATGGCGGAGATGAATGCTACCGCTTCCTCATTACCACAACGGCAGTCTCATCCACTCATCGTCCTCTGATGTGTGATGTGCCTCACCTGTGGGTGGTGATGTTTCGGCTGCAGCACTGTGTGGCACTGACACATCAGGGGCCGGAGGTGGATTGTCGACCGCACTGTGTGGCAGTGACACATCAGGTGCCGGAGGTGGAATGTCTGCCGCACTGTGGGGCACTGACACATCAGGGGACGGAGATGTGGATGGTGTAGGAGCAGCAGCATTCATCTGCGCCAGGCCTTGTGGCAGCAATGCCATGATGAGGTTCTGCAGGGCATGGAAGATCCCAGCTACATCTCGCTGATGTGCAGCCATGGCAGCCATCCTTTCCGCCTCCATCCGCAGCATGTCCTCCATGAGCCTCCGCATGTGTCCCAAATCCCGGCTGAGATCGCTGGAGCCACTCTGACTAGACAGGTGTTCTTGTCTCCGAGTCATGACTCCAGCGATGTCAGCCATGGCTCGTTGGAGACCATGGAGTGGACTGTGGGTGTCTGTTAGGGACTGTAAGTGGTCCCTGATGGGACGTAGACACCCATGGATGGCATCTAGTTTGGCTGCCATGAGTTCGAACCCCACCCGCACCTGCTCAGCCATCTCCTTCTGGCCCTCCAACACACGGCGTTGAAATGCCATGTGTTGGTCGCGGGGATCCTGGGAGACAGCCGGGGTGGTAGGTGCTTCCTGCTGTGTGGTCTGTGCAGGGGGTGGGGTCTCCTCGATGCAGCTGGGCTGCCCTGCTCCTGGGGGTGGGGTGCGGAAGCTGTCCATGAGCTCTTGGAGGGCGTCAGTGTCGAAGGTGGGGAGGTCCGCCTCGTCATCAGTGAGGAGGTGTTCGGTCTGCTCTGCAGGAGGTGATGATTCTCCCTCTGCAATGTAAAGGGGAGATGCAGTTTAACAGTGTGTTCCATGTATGTTCACGCATTGGCCAAGTTTCCAAACAGACTGCATGACAATGTACATTGTGACTGTTTAGGAGGAGCTGCCTATTTGAAGCGGGACAGTGGACATTTGTGCACCATCAGGGATGTGGGGTTGTACTTGTCCATTATCATGTCACAGTTTCCTGCTATGCCAAATGTGATTGGCCAGTTTCTACACACAAGCGGCAGCAGTTGTGTCCTCTGTTCTGTTGTGAATGTGTTGCAGTTTGTACCACATTGTCGTCAATGTTGATGTGCTCTGATTCTTGTGTGTGTGCTGCATTGTGGGAGAGTCGCCCCTGCAGCTCAGACTTTGCTTGGCCTTCTCCCTTTCAGGAGGTGTGCCTTTGACTTCTGTGCTTATGCAGTGCTGAGATGTTGCATACTTGGGTAAATTGGGCTCTTGGTGGGAGTTGGGACTCTTGGGCATGGTTTGTCCGCAGATGTCTTGTTGCCGTCAGGGGTTGTTTGTGCACATGGATGTGTCAGTGTGTGACCTGCTCCTTGCCGGATGTGGACCACACTCAGCCACCTCTGTGTCGTGGCGTGCAACATGTCATGATGAGTGGCCTGCAGACATGCTCATCGTCATGCAGTGTCACTTGCATTGTCAGTGGGGCTCATGGATCCGCAGCTTTGCTGGGTTCAGCACATGTGCATGGGTTTGTTGTGAGATTGGTGATGTGTGGGGAGGGCCCCCTCTGGGCACATTGTGGACAGGGGACTGCTTGCTGTTTCTATGTGTGCAGTAGTATGGCAAGGAGATCAGGGACATGATCCAGAGTCATTGTGGTTGTGCAGTGTGCTATACTTCATTGTGCATGTGTGCCATTGTGCCCATCTCCCCCCGTCCCCCCCAGTCCCTGGTGGTTACTCACCCTGTTGCTGTTGTGTCAGGTAATGTTGAGCAGTGTCCGGTCCCCCGACTCCTGCCACCGTCTCCACACTGATGACTGTGGACACCATTTCCTCCATCTCATCCAGCTCCTCCTGCGGCGCAGGACTCCCACCCCCAGTCTGCATTGCTGCTTTGCGGTTGTTTGCGAGTTTCAGCTTGGTTTTGCGCTTCACATCATTCCAGCGCCTCTTGACCTCGTACATTGTCCTCCTCAGCACTCCGACTGCATTCACCTTGTCCACGAAGGACTGCCATCTTCCATTTTTTGTTGCCAATGACACAGTGGAGGTGACGAACAGTTCCTGATGGTGTTCTATCACCTCTGTATTCAGGATCCTGTTTTCCTGCGGACTGAACCCCGTCTTCCTCTTCTTCTTCTCCTTGCCCTTCCCTGACCCGAGGTCCCAGGCTGGTCCTCTGTGGGGCTTGTGGGGTTCGGGTTGTCCTCTGTACTTGCTCCGGCTACCTCCATTGTGCTTCACAGTTGTTATGTTATTTATTTATTTTATTTTTTTGCAGCTTTTATGGTGATTTTTCCCGCCTGACATGGGAATTTCAAGCCTGGCGCTGCTTGTTGCCGATTTTTCTATGGTGGTTGGGCCCATCGCAACTTTTTTCACGTTCGGGTTTCCTTTTTTATCGCAGTAGTTGTATCGTGGACATTTGAGGCGTTATCGGGAAACTATCGCATGTTACCGCCGTGTTGAGAATAAGACGTTGACACAAAGTTATTTTCCCACGATAGAAGGCGATATGAAAAATTGCGTTAGCCTATTTTGACGATGTTTATCGCACGTTCTTGAGAATATCCCCCACAGTTAGTTCCCCTTTAGGGCCCAATCTCACCTGTGCATAATTTAAATCATGCAATCTAATTATTATGTGTAATAAGGATGGGTCCATCCCTATCTGTTACAGCATTTACCACAACTTAACCCTAGGTACCAAGTCGAATGCAGTTTTAAGGTCCACAAATACTAAGTATAAATGATCTCTGGCTAGCTGAAGATTCTTCTATTGCATTAAAGTGAACTTAAAAATTTGGTCAACAGTACTAAACTTTTGTCTAAAACTGGCTTGCAAAGGGGTATCTTTTAGCATTTATCCAGTCCTTAATCTTATCGAAAACCAGAAAAAAAAATGTGTTTGTTAGTTATCAATTAAATTTATGGGACAGTAATTCCTTGGATGGTTCCTATCCCCCTTCTTACATATGGGAATAACTTCTGCCCCCCTCCATGTCTCAGGAATGGTTTCGCTTTCCAAAACACAATTTGAAAGTTTATTTATATAAGGGACCCAAACTTCCTTTTCCGAGGAATAGAGGTCACTAGGAATTTTATCGGGTCCTGGTGCCATCAATGACTTAATTTGTTTTACTGCTCTTCTTGTCTCTTCTAAGCTAAAACTCATTGGCAGATCGATTTCTTTCCCCTTGATACCTGATGCTATTGGGCTTCCTATTTGCTGTAGCTTTGAGACACTAGTGTACAGGATGCTAAAATTCTGTTCCCATAAATGGGCAGAGATGGTGAGTCGATCTTAAGTTGCCATTAGCTACTATATGCCAAAAGGATCAACTATCTCCAGTTCTAGCTGCTATAAGTAAGTTCTCCCAACATTTATTAATCCATTCTTGCTTAGACTTAGCTATAGTATCTTTGAACTTGTCTCTTTTTAATTCTGATCAAAGATGTATCCCCTGACTTCAGGGCAGTTTAAAGTGCAAGTTTAGCGTGCCTACATTCTGGGTTAAACCAAGACGAAGATTTGGTATTGACTGGATAAATGTGTTTGGGATCAGTAGAGCAAAGCAGACTCAAGGTGCTAAATAATTCAGAGTGTACTTCCATGAATGTGCCTCCCGCATCATGGCTATCTAAAGATTGCCCAACTATGGTGTTATCAGAGTTGTATATAACTGCCATGGTCTCAGAATTCGTCAAAGTTTTATGCCAACTTACTGCTCTCCTGTTGTTGGATATCATAACCGCAGTATTGGAAAGATCTTCTGCTATTAAGTCACCATGCGGGGGAGTCGTATTGATGGACAGATGTAAGGGATAGCAGTCACTAGCACCCCTTTTGCACATCCTAAAATCAATCATGGTGTGCCACATCTCTAAGTCCCTAAAAAATATAGTCAATCCTACTTTTGGATCTACCCCTAATGAATGTATGGTCTCTATGGGGATCAGAGGCCCTACGGTCATGTGTAAGTGTCATTGCCCTGAGCTGCGGAGCCGTAGCAGGCCATCTTATTAAAGGCTTGGTAGCTAATCTCTGGACATTTTAGCTAGCTCTGTCCTCCATTTCCACAATGTAATCAATGTGGGCAATGGGTTCAAATGTAACATTAGAGTCACCGGCTATGCCCAATGGAACATTGATGGGGCCACTGGTGACAGCGAGATATAATTTTGACAAAATAGGTGATTCCCTATTTAAGTTCTCTGGTCTATTATAAACATTAAACAATTTAATACAAAAGCCTTTAGGGTCCTTAACAAACAACCCTAGTATATCAAAACAATCAATATGGATTTGTTTCACAATCAAATTCATGGCCACCCGTATCCAAATTAGAATTACCCCCATCAGCCGACCCGCCCTTGAGGGGAGTGCTTCGGCACTATAATTAATGTACCCATCTATCACCACTGGGGCCAGAGACCAAGCTCCTGTAGCATAATAATGTCAAAGCAATTAGTATACATTATCCATGCTGGATCATCTAGTTTGCCCCTCAGTCCTGCAATACTCCAAGATAGAATAGAGAGTTCAGAAGTAAAATCGGTAATGGGAACAGGGTTAAAATAATAGTTGGTAGCGAAATGCTTTCATTTCCAGAGTTGTTTTAAAAAAAATGTGTTTATGAGCAGTACAAGGTACAGATTACGTCAAGTGGCAGTAGAGCTCTTGCTGTACAACGTGTTTGCATATCTAAACATCAATACATATATTTGGCATTGGAATAATAATAATGTTGTGCAACACATGGTAAGGCATATAGGATGTACTTCGTGGCCTCCTTCTGCATGAGAGGATAAGGGAAGTAGAGAGAAGTAGAGGAGGGGAAAAAGGAGGGGGAAGGGGAGGACAAAATTTCAACATTTCTAGAGCTCTGGGGTGCCTTAGATACTATTCGTGGAGTACTGAGTCCGCACACCCTTGCTGCACCTATGCGGTGGATGATCAATGCCACATGGGGGCAGGACTACCCCCCTTGACTTGGTAGTGCCAAGTATATGGATCCGGAAGTCGCCAGGCATGCCACAGAGAGGAGAGTGAGGGGACGTCTCGGTCAGTAGAGGAGGGCTGGGTGACCAAGTTGTCACGCATAGAGGGGAGGGAGTGTCGTGGAGGATGCCTTTCGACGTAGGGGTCATGGGGCATTGATTGTAGAGGGGAAGAGCAATATGGTCATTGTGGTGCAGCCTCTTGGGGCGTCACAGGTAAGTGTGTGTGTTGCACTCTGCGGTCAAGGTGGACACTTATCAGTCTTGGCTTCAAGTGCAAACAAGTATGTCTCTCCCACTGTTCGTCCCCATGCGGGAGTCACTCCTCATGCGGAGCAGTCTGAGAGTGTCGTGGAGGAGGCCTTTCGACGTAGGGGTCATGGGGCATTGATTGTAGAGGGGAAGAGCAATATGGTCATTGTGGTGCAGCCTTTTGGGGCGTCACAGGTAAGTGTGTGTGTTGCGCTCTGTGGTCAAGGTGGACACTTGTCAGTCTTGGCTTCGAGTGCAACCAAGTATGTCTCTCACTGTTTGTCCCCGTGCCGGAGTCACCCCTCATGCGGAGCAGTCTGAGAGTGTGCGCCTCAGCTCTGACCCATGTCAATCGTACACAGAGCCACCCCCGAATCTCCGGCAGAGCAGGGGACTTCCAAGCCATGGTTATGTTCCGTTTAAACAGAACGAAGGCCAAGTCAATGAAATGGTGCAGGTCTTTGTCCCCCAATAAGCCTGACTCGGGAGTCGTTGTGAGAGGGTGTGTAGACAACTCTGCCACTGTCGAGGTAACTTCGTTCCACACCCGTGAAAATGGTGCACATGCCCACACCATGTGCATGAAATCCGCATTTTGTCATTGCATCAGTCACATTCTGAGGAGAGTATCGGGAACCTGCATTGAATGCCGCCAGGGGAGAGTTAAGTGTGGTGGATGTAATTTAACTGTGTAAAGCGGAACCTAGGATTGCGAGAGATGGTCTTGGTCATCTGTAGAGCGCGGGCCCGGGCTGCATCAGTGAGAGGGTGTTGTAGTACTTCATCCCACTTGGCACGTTAAAGGCAGAGTATAAGAGTGTAATGGCATGTCTCATACTGACAACTGTTAGCAACATGTGTAAAGCCGATGAGGTTGGTGGTTCAGTCTCCCCGGTGCCCTTTGTCTCTCTCACTTGTTGTATGATGTGATATGTTACGAACTGACCAGCATGTAGTCCGTATGGCTCAACCATTTCTTGGAATGGCATAAATGTGCCCTCATTGTAAAAATCGCCTGCCTCTGTGAATACAGCGTGATTCCACAGGGCCGAGCCAGCGTGCCTTGGTGGTCGCCGCAGCAATGGTAAGTCTCAGATGGGGTCGATAGTATGGTAAGGTAGGGTCGGCCCTTAGCGTGCACAAACCTGCACCAGCAGGATTGAGCTACCATCATTTGTTGAGATTCGCTCTCTGGGTGGATCGTGGGCTCAAACAACCAGGTGCAGACACTCGTTCTGGATAGCGCTGCGCATGTTAGCTATGATTCGGGGTGGCTTGGGTTATTCAGCCAGGCCATGGGCCACTTAGTTGTGCCGCAGCGTAGTAACCCTCAAAGTTGGGTGCTCCCATGCTGCCCTCGATGACTGAGCACTGCAAAATCGGTCGGAGCTACTCAGCGACAACCCTTACCCCAGATCAGTTCCAACCGTAAACCTTGGAGGTCGCGAAAAAAGCTTTTAGAGAGCAAAGAGTGGTATGGCAGCGAAAAAATATAGCAGTCAGGGTAGTATTAGCATTTTGGAAATTGCGGTCTGACCTTGCGGGGATAAAGGAAGTGAGCGACGAATGGAACCGATGGCCTTATCCAGGTTGCCCTCTTTGAGGTTGCATATAGAATTATATATCTGTATGCCAAGACATTTGAAGGTGTTGTAACAACAGCGCAGGTGCGAGTTCGGGCGTGCCAGTCAATCACTGATTGGCACATATACCAGGGGGAACACTCACGACTTAGGCCTGTTTACCCGTAGGCCGGAGACTAGTCCAAAGTCATCCAGGATCTGCATTAGGTCTGGAAGGGAGGATCCCGTGTCCCGTAGGAAGACCAAGGCGTCGTCAGCGTATAGTGAAATTATGTGGTACAAGTCCCACTCACGTATGCTCCAGTTTACCGCATGCTGATGGAGCTGACAGGCCAGGGGCTCCATGGCTAGGGCAAAGATAAGGGGTGAGAGAGGGCATCCCTGTCTCGTGTGACTGCATATGTTGAACTTGTCCGAAATCACTTGTCCTGTTTTTACTCGTGCCGTAGGATCAGCATAGAAGGTGCGAACCCAGCTGACGAATCCTGTGCCAAACCCTATATTGGTAAGAGGTGAGAATAAGTAACCGCAACCTAGGGTTTCAAATGTTTTCTCAATGTCGAGTGACACCGCGACCTGAGCTCGAGCATCCAGTGGATCCAGAAGACGCAAGAGGCAGCGCACATTTAGGAATGTGCTGCGGCCTGGGATGAACCCAGATTGGTCAGGGTGAATCAATGACAGTATGATGGGAAGGAGGCGGTTCACCAGGATCCTACTTAGGATTTTGCAATCCAGGTTGAGCAGGGTTAGGGGTCGGTAGGAGCAAACGTCTAGGGGATCCCTACCAGGTTTCAGCAAGACCGCTATAAGGCCTAACGGAGCAAGTCTGGCATACAACCCCGCTCCTTGGCCACATTGAAAATGTCAATGAGACGTTGATTGATTTGGGTGGGTAGTTGGCATAATATTCAATGGGTAGGCTATCAGTGCCTGGGGTTTTGCCATGGGCAATCTGGGTTATGGCCACCCACACTTCCACAGATTGCAACGGTCCTTCCAGTGCAGCTGGTTGTGAAGCAGTCAAATGCATCAGGTGTAGATCGTCAAAGAAAGCCCACATATTATGCGGCGTTGGGGCGGCTGGGCCTGAGTAAAACATACCATAGTAGTCCCAGAAAACCATGTTAATGTCCGTTTGCGTGGACAATAGCTCACTGTCGACCGAACGTATCGCACCTATGGGGGCACGCTGTTGGTCATCGTGTACCAACCATGCTAGCAGTTTATCCGCGCGGTCCCCTTCTGCATTCTGCAGAGCCGAGCTCCGTCTATAGTCATGCTTGCTCAAAATCTGCTCTGCTTCATTACGCTGCTTATGCAGTTGTTGTAACTGTTCCATTGTGGCTGCCTGGTTTGCTGCCCAGTTCTCCAAGGAGCGAAGGTCGCGCTCAGCGGATAATAGGTACTCTAATAACCTCCTGTGAATCCCCCATGAGTTCGATAAACAATGGGCAGGGGGGGTCGGACAATGCCTCCAGTTGTAGACGCCAGGTGGGTATAAGAGGATGTGGGCACCCCCATCGTACAGTGAGGGATAGTGGGCAGTGGTTAGACAAGGTGCGCCCCAGGAATTCCACTCCAGCCAGCTGTGCACCGAGGAGGGGTGTACAGAGGAGGGGATCAATCCTGGTATGGACGTCGGGTACGGGGCAATAAAAGGAATATTCTCGGCCCGTAGGGTGGGTGATCCGCCATGCATCTTGAAGGCGTATGGGGGGGTGGATCGGTCAAGAGCCATGTCCAGGACACAATTGAAGTCTCCACCACAGAAAGCTGGGGAGGACAGATCATTAAGGATGCTGGGGTTCAGATGTCGAAGAACTCACCCTGATGGGTGTTAGGAGCATATATTGCAGCCAGAGCTAGGGGTGAGCCATCCAGCTGACCTTCCAGTACCACATATCTGCCCGCCGCGTCCACCTTTTGCGCGGTCACAATATACAGCACTCCAGGCGCAATCCATATCAGGACCCCATGGGTAAAGGAGGAGGCCATGGTGCCATGCTAGGATGCTTGTTTCCAGTCCAGGGAGAACTTGGCCGGGCAGTTTGGGACAGGGTCAAGACTGATTTGCATATGGCTGGGTTAAAACTGGAACGGCATGGGGAGCAAAAAAACAATGGATTTAGGCCCAGAACTCTGTACTGGGCAGAATGTTTGACATTGATCAGCATTCTGTCCATCAATTGTTCTTTTTTGCATTTGTCACCCAGAGTGGGACAGGTATGCCCAGACGTGGGTTCCGTGCTCTCCATGTCACTTGACTCAAACTAGCCTGGCTGATGAGGGGTGAAACCCCAAAACCGGTCCTAGGATACATGTTTCCAGTCCAGGGAGAATATGGCCTGGCAATTCGGGCTGGACTGTTCCCATGGGGAACAGGGTCAAGACTGGTTTGCATATGGCTTTGTTTAAACTGTAATGGCATGGGGAGCAAAAAAACAATGGATTTAGGCCCAGATCTCTGTACTGGGGTGAATGTTTGACATTGATCAGCATTCTGCCCATCAATGGTTCTTTTTTGCACCTGGCATCTCCACTTGGCATGTAGTTTATATAGTCCCGAGGCAGAGAAATGTGTTTCTTGGAGCATAGCTATGTGGATGTGTCACCTCTTAAGGTAAGCATAAATGCGATAGAGCTTCGACGGTGTGGCCATGCCCCTCACGATGATGGTGATGATGTGGTATTGGGGAACATGTGTGTTAGCATGAGTGGTAGTCATGTGTGTCAGGTAATTCAGCAAGGGGAGAGGGTGCAAGCTTCACATTCCGGCCCAAACCAGCCCAGGAGTATCTGTGCAGTAGTGTGTGACCCTGTGGCACGCTAGCAGGTGGTGGGCCTCAGCTGTTTTGGCACTAGCAGAGCTTCTTGGAAAATCATAACAGTAATTGAAAACGGACCCCCCCAGGACAGTTGCCCTTCTGGTCCCCATCCAGTAAAACACCCAGGAACCATTCAATGAAGGCAACAAGAAATGTAGAAAAGCAAGCAAAAGAGCAGTGAAACATGCAGTCTGCATGGAATTCTGTGGGTGGTGTGGCATCTGAATAAGGGGTCGAATTCGGTCCATGTAGTGGAGTAGCATTGTCTAGTGAGACTATGATATGGGCCCAGCAGACAAGAGCTCCGCACAGTCCCGTGCCCACGGGGCCCTTACCTACATGATGGTGGCAGACGCTATGGAGGGGCCACCCAGCGCCCAGACGCAGCCACGTTAGCAGTCGGGTGCCTACAGGTCATCCGCCAACCTTGGGGTGAGTTTCGGCCCTGGGTGAGCCCTGCTTGTCAAGGTGTGTGAGTCACCTCAGTCCGATCCCGATTCTGAGGGTTGCTTGTCCTGGAGAGGGCCAAAGGAGATCATGCTGTAGAGCGAAGCCTCCGCCACCGTGCAGCTTGATTTTCTGCTGCTTGATCCTTGGTGGGGCACAGCCCAGATGGGCGGCGCCTGCAGTGTCGTTGCTTGGGTGCTAGCCAGTCGTTCTTAGCTCGCTCCGAGGGTGATGACTGTGTTAGATCATTTGCATGGAGCCACGTCCAGACGTTCTTCCAGAGATTGAAAAATATGAGTCTTGTCCCTATCAACAACGCGTAGTTTGCAGGGGAATAAAAGCGCATATTTGAAGTTCAGTTCCTAAAGGCGTTGTTTGACGCAGGCAAACATCCCACGGCGTAGCTGCACTTCCATGGTGAAGTCAGGGTACGCTGATATCTGAGTGTTTTCGTAGGTCCATGAGCCTTTGGTGCGGAAACACTGCAGGAGCAGGTCACGGTAGTTGAGGAGACACGCTATGATGGGGTACAGGGGAGCCCCCGGGGTGGGGCAGCCCAGGGTGCTGTGCGCCCTTTCGACAAGAAGAAATTTGGTGCTTTGTCATCGAGGACATTCTTCACTAGCCATTTCTCCAGAAACAGCGCTATGCGCATAACAGCCAGAGCAGACTTGGTTTCCTCCACCCGAGCTGTCAGATTACGGTGGTCGGCTCGGAGCAGGTTTACCTCCACTGAGACTGAGTCTATATGAGCCTCCAAGGAGGTCTTTGTGTCCAAAATGGCCTGAAGCAGTTTATCGAACTGTGCAGAGTGAGCTTGGAGGGTTTTCTCAAGTTGTTGAAGGCTACAGAGGGTTCTGTCCCCTTGTGCCGGGTCCATTTCGGCATCGGCCCCTCCTGTATACTGTGTTTTGGTGCCTTTCGGTTTCACCATGTCCGTGGGGTGTTGCGAGCCAGCCAGGGAACCTACGAGGGGTATTTGGACCAAGCTTTGTCCCCTGGTGCAGGGCAAGCAAGAGGGCCCAGCCAGCGGGTGGGGAGGGATCAGTCAAGCACAACACAGCAGCCGAGCAGGTGAGTGGACAGGGGCGTGGAGATCCCATGTCAGCAGGTCACAAGAAAGCTGTCATCCATGGCTCTCCTGGTCTGTGTGGGGTGTGGAAACTCCTTCATCTCAGGGCCCACGTGGGTGAACCAAGGCGGTCTCCCCCACGGGCAGCATTCGAGAGGGCACTGGTGTCACATCTACCCAGGCACCAGGGAAGGAGTGAAGGTGGCGTATCACCCTTGTAGGCACCGGCTGTTTGGTTCAGTCTTCAATGTGGGACTGGCAGTGGACCATCGGTCGCCCCCCCCCACCAGGCAGGCCTAGTCATTGAGTGGGCATCGCCATGCAGGCTGCGGGCCCACCTGGCCTGGATCAAGGGTGCCACGAGTGGTGCTGAGTCACAGCGTTCAAAGCCTGTAGATTGAGGTGGGAAGGTCCCGCTGTATGTCCCGATTTAAGGTACTGCAGAGCTTTGTGTGGACAGTGACAAGGAGGAGGGTGTCCCTGGGCGTATCCTCACCATAGCGACGCCCCAGGAGAGGGTGGAGTTGTCATTGGGTGACCGCCCTGCGAGGGCCCGGTCACCAATGGCGCAGCGGCACACAATACCTGCCGGCGAGGCCCGCATTTAACGCCAGGCTAAGCCAGTCAGGCCCTTTCACATTTACTATATAGGCGGGTAATGCCCCCCTCCCACGAGTGGAAGCTACTCACTATGATCCCGGGTGGTGACCGAGGTCAAGGTCATTGTGGTGTCCAGGGCACAGCGGGAGCCCATTCCTGCAACCACTGGCTCCTGCTTCACTTCATCTGATCCCTAGTTGCGGTGACGTTTATTGCCAGAGTTCATGTTATGGATGAGTCAGTCTTCCTCAGAAGGGATAATACAGACACTGGGAGCAGCGGTAACTTCATTAACTATTGTAGTAAGGCTTACTCTAAGCTCTGTCCGTCGTATGTCCGAGTCCGCTAACCCCCCACCCTGCCCCTCCCCAGCCCCGCCCCATCTCCCCCCCAGCACTTCCTCGGCGAGCCGCCACTGATGAGATTTAGATTGGCCCCTTGTACTCGTGAGGCTGAGATAATGTCCTCCCGGATTGTATCCCGGCAATGTCTTTTTGTATAAATCCAAGGAGTTACTTTGCTTATGAGCAAATGCATGTTCTCTTTTTGGCCTTTGACCAATTTGGGCACATTTGTCATATATATCTCGGATCTCTCTACACAGTGTGGGTTATATGGGTGTGACATGCTACCCTGTCCATCCTCGCCATCCTTTGAAAGGATTCAAACATTCTCAGAATGATATCTATCACTCTGCTCATTGGAACCAGAAGGGTAAATGGGCCTGAAAGGTCTGGAAGCCTGCAGATGGGGGTTACCCAATTGCTCTCCTCATTTCTGGAAGGGTGCTAATTGATGGTTGACTCTTTGATGTGGCATTTCATATTGACCCCTGTGGGAGAGTTGTAGAGGGGGTGGTATTTGACTGCTTCCTAAAGCACTTAAAGGGAGGGTAGGATGGCTGTTACAATCTCCATTTTGAGGTATTGTGGATGAAGGCACAATTAAATCAAACTGATGTGAATTAATTACTTATTTAATTTTTCCTCTGCATCGTCCCTTGAAATTTACTTTGTTTGCCCTAGTAGAAGTTGGTGATTTTATTTTCCTTAACAGATTTCACAGATTTCACAGTTTTAGCTGGATCTTTCGTATCGTGCCTGGGCATCCCCTCCACTTCTACATTTAAATTGTCAGTCTCACTTAAGGTGCAGGTCTCTGCAGAACGTAAAGATGTTTTTCTTCCTTTCTCGTTAGTCATTAATGCTTCCGCTGCTTTCCTCTTCCCCAAAATGCCTTTGTAAACTCAGGGCTCCCGTGCTTCTCATCTGGCCAGTGACCACTTGTTGAATGCAGTAATTGATTCTCTCACCCACACTTTGTGCAGGTTATACAATTGGACGGATATACCGTGGGTATTAAAGAGGTGGCCTAACAGAAGGTGTAGTTGGAGCATATCAGAGAAATCTTGAGTGCGGGTCCAAGGGTGGTGGCCCTGCCCTGTCTCCTGATGCCGCTGATGGGCCACCCTTGGCCTGGGCTTTTGCCCGGGCACGGCCCGTGCAGCGGGCTCACTGGAAGCACTATATAGTGCACATGAAATGAGCAGTGGGTGCAGTGATGTGAAGGGCCTCCTCCTCGCCCCTGAGAGAGATCTGGGACACTTAGGGGCAGATTTACAAGCCCCTTGCGCCACATTTGCGCCGCCGTTGCGTCACTTTGTGATGCAGCGGCGGCGTAAAGCTAGCGCCACGTTGCGCCTTATTTACAACGTGATGCATCTAGGGAGATGCGTCACGTTGTAAAGCCCTGTGCCACATGAAACCTGCGTTAGGTTTCTTGTAGGCGTTCCGGCGCAGGGTGGGCATTCTGTCGCAGGAACGCCTCGTAAAAGTGACGCAGTGAAATCTACAAGATTGCGACACGACTCCAGCAATGCGCCACCCTTACGCCACAGGATGCGACACGCATCGCCCTATCCTTGCGCCTCGGTGCGCCGAATTGTAAATGCGACGCATTTGTGGTGGCGCAGGGAGGGAAATGCGTGTCGCATCTGTTCTGGCGCATCGCTGCTGTTTTGCAGAGATGCGCCAGAACTCGTAAATCTGCCCCTTAGTCCCAGTGCTGTTTTCCGCTGTTTTCGTCCCACGCAATGGCCTCAATGGAAGCGCTACACAGTGCATGTGAAATGAGCAGCAGATGAGGTGATGTAAAGGGCTGCCTCCTCGCGGCCATGAGAGATCTGGGACACGTAGACCCGGCGCTGTTCCCAGTGGAGTAATTAGACCTATTGCTGCCCAGGGTGGTCCCTGAGTTTGCCTCCCAGTGCAGGAAAGCATGTGGAGGGAAGAGTTGGGGGTGGCAGTTGACAGACTACTTGTTCCGGGGGTGGTGGCTCTGTCGACACATGACTTGTTCTCGGGGTGGTAGTCGAAAGATGACTTGCTCACCACTGCCGCCATCAAAAAGAGCCGCAGAGCAGCGCAGGGATTGGCCTGAGCAGGCTAGAAAGACGCCCTGCTCAGACCAGGAAGTCTGTGGGGTTTCTCCAGCCGGGCAGCTCAATGCAGCCGGGCTGGAGAAAGCTAAGTGCGGATGTGTGTTTTGGTCAGCCTGAGACGGCCGGCCAAACACACATGTGCACTTAGAGAGTGCCCCTCCCTTCACACGCTGGCTGACCAAGCTGCTTAAAAATAAAACGATCATCAAATACCGTTTTATTTTTTAGCTGCTGGCTCTGCCAGTGGGGCGACGCTCCTCCGCCGTTGCGGAGGAGATGCCCTGGGAACATCAGTACATCCAAGGTGGCATACTTACTGGTAAATACAAGTGGGACCTTCAGTCATCTTGAAAATGAAGGATTACTACTGGGAAAGCTGTCAGTAAGATCACGAGACCCCTGGTATTTCACCCGGAGACTCTACTTGCTTTCAGCGGGTGAAGTTTTCTGGTGAAACTCTACCAATCCTCAGATTTATGGCAGACTTTGTAATCCTAATTCAGCCCTTAGTTCTCATTATAAACTAAGCCAAATTTGCATTACTAAGGTCCTCATGTTGAGAACCTATGTTGGCAGTGCACATATAAACCTTTGTGTAAAAAACCTAATTGGAGATGGAAAAGAATACATGAGTTATGGGTCACAATATTTGGAGTTCTGCACATTTTGAGTGTTGCAGAGCCACTGTCTTCTTTAGTGGCTGTAGTCTCAGAGCATCTTCAAGGATGTGGAAATGAGTCAGGAAGACCACTTATGATTTGTTAACTGTAGCCAGTGAATTGATATAAATTGGTTAGGATCCCCAGGCTGAGGGGGAAGTGATTAGACTTCCTAAGATGCAGAATGTGTGTGTGGGGCTCAAAAGATTTGGGGGCATATTATCAAGCGGCAGCGATAATTATCGCTGGCCGCTCTTAGCGAGAAATTATTTATCGCCGGCTATCGCTGGCAATTATCGCCATGCTATCGCTGTATCAACAACGCATAGCGCAATGGCAATAATTTTCCAGCGATAGCGGTGTTTCCATGGAACATCGCTGGTTTTTCAGCGATGTTCCATGGAAAACGGCGATAACCTTGCTGATACGACCCTGTGGTCGTATCAGCATAATCCACCCCCAATGGTAAGTATACCTAAGTCAGCATTTTTGCAGACGTTAGTTTTGGCGAAAACCGCGGTTTTCGCCAAAAACTAACGTCTGCAAAATGCGTGAGCCTCCTTGTAAATATCGCGATGTGCACATCAGCGATAATTTACAAGGAGTACTGCCTAGTGACGCCCACTTTGCATCTCATTAGAGATGCAAAGCGAGGTGTCGGGAAAACGGGTGCTAACATGCGTTAATGCATGTTAGCATCCCCTTGTAGATAGGGCGATGTCATTTTCACCGCTTTTTTGTCTTTTAAAGCCAAAAAAGCGGCGAAATGGCCCTTGATAATATGCCCCTTGGATAGTTAGAAGCCACAGTCAGTGTCTAGGATTGTGGAAAGATACCAAATTAATTTTGGTACTAAAGGGGAAGAGGGCTTTCATTTTATTTCAACACCAAGATAAAAAAAATTGAGGAAAGCTCCATGCGTCATATTAGCTTAGCCTGTTTGGTGTTGGTAAGCCAGTGGTGGTGGTTCGGCGGAAGCTGTGCCTTGCCTTAGCGGAAAAGGTCAATACTTTGTCTAATGGATGCAATAGTAGAAACGCTGATGTAGGAGATGGACAGAGTTGAAGATGAGGCTGCTGACTTAATTGCCATTTTGGTAGCATAGTGGGTGATGCGTGGGAAATTTTGTGAATATTGATCATGGCACTAGTTAATGACATTCAGTTTGCTCCTTGCATGAAAGGTGAGTGTTAACCTGGTTTACGGAAGATTATATAGTGAATTGGGATAGGAATGCCTGCGGCTCGGCTTAGACTGTGAGGGCATATGAAAGGGTGTACTCATTTTTTCAATCAAATCACCAACTTACAAATTCTGATAAAGATCAATGATTTTTTTCACCTTTAGCATTGACTAAAATCAGTTCGAAAAGAGTTTGTGCAAGTCCAAGCTACTTGATTTTGGAAGCAGTACAGTTGCTGAGCATTAGTTCTCAGAGCCACATACATCTTTTTTTTGGATCATATCAGGAGGAAGTAGTTGCATGGGTCTCCGAAAGCATATTCCCAGCACTGTCTGTGCATTCTATGGGCTACTCCAATAAAAGCCACTGAACCTGTGAGGAAGACCACCTTTCCAAAGACAACATGGCAACAAGTCTTGTGCAAATAAAAGGCTATCTTTTATGTGGATTCAAAGGGAAGTTTTTCAGACCTGGGTCATTGGCGCCTTCCTGCCATGGTCTCCTGACTGACATTGCTCCTGTGGCCATCCCCGCCTTTCAACATCCAACTTCACCCCATGATCAGTACCATTTCCCCAACCCTGTGATTCAGGTTACGGTACATATTTGAACTTGTATTAACATTTTTCTTCATGTCTCCGAGTTTTTTGTAATTAATGGGGCTGCCACATGGGAGCTGAAAGGGTTTGGGGTTGGCGTACATCATCACCGCGCAGCATGTCAACACCACAATGAAGGGGGAGGACTAGCCAAGAAGTCTAGGACTAGAGTTAAAGTAGCAGGCCCAGCCAAGCCACGTCTGCTATGGAATTTCCTGGGACAGGACTGTGGAAATCTCAGCCAATCAGAACTCCCTCTGGTGTCAGAGTCGCAGAGGTCTGGCTCCAGTCCAGCTGGAAAACAGTGTCCTGACCTGGGGAAAGGGGCCACAATAAATCCAAACCAGCCCTACGCCCCTAATTAGCTTCCTTTAAATGCATTCTCCCAAGACCGAGCTTCAGACATCAGCACCCGTTTCCCTTGACGCTTCTTTTTAACTCATGTCAAAGCCAAGAGTCTTGCTTGGAAAGTTTAGAGATACTGCACTGCAGCCTGAATGGCATCCACGTGAGACGGCTGAGGAAACTGCTACTGCTTGTAAAATTATTAAACATGTAATTTTCCTGTCTTTGTTCTGTGAC
Organism: Calotriton arnoldi; assembly: GCA_963921515.1. Lineage (NCBI taxonomy): Eukaryota > Metazoa > Chordata > Amphibia > Caudata > Salamandridae > Calotriton > Calotriton arnoldi. The sequence continues at coordinate 164,172 of CAWUFW010006505.1, read as the reverse complement.
AAGCGAGCCAAAAAAAATGTTAAACAAAAATGATAGTTTTCTGTTGTCTGCCTTGGTTGAAGGAGAAGGAACTGTTCTGCCTCAGGAAGCGTCTGTATGATATGGATGAGAGGGATGAGCGATAGTATAGTGCAATCATGTTCACCAATATGGGGTGACGTAGAATTTTTTCCAAGGGCTATACCGGTATGTATGAAAAACATTTTATATCATTGGCCGGTTTACATAAACTGTCCGAGTGGTGCTAATTTGTACCAAACTACGATTTCGTACAATTTGATATATTTTAAGAGTTTGCTATATTTCTCAATTGCTTTTTGCAGCTCTCAGTTCTGTTTTGTCTGTAGAAGTGCTATTTGTAAAATCATAATAATAAGTTGAGGGGTCCAAACTTTTTCTTTGGAGCGTTACGCCAAATAACCTAAATTATACCATTACACAACATTGCATAATTACAACACATCTCGCAGCACTCATCACTCCTCCCGTTGATGAGTAAAATGGCAGAGAGGTATATTAACACTCAGCTAGTGGAATACCTCGACAAACACGCCATTCTTGATCCTTCTCAGTCAGGGTTTAGACCCAACCACTCCACAGAGACAACCCTTATTGGGGTTACGGATCATATTAAAATGGCTTTGGATGCTAATAATGCAGTGATACTGGTATTATTGGACCTGACAGCAGCCTTCGACACGGTCTCTCATCAGAAACTGATTTTGCAACTGAGGGAGGCAGGTCTGCAGGGACAGGCACTTAATTGGCTGGTCAGTTTCCTTGACCAACGCACCCAGACCATCAATTTTGGCCCTTTCCGTTCCCTAACCTCGAAACTCACTAAGGGGGTGCCCCAGGGCTCTTGTTTGAGCCCAACTTTTTAAAATATTTATGTGGCCCCCCTTGCCAAGGTGATTAGGGAGTACGGTTTCACTCCTTTTTCTTACGCTGACGAGACCCAATTGCTCCTGTCCTTTGATAAGGACTCTGAGTTTGTTGATCAGCGTTTTACTAAGGGGATGTCAGCTATTGCAGAGTGGATGACGAACCACTGTCTGCAACTAAATGCATCCAAGACAGAAATTTTGTTGTTTGGGTCAGCCCAGAATTTCTGGTCCCCTGGGTGGTGGCCTGCAACTTTGGGTTCTGCTCCTACTCCTACCTTGGTGGCAAAAAACCTGGGAGTACGCTTGGATGTGTTGTTATCCATGAAGGACCAAGTGATGACTACAGCAGGGACTTGTGACCATACACTAAGCCTTTTGCGCAGAGTTTTTCGATGGCTGCCTCTCTCTGTTCGAAGAACCCTGATTCAGGCTTTGATCGTTGGCCACTTAGATTATTGTAATGCATTGCTGGCATCTGCAAATGAGTCCCTACTAACCAGATTGCAGATTGTACAAAATGTGGCGGCTCGCTTGGCCCTAAAAAAACCACCTCGCACCTCCTCAGGTCCATTGCTCCAACAACTTCACTGGCTCCCCATCCGCCAGAGAATTAATTTTAAGCTTTGTTGTCTCACCCATAAAGCTTTATATGGTGCGAGCCCCAGCTACCTGTCAGATAAATTTAAAATTTATTGTCCGAATCGTCATCTTAGATCGGAAGGTAAAGGGTTGCTGGTGGTTCCCCGGTTTAAGAAGTTTAGAACCGGAGGCAAAACCGTTGTCCATCTAGCCTCTAAATTGTGGAACACCCTGCCCGAGGAACTACACAAATGCTCCAACTTACTCGGTTTCAGGAAACTCCTGAAAACAGTATTGTTTAGAGCGTAAACCTGTCTGCCCATTTTTATCTGACTTACCTGCTTCTACAGCGCGGAGATACCCCTTCGGGGGTGATTCCTGCGCTTTACAAATCCCAATACAAATACAAATAGTGCATGGGCACGGGAACAAAGCGCATAACCAGAACACGAGCAACTGTTGTTGGCGGCAATTTTGCTTTTCGTGCTACTTTTTTTTTAGCATGAAATGTGTCCATATGCCAAAAAAGAAGTATTTTGAGCTAAATTGTAGTGCTAAATGACAGATTTACATTTTACGCAATTACACGCAATTTCGAGTATTTTTCCAGAAATTTCACCTAAAAGCAAATTACATGACTTTTGCACACGTCTACTCAAGTGATAGTCGTTGTAGAACAGATCCACTATAGATCTTGTCAAAGTGGATATTACATTGCAACAACCCATGGCTTTCTGCTCCCAGAGCACAGCTACCTCTTCTATCACTCATTGGCAATGCTTGCCTTTGACCCTGTCCAGCACTGAGCATCCTTTTGGCTAGGTTTGTGCTGTACATATACCAGATACATACATGTTGTTATTGAAGTTTGTCCCCCTTGACTCACTTTGGCAGAGATGTGAAATGAATTCTAGAAGCCTGGTCCCCTTCTGGAATGAGACACCTAGGCAAACATTAATGGAATGTGCATATCCTCGGGGCGGGGGCGGGGCGTGGCCGACAACATGGCTGGGTAGCCGCATTCTCTGTGAGCTCCGGCTGCGAAAAATTGTTCCGAACATTATCCTGCCTCCACAAGGGACATCCAGCTATGCCCTGGTAATAAGAAGGATGGCGCTGCTGCCCTGAAGTTCCGGCTACTGACTCCTGACCTTGGGGTCGCCGTAATCCGACATTTGCTATCCCCAGAGCCCCGGCAGCCCACAAAAACATAAGATGGCGGTGTATGCAGAGTGAACGGCTGACCGCCCAGGCCAACTACATACACCAGAGCTCCCGGAGCCAAGGAGGTGAGAGTCTCCAAAGGAGCCAGAGAGACAGAACGGCCCTCATAAGGGGTGCCCTGCCTAGCCACACAGTGCCTGTGTCTTGGCGGGGTTTGCCATCACCACAGGGTTGCGCAGGTGACAGGGGCCGTGTGGCTGAGGCCCGACCCTGCAGACATGAAAAGGAAGCAGGGTGCAGAGGCAATCCTAAGGGACACATAGTGGCGCCAAGGGGCCCGGATACTTTCTGGTGAGAGTAAACCATTGGGAGCACCCCTGGACCAGCAGAGGATGCCCACTGTGAAACCACCTGGGTGGCCAGATCCTCCCCGCTTAGCTGTCTGCTGCCTGCATTGCTGCCGTGGCTGCAGCAGTGAGAAAACACCAGAAGTCGGATGTATGCAGCGACATCTGGTGAGACACGCAGTCCCGCATTAGCAACACCACGCCTGGCCAGGACCCAAAGCTGTTGGAGGGAAGCATGTACGCCTGGACCCGGACCGAAGGCAAGCAGTCCACAACCCCCCACCTGGGCTGCAAAGAGACTACGAGCAGGACTATTGCTGAGCCCTGGAACTATCATTGAGGCAGCGGCGCTCCCGGTGCCAGGGCGGTGAGTGTCCCCCACAGAGCTAGAGAGATGGGACAGTCCTTGCGGGGGTGCCCGGCACCGTGGTGTAGTGCCTGTGCCCACCGTGGAACCCTGCCATTATCACTGGGTCATGCGGGTGACAGGCGCAGCATGACTGAAGCCCAGCATCGCGGAACAGGGTCGGGACATTAGGGGGGGGCTTGGGGGAGCACGGCTACGCTGAGGGGCCAGGACCTGTCTGGTGATAAAACGACTTGGGGGACACTCTTGGACTGGAAGAGGGGACCCACTGCAAAACTGTTAAAGTGTTGTTTGATCCTCCCCGCATGGCTGAGGTGGCGGATAAATCACCTCAAGTAGGAACTATACAGGGCCATCAGAAGGGACACAAGACCCTGCAACAACAGCACCTCATACAGACAAGGCTGCAGGGAGATGCATGAGTGCCAGGATTCATCTGTAGGTGAGACGGTCACAGCCCCCGGCCCCTGGCTGGACCAAGCAGAGACTGTGAGCGAGAGTGTGGTTGAGCCCTGGAAAAACCACCTGGGATATCAGTGATGCACCGCCTGGGGCATTCATTGCAATGATAGTGCCGCTGGGGGCTGATTGCTTCCCACTCTGGCCTATGGATATAGGGGAACCTTTCCCCATTCGGGCCCCATACATCTCCGAGGACTTTGAAAGTCAACAATAAGCAACAGAGACAAGAAAGCTGACCGACACAAGACACATCCTGTTTGGATTCTCCTTCCTGATTACCAAAGAGCCCTCCCCAACCACTGATGTGCCTAGTGGACTCCCAAAGCCATGGTGAAAGACAAAGACACAAAGCACTGCCACCAGGGCAAGATAGACCGCTATACCAATGTTGTGGGCCCCTCAGCTGACCCAGAGGAAGATCTACATCATATGCCAAATAACGCTACACTACTACAGGTGATCCAGTCATCAAGAGAGGTGCTGGAGGGTAAGATAGTGGAGGTATGCTCAGGGGTCTCCCTCCTGTGCCAAGATTTGCGCAATGTTTCAGAGAGGGTGACAGTGGCTGAAACTAAACTTTCAGAAATGGAGGATGAGGTACAAGACCTCAAGAAAGGGGTAGAGGAGCTATGCAGCACAAAAAAAGACATTGTGTGGCATCTTGAAGATGCATAAAATTGAGCACAAAGAAACAACCTCTGCTTCGTCAGCTTTCCGGAGGTGGTCAAAGGTACCAATACAAATACATTCTTGACAAACTGGCTGAAGGACATTCTTCCCTCTGATCAATTTTCAACGTGCTTTATAATAGAATGGGCACATAGAGCCCTGGGTGGTTGACTGCCCCGGGAACACCTCCTTGGCCCATAATAGCGACGTTCCTCAACTACTTCGATAGAGATATGATCCTCTGAGAGGCATGTAGCAAAGGGGAAGGACGGTATGATAACTCAAGAATCCTGGTGTCGCCTGACTACAACTGAGAGGTCCAACGCTGCACTGCACATTTGACTCCGTAAAGACAAAATTAAGAGCCCTCCAACTGCAATATATGCTGCTATTCCTAGCAAAGCTCAAGGTTATTCACCAAGGAAGGTCCATCTTCTTTCAAACACTGGAAGAGGCCTGGACCTGGATGGAGGAACGGCCCCGGCTTCCACCGGGGAACAGGATCAGGGCAACAGACACCCGGAGAACCGGGTGCTAGACCCAAGGACGGAGAGCAAAAGCGAGGGGTAACACGCAGCAACTACACACATGACAGCAGGGGAACCCATACCCGACAAAGGGGTCAGGCCATGACAGGGGGCTGTCCACAGTCACAGAGGAAGAATGCAGACAGACCCCAAGGAAGGCTGGGAGATTCGAACTTTTAAAGATCACCCCATCGTGAACAGGGGAAGACAAACTATCTTTGGAGTCAGAGGGAACAGATCCACTTGCAGTGGAATTAGCAGCACTGGAGCATGACACGGACGACCAGGGGCAGCAGTCACAAAATCCAGCACTAGAGTCAGGGCAACAAGTCCCTTGAGCTGGCAACTATAAGCTGGAGATCGGAGCAATAGACACACGTCAGTTGCCCATGGTTCACCTGGGAGACCCTACCTGAACCCAGACTATCTCCATTTCTTTATTTACTACAGTTTTGTTCTCTTTTCTCTTCTGAATGTACTTTCCTTGTCCTTTTTGATGTGATTTTAAGTGTTACAGTGTTTGGGTTTTAAGAGTTAGCGGGTGGCAGGCGACAGACTTCCCCTTATCTTCTTGCACGCAGTTGTTGAACAATGAAGTGGTTAAGTGCTGCATGGAGACTGTGGAGGGTGGGGAGGGAGGTTGGTAATCAAAAAACAATCCAAGGGCGTACCTCACCCCCCCAAACTAACCCAGACTCACTACCCAATTTGAGAAGAATTTGCCTCCTTCTTCACGTTGAAGACAGAAAACCTAAAGTCGGACCTGCTCAACGACTTAACAACCCATTCTGACAATCACATGGACACTTCATACCCCCCTCCAGGGGCCCAACCTATATGCTCCCCTAAGTTTGACCTCAAAAACAACGCCTCATTGTCCTCCTTCACTACATACAGTGAAGAAGCTGTATCAAAAATGCTCACATCTCTGAATCCCTCCAACCACTTCACAGACCCCCTTCCCGCAAACTACGTAAAAGACTTCATTCCACTGTTACTGCCTCTATGGACCAAGATCATAAATAGCAAACACATTGACCATTTCAACCTGCTTAATCAATACCAATCCGGCTTCCGCACAGGGCACAGCACTGAAACAGCCATGACCCACATAATAGATGACGCTCTAAAATTCCTTGATCAAAATGAAGCCAGTCTGCTAATCTTGCTTGACCTATCCTCAGCCTTTGACACCGTCAAATACGACAACTTACTAGATCTCCTGAAGCACAGAATGGGATTATCTGGATCAGTTCTAAACTGGTTCTCCTCATTCCTCCAAAATAGGTCACAAAGATTCAAGGTTAATCAATCCTTGTCCAATCCCGTCCCAGTCACTTTAGGAGTCCCACAAGGATCTTCCCTCTCTCCTACACTCTTCAACCTATTCATGGAACCGCTCACCGACATCCTCAGCTCCTCTAATGTCCAATATCACATGTACGCAGACAATACACAAATATACTTAAAAATCCATTCACTAGAGGACATCAAATCTCTCAACATAATGCTACAAAAAACCCAGACCTGGCTGGCCGAAAACCATCTGAAACTAAACATCCTCAAAACTGAATTCCTCCTTATTGCTCCCCCCAACCAATCGACCATCATCCATGATTGGCTGAAACACCTAACAGCACTCAACTGCCAACCTCTTATTGTCGACTCAGCAAAATCACTGGGAGTAACTCTCGATAAAAATCTAAATATGCAGAAGCACGTTAGCAGCGCAACAAAAGGAGCACATTTTCAGATGAACACCCTGAGAAGACTAAAACCCTTCCTCCCCGCAAATGACTTCAAACTTGCAGTTCAAGCTCTACACACAGAGTATCACCCTGGCACAAGAAAAGGGCACAACACAGAGTCTGGCGACACTGCACCAGCTATAGGACGTAGGTGATAAGGTTGGTAAACGTCTCGCTTGGCTCAGTAAAAATGAAATGGAAGCCAGGTGGGTGGGGACTCTCAGGGACAGTGAGGGGGTAACTCACAACACAGAAACACAGATCATTCAGGTATTCGCTAATTATTATATGGCGTTCTATGAGGCCCGCCCCCTCAGTGGTCCCACAGATGTTGCTCAATATCGGGACGGCATCTCAACCTCAGTGTTTGAGGCAGACGCTGTGGAAGCACTGGAAGGAGACCTCACACTGGACATGGTGAAGGCCACTGTCTCTAAACTAAGGATGGGCAAAACCCCAGAACCAAATGGCATCCCGCTGAATTTAAAAAGTGCTACCTATATCTATTGGGACCACAACTGCTGAACTTCTTTCAAGAAATAGGTGAAACAGGCACTCTCCCACCAGATGTCCAAACAGCCACGATAAGGGCTTTGAACAAGAAAGCGCAACCTAGAGACAGGTGTTAATCTGTTGTAATGAGCTGGGTGTGTTGAAGGGTGGTGATTCCAATTACCATAGGACATCTTGGAATGACCATATGTAAGGGTTCTAAGTTTGGGCAGTTGAAGTAGGAGAGCTGGAGGGAAAGGCTGCTCTTCGTGGTTGGTGCCTGTATAGAATAAAGACCCTGTTCAAACCCACCAAGTCTGGTGGATCTTCACTTATTTTAACAGAATCATACCACCCAATCTCGCTATTAAATACCAATGTAAAAATCCTGCCCACAATACTGGCAATATGCTTATTGCAGATCATCACATCCCTCATTCACAATGAACAGTCAGGATTTATGCTGGGTCTTGATACCCGGCTGAATCTACGTCAGACGCACAACTGGATGACGTAAGTCAAAGACTGAACATCGCCCCACATTTTTCTGTTGCTAGCTGCTGAGAAAGTGTTTGAAACAGTACATTGGCCATTTTTGGACTGTACACTACTCAAATTCAGATTTGGGATGAAATTTAGAAAATTGATATCAATACTTTATCATGTCCCAACTGTAAAGGTTAATGGGAGGAAGTCTTCGAAGTTCCCAATTAGAAGAGGGACCCAACACGGTTTACCAGTGTCACCCCTTCTTTTTAAACTCACCGCAAAATCCCTGGCATGTAACATCTGTACACACCCTGGTATCAAGGGATTCCGGAATACTCCCAATGACGACGTAGAGGAAATGATAACCCTCTACGCAGACGACATCCTCTTATATATTACCAAACCCAGGACGACTATCCCCGCCCTATTCCAAACACTGGAAGAATATGGGCAACACTCGGATATAAAACTAACTGGGATAAATCCACTATCATTTCCCCAGAACCCATACACACTTAGCCTCCCTACCCGTAAGCCTGAAGGTGGCACCTGAGGGTTTTAGGAACCTTGGAAAATTGATGACACCTCTTAGAGAAGTGTACCATCACTGTAACCTTGGGAAGATAGTGTCCAACTTGCAGAAGGACGCAAAGCTGTGGAAAGAGCTCTGCCTATCGTTTTAAGGGCAGGCAACCCTCTTTAAAATGATTACCCTACCCCAGTTGCTTTACGCCCTCCAAAACACGTATTACCCACTTCCGGTGCCGCATTCACTTGCATCAATGGAGAAGTGTGATCTCTATTATGGCAGGGTAGTTATCCCAGGCTAGCATTCAAGACCTTGCAATGCATTCCACACAACGGCGGGATAGCTCTTCCTGACATAGAGGCCTACTATTGGGTGGCTCACCTAATTCCCATTGATGATTGGGTACATACACCACAGGACCATCCCACCTATAGGTTGGAAAGGGCGCTCCTTGAGCCACACTCTCACCTACATTACCTTTATGGTGGCAAAGGTATCCGAGGGATGCTCCCGGCGACCCAAGTGACCATGGAATTGTGGGAACGGACTACAAGAACAATTGGATGAGCCCGTAAAATTACTAAGGAAACACCGCTATGGAAGGGGGCATGGTTTAAAGAGATAGGTAAATCACGAGGATTCTGGACATGGGACTTAAATGGAATCTCTACTATAGGAGATATCGTAGAAGGCGAAGAGCTCAAACCCTGGTGACCTTTGCATAGAATACAATATACATAGGTCCCAGTTTATCAGATACACGCACCTGAGACATGCATGGTTAGCGGAGGGGTTGACAGGCACTGAAATACCGGAATTTCCACCATAAGAAGGGGGACTACTACAAGGTGAACTTGCTAAGGGAGCTGTATCCCTTACACACAAGACACTGAACAATAAGATGCCTGACAACCTGGATCACCTCAGGGAGCGCTGGGAGCGGGATGTAGGAGAACAAGAGAATACCGACTGGGAGGCAGCCCTCATGCACCCCAGGTAAGTGGCCATTAAGTCCCGATTGCGCCTAATCCAATATAAAAGAAAGCTTACATAGGGTATACTATAATAGAGATAGGCTCCATGCAATGGTTAGAGCTGTGGCCCGACATGCCTTAAATGCCAAGGTGTCAAAGGTGACTTCTTACATACATTATAGGGGTGTTCCCCTCATTCGGGCGAGCTGACTAAAATCATAGAAGAGCTCAATGCCATCCTGGAGGTAACACTATGTACTATTGGGTATCCTGAACAACATTGATGCTCCATGTTCCCACCTCATCTTCATTGTTTTGGGCTTAATTGTTGCTAAACGGGATGTGGCTAGGCAGTGGGGGGCAGCTGAAGTTCCTACTATTCAAGAATGGAAGAGGGGGGTGGATCTCTATTTGGCAGCAGAGAAGGTCACATATCACACCAGGGGCTGGCCCTCAATATTTCGCACGATATGGGGCCGCTCAATAAGATAATACTGGTTGGGCCTGATAGATGATGCTGTGGGACCCCTAGTGGACACAGAACCCAGCGCATCCCTTGGGCAGGGTGGTCAACCAACATGAATATAGCACACTTTAGACATGGACACAATGGTGCCTTGCTATGTGTTGTGGTGTTTCACTTCATCTATATTGCCTTTTCTATATGGACTTGTCGCTACATCAACAATGGTGTAAAGTGTAATTCTCCTCCATGTAAATGTTAACGATGTTCATATGACAATGTGGTTGTAATGATAAAATGCAAAATAAAAAGACATTTAAAAAAAAAGAATGTCCATATCCTCCACAACTCTACAATGAAAGTACTGTTGGCACCCAGAATAAAGAACTATCTACACAGATACACACACAAAATACTGGTTTCCTCAGTAACTATCAAAATTATCTCAGGCGAGCATAACTGTATTGAAACCCAATGAAGTGCTGTGTTGCTACATCGCGGTTCAATTGACAAACCTTGAATATTTCCCTTGACTAATGTGAAGAATCTTCACCTGTTCCTCAACACTAAAAGTGACTGAGAGGTTTCATCAGCAATGGCCCATTTATTAGCTATGCAGGCTTCTCTGATTTTTATTGGAACTCCTGTGAGAAGACAAGGGCTGAGAAGTGACTGGGACAAAATAGCTCATGAACAACTCATGATCACAGTAGAGAGAACTCAGGCACTAACTCTATAAGAGTAGGGAATGTAGTCCTCTCTCAGTGGTGTAACGAAACTTAAGGGGGCCCCCCTGCAAAGAACATGGAGGGGGTCCCCCACACTCCGGACCCAATCAGGAGCTCTCAGTCCAGGGGCCAGCCACCTGTGCACAGTGCCGGAGGGGCCCCCTGTGGCTCTTGGCCCCTCCATACCATGGGGGATGCTGGGGTATTGTTACGCCAGTGTCCTCTCTGTAAATTGCCATCTGCTACACATCTTGCACCCATTGTTTGGTGTGGAGTTTGGACAAAGACAAGGTAGTGTTTTAAGCTGACCTGTGCTGCAGTGTGAGGGGGTATGTCTGATAACCTGTTGGTAAACACTTTTGTGCCCCTCAGTCCCTCTTTAAAACTGCAGGCCTAATCTGCAAAGGTCTGCTCCTATTATAGAGAAGAGGGGAGCCAAACTTTGTCAACAACTTAATGGAAGATGAAAAAAGTGGCTCCATCTCAAGAGCTATGTTGGAAGTCTCTGGGGGTTCATGCTGAGCATGGAGAGGGGTATAGAGGTCCAGAAGAAGGCTAAAAGAAAGTGCGTTGAGATCATTTGGTTGAAATATTTTGAATGGAGATGGCTTGAAGTGCCTCTGAGGGAACAGGGCAGGAAAAGAAGGGGAAAGGGGTTTTGCAGTGAGTGAGAGGAAGGAGAAAATTATTATAATCAGAACTGGGGGGCTTATTTTCAAGCCCCTTGAGCCACTGGTGCGTCACTTTTTATGATGCTCTGGTGGCGCAGAGTGCAGACCCATATCTACAAGGCTGCGCAAAGCCACAAAAATTGGTTTTCATGACCTTGTAATATGGTGTACGGCAATGCAGTGCAAGTCACTGCGTTGCCTTACGCTGCATCAGGGGGCATTCCATGGGTGTTGCAGTGGGTTTTCCCACACAACACCCATGGGTTTTGACACATTCCCAGATTTACAAGGATCTGCGTCAAAACTGTACACCTCCCCAGGGGAGGCGCACTGAGGAGAAATATCTTTATTTCTCCTTGTTTTTTCCTCTTTCTATGTGTGCTGCATTGTACAGCACACATAGAAAGAGGAAAAAGCCTCCATGGATTGTTTTTGTGCAGAAAGGCAGAAAGGACAGAAAGGACAGGAATGCACTGAATCGTGTAAATGCAGGGCATTCCTGCCCTTTCAAATTGGCGTAGGGCAGCGCAGTAAAAAAACTTGTGCCATTGCACTATGCCAATTCATTGTAAATGAGGCCCTGGATTGGCAACCAAAAACCCTCCTGATTTAACTGTTCAATTCAGCCCCCTATTAGACAACGCAAGCGAGTGTTGCAAGCAAGCCTGACTCTCTCCAGTGGGTTTGGCAGGAATGCTATCTACAAAGACTTCTTTTTTTGGAAAACATTGTCTAAACTGTGCATATTATAACACAATTCTTTTTTCAATTTTTCAAATTTATGGGTTGTATTATTTCTAGGTTTGGTCATAACAGCCTTTCCAGTTTTAAATACAGCCCCTAGCCTGCAGGCCACTGGGGTAATTACAGAATGCCCAAATGGTCAGCCCGTCCTAAAGTTGCTGGGTTGGATGGGCTTGAGGCAGAGGAAGAAGTGAATGCAACAATGATTTGTTGATTTAATTGGACTTTTTTGTACACATCATATGACATGGATTCCAAAGGCTGCCTAAGTACTTTGAGATCTAAGTCTAGAATACTGGCGAGCCATGATCCTATGCACAGTATGCAAGAGGTGACAAGTTTGGTGTGCAATGTTCCTTTAAGAAGAAGGGTTTCAGTGGCTTTCTAAAAGCAGGGTGAATGCATACCTGCCTTGGCTACTGGGGATTTTTTGATAGCTTAACAACTCAAACAACCTGGGTACACCACCCCAAAATAGGCTGCATTTATCCTTGGTAGGAAAATGTTGGCAACCCCAGCCTTAAAGAACGTAGGGGCATATCAACAACGATTAGAGATAAACATCGCCAAGCGCGTTTAGCGATGTTTATCCTATCGCTGGATTTTCATCGCCGTGATAGCGCTGTATCAACAACGCTTTTCACAACGGCGATAAGAAATCCAGCGATAGCGGGGGAAATCACCGTTTTGCAGGGAACATCGCTGGTTTTCCAGCGATGTTCCCTGCAAAACGGCGATAACCTTGCTGATACGACCCTGTGGTCGTACCAGCATAATCCACCCCCTATGTCAAACATAGGTAAGTCAGGATTATAGCAGACGTTAGATTTTGGCGAAAACGGCCGATTTCGCCAAAATCTAACGTATGCTAAAATCCTGTGGGCTGCCTTGTAAATATCGCGATGTGAACATCAGCGATATTTGCATGGTAGACCATCCGGGGTACACCCAGTGACGCCCACTTTGCATCTCATTAGAGATGCAAATGGAGGCGTTGGGAAAAAGGGTGCTAACATGCGATTATGCATGTTTGCACCCTCTTGTTAATAGGGCGATAGTTTTATCTCCGCTTTTTTGGCTTTAAAAGCCAAAAAAGCGGAGATAAAGCCCTTGTAGATATGCCCCGTAATTAGTTAATTAGTCAAACATTCCTACCACTTTGCTTAAAGTAGGAATATATGTAATACAATGTATTAACATAATCATTTGGTTTCAAACTAGTAGAAAGAGCTAGCCATGCATTGCATTACAATATTGGAAGTTATTTTATGAAAACGTAATAAAAAGTCTATTCTGTTGTTAGCTTTTGACTTCCAGAGGATAAGCTCTTAACTAAGCCTGTCTTAGCAATAACTCGAGTAACAATCCTAAAGAGCACAGAGTTTTACAATGTCACAAGCAAATCTAAGAAACAGTTAACCTTAAAACCAATGTCAATAATACTAAGCATATTTGAAATTTGTGATTTTTTTGCCATTGATTTTTTGTGCAAAATCTTACATGGATCAAAAGTTACAGAAATTCCACAACCAAATGGAACACATCTCCTATCTAAAAATCACCCAGTAACCTTTCACATGTTGATCACCATATTAAGACAATGAGGGGTGAGCAGTTAGCGTTAATATCTCCAATTGATATAATGGAGAATAACTTTTGTATGTTGCAATCAACAAAATCCCTACATTTTCAAATCCAAACATGGGGTAAAAATTGATTTTCTTTTTCATAAAAATTTCTCTCATGGAATTTCCTTGAAATGTATGCTTAGAACACAGCAGACGCAAGTACAAGCTATTACACAGGGGTGCTCTAAGTGTAAATGTATCACAACAATTTTTAACATCTTTTATAAAGTGCCTCTTAGTGAGACACATAAATGATACATATGCAATGAGCTATTTATTAGTGTAAACGATATTTATAGAGGCTGCATAGTATGAAAACAGAGTAGACCTGAAACATAAGACAAGTCTTAAAGCATTGACAGTGTTAATGAAATGCTCCTATGTTTCAATGAAAGATAAAATCAGTATTTATAAATGAATACAATTTTGAGTGGAACCTAATGAGTGTGTGTATGTTATTTCTTTTTAATTTGCCTCAGAATCCTTTTGCTAGTTTGGTCCTCCAGTGTCACATAATTCCAATGAAAATTTCTGTTCTGAAGCATCTACAGATTTGTGAATTGTTTCGGTTTATATTCTACTACCAATCACAAATCAATGTATTAAATTAAGTGGAATTCTACCACCCGGAAGCCCCAGTGGCTGAAATATGTATTTTTCTTGGATGTGATTATGCTGACATCAGGAAATGAGTATTATATTGCAATGTCATGGAATGAAACCCAGGGCATTGTGGTTTGTGTCCTGATGAGAGCCCTGGACCCAAGTGGCTCTTAGATATAGATATAGGGCTGAAACATGTCAACCAGTTGTTAGGGTAATTGAACCATAATATCCTTACCCCCTTTTTTGGAACCCCTTTTAACATTTTACCAATACCCAAAACACCACTAATGAAGGGATACTGTGGTTGATTTGAGGTATTTTATTATCTTGTAAGGACCCCGGCTGAAAATATTCAAAGTGCTCCCTGAAATACGGTCCAAACCAGGATGAGACTCGATGATGAAGCATGTCACTACTAGAGTAGGTGAGCACAAACAAAAGAAAAATTAAACCTTTTTCTTAAATGGCAGGGGGATTTTTAGGAAGACTCCTGTACTCAAGCCTCAAGGTCTCTCTTACCTCCCAAAGACCACATGGCCCCACTCTCAGGTTTTTCCATTAAAGGATACTACATGCATAGGTGAAAGGAAAACTGAAAAGGGGAACAAAGTGGAAGACGGGTGAAAACTGGAGCAGAGAAAGCGCTGCCTACCAACACATACCACTGCCAAGTGAAGTGCAACTGTTGATCTCAGTTTCTTGTACTGTCCCATGAACAGTGTTCTAATAAATGATTTATTTGAGATGTTATCAATGTTGCTATAAACAGGGACGGTTCCTCTTTTAGGGCACGGGGTATTGATCTGCTATATTTGTGCCCCCCATCCCTAGTATTAAAGGTATATATTGAATTAATTTTTTGTTATGGCCGCGGTGCCGGCTGTCAGCTTTTTTTCAGCCGCCGTGGGCCAGTTGTTTGTTGAAGTTCCTGTGGGAGGTGGGAGGAGCTTAAACAATAATTTCAGTATAGATGCAGAAAGTGACACACACTCACTAAATTGGCAGTGCGCATGTCGGGTAGGATGGCAGCCTTTCTGCGGCTAGCCCAACATGCGTATTAGGCCTCTCTCAGACATGCTCAATTAGTGAGCCGGCTCAGCTTGGGGGGAATCACAGCTGCACCCCCCCGGTCTCCTCAGGAGCACTAACTTCGGCTGCTCAAGCCAACCCTGGCACTACTCTCATGCTGTGTTGGTAACCTAACAGCAAGACAGAAGTGTCAGGACTGGCTCTGAGAGGTGATTAGGCTGCCTCGCTCAGCATGGGGGTGGAAGGTTCTAGCCCGTCAGGCCTCTGCATACATCACACTTTCTGAGCCACCTATACAGGAAAATATAGTACCATGGAGGGAGGTGTTTTCACAGACGCTGGAGCCAAGACACCTGCCCGGCCCTCCCGAATCACGGCTCCTGACCCAGTGTACAACCTGCCCCGGGATTACCTCCTCTGCAGCTTTCCTTCGTGAGTTTTGCTGATTTATTCCACCCCTTGGTGTCCCCCAAACATTTCGGATTATGGCAATTGAATAAGTCCACAGTTTTTCACGGGACCTTAGAATTTCTGCTGGGTCTGGGGGCCCTATGACTGGCCTTATTGGGACCTCTAAGGCACTCGTAATGAGGCCCTAAAAGTCTATTTTCATTCAAACTGTACTCTGGTGATCGAAATAGACTTGGAGCTAGAACAGTAAATTATATTTGAAAAAAGGTAAGAATATTAATTTGCTGTGCTAATGTGACTAGTAAATTTGAGAGTGAATGTGCGAGCGTATGTTTGTATTTCTGTGTGAAAGAGGCTGATGCATGCATTCTGGGTGCTGTAGTCTGCGTTGCTACGAGGACTAATAGCGGATAACAGTGATTTGTGCTAGAAATACCCAGGATTAGAAACACAACGGTCTGCTAACATGGAGTGAGATGGTCACCCCACTCTCCAGCTCAATTAGCTGCCTTCAAAGTGCTGAAAGTGAAGTGAAGAAGGGAGGGGATGAAAGTAGGGGCAAGAAAACAAGGGGAAAAGAAAATGGCAAAGAGGGTATTGGAAAAAAGAGGAGATGGCAATGGTACGTCATGTTATGTAATTTGCTTGCATAGCGCTTGCTATGACCAAAGACAGTTCAAGCACTGGGAGTGTGGGGAGAAGACGGAAGATGGGGCAAGGAAGAGGGGCAGGAATGAATCAGAGGGACAAAAAAGCAAAGAGTAGAAAGAAGGGTGCATATTGCTACTGCACTCACGCTGGCATGGCACATATGCCATGTTTTTAGCGTGTTCAGCCTATCTTATGTACCTGTAACTGAATATATGTAACTTGTTAGCGTGTTTAGTCTATCTTGTGTACCTTTTGTAATTTACCTGGTTCTTTTCTAAAGTGCTCTGACACCTTTGGGTAAAGTTTGCGCTATATAAAACTGCATTAAATAAATAAATAAATATGTCTCATGAATCATTCACATCGATAGCATCATGCGGGCACCCTGCACCAGGGTCGGATTGGTAAGGCGGGCACTCGGGCAATGGCTGAGGGGCCGATATCGAAGTTCCAGCTGTGGGCTGCTTTTTTGGCAGCCTGAGGGGCTGATTTGGGCTGTGTCTGGTGTGTTCAGTTGTCGCCAGCGGCCCAGTGGGGCACTGAGTGGCCTTTCTGGAGGCAGATGGGCGTCCATTACCTCCCTTTTATCAACGGGCAGAGGTGTCACTCCCTTTCTTTTGCTGGGCCGGCCAATTAATGTATGCATAGAGAGCGGGGGCAGGAGGCCTGAGCAGAAGTGGCCTCACTTGTTTTCAGGTGTTTATAAAACTTCGCCAAAGCAGTGTTTTGAGGAGAGGCAATATGCAAATGTGGGCCACTTTTTTTTAGCGTGCCCGGGCCGATTTCTAATCCCAATCCAACCCTGCCCTGCACCCTTAGTCTTCCTACCAGTGAGGCCACTGCTCATCGAAGCTCTAATCTTAACATTAGCCAGACTTAAAAGAGGACGACACACAATCCCAATGAAGCCTTAAAGGAAAATCAGCGCCAGGCCCCGGAAATAGAGAAATTGCAATACACCCTGTCAGAGAAGGGAGGGGTGGGTGTAGGGCCTGGGTCAGTCTGCTGAGCTTCAGGCATCACTGATGTGGCAACACAGGGTCTCCTCCTTGCCTGAAGCACTGGTGCATACATACAAGCGTCTGTGTAGGTCACTGCCTAGGGGCACGACGCAGCATTTGGGAAAGTGGCGGTGGATCACAATCAATGACGCACAATTAAAAACATTCTTTGATGCCTCTCAGTGGTTCTCCTAAATTACTTATAAGGTCAGCTCTGCAAAGTAGTAACTATTAATGTGGCGAGTGGGCACTTTTCATATATCAAAGCACTTAAATGCACCAGCTTCTGCCCGTGAACTTTGCAGACCAACCTGTGACTGCCTGGATGTGGCACATAAACCATTTATTCCCCCTCCTCCAGCACCAGGAGGCTAGGGTGTCTGGTCAGGTAGACAGCCCACCTCCAACGTGGCTCTGTGCTGCCATGAGGCGCTCAATGCTGCCGTGGGTGGCTCTGTTTGCAGGGCTCTTTCAAGGCTGGGTTTAGCATCCAGGAGCAAGCGGGAAATTTAATAAGCACATTATTAACCATGGCAGCGACAGCTTATTCCGTGCTCATCCCTTGTGCGGACTGAGAAACAGCCTTTACAACAAGGTTTTTACCTTGTTGTGCCTTTACCACGCATTTTTCAGCATGCAAATTATTATCACGTGCATGCCTTTACAATGCATGCCTTTACCACGCATTTAAGGTAAGTTGGGGGGTCTCCTCCCACAAATACATTATTTTTATATGTAAAAACAATGTGTGGTAATGACATGCGTTGTAAAAGCATATACTTGGTAATGCATGGTAAAAAATGTGTGGTGAAGGCATGCGATGTATTTCCCTGCGTTGTGTCGCGCTGTGTATATCCAGGAAGAGCGGACTGCAGGGTCGGTTTGAGCAGCCTGCAGTGATGGTTTGGGACCATAAGAGGCCCAGGCATCAGAAAAAAAATATCCAAAACAATTATTCCACTGCAGTTCACCTACTTGTTTCCTGATGCTTATCTCAGCTAACTTGAAAGTGCAATTATTCCACTGCAGTTCACCTACTTGTTTCCTGATGCTTATCTCAGCTAACTTGAAAGTGCAATCATCAAAGACACACTAGTGTTGAAGAACCAGTTTAGTTATAAAAAAATGAGAAAGGTAGCCTTCATATTATTTTCCATCTAGGACTCTATTACAGTCCTATGGGAGACGTTAACTCAGCCATGGAGTTATCAACTTCAAGGACAATGGCTACAAAAAAAATGCTAGATTAATAAACTTTATTAAAAAAAACACAAATATTTAATAACTAGAGACATTTTACTTAATCTCCAGACCCCCGCCGCACTTCACAAACTAAGTGCTTCTGACTTAAGCAGCTCCTAAAGGCCTGTCACACCTGGAAGTGGGATGGGCAAGCAGATGTTATGCAGGTGGGTCAGCCCGTTGTTATATAATAATTAATATGGGAAGAAGATTTTCAGCTTTGCCAACTGGTCCAGATGCAGTGCTGAGAGAACCCTGTGTGCAGGTAAGATAATTACAAACCTTGCTTGTCCCACTGTACAATTTACACCCTGCACTAACTGTTGAACAATTTTAATTCAGTAAGATATGGGGCATTTTTTAAGGTGCTCCAATATTTAAAGTCTACACTTTCCCAATTACTTTATGAGCCTTCTTGCTTTCTCAAATTTGCTTGAAAATACACCATTTGCCCACCCTTTTTTCAATTTTCTCGCGGTAGAACCCCCCCAAACCCTATTTATGAATGTTGCTCGCTCGCTACGCTCGTTCACCACAGGGCACTCATCCAAAACATTTATGCCCCAATACTTTCAAATGTCAGCAGCCACCACTGGCTATAAATGCTATGGCTTGATGTGTATAAGTGATGTAATATGAAAGGGTATAAGCAGTGCATGGTAGAGGGGTGAGTTATAGTTCATGTAGTGTGGCTAGCAAGTTCACAACACTGTGTATGGAGGGGCGTAAACTGTAGGAATTTTGAAGCGGAGTGACATTGAGTGGAGTAGGGTAAACCTGAATGTCGCAGAGTGGAGTCTATTTGAGTGGAGTGTCGTAGAGTACAGTGGAAGAAAGTGTTGTAGAGTGGTGCGCTATGTCATACAGTGGAGAGCCATGTTATAGAGAGGAGTGGAGTGGCATGTCGTAGAGTTTCATACAGTGTAGCAGAGTGGTTTACAGTGGAGGGGCATAGAGTGGAGTAGAGTGGCAGACAGTGTAGTAGAATGTTGTAGAGGAGAGTTGCATAGAGTGGGGTAGAGTGTCATAGAATGGAGCAGCGTAGAGTGGAGTGTTGTACAGTGGCATAGAGTGAGGTAAAATGTTGCACAATGGAGTGAAGTGAAATGGAGTTGAGTGGAGTTGCGTAGCGTAGCATAGAGTGGAGTAAAGTGTCATAGAGTGGAGTGGCATGTCATAGAGTATAGTGGTGTGGAGTGGCATTGCATAGAGTCGAGTAAATTGTCATAAAGTGGAGTGGTGTGTTCACAGTGGAATGGAGTGACGGGTCATAGAGTGTTGGAAAGTGTCGTAGAGTGGAGGGGCATAGAGTGCAGTAGAGTGCTGTAGAGTGGGTAGAGTATTGTATAGTGGCACAAAGTTAAGCAAAATGTCGTACAGCAGCATAAAGTGGAGTAGGGTGTTGCAGAGTGGAATGTAGGGGTATAGAGTGAAATAGAGTGTTGTAGAGTGGAGCACAATGATGTAAAATATAAGAGCATAAAGTGGAGTATTGTGTGGTAGAGTTGAGTGTCATATAGTGGAGTGGAGTGTTGTAGAGTCGTAGTGGTGTGTCGTAGAGTGGAGTAGCATTTCATAGAGTGGAGTGGCATTTTCTGGTGTGTTGTAGAGTGTTGTAGAGTGGCATAAAATGAAGAACTATCAGACCATCTCTCACCTTCCTCTACCTGCAAAAATCTTAGAGAAACATATAAAGTTCACTGTCTCAGAATATCTTGAGCGTAATGAGCTACTGCGTGGAGCCCAGTTTGGCTTCAGAATGGCTCATAGTACTAAGACAGCATTAGTGGTAGCCTCAGAGGAGATAAGAAACATCATGGATAAGAGTGGCAAGGCTGCGGTGGTCCTGTTGGACCTGTCCGCAGCCTTTGATACTGTAAACCATGTTATCCTGAAGCAGAGATTAATGGAAATAGGAATTGTTTGATCGGCATACAATTTCCTATGCTCCTTTCTTTCCTAAAGAGAGCAATTTATGTCATTGGGAGATTATATTTCTGTCCCTTTTTCCTTTTAATGTGGTGTCCCGCAAGGGTCATCGTTCAGCCCTACACTACTTAACATTTATGTAGTGTAGATTGGGGTAAAGTGTCATAGAGTGGAGGGGCCTCTCGTAGAGTGGAGTGGATTAGAGTGGAGTGGTGTAGCATAGAGTTGATTAAAGTGTCATAAATTGGAGTGGCGTGTTGTAGAGTGGAATGGAGTGGCATGTCATAGAGTGCTGGGAAGTGTTGTAGAGTGTTGGAAAGTGTCATAGAGTGAAGTGGCATAGAGCCGAGTAGCGTGTTGTAGAGCGGAGTGGTGTAGAGTAGGGTGTTGTAAAGTGCAGTAGAGTGGAGTGGTTAGAGTGTCGTGGAGTGGAGTGCCATAGAGTGGAGTTGCGTAGAGTAGAGTAAAGTAGAAGGGAGTAGTGTGTCATAGATTAAAGTGGAGTGATGAAGAGGGACTTGCGGAGAGTGTCGCAGTGTGGAATACAGTGCTGTAGAGTGGCATGGAGTGGAGTAGAGTGTTGTAGAGTGGAATGTAGGGGCATAGAGTGGAGTAGAGTGTTGTAGAGTGGCATAGAGTGTTGTAGAGTGGTGTTGCTTAGAATGGAGTAGAGCGTTGTAGAGTGAAGCGGCACAGAGTGGAGTGTCGTACATTGGCATTGCGTGTGGTAGAGTGTTGGAGAGTGGAGTGAAATGGACTAGAGTTGAGTGGTGCAGCATAAAGTGGAGTAAAGTGCCATAGGGTGGAGTGGCATGTCGTAGAGTGAAGTGGAGAGATGTGTTGTAAAGTATCAGAAAGTGATGTAGAGTGGAGTAGAGTGCAGTGGTGTACAGTGAAGTAGAGTATTGTAGAGTGGAGTGGCATAGAGTAGAGTAGTGTGGGGTAGACTGTGCTAGAGTGGAGTGGCATAGAATCGAGTGGCATAGAGTGGAGAAATGGTGTACAGTGGAGTAGTGTGTCATAGAGTAGAGTGGAGTAAAGAGGGGTGGAGTGGCTTATAGGGAGTTTCGTAGACTGTCTTAGAGTGGAGTAGTGTTGTAGAGTGGAGGGGCATAGAGTGTCGAAGAGTGGAATAGACTCAAGTGGCATTGAGTGGAGTGTCATGCAGTGTTGTGTTGTAGATTGTCGTATAGTACAGTATCAAGGCGTACAGTGTCAGGGTGTAGAGTTTCGTGGCATAGGGAGGAGTTGAGTATAGTGTTGTGGCATACAGTGTTGTGGCGTGCAGAGTCATCGCATATAGTTGAGTAGCATAGAGTGGAGTGGCAAAAGGTGGAGTAGCAAATATTGGAATACCGTAGAGTGGAGTGGCGTAGCGTGGAGTGGCATGTTGTAGAATAGAGTGCCGTAGAGTTGAGTAGTATGTAGTAGACTGGAGTGTCGTGTCATAGAGTGTCATGTCGTACAGTGTCTTACAGTGGAGGGGCGAAGAATGGAATAGCGTAGAGTGGAGTAGCAAAGAGTGGAGTGGCATAGAGTGGACTAGTGCAGAGTGAAGTGGCATAGAGTGGAATAGAGTAGAGTGGAGTGGCATAGAGTGGAGTGGTGTAGAGTGGAGTGGCACAAAGTGGAGTGGCATGTAGTGCCATAGAGTAGAGTTCAGTGGTGTGTGGTAGAGGGAAGTAGCATGTCATAGAGTGAAGTGGCGTGTTGTAGAGTGGAGTGCTGTGTCATACAGTGGAGTGGAGTGGCATGTTATGGAGTGTCTTTTGCATTTTCCATCAAATTTTAGACAGATGTGGAACCAAAATGGCTGAGTGCTTACTGGCACATGCATCAAGGAAGGCTTTTGCGATTCCTTAATTGCGATTATTAAGGAATCGCAATTAAGGAATCGCAAAAGCCTATGCATGTAGGAATCGCTATAAAAATAGCGATTCCTAAACATTCCTTAATTGCGACTCGCAAATTGCGAGTCGCAATTACGGAATGGCTTCCATTCATTCCTATGGGCCTACATGCCCATAGGAATGAATGGGAAATTGCATGCGCAATTTGCGTGTACCAATATGTACTCGCAAATTGCGCATGCAATTTCAAGGGTGCAAGGGTGTGAAAAGGACACTGTTGCACACCTGAAATTGTGATGTGCACCCATCTTGCACACACACATGCCCCAAGGGCATGTGTGTGTGTAACCTGAAACTTTGAAAAATGCACTTTAGTGCATTTTTCAAAGTTTGCGCTAAATACCAACAGGTTGAAATAATCTGTATTTAGCGGTCCATATTAGCGAAATCGCTATTTTGAATGCAATCTTGCATTGCATTTAAGGCATCGCAATTTGCGATTCCTTAAATGCAATCGCAAATTGCGATTTTGCATTTGGGATGATGCATCCCAAATGCAAAAATTGCGGTCGCAAAGGGGCAGATTCTGCGAATCTGCACCTTTGCGAGCGTAATTTCCAATGATGCATGTGCCCCTTAGTTTCTACACTAGATAGAGGTTATTACTATATGTTTTCACCAATAGGAGGATATGCAGCACTTTCCAAAGTGGAATAGTTAGGGAAACACATTTTTTTCATATATATTTTTTAAAAAGGTAATGAAGCACCGCTGTACTATTTAGGAAGTACTGCAGTGACTTGTGAAAATGTTATAAAAAAGGATTGATAAACAATAAAATAAGCATTTTATTTTGTTGTTTATTATTGGTTTATTCTTTTTTATACATTACTATTGTTTTTTATTTCAAAAGGTACTGTGGTACATCCTAGGTAGTACTGCAGCACACCTTTTTTTTTTAAATATGTAACAATATAGATACTTTTCCCTCACTATTACCAGTTTTGTAAAGTACATTGGGTCTTCCTATAGGTGTAAAACATAGTACTAACATATATCTCAAATCCAAACCCAGAACCCAGATAAAGTGTGGTCTAAACAATATGGCTGCCTTTTACTTTTGATAGGGCAGTCGTTAGCTTAGCTTAGCTTATGCCTCCTACCCCTCCTGGGGTATAGGCCGTCAACCAGGACTCTCCAACCTTTTCTATCTTGGGCTTTTCTTTCAATTTGACTCCAGGTGTAGCCCATCTCCTTGCAGTCATCATCAAGGCCTCGCCACCAGGTGTTTCCTGGCCTTCTTCTTTTCCTTTCCTTTGAGTGTTCCAGGTTTGACAAGGGCTTGCGGAGGGTACAACCTATCCATTCCCAGTGTCTTTTCATGAGTTCTTCATGGCCAGGGAGTTGGGAAGTCTGCTGCCATTGGTCGTTGCTGCTGATGGTGTTTCGCCAGGGGATTTGGAGGATTTTCCTCAGACAGGTATTGATGAAGGTCTGGACTTTGTTGGTGGTAATCACTTTTGTCCTCCAAATTTCTGCTCCAGACAGAAGGACTGATCTTGGTTTGCCACATTAGGTCCTTGGAGCTCCAGATCTTCTTTAGCAAAATGAAGGCAGCCCTTGCTTTTCCGATTCTTGCCTTGACATCAGCATCTGTGCCATCCAGCTTGTCTGTGACACTGCCCAGGTAGGTGAAGGCCTCAACCTCTTCTAGCACATCACCTGCACGAGTGGCTGCATCTGTGCTGGCTGTGTTAGAGTTCAGGATCTGGGATTTGGACCTGTGGATGTCGAGGCCAAATAGTGCTGATGTGGTTGCTGCATTGTCAGTCTTCTCTTACATCTGCTAATGGGTTTGGGAGAGGAGGGCCAGGTCATCTGCAAAGTCCAAGTCACAGTGTTGCCTGGATCTTGTTTCTTCTCCCTGCTGTGAATATCATCATGATCCAGTCTATGGCCAGCGGGACCAGCAAAGGCGAAAGCTAACAACTCTGGTGGCTCTGGTCCACAATTGGAAGGCTTCCGTGAGTTGTCCTCCATGGACTATCTGGCAGGTCATTCCCAGGTAGGAGTTCCTAATGATTCTTATGAGTTTACTCAGCACACTGTACAGGTCAAAGATATTCCAAAGGGTCTCTGTGTCCATGTTATCGAATGCCCTCTCATAGTCACTGAAAATGACATAGAGGGGGGAGTTCCAATCTATCGACTGCTCAATTATGATGCGCAGTGTTGCAATCTAGTCTGTGCAAAATCTATCTTTGTGGAAGCCAGCTTGCAGGTCTCACAACTGATGTCAACTTGCTCTGTCGTTCTTTTCAGGATGACTCTGTTGAACACTTTGTCTGGGGTTGATAGAAGAGTTAATCCTCTGACGTTTGTGCAGTTACTCAGGTCACCTTTCTTGGGATCATGATGAGATATCCATCCTTTCAGTCTGATGACACCTTTTCCTCTTCCCAGATCCTTCCAGCCACGGAGTACAGAATGTCTGCTGATGTTTCAATGTCTGCCTTCAGTGTCTCTGCAGTAATCTGGTCAGGTCCCATTTCTCAGACGGTTGATGGCTTATTGTATTTCGTCCTTGGCTGGTCTGCTGCAGTCAATTGGCAAGTCCCCTTTGACTGGCTGTATGTATGGTGGAGAATGCGTCATGGGCTGGCTCAGTAGTTCTTTAAAGTGCTCCACCCATCTTTATTATTGGCCTTCATTATCCATGATTATCTTCCCAGCTTTGTTTTTAACAGGTCTTTCTGCTTTGCTGTATCTGCCTGAGGGTTTCCTCGTTATGTCATAGAGTTCTTTCAAGTTTCCATGGCTTGCTGCATCCTGCTCTTCTGTGTCAAGACCATCAATGAATATTCATTTGTCTGCTCTTAAGCTTCTCTTTGCTTTCTTGTGGGTTTTGGTGTATTTACCCTGAACGTTTTCTGTTTCTGCTCTTATTCATCTGGTGTTGACTGCAGCTTTCTTTTCCTTTCTCTCTTGTATTTTTCAGAGAGTCTCTATGGTAATCCACTCTTTACGCCGGTGTTTCTTGGGACCATGTACCTCCTGGCAGGTTGAGATCACTGTTTCTTTGATCGTCTCCGGCTGACATTCTACTGACTTTGTCGTTCGAAAGTTCTTGTAGGACTAGAAACTTGTTGCTGAGGGTGACTGAGTATTCACTCAGTTTCTGTGCATCTTTGAGGAGGGTGGTGTTATATTGCTGGCATTGGTTTGTTGGTTTCATCCATGCTTTTTTTCTGCTCTAGCTTAAGCATGGCCATGACAAGGTTGTGCTCTGATGCCACTTCTGCTGTTCTCATCACTCCCACATCCTGCAGGGGCCTCCTGAACTTATTTGCAGTGCTGACATGGTCGATATGATTCACTGTTGAATGGTCTGATGACACCCATGTTGTCTTGTGTATTCTTTTGTTTGGGAATACACTGCCGGCTATTACCAGAATATTCAGGTTGCAGAAATCTAAAAGTATTTTTCCATTCTTCTTCATGTCGTCAAGACCATGGCTTCCCATGAGGATCAGTGCTACTCCCTGTGTGTGTAGGGTGTTATCTTCCTCATGTCTAGAATACATCAGCATTCTCCTGGAGTCAGTCTTTTCTGCCTAGACTGTGTTCATCTGGTCTCACTAATGCCAAGCAGGGCAGGGTTGTAAGTTTTTATCTCATTCAATCAATCAATCAATCAATCAATCATCATGACTTGTAAAGCACGACCAAGCACCTGTGAGGGTATCTAGGCATTTAGGATCTTACTGCGGAGGCTCAGTCGAACAGTCAGGCCTTGAGTCCTTTTTTGAAATCCAGTAGTGAGGGTGAGGCCCAGAGGTGGAGAGGGAGGTAGTTCTAGGACTTGGCCACAAGGTAGGAGAAGGAATGACCTCCGCTGTGGCTTCAACGTATGCAAGGGGTGTGGGCGAGGAGCAGGGAGGCGAAGCAAAGTTGTCTGGAGGGTTGGTGGAAGTTTAGGTGATGGTTGATGTATGCTTTGTTTTGCATGGCTTTGTATGTATGGATCACTATCTTGAAGTGGGATCTTTTCTGAATGGGGAGCCAGTAGAGCTTCCTGAGGTAGGGGGTGAAGTGGGTCCGCTTGTCGAGGTCGAGGATGAGTCTGGCCGCAGAGATCTGTATGATCTGTAGTCTCTTCAAGACAGTGTGAATTGATTCCTGCATAGAGTGCTTTGCCATAGTCCAGCTGACTGTTGACTAGGGCTTGGGCGACAGTTCATCTGCTGTTGACCAGGATCTGTTTGAAGATCTTGCAGGGAATGCGCAGAGTGAGGAAGCAGGTGAAGGAGATTGAGTTCATCTGGTTTTTAATGTTGAGTTTGCTATGCAGGATGATGTTGAGGTTACGGGCATGTTCTGTTGGCGTGGGTGAGGGTCCTAGTTCAGAAGGCCACCAGGAGTAGTTCCACTGGGAGGTGTTGTTCATGAAGATCAGTACTTGTGTTTATTCTTTGCTGAGTTTCAGGCAGTTGTCTTTCATCCAATCTGCAATGCTCAACATGCACCAGTGGAAATTGGCCTTCGTGGTGGAGGGCTCTTCTGATAGCGAGAAGATGAGGTAAGTGTCGTTGGTGCAGGATATGATGTTTAGTCCATGGGTTTTGATGATGTCGGCCAGGGGGGTCATGTAGGTGTTGAACAGGGTGGGAAGGAGGGATGAGCCTTGAGGGACGCTGCATATGATTATTTTGTGTTCAGAGGTGTAGAGAGGCAGGTGGATTCTCTGGGTTCTTCAATGGAGAAAGGAGGTGATCCATCTGAGGGCATCTCCTTTGATTCTGATGTGATCAGAGACGTTTTAATGCATGGGCAAAGTGGGCTCTGGCCCAGGGCCCCAGCCTTTCAGGGGGCCCTCTGACAGGGTCAGCTCCTTTCTCCAGAGTTTTGCCCTAATGACCTTGAATGTTTCTTAAACAGATTGTTTTAAATACTGTTTTCCTTTAATTTATTTTTTATGTACCTGATGTGTGAGAGTCTAGTACAGCCATTTTGCAGAGAAAATGTTGTGTTTATGTTTCATGCAATATACATAAAAAAGTTTCTTTTAGATCAAAACAAGGCCTAACATATAAGAAATGGGAGGGCGTCACAGAGATTATTTGCAGTAATATTGGTGAGCTGCTGCTGTGTTATAATATTGAAAACACACATAACTATCCCTGAATATTAGATGTTAACACATTTAGGGCCTTATTCATGAGAAATGATGCATTGCTGTGTGAAAACAGGGATGCGTCACTTCTTAGTGCGCCCTCCTTGCGACATGATGGATGCGTCATATTTACTGTATGACACATCATGTCGCAAGGAGTTACAGATATGTCAGTATTCCTGACGTATCTGTAGGCGCAAAAGTGATGCATTGCTGGGGTGTCTTAAAATAGATGCAACTCCAGCAATGTGTCCTTTCACATGGGGCAAGCCCCATGTGAAAGGACCTGCATCAGTCTTACGCCTGCTGTGAGGCAGGTGTAAGAAATTGACACAATGGCGTCCTAGAAGTGGTGCACTGAGTTGTCATTGATTTCAATGCGTCACTTCTACGAGGCTTTTTGCGGGGGAACACCCACACTTCATACATTATACCTGGCGCAGGTATAATGTGGTGCAGGGGTTTCAAAGTGACGCATCTGCCTAGATGCGTCACTTTGTAAATAGAATTAGAATTAGAATTTGAATTTGTTTATTGTACAGTTAATAAAAACTCACAATGTTAAAAACTTACATTTATGAGAAAAACCTTATTTACATTTATAGTATAAAAAAGAGAAAATGGTCACATTCTATAAGATCATAAAATTCTTGATTACATTTTGGTAAAGTCGGTTAAAAAATAGAAAAAATTGTAGGGACAATTTACTCCGAAAGTTTTTGCATAGTGGTAGCTTGGCAGATAACTAGGCAGGCTGTACGATTAAAGTGCAAGTGCTTTAAGTGAGACATATTGCTATCTCTTGAGTCTTGTGGCCGCTATATCGAAGAATTTTGTTAATCTGCAATTTAACTGAGTCTCTTCGGGTTAAAACACAGCATCACAGCCTGCCTACAGCTAGTTATGCCCTTTTGGTTCCATAAAACTCGAAGTAAGGAGCGCCTTATGTCCATAAGGTTTGGGCAAATGCAGATAATGTGAATTAGGTCCTCTTTTCCTGCTCTGCAGAGTCGACAACAGTTTTCCGCGCCTTCCCTTTTCCAAGGTGCCAAGTGAGGTAATATTGGTATAATGCCGAGGCGCAGATTTAAAAATTTGTTTTTTGTCGTCTGCGTTAGGCCCGTTTTTAGATTATCTTGCGGCTTCAGAGCATTGTAGTCTTTCAATACTGTCCACCCGTGAGCTCTCTTGGCCAAGATTTCTTTATCCTCTATTGATGATATCATTTTGGTTACTTTTGTTACCACGGTTTTAAAGCTTTTGATGTCTGTGGCTGACTCCCAGAGATTTGTTAGTCCCATGGTCTCCAGTGATTCTTTTAGGTACTTCCTTGCGGGTGAGTTCTCTCGAGTAGAGAGTTCAGTCCAAAGTTGGGCGTTTAAAGATCCTTGAAAGGATTTGCATCAGTCTTACGCCTGCTGTGAGGCAGGTGTAAGATATTGACACAATGGCGTCCTAGAAGTGGTGCACTGAGTTGTCATTGATTTCAATGCGCCACTTCTACGAGGCTTTTTGCGGGGGAACACCCACCCTGCATACATTATACCTGGTGCAGGTATAATGTGGTGCAGGGGTTTCAAAGTGACGCATCTGCCTAGATGCGTCACTTTGTAAATAGGGCTCACCATGGCACATTTTTTACGCTGACAGTGCGTCACAAAAAGTGACGCACCAGCGGCATAAAAGTGAAGCAAGGCCTCATAAATAAGGCCCTTAGAATTTGGACGAGTGTTCCTTTGCATTGTCAGGGACCTAATGAAATGAAATGAAATAGTGTATTTAATAAAGCGCGCAGCTACTCAGACTAGAGTGTCCTGGCGCATGACGGGGGAGGAAAACGTGCGTAAAAGACCCATCAGTTATTAAAAGCCAGATTTTTAAGTTCTTCCTGAAAGCGAGTAGGTCTGTGGTTAGTCTCAGAGACTCAGGGAGTCTATTCCACAATTTTGCGCCTAGAAAGCCGAGGGATCTGCCTCCAGTGCGGGCTCGGCATATTTTAGGCACGATGGCCAGGTTGGCATTGGAAGATCTTAGGGGTCTAGATGTTGTGTAGCGATTAACGCACTTATTTAGGTAGCCGTCTCCTAAGCCGTGGAAAGCTTTAAAGAAGATGGTCATCGCTTTGAAGTCGATCCGTTTTTATGCGGAGCCAGTGTAGAGACTTATGAATAGGGGTCATACTAGATCTGGGTTTAGGTCTCAGGATGGCTCTGACCGCCGCGTTTTGAACCACTTGTAGGTGCTGGATAAGGGATTTGGGAAGACCGAGGTACAAGCTGTTGACATAGTCAAGCTTTGATGTCACCAGAGCCTGCACCACGATCTTTCTGCTCTCAAGCGGTAACAGTGGCAGGAATTTTTTTAGCATCCGGAGTATGCCCAAGCAAGCGCCAGTTAGATTTTGGATTTGAGAGTGCATGGAGAGTGTCTTGTCTATGACAATTCCTACGTTTTTTACTTTCTCCTTTTCCGCGGGCGGCAGATCTTTTGGCCACCAAGAGCTCCAGTCAGGCTTTTCTGGATTACCAAAAAAAACAACTTCAGTTTTGTCAGAATTGCACTTCAGCTGATTGGTCTTAAGCCAGTTAAAAACCTTTGTGAGGCAAGACCTAATCATTGCCCCGTCAAAGTCGGTTCCTTTTTCACATGTAAAAATCAACTGAGTGTCATCAGCATAGGAAACTATTTTGGCGCCCTCTTCCTCTACCAGAAATGCAATGGGGGATAGATATATATTAAAAAGGGTAGGACTGAGAATGGAGCCCTGAGGGACACCTACATTCATGGCTGGAACCGGGGATGAGAAAGGGGGGAGCCAGATGTCCTGAGATCTATTTGCCAAGAAGGATGACATCCACGTTAAGACGGTCCCCCCCAAGCCGATGTTAGCAAGTCTCTCCAGGAGCCTCTCATGTGGGACCGTATCGAAGGCCGCCGACAGATCGAGCAGTATCAGAACAGCCTTGCCTCCCTGGTCCAGCTTACCCTTGAGAAATTCAGTCACTTCCAGCAGAGCGGACTCCGTACTGTAGTTAGCCCTAAAACCGGATTGGGACTCATGAAGGAGCTTCCCATCTTCAATGTGTTTTTGGAGGGCCTTGTTTACATGCTTCTCTAATACTTTGGAGAGGGCCGGAAGAAGGGAGATTGGCCTGTAGTTGGCAGGGTCCATCGGTTTGGCGTTAGCCTTTTTTATCAGTGGAAGAATCTTAGCATTCTTCCATAATTTTGGCATGTTGCCTGAGGAGAGGGAAACATTATTGAGCTGGTTTACCGTGGGGTTTATGGTGGAAGCTAATAGGTTCAGGATATTCTCTGGACATGGGTCGGTAGGAGAGCCAGACTTAATGCTTTGGAGAAGGGTCAGTGACTCTTCAAGCTGAAACTCAGGGAAAGCTAGTAAAGATGGAGGATCCAAGAGGTGAAATTTGCAATTAGAACTAAGGTAGAAGGTCAGTTCTTCCTCTGAGATGTTAGTGAAGGCTTGTTGGATCACAGAGATCTTTTTGTGGAGGAATTGAGCTATTTGCTTAGACCGTTCTTCTGTGCATGGCCCTTCCTTTGTGCCGGCTTTCGGGGCGGTAAAGGATGTAACTATGCTAAAGATTTCCTTACTCTTATTTTGGGCATTTTCTATCTTGGTTTGAAAGAAGTTTTTTTTGGCTGCCTTCACGAGAATGTAATGAGCTTTTAAGGTGTCTTTATACACCTTTCTGTCCTCAGGTAGATAGGATTCACGCCATTTCCGTTCCATTTTTCTACAATTTCTTTTGCTAGATCTGAGGGAATCGTTAAACCATGGAGCTGTTGGGGCCGACCTCTTTGAGAAGCGGGAAACAACCGGTACCACTGCACCAATGTTGGTTCGGAGAGGGCGTCCGAGTCGGGGCAGCCAAACAGCTCCAGTGAGGAACGACCGAGGGCATCTGCTAACATCTGCTAACATCGGGATGGATATTTTATGGAACGTCCTGTAATTAGGGACCCTCTGCCCTGCGTTTGCCTGAGGGGCTGTGGCAGAGTTGGGAATTTTAATAGGAGGTGGTCAGACCAGGTAATGGGAAGAGGTAGGCTTACTGATATGTCAAAGTTGTGAAAGATTTGGTCTAGGGTATGGCCCTTCTCATGGGTGGCCGAAAAAATAGATGGAAACATGTTGCAGGCCTGCAGCGTCTCCAACAAGGAAATTGTTTGAGGGTCTTTTCCATTGTCCATATGTATATTGAAATCTCCCAGAATAAGGCAGTTGTATTTTAAGGCCAGGGAGGTGGTGGCTGTATTAAGCATAGTAATAAAATTTCCAATTGCACCGGGAGTTCTGTAAATCAGAAAACCAGCTATGCTATGATGGGGGATAAGGTACAGCGGAAGCCTAAGGACTCTGCACCCTCAATGTTTTCCATCGGGATGGGAGAGCAGTCTAGTTTTTGATTGTAAATGATGGCAACACCGCCCCCCTTCCCACTCGGTCGGTCCCTCCTAAGGATTTTATAACCCGTAGGGATGGCCGAGGTGATAGTAGGGTTGGAGGCTTCAGACAGCCAGGTCTCAGTGAGAAATAAAAGATCAGGCTGTTCATCTAAAAGTAGGTCATAAATGTGTGATTCATGCTTTTGCATAGAGCGACAATTCAAAAGGGTGGCCTTTAAGTCCTCTGTTTTCTTATTGTTTTTCCTGGGCTGGAGGAGAGACCAGTTGCACTTATTGCATCGAAAGTCTACCTCCAGGCTCGGATCAGCCGCTGTACACTGACATAATGGTAGTCGCCTAAGGCTAAGCAGTTTTTCCCTATTGTAATATAGTGGAAGAAACTCAACGGAGGGGAACTGGGCAGCATGGCCGGCGCCGGACACCTCCGGGACGCTGACAAGCGCAGACGGGCTTGCCTTTGGCGCGCCAGCGGCGCGCCCGCTGCACGCATCCGTTTGCATCGGGAATATATAGGCTAATGCCTATGATGCAAACTGGATCGCTAACGCAGCTGAGGAAGCAGAAACTGCATGGGCGGAAGTGAGGAGCCCGATGGTAGCCCCAGCCCTCCGCACAATTGGCGTATCAGCCGTGGCGGACCTGGACTGGAGGAAAAGCGAGATGCGAATCGGAGCAGCTAAGGAGGTGTAGGCAAGCAGAATCAAGTACAGTGCAAGTGCGCGTAGGTTGGAGAAATTGTTAAAAAGCACAGAGTAATTCAGCCACACATATACAATTTAAAAAGTATTAAAAACCTATTAGCAGGGCAGGAAACACTAAATCCTACTGCTGTCAGCTGCGCGCGTCCGTTTGCATCGGGAATATATAGGCTAATGCCTATGATGCAAACTGGATCGCTAACGCAGCTGAGGAAGCAGAAACTGCGTGGGAAACAGGGGCTCAAATTGGATCATAAATTCAAAGCAGTTTTGAACAGGGGCCCCCAAAATATGTTTGGCCCAGGGCCCCCAAAATCCTTAAGATGTCCCTGGATGTGATGGAGTCTCTTGATAAGGGTGTGGTGGGATAAGGTGTCAAATGTTGCTGAGAGGTCGAGGAGGATCAGGGCTGCTGTTTCTCCTCGGTCAAGGAGGGCTCCAATGTCGTCTGTGGCAGCGCTGAGGGCGATTGCGGTGCTGTGGTTGGTGTGAAATCAAGACTGGGAGATGATCAGAAGGCAATTGTTCTCCAGGTGTTCTGTGAGTTGGTGGTTGATGGTCTTTTCGAGCACCTTGGCGGGAAAGGGGAGCAGAGAGGTGGGACAGAAGTTCTTGACTTTTCAAGGGTTGGTGGATTGTTTCTTGAGGAGGGGTTTGACTTCAGCTTGTTCCATTCAACAGGGAAGGCGATGGATGCGTTGAAGATGGTGATGAGTTTGTTGCTGATCGTCTTGCTCCCAAGTTTGAAGATGTGGTGGGGACAGGGGTCCATCTGTGCTCCTGAGCGAACAGAGTTCATGATGGCAGTGTTTTTTTAGGGGGGGAGCTGGTTGCAGGTGGTTAGCAGGTGAATATGTGTGGGAAGAGCATTCTTGGATGTTCGTTGATTCCCAAAGAGTTACTTCATTGCTGGTGTTAAGTTAACATGCATTATATTTCCATTTCTATTTCATTGTCACTCTTGGGTACATTTGCCTGTCCTATGTAACTCAGGATATATGTGTGTAACATTTAGGGCCACATGCATCAAGCTTTTTTCCGGTCCCGTTTGCAGCCAGAAAAAGCCCTTTACTGATGCATGAACCCATTTCTATTTGCAAATTAGGTAATCGCAATTTTTTGCGATTACCTAAATTGCGAATACATTTAGGGAATCCGAAATTGCGATTCCCTAAAGGCTATGCATCAAGCCTTTCCTAAATGCAAACTGTGCATTTAGGAAACGCGAATTACCATCAACTTCAAGTTGTTGGTAATTTGAAAATTCTTTGAAAAATGCACCAAAATGCATTTTTCAAAGTGACATGTGGCGCACACACATGCCCTTAGGGCATGTGTGCGTGCCACATGGGCACACTTACTTTTTTGGGGGGTTCATCAGGGGGGGCCTTAGGCCCCTTGGCACCCTTGGAATTGCATTTGCAATTTGCGATTATCAATTTGGTAATCGCAATTTGCGAATGCATTCCTATTCATTCCTATGGGCCTATAGGCCCATAGGTATGAATGGAGTGAAATTACCTAATAGCGATTCGGAATTTGCGAATCGCTATTAGGAAATGTTTAGGAATCGCAATTTATTTTTTGATTCCTACATGCATAAGGAATTGCGATTCCTGAATAGCGATTCCTTAAAAATCGCTATTTTGGAATCGCAATTCCTTATGTTGATGCATGTGGCCCTTAGAAACTGAGTGAAATATGCTCATGTAAGTGCCAATAATACATGAACATTGCTAGGGGTGGTGGCAACCCACTCAATTGTGTGTAGCGTGAGCACACAGAATTACCTTACAATTCAGCGAGATGATGTGGATTTAGGTGAGAAGAGTAGTTCTGCATTTAGCACTATTTTCATTGTGCAAAAATGCCCCCTTGTGTCCAAAATGGATGCGAGGATGCATTTTGCGCTAAGAAAACAGCGCTATATGCAGCAGAACATAAACAGCAGCGCAAGCAGCCGCTCATGCTCACTAAATGTGCTCTTGTAGTAGGATTTTGTCCCCTAGATTTCCTTTGATTACGCGACCGGCATAATCACATTATTATCTGTAATATTGCCTTAACAGGAGTTACTAGTCCCAATACAGTTATTCGTTTTTTAAATTTACATGGAAAATTCTACATTTTTGCCAGATTTTCACTCAGAAATTTCGGCAGCCAAAATTTCCACGTGAAAGTTCGGGGAAAAATAAGAAACGGCACCCACCCTCTTGTCTGGTAACCCCATGTGGAGAGACCACAGAACGTGGGTGTCATTTGCAAAACAGATTAAAGGGTTTTAAGGATGACAGTGCCTGGATACTTCATAGCAGTAATTGGTTGTAATCATGATGGTGTTGAAAATATGATAAGAGAATATACTCCTGCTTCTGAAGAACCCTGGAATATACAATACATGGATTGCTGTATCTGGGAAGTTAATGGCTGCATCTGAACATGCCACACTGCACCTAGCACATGATTGCAGTATCTCAGCTTATGATATAATATCTAGGTACGTGAGGACTGTACCTGACCATATGATGCGTGCGAATGGGCATATGAATTGGTAATCGCTTTGTGATGGTAGCAATGGAGCACGCAATGAAAGAACGATAGACCTCGGGTACATTATACTTCACATTGTCATCTGATGGCATTACATTGGAATATGAACAATGTGCGTATGCGGCGTGTGATTCAATTCTTGGGTATACTATAGCTCACACACACACACTCTCTCTCTCTCTCTCTCTCTCTTTGGCTTCCCTTTTTTAGTGGGGTGAATAAAAAGTACAAATTTCACATAAAAGAAATAAAAGAACGGAAAGGTGACAACTACAAATCTAGACGTTGTGTTGAGTTGGTAATGCAAATCCTAAATAGTAATGTAACTTTACTCTCCTCATGAATTAAACCATACATTACATAAGACAGATATGATGTAGACCTTGTTCACTGTATGGTAGAAGTGCACTACTGCAGTCCATCTAGATGCAGGGGCGGCTCCTCCACTATGGCAGAGGAGCATCACCCCACTGCTTTTGAGCAGTGCAAAGTAAAGGAAATATAAAATGATAATAACTTTGAGTTATTATCATTTTATGTTTCCATGGCTGCTATGCAGGCGGGTGGGGCTGCTCTGCTCTTGGAGCAGGGCAGGGAAGGAGTGATTTGCCCACTCCTAAGTGCACAAGACTGTTTCACCGGCCCTCTCGGACCACCCAAAACATTCATGCGCACTTTCCCTGTTCTCCATGCAGGCTGCATTACAGTCTGCTTGGTGAACATGGCCAGGCCCCCATTTCCTGGCTGAGCGTGGAACCGGAATGCTCAGGCCAATCACAATGCTGCACATCAGCGTTGTAATTGGTCAGGGGAGCCTGGCTGTGCTTCCTGTTCCTCGAGTCTGACGAGGAGAG
Source organism: Calotriton arnoldi (assembly GCA_963921515.1). Classification (NCBI taxonomy): domain Eukaryota; kingdom Metazoa; phylum Chordata; class Amphibia; order Caudata; family Salamandridae; genus Calotriton; species Calotriton arnoldi. The sequence goes on along the minus strand of CAWUFW010006505.1, from coordinate 128,279 downwards.
CAGGAGCAGAGATGCGGGACCTGGCGGCAAGGTAAGTGTTTATTTATGTATTTATTTTTACATTGCATACCCCTTCATGCACCCTCCCCCGCAGCGGCCCATCACCATCGAGCCATGCCAGCCGTCACTGTCTAGATGCTCATCTTCACCACATGTTCTTGCAGGAATGCTTCTGACCATGGCTTCTGTCAGAGACCCCACCGCATTCTACAGTGGTTGTGGCCCCTCAGAGGAGCAATTACCTGTAGGAATGAAGGGCTTGGAATTTGTACTCCACATCACAGGAATGTCCCACAGGAAAGGTTTCTACCAGAACCAAACTTTTCCTCTGAGACTCTCCAGCCTCTTCTCCACTAGATGGGCCCTTACATGAAGTAGCTCCATTGCAAGATGCACACCTTGCCATTTTTAAGGGAGGGTGAGCAAAAAGTGGGGGTGGGCCTACTACAACGAAAGATAGAAGCATCCAACCTGTAGGCTACCACAAAACTCGAGCTAGAAACACAGCAAGACATTTCTTGTCTGGTACCTGCTGTGCCACCAGATAGAAGGAACCAGATCACACTTGGAAGTCTCAAAAACAGTTCAATGACTGGAAAGAGTGAGTGACAAAATGTCACATCATAGAATGCCAAAAATCTAAGGTCCAGCCCTGTTGATAGTGACTGTGTCATGGACCAACCCAAAAGGAGGTCCGTGTTTAAGTAGGCTGTGAGTGTTACAGATATGTTTAATCAATAGCTGAGTCAAGAAAGAATCCAATAGGAATCAATGTGGCATACCCATTGAGGTACCAAGTGTGTCATGAGCCCTAGTACAAGGAAGGAAATGGGCCCTCTGGCTGCTGTTTGAACTGTGAAGTACAGTAATAATCAGGGTTCAGAGGGCACCAAGGTTCGGGTGCCACTGCACCTGCTGCACCAACGGAAGCTACGCCCCTGAGTATGCCCAGAGCATATGCGTTATGAAGTATATTATTTTGGACAAAATATATCGACATGTTTGTTATGTGGTCTTTTCATTCCTGAATCGCAAAATTGTTTTGCTTTTGCCTGTTTCAAATTTTTTTTTTTAAACTTTATTTTTTATTTTGTTGGTTGAAAAGCGAAACATACAATTGGGAAAAGGAGTCGTTAATGCATGGAGTATGCTCAATTGCGGGCAGCAGGTTACAGCGATGGGCAGAAGGTAGTGTAGCTGACTCTTCAATGAGAAACACAGATTTACATCAACATCACATATATGCAAATACATAGGTCAATTCCAGTACAATCGTAACCGACAGGAGTGGGCTAGGCATCACAGTTATTAAGGACTTGGTTCTGTCCTGCCGTGTGAAAGGTCTAGTCTCCCCCCATCTGCGTCCAAGTCCAGATTGTAGTATTCTATCCATGGCGTCCAAATTTTTCGGAATTTACGCAGGCAACCCCTCGGCTGGTAAATCACTTTCTCTGCAACCATATATAGGTCCATATTAGATCTCCATTCTGTGAGTGTGGGAAGTTGTTGGGCCCCCCAGTACTTAGCTATGTCTCTTTTGGCTACTACTAATCCTAGGTTAGCCAGCAGGAGCCTGTGTCGTGGCAGGTCGATGTCCGTGGGGATACCCAGTAGCAGGAATCTCGCATCTAACCGTAATTGAGCTCCCAGGATATTGTTCAATTCTCCCAGTATCGTGTGCTAATAGGTTTGGATGTGTCTGCACTCCCAGAGGGTGTGTATGTACGTGCCGCGCTCCACATGGCATCTGAGACAGGTTGGATCCTCAGCCCTCCCCATGGTGTGTAGGCGTGCCCTGTCAAAATAGAATCTATGAAGGATCTTATATTGTATGAGACGCAGCCTCAGTCTAATCGCTACTTCACGCGGGTGCATAAGGGCCGCTTCCCAATCTATATCTTCAACCCCCCCGGTGGTGAGTTCCCACTTGGCACACAGCGGACCAAGGTTGTCAGGTATATTGTTGATTTGTGTCTTGTATGTCAGGGATATCGCCTGGGTCGGGATCTCTTCTTGTAGGAGCCTACCTTCTAGCGGAGCATATTCCAGCAGCGTCACAGCGTCCAACCCTTCAACATGCCAGGCGTGTTTAAGTCTAAGGTATGTATAGGCTTGGGAACTATGAAGCTGATATTTAGACTGAAGGGAAGAAAATGAAGCTAGAGAGCCCCTCTCCAACATATTCCCTATCTTAGAAATACCTATGAGGTCCCATTTCCTAAAGCCCCTCAATTTTCTGATCTCAGTCAATCTAGTGCCCTCCCACAGGGGGGTCTCCCGCGTAGGTTTCCCCTCCCATTTCATCTGTTTTTCCACATTCTTCCAGGCCGTTAGTATGCGTTGGGTAGCTGGGAGGAGATGTGTACCTCTGGCACCCCCGTATATGTAGTGCAATTGGGTGTGGTTTCGGAATTGCAGCCTTTCCAATCTATAGGTAGGGTGATCCCCTGGCACGTGGTTCCACTCGTTAATGACTATGAGGTGGGCCGCTCTATCGTAGGCTCTGATATCTGGTAAGGCCAAACCTCCGTTATATGGGTTGCGCTGCAGGGTTCGCAGTGCTATTCGTGGGTGGGCTCCGTCCCATAGAAGGAGACGTAGTTCACTGTTAATGGAAATAAAAATAGTGTCTGGTATTTTGTGGTATGTATTTTGCAGAATATAAAGGAGTTGAGGGAGTGTTACCATCTTATACATGGCGGCCCTCCCCATGATGGTCAGAGGGAGCTTCCTCCACCTCTTCACATCCGCCTGAAAGTTCAGTAACACTTGCCTAATGTTACGATCCAGTCTGAACATAGGGTCGGTGGTAATGTAGAGCCCCAGATAGGTAAACCCCTCCGTAGATAGCCGCAAACAGCTCGGGTAGGTGCGAGGCTCCATTCCTCCACTCAACGGATAGAGGGTGTATTTATTCCAGTTGATCTTATAGCCCGCGTGGCTGCCATATTCTTCAAATATTTGCAATATTCGGGGGAGTGTCTCGACTGGTTGTGTGACATATAGTAGAATATCGTCTGCATATAACGATATGCGTTCTTCTTCTAAAAGACATGGTTCGTCGAGGAAGCCACCTAGGCCCGGTCGGGTTCTAACCACACAGGCCAGCGGTTCTAGTATGAGGGCAAACAGTAGAGGGGATAAGGGGCATCCCTGTCTGGTGCCACGTTGTATCGGCCAGCTTGCAGAAAGAATTCCATCTACTCGAGCCCTCGCTTCAGGTGTATTATATAACAGCGCCAGCCATTCACGGAAGACCGGGCCGAAGCCCAGTTTTTTCAGAGTGCACCACATGAAGGGCCAATGAATCGTGTCAAACGCTTTCTCAGCGTCAAGCGAGAGAAGCAGATGGGGGCTATCTCGACCCTGTACCGTGTCCATCCAATTAGCTAGACGGCGCAGATTAAAACGTGTGGCACGCTTTGGCATAAAGCCTGATTGATCCCTGTGTATCAGCAGGAGAATTACAGTCAAGAGACGTCTCGCAAGGACTGTGGCCAGAATCTTTGTTTCAATGTTAAGAAGGGATATGGGGCGGTATGACCCACAGTCATCTGGGGGTTTCCCAGTCTTATGGATGACCACCACCGTGGCTAGACGGAGGTCTTGTGGCAGAATCCCCTGTTCCTTTGATTCCTGGAACATCTTGAGAAGGTGCAGTGCCAACAGTGCACTATTTAGTTTGAAAAATTCCCCCGGAAGACCGTTAGGACCCGGAGTCTTGCCCGCCTTCTGGCGGCCAATAGCCTCGGTCACCTCCGCCAGTGTCAAATCCCCCTCTAGACTGTCTTTCTCTTCCTGTGTAAGTGAGGGCAGGTCAATGGTACTCAAGTATTGACGTATTTGTGGTTCTTCTGTCTGGGTGTGGGCTGCATATAGTGTTGTGTAGTATCTCACGAAGGCTCCCGCTATAGCCTCAGGAGTGGAGTGGGTGACAGCATTTTCCTTAATAGACAGTACCCATTGTGACTCTATTTCTTTCCGTCTTAACCATGCTAGTAACTTCCCCGCTCTATCCCGAGTTTCGTAAAGTCTATGTTGGGTTGCCAGTTGTTGTGCTCTCACCTCGTTTGTTGCAAGCGCTAGGTAATCTCGCTTGGTTATTTCGATTTGGCGTAAAGTGCAGTCGGTCAATGCGGTGGGGTCAGTTCCCTCTAGGTCTAAGAGTTTATGTTCTAAATCTTCAATCTCCTGGGCTTCGCGTTTCTTTTTATGAGCTATTATGTTCTGTGCTCTATCACGTAGTACCGTTTTGTACGCCTCCCATAAAGTGACCGCTGACGGGACTGAGCCCTCATTTTCACTAAAATAGAGCTCGGAGTCTGCCGAAGCTCCTCGGTGACTGTCTCATCCTGCAATGCCCACGCGTTCAATCGCCACTGTGCTATTTGATGACCACCCCACCACCCACCTTCATCAGAAGAGGAGAATGGTCAGAGATGCCCCTAGCCAGGTAATCTATGGTGTCCACCTGACGTACTTCTCCCGCCAGGGCGAGAAGATAGTCCAGTCGTGAAAACACTCTGTGGGCCCCAGAAAAATAAGAGTATGCCCGTTGATGCGGGTGGTGTCGCCGCCACAGATCAGACAGTCCCAGGGTATCTAAAAATTGGGCCAGAGGTGTGGGCTCGTGGGCTCCCATTCACGTGTGGGTGCGATCCAGAGAGGGATCAAGTACATCATTAAAATCTCCCCCCAGTATATGTATGGCAGGGCCAGATTGCAAAAGGAGCGCAGTTAATTTATCCAACGTGCGTTATTGCAGCCGTGGGGGTGCATACACACTAATGAGTAAGAATGTCTTGCGCTTCCAAATGCCTCTTACTGCCACGTAGGTCCCCTCTGTATCCACCCATTGTTGTGTGACCTGGAAGGGAGGGGATTTTTTAATGAGGATTGCCACTCCTCGTGAGCCTTTGGTAAATCCTGCATGAGCCAGAGTGGTGTAGTGTCCCCTTCATAGGAAAGAGCAGCTCGATCCCAACAGGTGTGTTTCCTGTAGGAATATGATATCAGGTTTATGCCTCTTAAGGTATCGGGTCACCAACCCCCTCTTGACTTTATTACCTAATCCATTAACATTCCATGTCAGTACTGTATATTTATCGTCTGCCATTATGACTTATCTCTTATCTCTGTCCAGTCTCTCATCAGAAGTCTGCCCCTCCCGCCCCTCCCTCTCCCGCTCCAGCATTATGTCCAAGACCTTGAGTCAAACGATCTCCATTCCCATCGAACAACCCCAATGTACTACGCAAAACAATGTCCCGATCACCCCCCACCCAACACTCTTCGGGTATCCCCACCGCCCCCCAACTCGTCAACATGATAACTTCGGTAGGAGTAATCCACTAAGAGGTCTGTTACCCCCCCTTCCCCCCCACTCAATTAACTACACAATAGTAAAATGAAAACCACACACAAAATGCTTCCCCAGCTCAGATCTAAGTCTCTTAATGCCTACTAAGCCTCGGGAAAGTCTTACTGTCTGTTGGCGGCCAGCTGGCCCCGGTTCTCAGTCCTCTTCGCCATTGTTGGGTGGTTGTTGGTGATGTGTATCCGGAGCCGGGAGGTTCTGCTCTGATGATTCTAGTCGTAGAATACTTTCAAGCAGCGGGTGTTCATTAGTCACATCATCTGAGTCCTCCCTCTCAGACAGTTCGGTGTGTCCGGTGTCATCTGATCGATTCAGGGATTGCGATGGGCGTGAACGAACCACCTCATCTCCAGACTCTGACAGGAGCGTGTCCGTATCTCTGGGTCGCAATGCTCTTCCCGGAGTACTCCCCGCTGAGTTCCGGGCTCTCAACCCTCGTCGCCGGCGTTTGTCCTTGGGTTTGTCCTGAGATATGCCCCCCGTTTCAGTGGAGGTTGGTTCGAGGCGCTTGGCGTCGCCCGCTGCAGCTGCGGCCGCTCCTCGATCCAGGACCATGCCTCTTCAGGGGTTTGAAAGAATAACGTGGAGCCTTGGAAAATGACCTTCAGTTTGGCCGGGAATAATAACATATATTGGAGTCCCAGCGCTCTTAATTTGACCTTGACCTGGTCAAAGGTCCGTCTCTGTTTTTGAACGTCACGGGAGTAGTCCGGAAAAACCATCACTCGGGTGTTCTCATAGCGGACCTCTCCTTTCTTCCGCATTTCCCGCAGTATTAAGTCTCTATCTTGAAAGTTCAGAAAACGTGCTATCAGGGGTCGAGGAGGAGCTCCCGGAGGTGGAGCGAAATTCTGCATTCTGTGTGCCCGTTCTATGACAAAACAGGTCGAAAATGGTGCCTGTGGCAGGGCATTTTTCAGGAAGGTCAAAAGAAAGCGCCCCGGGTCAGACCCCTCTGCTTTCTCTGGAAAACCAATAAATCTAAGGTTGTTCCTTCTAGCCCTGTTTTCCGCGTCATCCACTCTCCAGGCCACCTCTGCCACGGATGTCAAGAGTCCCGTAACATCTTTCCGCGTGACATGAGAGACATCTTCAAGCTCTGAGATGCGGTGCTCAGCTTCGGTCACCCGGTCGGAGACTTTGCGGAGGTCGTGGCGAAGCAGCATCACCTGCAAGCGGACCTCCGCTATCTTCCCCTCCAGACTTTCTCTGGACTCACGAATGGCTTGCAGGATGGTTGTAGTGTCCGGAGGAGGAGCGGGCCGCCCTCTGCACCCAGCGGTGCAGGGAGCACTTTGGCATAGCGGTCCAGTTTACCCTGTCGAGATTGTTTGGGTTCTTTATCTTTCGCCATCGTGGGCGATCGTGCAGGAGTGGACGACCCAGCAAGTGTCTTCACGGCCACTGATTTCAGCGGTTCCTCGATATCTGCACCACCTTCCGGCCCTTGGGTGGCCCAGTGACGCCTGAGCAGATGTGCGGATGCTGAGCGGGCTCGGAGACTAGTGTAAGGCTCTGAGGACGCCCTCCTAGGCGCGTCGGCCCACTAAGAGAGGCACCACCTCACAGCGTTGGTGAGGCCCACAAAAGACAGTTCCCCAACAGTGATTCTGAACGTGCAGCAAGCAGGAGGAGCTAGTGCCCCTGGTTGGGCGGGTAGGTTCGTGCTGAGCTCCCAGAGGTCATTGGATGTGATGCAGGAAAGCATAGGGCCTAAAGAGAAGAGGACTCGTCACTAATTCAGTCCCTGAAGCACGCATGGCTGGGGAAGTCGGCAGTGTCCAGGGTAGCCGTGCAGGTCAGGGTGGTAGACAGGCGAAACACATTTGTGTCCAGAAAATAACTGAGTCCGACGTGACCCCGGGATCACTATTGACTAGTGATCGGGAACCTTCTCCTTGGAGAATCGTAAGACGCGCTGCACAGCTTACACGGCCACTTGTATGTCGGTCCCTGGAACACACCATAGACACAAAGTAAGTAAGGAAGTCACTATGGCGCTATTTCCCCCTCCTTTTGTCCCATAGAGTCACAGCATCACTGCTGGGGCAAAGAGGGCGACCCCCAATCTCGCGCATCCAGTGCAGTGAAAGATGCTACAACACGAAGCCACAAGTCAGTGATCTCTACTCCACTGAAATCCACCTCCCAAGGTATGTACCAGGACCATATGTACCTCCAAAAGCTTGCATTCAGGCTTGCAGGTCAGATTAATCCTCTCAGCCTCCTCCACATCACCCCACGCAGGCGATGGCAAAACACTCGGGGGGCGGGGGGCCCTCAAGCACCGGCATCTACTCCTGCCAGCCACATGGGTCACGGAGACAGCAGGTAGGTCGGATGACATTCGCCGGGGACGACCTCTCAAGCTCATCAGCACCGCCTCAGGCCAGTTCACTCAAACAGGCCGGTGCTCGTCATCTCCACTGCCGACGATGATCTCCCCTCCACAGGATTTAATGGGCCCACTCACCACCCCAAGTCAGTCCGCCAGGAGCCGAGGTGTTCTCAAGGCCTCAGGGCCAGGGGGAGAGAAGCAGAACCACCGCTGGGGAAATCTGCAAGGATCGCTCCCTCCGCCCCCGGAGTTTTGTTTCATGCGGCGCCGGCAGTCGCTCCTGGCTGCAGCCGGTCATGGATGCCAAAGCAGCCCCGCCACAGGCTAGACCGGCTCGGGCCACTCACTCCGCCCGCTGTGCTCCACTGCAGCTGACTCCGGTGCTCCCTCAATAAGCCGGCCGTGGCACCCGCAGATCAGGAGTAGCACCAGCCCCGGCAAAGGGCGCCCAGCCCGCCCATGCCACTGCAACTTCCCAGGCCCGGGAATCACCTCGGGGGGAGGCAGAGCAGCTCCGGGCTTTACAGCATGCGAGGTGGGGGCAAAAGGGAAAGAACCACCCGTTGGCACGAATCCAGCGCTGTTACTCCCGTCTCCGCAGTGCAACCTTCCCTCAGCGCCAGCGGATAACGAAACCAGCGGGCCTTCACAGGCCGCTCTAGGAGACCGCCATCGTGGGCTGCGTCAGCTTCAGGTCAGTGCAGGGAAACTCTCCTTTTCCCACTGGTAAAATGTCCGCTTTGCGCCGCAACCGGTCCTTACAGATGCCGCGCTCTGGGTAAGCAGTGCCAGGGTGATTTGCAGGCGATGAGGATCAGGATAAATGCCAGGATTCAGTCGGTTTCAGCGGAGCTCACGAAGAGCGCTGCTACCCGGCCATGTTGTTGGCCACGCCCCTCTGCCTGTTTCAAATTTAACCCCAAAAAGCGTATCCATCTCTAATGTGGGACGTTTCTTATATAGGTAGGTATTTTTGTGACCTATGAATCTATTGAGAAATAACATAAAATGGGTCTCTGAAACTTAAGCTATCTTCTCATGTCAAATGATCTGTGCCTTTCCACGAATGTGTATTTTTAGGCAAGCTGCCTACTTACCTTGTCATCACACCTTAATGACTAAAATCACCTCACTGGGAGTGACTCGTGCTTCTTAAAACCAATCCATGCTATTTTCTTCAGGAATGTCACAACGCCATTCGGAACAAAATCATTCTCGTTATTGTCTTTAAACAGGCTCCATCACATAATTTGACATTCCAGCCCTCAACAGTTCCTCTAAAGAAAACACTGGGCGTCTAGCTATGCTGACAGACTGTACCTACAGTTACTGAAGCGGAATTAGCCCTTTAAATCCATGCTACTTAGAAACCGAGACAGAGAGTGCAGAGTGTGGTGGTGTTAGGTGGGGCGGGGGTTGTTTGGGTGGGGGGGGGCAGAGTTAAATAACGTAACAGTGTTTTGACTACTCCTGATCGAATGTTTTGACTGCTGCCCGTTGAACTGTGGACGGAGGACCGTGCCTGGATTTATAAATTAAAAGGGTGCTCGTCACCCTGATTGTTTTCTTGAGCTGTGATATTTGGAGCAGCCTGCGGAATCATAGTTTGCATTCCAGACACCTCATGCACAGCTAAAAGCACCGTTGGGCTCTATTTAACGTCTCGCCTTCAAAATCTGAAGTGTCATTACATAAAGTTGCTATCAACTGAACTTTTGAGGAAAGCAGACCTTGCTAGTATACGCCCTCAGCCCCCCCCACCCCCCACCCGACCCGAAGAAAGTGGATTCTCAATGAGTAATGCTAACACGTTCTATACACAAAGTTTAAGAACAATTACTCAAAACTAAGCGTAATTACGCGAAATGTGAAACCAGCATTTGGCACTATATTTTAGTGGAAAATGCTCTCAAGGATGCATTTTGCACTAAAGAAAAAGTGCAAAAAACAAAAGTGTAGCAAACAGCCACTCGTTTTCTGGATGTTTGTGTTACTCCGGTATGATCGCACTAACTTTTTCCTCGAGCGAGGTATAATATAACACATTATGGTGTAATAGTGTAATTTTGAGAATTTCTTGTAACACGTGAAATGCAAAATTAAACAAGATCACGCCCACATAACAGAAATTTCGGCCAGGCCTAAGCTGCGAATACAAACCTCAAAATCACAATTCGTGCCAGGACGTATGTTTATGTGGGTGTTTCCAGAGTGCAAACCACCTAGAGAGCAACAGGGTTCTGAACGGATGCAGGAATTCATGAATAAAGTTCGAGGTTGGTTACAATGAGTCAGGATATTCATGGGTGGTGATTCCTATTGCTGAAATAGGTAGTGTTCTCCGAGAAGAGCGTCTTCAGATCTGAAATGCAAAGGGTTGTAGAAGTTCTGATGTTCACCAGGATATTTTTCCAGATGCCACGAGCCTCAGCCTAGAAAGTCCGACTTCTGCCTTTCTCTAGTTTCTTTTTCTTATTTACTCAGTCATTTGCTGAAGGCAACCTACACACATAGGGGCATATTTCCAGCAGAATGGAGAAGCGTGGTGTTCTCCATTCTGAAAACGCAGTGATGCGCTGTATTCACAAGAATGAGGCGCATCACTGCGTTTCCCCTAGCGCTGGTGTTGAATTCAGCTGCCTAGCGCCAACGCAGACACCCTTGCACTATAGTGCAAGGGTGTTCATGCGTAGTGGGAAGATTGTTTATGTGCAGGAAGGTCCCCCTTCCTGCACATAAACAATCTTTAAATGTTGTTTTGTAACGTCTATGTGTGCTGCTTAATGCAGCACACATAGAAGTTGCAAAACAGCATTTTTTTTAAATGATTGTTTATGTGCAGGTAGGGGGACCTTCCTTCACAGAAACAATCATAGGCAATTTGCTGTTTCTATGTTTCTTGCACAAGGCAGTACACATGGAAACAGCAAAAACGAGGAGAAATAAAGCATTTCTCCTAATTTCTCCTGTTTAAGACCAGGTTTTCCCTGGTCTTGATTTAGGTGCGGCCTCCTGTTTATGCCACAATAGGGGACAGCGTCAAAACCAATGGGTGTTGCGGTGGAACGACCACGACAACACCCATTGCCCTCCCCTTTCACGCTAAATACAGCGTGAAAGGGATTCTTATTTACAAGGCAGCGTTAAGCCACGTTAAGTGGCTTAACGCTGCCTTGTAACTAAGGCGAGGCCCCTATCGCCATCACAACGTCACTGAAAGTGACGTTGTGGTGGCGATAGGGGGTTGTAAATGCCCCATAGTTTGGTGTGGGAAAGAATCCATTTGGATTGGAGATGTATTGATTTTACTTAATCCTATGCAAAGTTGGGAAAGATTGGTAGATATCATACTTTGGGGCAGTCAAAACTGTTATTATTTGAAGATCAATTTGACACATTTTATTATTCATTAGCAGTCAATTTAACCTTCTGTGAAAGACCAATATAAAAATATATTATACACAGTGGCACACAACACATATGCGTAACAGAAATTTAGGGTTTGATTTAGAGTTTGACAGACGAGTTATTCAATTACAAACTTGAAGGATATCCCATCTACCTTATTATATGTGGATTATATCCTATGGCACTTGTAATAAAGAGGATGGGATAACTGTGATGTTTGTGATAAGTAACTGTCGGTCAAACTCTAAACCAGATCCTTAGATTTGCAGGAGCGGCCCGTGCAGGTAAGAGAGTTTGGGCGGGCTGGGGAGGGAGTCTACAGACGACAACGAGGGAAAATGACATGTAAAAAAAGAAAACCACTTACCTTGCACTCGCCGCATTGCGCAAGGTAAGTGTTTTTCTTTCTTTTAAATGTAGTTTTCCCTCGTCGTTGTCTGTCGACTCCCTTCCCACCCCGCACCACCGCTCTTAACTGCTTGGGCTGCTCCTGTAGATTTGATTAAGGTAAATTTAGAAATTGTTACATAAAGCCTGCTTGAGTAGTGATTTGCCACTTAAATTTCATATTAAGCTTATTAGACCAACGGTTGTTGAAATAATATGGCCAAAGTTCTTAAAATACAATCTTAAACAATGACACCATGTTTATAGTCATCATAAGACTCATTATGTCACATGTTGCCATTGATGCACATCTATTGCCCATGAAGTGTTCTTTTCTTGTGTCCTTGACAGTAGGTTCAACTTTTCACACCTATTTATATTTTGGTCTTTCATGTCACCAAAGATTAGTATGCATCAATTAAAGGATAAATGTTGATAAGAAGTTATGTTTATTTAATTTAAATCCCACGCCACAAAGGCATTGGCTCTCATTCTCTTTTATCCAGTTTAGTCAACATTTAAAGCCCCAATAGGATCAAGACCTATTCAAGATCTTACAAACTCAGTTCTAATTTTTGGATGTACAATTCCCAAATATTGAAACTACTTGGCTTCAAAAAATGAGTTATGCCCTTTCTGCAGGGTCACCCCAGATGTTTGCTTTTCTTTTGCTGAACCCGTTTTTGTTGGCTTTTAGGACTCTCTGCACTTTTCCTTGCTTATCAGTAGTAGAGTGCTTGTGCTCTCCCTATAACATGAAAACATTGGCATACACCTGATTGGTACATTTAATTTGCTTGTAAGTCATTAGCATATGGTACTACATGTACCCAGCGTCTGAAAAACAAATGTTACTAGTGGCCGGCAGCACTCATTGTCCCACCCACTAAAGTAGACCCTTAAAACATGTCTATGGCTAGGGCTGCCACTGCAGCCTGCAGTGCACTTTTAATGTTAATGTTAATGTTAATTGGAGCTTCTAAAGCGCATATCACCAACTGGTCTCTAAGCGCTGTGAGAGAAGGCACTTTTAAACTGCCATTTCAACCTGGCAAATTTTGCCAGGCCTAAACCTTCCTTTTTAATACTTAGAGGTCGCCACTAACATAGGCCCTAAAGGCTCACAGTGCAGGGTTCATTGTATTTGAAAAGTGGAGCATGTGTGTTTAAGTATTACATGCCCTGACTGTGAAAAATTCCTAAAGCCATTTTTCATTGCAGTAGGCTATCTTTCCCCTAGATTAACACTGGGTTACCTTATTTCACATAATAAGTGATAACTTCTATTTGGAAAGAAAAAGAGAAATTATTCTTCCACCCAAATGAATTGTAATTTAAAATCTTCTTAAACTGTGAAGCCACATTTTGATTTACTTTTCAGAAAATGCCACTTTTAGAAAGTTAAACTAAAAAGGAGTTAGGCCCAAAAGGACAAGGAACAGGTAGGGCCATAAATTTGGAAGAAAAAAAGAGGTTGACCTGAACCTATTGTCAATTACCAGCACTATGAACTTAGGCTGTGATGATCAAAAAATATACATTCTTTCTTTTTGATCAGGTTTTTATTAACCCTTATTATTTTAAGAAGAGTTATTTAGGGGCATATTAGCAAGACTGGCGATAAAATTATCGCAGTTTTAGCGGCAGGAAACTGCCGCTAAAACGGCGATAATTGACTTGCTAATAAGCGTTATAGAATTCCAATAGAAGCCCAGGTTAGATGTCCTGCACATCTAACCTGGGCTCTATTGAATTCTATAACGCATATTAGCAAGCCCATTATCGCCGTTTTAGCGGCAGTTTCCTGCCGCTAAAACGGCGATAATTTTATCGCCAGTCTTGCTAATATGCCCTATAATTTTTAAACAATGCTTTCCAGTATAAAAAGACACATTATCATATCTCGAAGATTTTGTACAGTGATCAAAAAAAACATTCAGTGGACTAATTCACAAAATATGAAGAATATACACAAATTATATACACAACCCTGCAAAAGACACAACAAAAACAGTTATTTTGTTCAACAATTCAAAAATTGTGCATGTTAAATCAAAAAGAACAACAATTCATGTAAGAAAGAGGGGGAATGAAATTTAGATCCCTCGACATCAAAACCGAAATCAATCAGAAAATGCCATGAATGGACAATGCCGACGCGTTTCTGATCCTAGTCCACCAGGTACTAGGACTCTCATCAGGGCTTCTGAATTTCATAAACTGTACACTATACTTCACTTCTATGAGCAGCGGTGTTTATCTAGAGTGATCAAACAAACATCACTGTTATTAATACTCCTTCAGTGCTCCATTAAAAGCAACTGCACCACAAATTAATTGGGAATTAAAGTTCGTACCTGTGATGGTACCTTATATTCCCTGCTTGATACCTGGTACCGCATTCAATCAAAACTCTGCAGGATTTCTATAGGGAAGTGGAAGGGACCCGTTATATATAGAGGAGACTTCAGCTAAGTACTATGTAAAACATTGTTATCTAGTAGCCACATTCTTTGCGTGTACGCATACCTGAAAAACGAGTTCCTGCTCATGATTTATACAAGCTTCTTTCTTTAAATGGGATTTCCTCGTATTCTGTTACAAAATCAAAAGTGGACACGAATCATTTCTTATTTAAGCCCAATTGTTTAACAAAGCAAGGCAAATGTCTTTTACTTTGCCGGAGCTTACCTCTCAGCATGCAACAGCCGCTCGTGTCGATAAAACACTAGCTTGCTGAAAAAGACGTCCAAATAGTGCCCGTCACATATTTCTGAAAGCAGAAATATTTCATGGATTATTATGCTGCCCCGGAAAACGCATGTATTCCGTAAATGTTTAAAAAGAAATGTACGAGGGCTTACCTTTAGTCTACAACAGCCTCTCGTAAAGTTCACCCTGCTTCATGGCTCACTCTGAATGTTTGGCAGTTGACATTTAAAACGAGGCCCCATCATGCTATAAGGTTCTTGGGAAATGTGGTCCCTCCATAGAGGACCAATCACTACATGGTGCACACAATTGTCACAGTCGTGCATCTTGGGAAACGTAGTCCATATTGGTACTTCACAAATGGCTCATGAAATCAGAACATCAAATTTTACATTTTCGTTAGCTCAGTCATTGTATTAAGGCCTGTGCAGGCACTATTATACTTCAAAATTAAATATGCTTCTTTCTGAAGTAGGAAGCTGTCAACATCTAGCATTCGTTTAAGCGCTTTGAAAGAGAAGAGCACTGTCTACTTAAAGTCATTCTCACTATGAGAATTTGCAATAAAGTGGTCAACCATAGGAGCGGTTACCACCTTTTTCTTAATGTTGGAACGGTGTTGAGTAATCCTCTGATTAATCTGTTGATTTGTCTTCCCTATGTAAATTTTAGGACAAGGACACACAATCGCGTAAACCACGTTCTTGGTTTTACAATTCGTGAACGCTGTATGTTTCCACTTTATGGAATTATGTACAAACTCAGTGCCTTCCAAAGTTGTATTACAAGCAGCACAATTACCACATTTCTTGTGGCCCTCAATAGACTTCATTTGCCACTGTGTGCGTAGATAATTTTTAGCTTTTGTTGGGAAGATGTCAGCCCTGACAACTTGTTGCCCTATACTTTGGTTCCTCTTCATGGCGAATAATGGTCTTTGGTGAATACACTCAATATTTTGTAACAAATGCCAATTTTTAAAAATTATCTGTTTAAACTTATTTATCGCTGGACCAAATGTTGAAACACAAACTAGTCTATCAAGGGGAGGTTTCTCCTTAGTTTGTAGCAGGACTTCCCGAGGTGTATTCCATGCTCTTTTTATGGAATGTCTGAGCAACTTCTTCGGGTACCCTCTTTCCGACATTTCTTTACAAAAAATCGAGGCATTGATCTCAAAATCTGATCTACTAGAACAATTCCTCCTTATCCTGAGTAGCTGACCATAAGGAAGATTTTCTTTAAGACTCCTCGGATGTGCACTCTTATGGTGTAAAACAGTATTTCTGTCTGTGCTTTTCCGGTGGAGAGACGTGACCAGCTTGTTATCATTTGAACGTACCTCCACATCTAGAAAAGTCAGCATTGTTTGACTATATGATATAGAGAATTTAATATCCTCATGTCTCACATTAGGCCACTCATGAAACATTGTTAGCTCATCTAGTGGCCCCTGCCACAGGCACCAGATGTCATCAATGTAACGCAGCCACTGCTGCACGTTGTTCAGAAAAGGGTTATTTTTGTAGATAAATTTCTCTTCAAACTGAGCCATGAAGAGGACCGCCATCTCCGGCGCGAAGGGACAGCCCATGGCGGACCCCTTCACCTGGATGTAAAACTGGTCCTCAAATTTGAAATAGTTTTTCATTAGAGCAACTTCTGCTAACTTTAAAATAAATGCAGTGGGGACCCTATGTGGTTTTTGTCTACTTTCAAGGTATAGTTCAATTACCTGCAGTGCTTCTTCCTGGGGAATCTGGGTGTAAAGAGAAATCACGTCAAAAGACACCATCAATTGTGTTTCACCATTAAATTGGGCCCCTTCTACTTTTGTGATAAAGTCGGTGGTGTCCCGCAAATAAGAGGGAACTTCAATCAAAAAGGCTTAAGAAAAAATCAGCATATTTCGAGATCGGCTCGAGAAGAGAGTCGCACCCCGAAACTATGGGTCTCCCCGGGGGGTCATTAAGTCGCTTATGTATTTTCGGGAGAAAATATAGGACCGGAGTCCTAGGGAATTTTTTCATCAGGAAATCAAATTCCTTGGTTCCCAACCATCCTTCTTCGAGACCAGATTTTAATATTTCTCCTATTCTTTCTTGAACTGCCCTTGTAGGATCATCTTTTAACTGGCGATACCACTCTTGATTAGTCACCTGTTTTTTGCCCTCTGCTAGATACATATCCCTGGGCCAGATAACCACCGCACCACCCTTATCTGCCTGCTTGATTACCACTGTTGTATCCCTTTTAAGATCTTCCAATGCCTTCTGCTGTTTCTGCGATATGTTTCTTTTACAAAATGTATTCTTTTTTTCAAGCTGACTAATTGATGACAGGACAATCTGTTCATACGCATTTACTTCTTTAGGAACACCATTCCATGGAGGAACAAAACTAGACTTATTTCTTAGGCCAGTCACTTCACCGACATTGGTGATCTCCTTGTCTGCAAAAAAGGACTTTAGACGAATTTTCCTGCAAAACTCAATTGCTTCCAACTTAAGTTTAGTATAATCTGTAGGTCTATTCGGTACAAACTTCAGACCCAAGTTTAGCACTTCTTCCTCCTCCTTTGTTAGCTGTTTCGTAGAAATATTAACTATGGAAGTCGGTTTTACGACTTGTAAGACCGATTTCTGGTTCTCATCTCCCATATTGGTTTGAATCTGCCTCTTTGTTTTTGTTGGCCCTTGTCTAAAAAAGACACTTGTTTTTTTGATGTACCTTCTCTGGGGTCAGACTCCCCAGAGGACTCAGAGGATGAAGTCTCTGAGAACGAAAGAAAGCGATTTTTTGAACGACCCTGGTAAGTGGCGAGTGCTCGACGCGATTCTAACGAGATATAATAGTCTTCCTTTAAAAACGGATATACCTGTTCAATATTGAAAGATTTAGAATCTCTCTCAAATTTGGCTGTATTAAAATTGATAGTAGTATCTTTAAATGTCTGTATGTCTTTATCAATTTTCTCTAACAATGACTTAGCTTCCGAAATTGTCCGATTGCTTTGAATCTCTTGAACCAATTGTTCCAATTCATCCAATTCTTTTTTACATAGTCTCTGAGCCATTTGAAATGGCCAAATTTGAGAGAGATTCTAAATCTTTCAATTGTTCATTGGAAGTTAATATCTGGGGTTTGGGTATTCGTTTTGTGGCACAAGCACTTGTACGTTTCAGATCAACACAACATAGATTTAGGTTTCTGCACAAATGGGTATACAACAGGCAGTTCTACAGTATTCTTTTTTATTATAAACCTGGGGCACATAAGGCATGTGTACATAATGGTTGGTGGTTTTTAAGATTCTTGTTGATTTATTGAAGATACGTGAGGGGAGATATGTTTGAAAATAATTTGATATTATGTTGGGTGTTTAATAGATGTGACTGACATATTTTTTCATAAATCACAGATACCCCTGATGAAGGTTAATGAGAACCGAAATGCATTGGGTGTGATACCATTGGAATTATTTGGAGGACTTGAAATTCTGAAATGTTCATGTATAGGCCTGGATGGGCAATCATGAAACAATTAAAATATCACAGAATTTTTGCATCTTTTGACGTGTTGGATAAACTTTGAAAAAATATGAAATAAAATGGATGAAATTGGATACACTACGGTTGATGGGTATTAATTTGTATACCAATGCTTATACAGCTGTGCAACTCAACGCTGACCTGCAAATCGCGGGTCACAGCTTTCTCATGTTTTCATGCCATAGTGCGCAAGGAACGGGGCACTAACGGGTGCTGCACGCTAAACTTGATAAAAAGAAACAGGAACCTTAACTGAGTAAAATAAGGGTGTGCTTCAGGACATTGTCTGCTTGAAGCTCAATATATTCGACATTTAGCTAAAATGGTAATGGAGAAATATTCATGAAGAAAATAATACCTCCTGGACTAGGAAGAGTATACTAACTGTAAATATCTGCACCTCCTCTCTTTACAATGCATGTAACAAATGTAGATTTCCCAATGAACAAGTCACAAGATCAGAATTCTATAAACAACCCCACCCCCCCTCCCACCCCGGTCACGTACATAGAAAGCCTCTGGCCACGTCATATGACACTGCATCCAATCATCTTAATGGCAGTGTGATTACTCTGTACTCAACCTGAGAGTGTCCGAACGCTGCACCTCAGTTGCGTCAGCAGCGCGGTCTATATGTGTTTCCTCCGATCTCTGCATTTCAGAGGCCGCCTCTAAGGGGACCTCCGATATCAAAGTATACCAGGCCCTAGCTTCTTCTTCCAACTTTTCATCCCTCCTAACTCTCTTCATACGGATCAATTCCGCTGTCGCCCATTCCCTCAGGTCCTTGGCCCAAGTGTCCACTTTGGGGGGTTGGGAACTCATCCAGTGGATCGCTATCCGTCTCTTGGCCAGCACTAGCCCCAGTTGGAGAAATCTACGAGTAAGCTTTTTCCCCCTGGGACAGGGGAGTAAACCCAACAGTATCTCTTTAATGGACTGGGGCAGCGTCCATCCCGTGACCCGTCGTAAGTGCTCTAGTATGGAATCCCAAAAGGAGTGTAGTCCCAGGCACTCCCATAACATATGTAAAAATGAGGCATCACCACAACCACATCTGGGGCAACGGGAAGAACGATCTGGATATATTTTATGAAACACTCGCGGGGCTAAATAGGTTTAACGAACAACATTAAATTGGATAAGTTTAAATCTGGTATTGGAACTAATTTGTTTTACTCCTTCGTGTACCCTCTTCCATTCAGATCCTGTAAGGGGCGTCTCCAGTACTTCATCCCATCTAGACTGGATCGGAAGCGGGTATGCAGTGAGATCCGCCCTCAATGCTCGATAAATATGAGAGACCAGTTTACGGCCTCCGGTAAGACTCACAAGGGCCTGAAGGGTGGCAGCTATAGGAGGTTATTCAGGGAACATCGGCCATATGCCCCGTGCTACCGCAGCAACTTTCGCATACTGAATATATTGACCCCTACCCAGGTCGAACGCAGTTTCCGCTTCCTCCCTGGTCAGGAAGTGCTGATTTAAATACAGATCGCCCATCATTCGACAATCTCCCTCCACCCATCTGGAGACAGACATAACTTGACTGATCTGCCCAAACGGGACAACCGCCCATAACGGGGATTCAGGGGCGTAGGGTGCTCTACGTATCGCAACCTTAACTGCAGACTCCCATGTGGAGGCCACATGCCTAATAATATACGGGAATCG
This sequence comes from Calotriton arnoldi, assembly GCA_963921515.1. Taxonomy (NCBI): domain Eukaryota; kingdom Metazoa; phylum Chordata; class Amphibia; order Caudata; family Salamandridae; genus Calotriton; species Calotriton arnoldi. Next base: position 108,832 of record CAWUFW010006505.1, on the reverse strand, counting down.
TTCAGGCACACGCGAGCCCAACATTAGTAGTTCCGGGAGTGGAGTATCCCCGTAGGTATCCGTCAGTAACTGTTTTTCCCATTTATCATTCTCGTCGAGCCATTGTACTGCATGTTGGAGCTGCGCTGCTATATAATAAAATTCCAATTTTGGAACCTCCAGACCCCCACGTTCCCAAGTTCTCTGCAATGTCCGTAACCCCACCCGCTTCCGTTTGCTTCCCCATAACAGGTCCACCAGTAGACGGTCCAACAAGAGGAAGTACTCCTGTGATATCCGATATAGTGAGTTCTGCATTACATATAAACATCTCGGGAGGACCACCATTTTTATCAGGGCCACACGTCCCATTAGTGATAAGGGTAAGGAACGCCAAAACTCCACTGATTTGCTGATACCCTCTACACATCGTCCCATATTATGTTCCAAATAAACCTCCAGCATGTGGATTAACCGGACCCCCAGGTATCGCACCGAGTCAGTGACCCAGCGTATCTCCACAGCGGGCAGCTCACTCTCATCTTTGTCCCTCAGGTGTCCCATAGGAAAAAGCTGAGACTCCCCGGGTTAAGGCAAAGGCCTGATATCTCCCCAAAAGCAGTGAACTGCCGAAGGAGCTCCGGGACCGACTCCCTGGGACGACGGAGATACACCAGGGTATCGTCAGCATACATTGACACTACGTGCACTCCCGGGCCTATTGGCACACCCCATCGTGCCATCCGGTGTCGCAATGCAATCGTCAATGGCTCCATCGCCAATGCGAAAAGGAGCGGCGACAGGGGGCAACCCTGTTGAGTACCCCTTTGGAGTTCCAAACTATCAGATACTTGGTTGCGGAGACGGATCCGAGCCATCGGTCGAATATAGAGAAGCTTCACCCAGCTCAAATATTTGTCCCCCAACCCCATTTTAGCAAGCACTGCCCAAATGTAGTTCCATTCAACCGTATCAAAGGCCTGCTTAATGTCTAAAAGACATAAGGCCCAATCCTCGACTAGTAGGTGCGGATCGTGCCAAATATGTGCAAGGCGCCTTAAATTATGCGTAGTGTTCCGACCAGGAATAAAACTGGCCCGGTCATGATGGACCAGTCGGACCATATAAGGCTGAATACGTGCTGCCAATACTCCGCTAAGTATCTTCTCATCAACATTTAAAAGAGATATGGGTCTATAAGAAGTCGGAGACAGGGGATCTCTTCCTGGCTTAGGAACCATAGACACCAGAGCTTCCATCATGGTGGGAGGGAGTGTCCTCCTGCCGAGAGCTTCGGTGTACACCTCTAGGAGATGATCTACCAACTGTGGAGCAAATATTTTATAAAATTCAGCCGGGAGGCCATCACTACCAGGACATTTTGTAGACTGCAGGCTCTTAATTACAGTTGACACCTCCTCCCTAGTAAGCGGAGTGCCCAAGGCCACAGCATCCGTCTCTTCCAGGGTAGGGAGCGTCACTGTGTCTAAATAATCTGACAGGGCCTACGATCGGACCGGGGGGGCCCCCGTGCATGTCTGTTGTAAGTGATCTACAAATGCTGCAAGTATCGCAGTTTGTGTGTGTAACACCTCCCCTTTATCATTATGAAGTTGCAGCACCGGAGTCTGTTCAGTTTCAGCGCGAATCAATCGCGCTAGAAGTGCTCCTGACCTGTCGCCCTCCATATAAAGTCGTTGTCTATAAGTGGTGTATCTATGCTTCTCCAAGTGGGACGAAGCTTCAAGTAATTCTCCCTTAACTCGTGCCCACTCGGCCATATTTGTTGGGGTCTTATAGAGTGTGGTCTCTATGGTTTTTAGTCATGTTTCCAAGGAGTCAATATCAGCGTTGAGTTGGTGTTGGACCCCATAGGTAGTCCTCATACAGACACCCCTGATCACAACTTTTAGCGCTTCCCATTCAGTGGCTCTAGCAGAGGTGGAACCCCAATTTTCAGCGAAATAATGTTGAATAGCCTCTGCTACTGTTTGCACATAAGGAGGGTCAGTAAGGGCCTCTGCTCATAGTCTCCAAAGCGGGATGGACGGTCGACCCGGTCCGCTAGACACCGTCAATAACAGCGGGACATGATCGGATATATAACGTGGCAAATAAGAAATGCCTTCTGTTGCAGCTGAGAGGCCCGCCGAGAGACAACAATAGTCAATTCGGGAAAAGGTGTTAGCTGCTGGAGTAAAGCAAGAGAACTCTCTTTTATGGGGATTGTGGGCTCTCCATTCGTCTCTAAGACGCATACCCTGAAGTATATCAGTTAGGGAGGTTACCATACGGGGTTTAGTACGCTCCCTCGGGGGTTCCCTATCTAAAGTTCCATCAAACACACAATTAAAATCTCCAAAGAGGAGAATCTCGGCTCCTATATAGGGAGTCGCCGCCTTCAGAACAGCCGGGTAGAAATCAGAACAATCTAGATTGGGGGCATAAACGTTAATAATGCAGATCTCTCTCCCTTCCCACCTGCCAAACACGATGACATATCGCCCCTCAGGGTCAAGCACATGCTGGATATGGTGAAAGGGAACTCCAGGCGCCACCCACAGGAGTGCCCCTCGTGCGAATCCAGAGTATGATGTGGCATACAACTGTCCCCTCCACCGTTTACGGAGACTCGCTATTGAATTTCCCCAGACATGTGTTTCCTGCAGCCCAGCTATTGCGATGTTATATCTCTTCAGGAAAGCATATACTCTACGGCGCTTATCTAGGGCTGCCAACCCTCGGACATTTCAGCTAAGAAATCGTAACGTCTGTGCTGTCATGGCGTCGCTGTAATAAGCAGTTGTCGTCAACCACACCCCCGAGAGAATCTCCCCCTCGAGTAGGTCCAAATCCGTGTACCATGGCATAATATGTCGTGACCTGTAAAATTCCCCAACAAAAAAAACAATTTTCAAAAACCAAACAATGCGATCCCTTCCCCACCCCCCGGGCAGTAGTAAAGATTCACATGCACAATAAACAATCCACATTAGAAACAGTACACACCGCCCCAAACCTCCCTCTCCCCCCCAATCCCACCAATACTGCAATGGCTGCACGACCTTTCCAGGGTCAGGGCCCAGGGCAGCCATATTCAAGATATCAAAATAAACATTCAATCAAATGCTGTGCAAGAGAACAGGTAACGTCGAGGCGCGAGATTGCTCTCAAGCTACCTCAGCGGACCTGGGCTCTAGTGGGGGCGTCACCATTCCGGCGGCCACTCAATTTACAAAATTGCAAGTCATACACCAAAATGGCTTTCAACCCGTTCATGTAAATGAAGGTAAGAGTAGGCTTAAAAAAATTTTTTTTTAAATTGCAAGAATGAAGTCCCCCCAGAGTTCGAAACCAACCCCCAGGCATCTTAAACCATCGCATTTCCTATGACCACTAATTAACAGATACTGAAGGACAACTTATCTGTACAGTTCAGCAGTCAGTGCCCAGCTCGGAAAGAAGGTCATTCATGACCACTGCCTGGCCCCCCATCGTCCCGCACAAGATCTGGTGTCGGTGCCATAAAGTCCGGAACTACCTCCGAATCCGAAACATGTAGTGTCCCATCCCGACAGACCGTGACACGTCCCAGGCTCATTGTTCTCTTCCGCGGCGTCTGACGGGTGGACTGTCTGCGACCTCCCAGTGTGGACTGTAAGGAAGGTGTCTCACCAGAACTCGTAGAGGGGACCAACCGTCGTCCTTCCGGGGCCCTAGTATCCAACCAGTCTCTCGCCTCCTCTGCCGAGCGTTCCCAATTTGGAGCGGACGTTGAGATTATACGACAAGACGCGCTAGCCCAGATTTACTCGTGGCAGTCTCAACATAGTTTAGTCTCCGCGCATTGAGCAAAAACAGAATTTTTTACCTGGAGTCAGCAAATAGTTTTTCATCCCAACCAGGAATGATTTGACCAATTTATTTAACTCTGTAGACCAAACACAATAGTGTGGCACGTAGAGGCCCTAGTAGAGATCGGCTGATCTCACAAAGAGATAGTAGTTTGTGGTCCTGAGGAGAACCCCAAGATGAAATAAGGGGCTCGAAACGCGTCGACCTTTTTCTTTCAAACAGTGTTGATAAAATGTAAACCTGTGACTGTTTTTTTCTAAACTATTGCATTGGTTGAGAATTGAATTATCGATCGCATCAAAACAGTTCGGAGTTTTTTTCTAAAGTATATACACTGTTTGTTTCTAACCCTGAATATTAGGTTGAAATCCTGTAAATAGAAATTTACCTGTCTGGGTTTATGTATGTTGTTTGTCTTAAATATTTTATGTAATGTCATTTAATGTATGTAATTATTGTTTTTTGAATATGTAATTGTAATGTATTCTTTAGGAGTTGTGATGGTTGTAATATTACAAAGAACTTTTTATGAAGAAAAAAAGCACTAAAAAGTAAAAACTTTTTCTTAATAAATAATAAAGAGATATGGATTGATAATCCTCAGGCTACATTGAATGGTTCTTGTACCCTAGTGAATATAACATAGTAAAGCAATATCAGTATTGGCAATTCACATGTTGCTTGAGGAGAAAAACACGACACTGCCTTCACTCACTACCCGGAGTTTCGCCGGGAACATAAGGCTGTATTTTAAATTCAGATCTCAAAGGCGCCGCTTGATTGCCACGAAGGTCTTCCTCTGCTCCTGAACACGCTGTGTATAATCCGGATACACTGAAATAGAGTGGCCCTCGAAGAAGAATCGTCGTCCACTGCGAGAGAGCTGAAGCAAAAGATTGCGATCTCTAAAATTAAACAACTTTGCAATAATAGCCCGAGGGGGGGGCTCCAGGCCTCGGGGGGGCCGCCAACGCTCGATGCGCTCTCTCCACGCTAAAGAACTTCGATAACTGCTTAGGGGCCATCTCTCGGGAGATCCAATCCTCCAAAAACAGGTCAACTGCGGGCCCCTCCGCCTTTTCCGAAAAACCCACAAAGCGCAGATTTTCCCATCTGGACCGCCCCTCAGAGTCCCCGCACGGTCATCGAGCTTAACCACCTGACGTTTTAATTCCACTACTGTGGCGCTAAGGCTTTTCACTTCTTCTTTTAATGCGTCAGTATCTTTCTCTGTGACCGTTACTCTGTCTGAAACCTTCCGGAGGTCACAGCGCAGGAGATTAACGTCTATAGCCACTGCGTCAATCTTCCTGATCATCTCATCTATAGTGGACTGGACGGCGCGCAGTACATCCATCAGTGTTGGTGCCTCCTCATCTTCACCCCCCGTAGCACCCCTGTCTGTGGTTGGGTTCCCGGCTGCTTCATCAGGGCCATAGAAGACTGGCTGGGCATAGTTTAGTATTTTATTGGTCTGTGACTTCACTGGCTTGTCCTTCCCCATGGTACATAGAGGGCCGAACAGGAACTCACTCCGGTTTAACACATCCCACTGGGGGAACATCCAAAGCGCCTCTTCAGTGATCAAGACGCACACCTCAAAGACGAGGTGTCCACCACTCAGTCCGGTTGTACTCCCCGTAGAATCTCAGCTAGGGCTCAAGACGATTAAAGTATAATTGTTCTGCGCCTTCGTACTCAGTCAGTAGTTCAAACCACAGCTAAGCAATACCAAGTAGACGGCTGCGGGACCTTGACAGAGGGCTCCAGGAGAGAGCTCCCCTATATTCTCCAGTAAAGGTGGGACCCCAAAGCAGGGTAATCAGTGATCAAATCAGTGCTCAAATCATCACCCACCACCTATCCACCTCATAGCACAGGAATGTGCCGCCCCTGGGATCACACCACACCAGGGCGCGCCAGATCTGCCATGCGTTCTTCAGGAGTCCTCCCAGCAAGAAGGGTCAGCTACATACACCCCCTATAATGCCATGGGGTTCCCAGCCGTAGATCATGCAGCTCCTAATAAGGAAAATTACATAGAGAGAGTCCGCTGAGCGCCAGGTGCACTCCACAGTCCTTATCCGAAGTTGAGCGTGGCCGGTAAGTACAGCTGAGGTGTGAAAGGATGACGTCTCGCAGGACCTTCACACATCCAAGGCTGTAGGGCAGCGCTGGGACAGGCCAATTAAAAGATCCTGGTGCTTATTGCCACAGTGGTGCGGCAGTGTCTGGGAGCAAATCGGGGCTCCGTGACTGTCTCCGGCACCTCAGGTCGTCCTGTCTCACACAGGGGAGCCAAGCACCAGAAACCGCAAGCAGGGCTCAGGCGAAGCCGAGCAGAAACTTCCCCCTACTCAGCCCGCCCGGGAGGGATTCTCACCGTCTGCACAGAGAGAGTCCGGCTCAGGAGGGCAATCGGAGTGCTCCTCCCTCTCAGGGTGGCAGGCTCTGTCTCCGGGCTCCGGCAATCTTTCGGTGGCGCAGGATCTTCACCGCCGGGTCCCGGTTCGCACATCCCAGCACGGCAGGTCTGCAAGGCGATCCCGGGGGCATCCGGGCACCCAACGCTCTCCCACAGGTCCGTGTCCCGGATTCCTTTAAAACAAAATGGCGCTGGTACGCAGTCCGGGTCATTTCGGTATTGCGAGCCGCACTGCTGTAGAATCACCTTCACGGTCAGTACAGTTACTGTACAGGGTCCGCAACAGCTCCGGTTACAATCCGGGTTCAGTTGGAAGTCAGGATAAGGCAGGATATTCAAGGATATCGGGCCGCCGCACGGAGCTCACCCAAAGACACGTCTAGGCAGCCTTGCCGTCAGGCCACGCCCCCCAATGTAATATGATTCTTATTAAGAAATCATTAACTGCATCAAATATTGATTTGCAAACTGCAATGTCTTATTAGCAATCTATTAAAATGGATTTGGTAGAAGTGGGTGCAATTTGCACACCGACTTCTAACAAATGCATTGGTATTTTGTGAACCAACCTATGTATTGATAGGTTGGTTTCACAAAATACCAATTCGTAGTGGGTAGGAATTCGACCTCCCTCATTAATAAGCATGAGGTAAGTCTCAAATTGAGACTCTCTACGATTGGTTAGAGTCACAGGCATGGTGTCCTTCATGGGGCAGCAGACTACCAAGTTTGTGATTGCTGATAAATAAAGCAATCCTTTTTTTTTTTTAAATGCAGCCTGTTTCCCTAATAGGAAAACAGGATGAGTTTTAAAAAAATGAATACTTTTATGAACTTTTTTTTATGAGCAGGGAGTGGTCCGGTAAACAAATGCCCCTTTGGGACCTGTTTCCCTTTGCGAATAGTTACCACCACATTTAATTTGGTAGTAGAATATCAATGTTTCACAACTGGATTTCTGTCACAAAGAATAATACATGAACTAAAGAATCAGTATTTGGAAAAGATGCCCTTTACACGCCCCTTTAAAATACTGATTCTGTATTTATTCTAAAACACAAATTGTGATTCGGTGGGTTTTGGGCATTTAAAAAAACAATTTTGCAGTCACAGAGGCTCAAATTTGACCTTCGCGATATCAAAATTGCTTGATACATCAGGCCCCTGGTTCTTTAGTTTCCAATACAGATACCTTGCTTTTCCAACATTTATCTCCAGCTCACTCAGCTTAGTGATGTTGGCTGCCCATATAATACTACTGGCAAATGATTTGTGTTCTTCAAGGCAGAAATGGATTTATCTTCTATTTTAGGCAAAACAGATGTGCTAAATTACACAGACTCCAGGATGCATCCCGTTTTTAGTCCAGTTCTAACAGAGATGCTCTCTGTTAGACAGTCATGCATGCTCAGCACTACCTGTAGCAAGGTTTCCAAGTGTAACTCTGGTAATTTTGCAAAAAGGCCAACAGACTAATCAGAAATGTTAATTTCCACCAAAGAATTGCCCTGTCACCCTTATTAAAGGCTTCCCAGAAGTAAATGAAACAGCAGCAATATTTCTCCATTGTGATTATGACTCTCGGGCCAAGTACCAAAGGGCAGAACCCTGATTCAATGTTCCAAAGTACCTTGAGTCGACATAAACTCTGAGTCTGATCAGAGAGTATCAGTTGTTTCTCCAATGTCCACCCCTTAAACCTTCAATGGAACAATTTTATGAAAATGTTTGTGTCTAAAAGCAATATCAGTCTAGATACATAGGGATTCTTCTTGTTATTTCCTATAAAGATGGGCTTCCTTAGTGGCCCGTTCTACGAGTTTTTTATATGACCAGTGGCCTCTACCCAGTTACAAAAAGGGAAGACATTTGGGTGATGCAAGGGTTCTGAATAGTCGCAAATGAAGGCATATTATCAGGGCCTGCTATCCTGCTCCTCATTAGCGCTTTAATTATCTCTGCTATGTGGAAAGTAAGATAAAATCAGTAATAAAATGATGACTGCTCTTTTAAATCTGAAAAATACAGCCCTGTGAACTAGATGATTAAATCTTTCCACACAGTTCTAGATCCTTTCATTACCAGATCCCAGATCTTATTAGAATCACTTTTTTAGGTTATAAGGTCCCAAAGGCAAGAACTATTGTATTGCAAACAAATCTGTTTCCGTAGTTCAAGAAGGTTTTCACAGGATGGCTGCGGAGAACCACGCCTCCGCGTAGCCACATGTGACCGCTGCTCCTCCCCCGGCAATGGAATTTGCGGGTTCTCGCACCTGAGCACTGCGTCAGCAACCTGTAACGAAGGTCTTGCTGGCCGGCTGGCGTCTTCGGTGTGCTCTGCGTTCTCGGCGTTTTCGGCTTCCGAACGGGGCTCATGCTGAGATAATCCTGCAGCATGACAGAGGCTGCCTGGCGGAGTCAAGACTGAGGCTTGCACGGCCTCTCAGTGATTAATGGCAGGAAAAAACTGCGGCGCTCGAGCCTGAGCCTGGAAGTAAGGGAAAAAATAAGGGTGACATGCTGGAAGGACACAGCCTGCTTGAAGAGGTGAGCCTGCTATGCGATATTCTGGCTTCAGCTGACTCAAGCTGATTCAAGCTACTAGAATAAATAAAGGGATTAAGGGACTGCGTGCGTCGTGTATCATCTCTGAGGTCTGCACTTTCTTCTTCTCTTCCTGGGTTTGAAGGTTTTAGAGTTAGCTGCTCTCCCCCCTCCGGCACAAGGTTTATTGGGTTGAAATCAGGACTTTTTGCTCACAAATTATTTACTAATCGGGGACATTGAATACCTTGCTAACTTGTCCGAGGACCCAGAATTTAAAAAAAAATGGGAAAACACTTAAAACAGGCGAACGCTATCGCAAAGGTTGACTCTGCTGCAGGGCTTGAAGCCAAGACTCGCTTAGCCCAGGCAAAGGTGATATCTTCAGCGGCAAGAGCTGAACATATATTAAACCGACCTGGCCTCAATTCAAGTTTCGAGAACTCTGAAGAAGAGGCACCTGAGTCGCACTTGGAAGGGGGTCTTTCGATACACAGAAGCATACAGGTGGGCCAATCAGTATGGAGAAGGAACAGTTAGTTGAGTCTACAGCAAGGGTGAACAAGGACGAGATGAAAAATTCTAAAGACTTTCCTTTATTCACCAAAAAAACATCTCAGTCGGCTCCTCCCAAATCCACAGCAAAACTACAGAGACCAATGGAGGCGGGGCCAGAGGATGCGCCAATTAGCCCCTCACAAACTTCATCTTCATTATCACGAGCTCAGGCGCTTGGGCAGGCTTCTTCTATGGTTGCTCTGGTAGTACAAGAGTTTGGTCAAACCTTGGAGGGTCAGGCTACACCTTCAATCCCAATACCATCAATGTCACAGACTCAGCCGGTCCAGCCATTTCCTGAAGATTTCATAGTGCTGTAACCGGAAGCTCAGATACAGCCACAGATTCAGCCCCAGTCGCCTGGTAGAGCCGGCTTGGAAACCTCAGATCAACCTGCTGGGGGTCAAAAGCAAGATGGGAAAGTACAACAGGACAACTCCGAATCTCCGATAGAGGGAGCTAATACTCAACAGATTGATATAAAGACCATGCTGAATCTTATCTTGGAGGAGATAAGAGAAATGAAGAAATCTCAAGAGAATGAGATAGCTTCCCTTCACCAGCGTCTTGGGAAAATCGAAGAGGCAGTGGCTTGCTTTCCAGCTAAAATCCAAGAAGCTGAATCAAGGATCGCCCTGTTGGAGGATGAAATGAGTACTATGCTTTTGAGAGTAAACGAAGCTGCAAAAGATAAAATATTTTTAGAGAATAAACTCGGGGAACTTGAAAATCACTCTCGACGGTCGAATTTACGAATAGTAGGGGTCCCCGAGGGCAGTGAGGGATCCCAAACTCATCAATGGGGTGAATCGTTTTTAAAGCAGAAGGTCCTGCCCGAATTTACTGGAGACCTCACTATTACAAGGGCACATCGTGTCCCCTCACACCGTCTGCCCAACTCAAAGATCCCACATACCATCTTGATTAACTTTGCTGACTATCGCATTAAAGAGAAGATTCTGGCTAAGGCAATACAGCAGAGACAATTTTCTATCAATGAAGTCTCGAAATGTCGGATATTTTCTGATATGTCAGCCGTAGCCGCACGCAGGTGCAAAGAGTTTGTTAAACTCTTATATCTTTTTAAAGCTCAAGGGGCGCAGGCTTCAATAGCCCAGCAATCCAAGCTTTGTGTCCTTGTGAGGGGGAAATTCCATATGTTTTCAAATTTAGAGGAAGCTCAGGGTTTACTGAAAGAGATCTCTTCTCCAAATTGAAACTGTATAAAGCGCGATGCAAAAGGACTCTACTGCCGGGGGGAGGAGGGTCACCCAGGGTGTAGCACCATGACACCCAACAGTGAAGTAGGGGGGGTGAGATGTGGCCAGCAGGGTTTTCCACATTTCTTGGGGGGGGCTGTCTGGGGGTGCTGGGTGGTAGTGGGGGGGTGTCTCGCAGTAAAAAGAGCAGTAGCAAGTGGGGCAAGGAAAATAGGGTTTTGAGTTTAAAGGATTTTTGCTGCAATTTAAATTTCAGAAATGGCTAGTAAATGTTGTATTATGTCGGTAAATGTTAATGGGATGTTAAACAAACAAAAATATGGAGGGCTCATAAGATGGCTGGCCTCTATTATGCTGCAAGTTTTATTTCTCCAAGAAACCCACCTTAAAAGAAATTCACCTAAGCTCTTTATCCCCAGAGTCTTTTCGAATGTTTTTTTTGCATCAGCTGGGCTGGCTAAGAAAGGAGTAGCTATTTACTTCTGTAGAAGTGTGGCATGGGAGCTTGTCCAAGTCCGGAGAGACCCTCATGGAAGATGGCTATGGGTCATGGTTAAATTAAATGGGACAACATTAAATTTTGTGAATTATTATGGCCCAATGATGGACAATCCCGTAGCTTTAACAAAGATCAGTGAGCTACTTAGGGGGGCTCCTGGACAGATTATTCTAGGAGGGGATTTTAACTTTATCCAAGACTTGAGAAAAGATACCTCCAACAAAAATAAGAAGCAATTGAAGCCAAAGACTAAAAAAGTCCTAGATGCAATAAAACAGGATTATCAGTTGATAGATCCATGGCGTAAAACCAACCTGACAACAGGCGAATATACATGCTATTCGCGTCAATTTCAAACAGCTTCTCGCATTGACTTTTTTTTAACATCTCGGTCATTGAATTACGTAGATGCAGAAATTGGGGCTAATTCATTCTCTGACCACTCCTATATCAAATTAGATCTGGAAATTGAAGAGGGAAAGAGGATGAGATCCAGGTGGCAGATGGATCGTCTCCTCCTCCTAGATCTTCAATGGGTAGCTGATTTAAGAGAGTGGATAACTGACTATTTCAGGATTAATGAAGGCACGGCAGAACCATTTTCAGTTTGGGGGGGTTTAAGGCGGCAGTTCGTGGGCAAATGATTGCCTTTTCGGCTGCTCAGTCCAAAGCACGCCAGCAGGCTGTCGACAGTGCTTTGAATCAGAGAAATGCCCCTCAACAGGGAGATGGGGCAGCAGTGAATCAGCTTGAAAAGGCTAAAAAGGCGCTTAGGGAATTTTTTTTAATTGAAGAGATAAATAGCTCCCGGACTTTTCAACAACAGGTATATGAAGAAAGCCAAATGGTTGGTAAATTGTTAGCCGGGTTAACTAAGACTAGACAGGAAGCGGCCTTAATAACTGAAATCGTAGATCCCAAGACTAGAGTGGCGGTAACGGATAGGGACAGAATCGCCCAAATTTTTATGGAGCATTATCAACAGCTTTATACTACTAAATATGCGGTCAAGCAAGACTCAATTCAGAAATATTTTGAGAATGTAAATCTTCCGAGTTTGTTGAATTCCCTTGAGGAACAGATTCAACTCGATATATCAGGCGCGGAAATTTTGGCAGCTCTAAATTCTATCGCGGGAGCTAAAGCCTGTGGAAATGATGGGCTGCATATAGAATTTTATAAGGCATTTGCTAAGGAACTGATCCCCTTCTTGACAAAGCTTTTTAAATATATTAAGACTGGTGGCGCTGTTCCCTCAATCTTTAAAGAGGCTATAATCGTGAGCTTTGTGAAAAAGGGTAAGAATTCCAAGGACGCTAATTCCTATAGACCGATTAGCCTTCTTAATGCCGATTACAAAATTCTAATGAAAATCTGGGCCCAACGTTTCATTCCCTTAGCACAGGAAGTGATTCATAGAGACCAGTCTGGGTTTGTCGCCGGAAGGTCGATGTCCTCTAATACTGGGTTTTTAATTCAGGCTCTCGACTTTATTAACAATAATCGTATTCCAGCGCTCATTATGATGGCTGTTGGAAATGGCCCTTTTTGCAGGGTCACCCCTAAACTTTTTGCCTGCCTCCTGTATTTTTGCTGACCTGTTTCTGTTGGTTTTATGACTCTGGGCACTTTACCACTGCAGTTCAATGCTAAAGTGCATATGCTCTCCCTTGGTAAATATGTCTATGTGAATTGGTATATCCCTTATTGGCTTATTTGGTTTACCTGTTAGTCCCTAGTAGTGTGGCCTGTGTGTGCCCAGGGCTGGTAAACCAAATGCTGCTGGTGGGCATGCAGCGCTGGTTTGCGCCACCCACAGAAGCAGCTTTTAAAGTGTGTCTCAGACCTGCCACTGCAGTGTCTGTGTGCAGTCCAGAACTGCCATCTTGGCTGTGAAGTGCACCCACTTCCCAGCCCCTGAACCTTCCCTTGGCATCCTGTAAGTCGCCCCTCGGGTAGGGTGCATTGTATGTGTAAGGTAGGACATGCCTTGGTGTGTGTAGCATGTCCTGGTAGTGAATTATGCACCATTTCGTTTTTCACTACTGTAAGGCTACCTGTTCCTCATAGGCTAGAATGGGCAGTTTGACTATTACATGCTATAGTCCTAACTGACCCCAGGAACATGGTAGAAAAACGAATTTAGTATGCCTGAGCTCAGAATATTAAAATACACCTTTTAGTGAAGTTTATTTTTATATTCTGTGTTTGAAAATACCACTTTTAGAAAGTAGGTATTTTCTTGCCTAAGCCTTCCAGTGTGCTCTGCCGTTATGTGTATTGGCTGTCTGGTTTTAGAGGGGCAGGACAGGCTGAGTCAGACCTGGGTTGAATAGAGAGATCTGCATTTAGAGTGTGGGGAGGGGTGGCTCTTTGATCTGAATAGGGCTGTGCCTGGCAAAGTGAATGCTGGCTCCACCTCCCACTGTGTGTCTGCTAGCAGACCCCCTCTTTCTGAAAGGAAGGATGCAGCCTGGTAAACAAAGTGCTCCAGGCCTGAGCAGAACTGGTTCTGGCTAGGTTCAGGGACTGGTAGCTTCAAAGATCAAAGGCTTTTGGGGTATAAATATCTGTGCTCAAGCCCCTACATTTTGTATTGCTTTTGGATCTGGAGAGGAAACTCTGTCCGTGCCACTGGAGGAATCTGCAGGAAGTGACTGTCCTTGTGCTTGTGTGTTTTTCTTGCACTGGCCTGCAGCAGTGACCACTGGACCTTGAAGAGAGAAAAGGACTTTTGAGAGAACTTTTATTTTTGTTACAGCAATTACCCAAGGGCTAGGAAAAGAGCTAGCCTCCTGCTGGAGTCTCAGGCACATCAGACTCCACCACCAACCTCCTGCTTCCTCCCTGCGAGGATTGCTATGTGCTGATGAGGCTCCTGTGAGTTCCAGGGCCTCTAGTTTGCTTCAGAGAAAAGAGTGCTGGAAATTGTCGCTAACGCACGTTTGCGAGCCGCTGCAGTCGAGAGCGCTGGAAAAATCATCGCGCTGCTGCCGCTGAGTGCTCGCAACACGAGACCATCGCTAACGCCCCTTTGCGAGCCGCTGCAGCCGAGACGCGCTGGAAAAATCATCGCGCGGCTGTCGACGAGCGCTCGCAACCCCTACAGAATCATTGCTTCAAGACATCGCATTGCGGACGCCGTGTGTCCGCCATTTTCATCGCATCGCACCGGATTTCGTCGCTCCCTCGCGGAGCGCCATTTCTTCGCATCGCAACACGATCGCACAACGCAACAGGCTCGTCGCATCGACTTCTCCCTCGCGGCAAGAAAGTCATCGCATCGGCGGCCTAGCGTGCAGAAGTTTGTCGCATCGTCTCCGCACACGCAACAGGATCGTCGCATCGCCTTCGCCCCGCGGCAAGGTCTCAGCGCATCGGCGGCCTAGCGTGCAGAAGTTGGTCGCATCGTCTCCGCACGCATCAGCAGATCGGCGCATCATCCTCCCTTGCGGCAAGGATTTTAACGCATCGCCGGCCTCGCGTGAGGTAAATCATCGCTACCACTTCTTTGCGACATTTCGTTGGTTTTGCTACTAAACCCAGGTACTTTGTGAGAGAAAGGGTCGCCGAGACCACTGCCTTGAATGTGAACCTTATTTTTGCAACCTTTGAACTATTTTTTGACAGTCCTTCAACAGCCATCCTATTTTTGACAGTCTTATGAGAGAAAGGGTCGCAGAGACCACTGCCTTGAATTTGAACCTTATTGTTGCAACCTCTGAACGAGAAAGGGGCGCAGAGACCCCTGCCTTGAATTTGAACCTTATTCTTGCAACCTTTTGAACTATCTTTGACAGCCCTTCAACAGCTATCCTATTTTTGACAGTATTGTGGCTTTTACAGTTATTGGTCTTGTGATAAATCTGCCTTTATATAAAGATACTTATTTTTTATAACTACTTGTGTGGTGTCCCTTTGTAGTGTTCCTCACTGTGTTACTGTGTATGGTCATAAATGCTTCACACACTGCCTCTGAGATAAGCCTACCTGCTCGTGCTACGTTACCACAGGGTTGAGCAGGGGTATTAAAGAGGGTAGCCCTCTCACTCTGACTTAGGAAGAAGGGTCCCTACTTGGACAGTGGCCAGCCATTGCCAACTAGAGACCCCCATTTCTAACAATGGCGGACGCCGAACAGGCGTTTGACCTGGTTAATTGGGACGCACTTTTTTATGGTCTGGGCAGGTTTGGTGTCCCTTTCCAGGTCATAGAAATGCTTAGGAATATCTACCAGGGGGCCCAGGCTCAGGTGATGATAAACGCAAACCGAGCGGGATAGTAAATATCAATCGCGGGACTAGACAAGGGTGTCCGACGTCCCCCCTATTGTTTACCTTTTTTATTGAACCCCTGGCTATTAAAAACCGTGACAATGAGGCAATCAGAGCGCCGATTCGGGGTATGGCAAAATTGAAGTTGTTCGCAGACGATATTATTTTATGTCTTAGTCCTGAGAGCCTGAATCTAGCTCGGGTATTAACAGAATTTAGTCAATTTGAATTGATTGGGGGTTATAAAATTAATCAAAATAAAACAGAGATTTTAACTTTAAATACTGACTGTGATTTTCTTCCCTCAAATCTTAAACACCAAGCTCTAAAACCGGAACCAATAAGCTATTTGGGGATATTTGTTTCCAATCAATACGGGCAGCTATTTAAATTGAACTATGAAGTTATGCGGGTAAAATTAAAACATTGCTGGATAACTTGTCACTTCTACCTCTAACCTTGATAGGCCGTGTAGCCCTCATCAAAATGTCCACACTCCCTTTACTCGTTTTCCTTTTTATTAATGTACCCTTAAAAATCAATACTAGTTATTTCAAAGAGCTAGAATCTATGTTTAGAGAGTTTGTCTGGAGCAAGAAGGCATCTAGGGTTAAACTCTCAGCACTACAACTTGATATAAATCAGGGTGGGTTAGCATTGCCGAAAATCCGAACTTATTACGAAGCGGCTATTTTAGATCTAACAGCTCATTTGCTGGAATCAAACGGTTTATTAGATAATTATTTTTTAGACAAAATGGTTCAGGAATCTGGTTCGCAAATCCCGTTATTTTTAAAAACATCTAAACTACCAAAGAGGACTAGATATAAGACTCTGCAGGATTATGCTTTTAGACTACAGTCTTTTTTTAAGCAAGCTGGTTGTTCTGGATTCCACTATTTAAAATTAGGTGAATGCAAAAGTTTGGGCCTTCAAATCCAATCCAGTCACCTTAGAAATTGGAAGGAATGTGGTTAAGAAGAGCTGGGGCGCTTTTTAGTGAAGAATAAAGTAATTACCTGGCAAAAGGTTCAGAATAGAGGCGGTGAACGGAATAAGCCTGGCTTTTTTGAATGTTTACATATTATATATTTTCTAAATAGATATCATCTTTCGTCCAGTGGCGCCCCGACCAAGTTGGTGACCGCTCTATTTCGAGCCAAACTAAGAGGGGTGGGTAATTGGTACTCTCAGTTGTGTAATCAAAATGAATCTCCACTGGTCGAGAAATTCCTAGAAAGAGTAACCCGGGAAACTAATTGCACTCTATCAAGTCAGGAGTGGCAGACCATATCCCAGCTATGGAGCAAGGCCTTAAGAGCTGCCAATTTTAAGAGAATGGCCTTCTTGTCTCGGTGGATGGCATACTATACTCCTAAAATACTTAATAAAAATATCCCGAAGTAGAGAATAGATGCTTCCGCTGTCAGGCAGAAGGGGAAGGGGCTTGGCTACATATATTCTTCATGTGTCCAAAGCTAGGGCCATTTTGGGCCAAGATTTTTTTGCCCATAAGCCAGGCAATCCAGAAGAGGTTAGATCCAGAGGTTAAGGTAGCTGTTTTTGGCATTACCAGAGTTAGGGAAAACTTGACCAAAGCAGAGGAGACTTTTATAGCAATTTGCTCCCTCGTTGCTCGTTCCTTAATTCTTCAGAATTGGAGGTCGGCGGAATTACCTTCATACTCGAAGTGGTTAAATAAGATGAAACGAACCATGAAGTTCGAAGAAGCATATGCTAGGCGGGTGGGCGCTACAAGAAAGTTCACTGCGGTTTGGAAATACTTAGTGAACCTTGAAACTACGGTGGTAATAGAAGGCCTTTAGATATTTTAAGTAGGATTAATTGATGTTAAGGCTGGGGTTAATATCTCAACAAAAACTAAAAATAAAAAAAAAAAGCACACGCACTTGAATTCTTGCTTATTCCGTGGAGCTATCTTGTTTGGTGAAAGATAGCCCGTTTTGTTTTTTTGTGTGTATTACAGCACTTTAGCACTTTAGTATGTTAGAACAGCACATCTGTCAAAAAGTTGGGATTTCGACTAAAGCACTTGTGAAAATCGAGGATACAGCCAGATTCTTGTTGCAACATGTCTTTCTGTACTTATTTTATGTTGGATATATGCATAACATGCATGTTTTGATCAAATAATGTTCTTTAAATTCCCTGTTATTGATTGTTATTGCTATGCCCCATATGCTCTGCTCAATAAAAAATTTAAAAAATAAAAACTATTGCATTGCAAATGCTTGTTTAATCAGTGTCCATTTTGTCCTACCATTCTACTACATTCAGGCCCAATTTTTCTAGCATATTGCACCATCACAAAGTGCTACTAAGTTGTGCAAAGCAAAGCAAAGCAATGCATTGATATTTACTATACTGTACCACAGGGGCGGCCGGCATGTCTCACGGGTGGGGAGGCTGGCGGGGGGGTCTTGAGATGGGGCTGCCTAGGGGCTCGCACGGGTGAATAATAAAAAAAAAACACCTTACCTTTAGGCCGGGTCCCACGTCTCTACTCCTGTTCTTCTGTCTCTGATCCAGGAACAGGAAGCAGGCAGCCAGGCCCCTAAGCCAATCACAAAGCTGAAATACAGTGTTGTGATTGGTCTGAGTGCCGTGACACAGCGCTCTGCCAGGGGCTGGAGGGGTGGGCATGTTCTCCATGAAGGCTGTATTGCAGCCTGCATGGAGAACAGGGAAGTGCACCTGACTGTTTTGGGTGGCCCGAGAGGGCCGACCAAACAGTCATTGTGCACTTAGGAGTGGGCAAACCATGCATCCCCTGCTCCCAGAGGAGAGCAGCTCCACCTACTCGCCCGCTCGGAATGCAGACAGACACGAACCATAAAATGATAATAACTAAGTTATGTTTTATTTTTGGTACTGCTTTGAAGCAGTGGGGAGACGCTCCTCCGCCATAGCGAAGGAGCCGCCACTGCTGTACCAGAGGTAACATCTTTGGGAAAGATGCCCTTTACCCAGCACTAAAAGCTATTTACAGTGCTTTGATTTGTGTCGAGGGCTTTACATTGCAAACACTGATGCAAACCTTGATCTGCTAAGATAGCCAGACCTGGCTTTGTTCCAAAACCTGATGCCGCCTTGAAGCAGATGATAACAAAGAGAAATGGAGAAATGTTTATTCCTAAAAAAAAGCAGCACGTTGCATGTTTGCTGAAGTTCATAGCACCCATCCAGTACATGGGATTCTTCTATGTTTGTCTAGACATTGAAATTTGGAATGGAAGTGCACACTTCCAATAGTAATCATATACACACTGACCTTTGCAGCCTTTAAGAGGGCCAGCACAGGGGAAGACAGCAGCAGCAGGCCAATATTAATTGATAGGGCTCTGTGATGTGTTTTCCCATGTGTGCAATGCAACAGAGAAAATGTGGTTGTTGCGCTGCGTTGCGTTAAACACTTGGCAATTTGCCTCTCAGTTTTCCTTTTCCTTTATCAATTTTACTAACTCTCCATGTCAGCCTGCATTTGATGATCTGGTCACTTGACTTTTATTTCTGGAGTGGCCGAAATTCTCTGTGTGTGCCATTCTTACAGGCTATTCAGTCATCAGTGGTGAAATGTGAGTTACTTTTAGATGGCATGAGGCTATAGGGCAGATTTACTAATTCCTATTAATTGTACCTGAGGAAGATCATAAATGTTAAAAAGATAATATGAGAGTATAAACCCTGGGAAATGCCAGTGGATGTAGAAGATAAAGGAGAAGTATGTTTGCTCAACCTAACTTTCTGTGTTTGAAAATACCACTTTTTTTCTTAGCCATCCAGTGTGCCTCTGCTAGGATGTGTATTGACTGTAGGGCTTTGGAGTGACTGGGGCTGGGGAGATGCAGTGGCTCCAGAGAGTCTGGATGAGTCAGGGTTATGCTGAATAGATCTGGGCTGCATTTAGAGTAGGGGGAGGAGATTTCCTTTCACCTAAATGGGCCTGGTCTGCCAAGGACCATGTTGTCTCCACCTCCTGCCAGGAAGCTGCACCAGAGAGGACAGAGATGGTTTTGACTGAGCACAGGGCTTCTCTGCCACCAGAGAACAAAGGATGTTGTAGTATAAATATTGGGGCCCAGACCCCAGACTTTTAGATCACTTCTGGGAATCAAGAGGAACCTTTGCCAAGGATATGAGCCAGAGAAGCTGAGGAGGAATACTGCCCCTGTGCTGTTTGCTGTCTGGGGTTGGCCTGCAGTGGCTACTTGCTGCCAAGGAAAGGAGAAAGGACTTTGCTATTTGCTGTGAAGAATCGACGCAGCGCCTGCTCGCGGCTGAAGTGTCTGCAGTGCGACGAATCCTGTGCACCGATCTCCGACGTCCGAGATCACCACACCGATTCTGACTCCGGCCCGGTCGGAGAAGAACCAACGCTTTGCACCGGATCGTCACTCATCACATCTAAGCGCCAAGTCTGTTGCATCGTTGGGGGAGGCAGTAAGAAACCGACGCATCACCTCCTCTCCTGTAAGATACCGACGCATCACCTCCCCTGCGCAGCAGTAAGGAACCAATGCATCACCTCCCCCGGAGCAAGGAATCGACGCATCACCTTCCCTGAGTGTAAGGAACCAACGCATTACCTTCCCTGCAACCCTTTTTGCTTGCATTTTTCGACGCATCCAAGGTACTTTGTGTAAAAGTGTTGCATCTCACATTTTCTTGGAACTGAACTGTTTCTATTATCTGAAAGTCACATTTTGATTACTGTTTTGGTTTAGGTAAAGATTACTTATTTTTCTAAACTGGTTTGGTGTCCATTTGTAGTGTTTTCACTGTATTACTGTATGTGTTCATAAATGCTTTACACACTGCCTCTGAGATAAGCCTGTCTGCTCGTGCCAAGCTACCAAGTGGGTGAGCAGGGGTTATTTTAGAAGTGTATCCCCCTTAACCTGACTAGGAAGAAGGGTCCCTACATGGACAAAGGTACCTACCTCTGCCAACTAGAGACCCCCATTTCTAACATTGGTGGTCAGCGGTGAGGATCTGGACTTGCATTTGTGTCTTACATACAGTGATTGGTGTACACTACTAGTATAGTGCAGACCATTACGCGACCACATACATTTGGTGGAACTTTTTCTTTGGGACTATTTTTTCTTTGCATATTGAAAACTGCCAATCTTCATCAAGACAAGGCCAGCATCACTTGCATCTGTGGATATTGAGTTTGAGGAGGATAGGGTGGAAACCTACACTGTGCCACAGCTAAAAGCTATCTGCAAATTTCTTTTAATCTTTGTAAGAGGCCTCTCCAGAAAGGAGGTATTCCAAAAGGCACTGAGGGCCTGGTTGGAGTCAAGGGATGCCAGCAGGCATGGCAACCAACCTGTGGAGGAGGTGGAGGATTTAGATGAACAGCAGGATAGGCTATTGGGTGTGCCTGGGGGGAGGTTACCTTCCCGGGGAGCAGCAGTGTCTCTTTAAAGGAGCTGTGTCCAGCAGAAGAGCTGGAGGACAGGGAGAAAAACAGGATGCATGAGTTGGAGCTCACGAAGCTCAGGCTGGTGAAAGAGGATAAGGAGTTGGTGTTTCAAAGGGAGAAATTAGCCCTGGAAGAGAAAAAGATGCTCTTGGAGCATGCATGAAAGAGGTTTGAGGGAGTTGGATTTAAAGGCAAAGAGTATAGAGTCCAATCCCAATGGTGGCAGCGCACCATCAGTGCCTGGGGAAGGGAGGGTGTACATTACCAAGGAGGTTATTAAGGATTTTATGAAGCATGAGGACATTGGTCAGAGGTTCAAAGCTTATGAGATAGCAATTAGGTCCTACAGAATCCCTGAGAGAGACTGTGTAGCAGGGTTGTGGAGCCGCTTTGTCAGTGAAGGGAGGGAAACGCTGCTAGCATTGCCCACTGAAGATCAGATGTCCTATGCTCCCATGAAGGAAGCCTTAGTAGGGAGGTATGGTTTGACCCCAGAATCATACAGGCAGAAGTTGAGGGCTTGTAAGAAGCTGGAGTCAAGCACTTGGGTGGAGTATGTCTCCTATTTTTGCAGAGCACTTGGTGGATTAGGAAGGGAAGCAAGGTGAATGATTTTCAGGGGCTCTATGATTTGGTTGCATGGGAGCACTTGTCAGGTAATTGTTTTCCAGAGCTACGCCAGCACTTGATTGACAGTAAGCTGACTGACCCCAGGAAGCTTGCTGTGGAGGCGGACCACTCGGTCAGTACCAGGGTCCAAAACTTTTGTGTGGGAGACTCCACCAAAGGTGGACATGGTCCCTAGCAGAAGAGTGGGGGGGCAAGGGTAAACAGAGGGAATTCCAAAAAGGGCCCCAAAGTAATTCCCAAGGGAACCAAGGGAAAGGTTCCCAGCCTCCCACTGAAAAGACGCCATGGGTCCCTATTCAGAAGGGCCCCAGGGCATGTTATGGTTGTGGTCAGGTGGGTCACTTCCAGGGGGACCCTAGGTGTCCCAAAAAGATTACCACCACACCCACTGGTGCACCGCCCTGGGAGATGGCTAGTGTAGCCTTGGGGGAGGAGTTGGGTGCCCAAGAGGGGTGGGGTCCCTTAGAAATGACCCTGGTCTCTTTAGGAGGCAGTAAGATGGTCCCAAGAGCTCATATGCCTGATAACACTAAAAAATACAGGCAGTGGGTGACCATCAATGGCCATAGTGTGGAAGCTCTAAGAGACACTGGAGCCAGTGTGACAACCGTCAGTTGTCGGCTAGTGTCTGAAGAGCAGGTGGTCCCCAACACATTCTACCCAGTAGTTGCAGATGACAACTCTGAGTGCCTCTGCAAAGTGGCACAGGTTCCCTTTGAGTGAGGGTGGGGTCTCAGGTAGCTTGAGAGTAGCTGTGAGGCCAGCCATGCCTGTTGACTATCTGCTAGGCAACGATTTGGAGAGCTCCCCTTGGGAAAAGGTGGAGCGGAAGTCTCATTTGGAAATGTTGGGTCTGCCTGAGTGGGCGTGTGTCACCACTCGGTCTATGGCAGCCGGTAAGGGCAATCAAAAGGACCTGGAGCCTGAAAGAGTGGCCCAGGTGCCTGCCAGAAAGAGAAGAGGCAGGGGGCGTGGGAAACCGGCCCCCGAAGTTCCCACGGTCCAGGAGGAGGCAAACCTTGAGGGGGATGCCCTGGAGCCTTCAGGGGAACAAGTGGCTGAACTGGGGGACCTGCCTGAGCTGACCCATTGGCTGCAGGAAGGAGGCCCCTCCAGGGAGGAATTCTGCCAGGAGCAGCAGAAATGCCCTTCACTTGTTGGTTTGCGGCAACAAGCTGCAAACCAGGCGGCAGGTGATCAGTCTGGATCACATTGGATTTACTGGGAGAATGGTCTGTATAGCGAGCCTAAGGTTGCTGAGCCTGGGTCAGCCCATGTGCTGGTGGTACTCCAGCACTTCAGAGCCTTCCCACTGGGTCTGGCTCATGATGTGCCATTGACAGGGCATTTGGGGCAAGACAAGACCTTTGAAAGGCTTGTCACCCACTTTTACTGGCCCCAAATGCGTAAGAACTCTGACACGCATTGGCGGTCTTGCCAGACTTGCCAGGCAAGTGGTAAGAGTGGGAGGAAGCACAAGGCTCCTCTCCAACCTTTCCCTGTAGTCAGCACTCCCTTTGAGAAGAAGGGTATTGACATTGTGGGGCCTCTGGATCCCACGACAGCCATGGGCAAAAGGTTTATCCTGATCTTGGTGGACCATGCCACCCAGTACTCGGACGCTATCCCTCTCTGGACTGTTATGGCCCCGTGGTGGGTCGTGCGTTGATGGGGATTTTCTCCCATGTGGGGTTCCCCAGAGAAGTGGTGTCTGACAGGGGTACCAACTTCATATCTAAGAATATGAAGTCTCTGTGGCAGGAGTGGGGTGTTACCTACAAGTTCACCACTACTTACCACCCCCAAGGTAATGGGCTCGTTGGGAGATTCAACTGGACCCTGAAGGGCATGATTATGGGTCTTGGTGAACCCATGAGGTGTAAGTGGGACGTCCTCTTACCATGCCTTTTATTTTCTTACAGGTAGGTAACGCAGAAGTCCTTAGGGTTCAGTCCCTTTGAGCTCCTGTATGGGCATCCTGTAAGAGGACCTCTAAGTCTGGTCAAGGAAGGCTGGAAGAAAGCTCCCAGTAAACCCCCCAGGATGTATATAGCTACATGCTGGCCTACAGTCCCCTAACTAAGCGCTTCAGGCAACTCACTCAGGCGAATCTGGAAGCCAGCCAGGAAGAAATGAAATGGTGGTATGATCAGAATGGCATTCTGATCGAGTTTCAGCCTGGCCAGAAAGTGTGGGTCATGGCCACAGAGGAGCCTTGTGCGCTCCAAGATAAGTGGACTGGTCCATTTGAGGTGGTGGAGCGCAAGAGTAAAGTCACCTACCTGGTGGACTTGCAGTCTCCAAGGAACCCTTTGCGGGTCCTGCATTTGAACTGCCTTAAGCCCCACTTGGAGAGGTCCAAAGTGGGCATGCCCCTAGCGACAGATGCTGGAATGGAGGAAGAGACTGAGCCTCTTCCTGACCTCCTGTCTGCTGAGGAACATGATGGGTCAGTGGACGGTGTAACACTCTCCCCCGCCCTGACCCCAGAACAGTAGAGTGACTGCCCCCAATTGTTGGGACAGTTTGCTGCTCTGTTCTCCCTGACCCCTGGTGTCACTCAATAGTGTGTCCATGATGTGGACACTGGGAACAGTCCTCCTGTGAAGTACAAAATTTACAGGGTGACTGACAGGGTCAAGGCTTGCATCAAGGAGGAGGACTCCAAGATGTTAGCGCTAGGGGGGATTGGGCCCTCAAACAGCCCTTGGGCCAGCCCAGTGGTCTTTGTCCCAAAGGCTGCCGCACCCGGTGCAACGCCAGAACTCCTTTTCGGTGTGGACTACCGAGGGCTCAGTTCAGTCACCAGGACTGATGCACACCCCATCCCCAGAGCTGATGAGCTCATACATTGGTTGGGAGCTGCCAAGTACCTCAGTACTTTTGACTTAACGTCTGGGTACTGGCAGATTGCCTTAACCGATGGGGCAAAGGAGAGGTCAGCATTTTCAACGCCAGAGGGGCACTACCAATTCCAGGTGATGCCCTTTGGGTTGAAGAATGCCCCTGCCACCTTTCAGAGGCTGGTCAACTAGGTGTTGGCTGGACTAGAGGATTTCAGTGCCGCCTACCTGGAAGACATCGCAGTGTTCAGTGCCACTTGGGAGGAACATCTGCACCACCACTGGGAAGTGTTGAAGGCTCTGCAGAGGGCAGGCCTCATGATCAAGGCAAGCAAGTGCCAGATCGGGCAGGGTTCAGTGGTGTACTTGGGACACCAGGTAGGTAGCGGCCAGGTGGCGCCCCTACAGCCCAAGATTGATACCATTCTGGCTTGGGAACCCCCCAAGACCCAGACAGAGGTGAGAACCTTCTTAGGACTCACTGGGTATTACAGGAGATTCGTCAAGGGTTATGGCTCCATTGTTGCCCCCTTGACAGAGCTGACTTCCAGGAAGCAGCCCAGGAAAGTGAACTGGACTGATGCCTGCCAAAAAGCTTTTGATGCCTTGAAATCTGCCATGTGCACAGCGCTCATGCTCAAGGTATCCTACTTCTCACAGAAATTCATGGTGCAGACAGATGCTTCAGAGCATGGTGTGAGGAGGGCCTAGACCAACCCATAGCCTTCATTAGTAGGAAGTTACTTTCACGGGAACAGAGGTGGAGTGCGATTGAGCGTGAGGCTTTTGCTGTGGTCTGGGAGCTGAAGAAGCTGAGGCCCTACTTGTTTGGGACTCACTTCCTGATTTAGACCAACCACAGGCCCCTCAGATGGTTGATGCAGATGAGGGGTGAGAATCCAAAGTTGTTGAGGTGGTCCATTTCCCTACAGGGGATAGACTTCACGGTGGAACACCGCCCTGGTACAGAACATGCCAATGCTGATGGTCTGTCTAGGTTTTTCCACCTTAGTGAAGAGAACTCCCAAGAGGGTGGGTAGTTCTCCCCACATTTCAGCTGGAGGGGACACGTGTTAGACCTGGCACCATTGGCGTGGGTTTCCCCTGTATGTTTGCCTTTGCCTCCTGTGTTTTTGCTGTGTGTTGGACTTTGTTTTGCTGGTCTAGATGCTTTGGGCACTTTGCCACTGCTGTTCAGTGCCAAAGTGCAAGTGCTCCCTTTGTAAATTGTTGATATGGATTGGTGTTTCCATAATTGGCTATTTGATTTACTAGTCAGTCCCTAGTACAGGCACTGTGTGTGCCCAGGGCCTGTAAATCAAATGCTGCTAGTACCCCTACACGGAGACAGACTGACGAGGCAGATCTGAGGTTTCAAGAACACGTGGGCTTATTCGTGAGGCGATTTGACATTAAGTCTGAATATTCCACTAGAGTATGTGAACCTTTGGGTCCATGCTGATTACAATTGAACTATCCCTTTGCAGCTTCTACTTAATTTATAGCGCCAACCCTCCGTTCTCTGTCCAGGTGAGCCTACGGGCCTCATCTCAACTCTACCACCCCCAGTCAAGGGTGGCTTATGGTGCCCCTTTGTCCTAGTCCTGAGGAAGACCCCGCAGTAAGGATCGTAATAGCCTAAACTTTATTGGGGGTCGAAACGTCGACTGTGTTGCTGCTCTATGCCAGCCACTATCAACAGTGATTTGTAACTGTGATACTGTATATTTTCTATCATGGCAATGTTAAAAATGATCACGATATTTTGCGGCTAAAACAAGCCACTTCCATTGCAATTAATTTTGTGATGATGACGATGTCACCACCTTTCCCTTACACCTTTACAACCCTCACTTAATGCACTTTTACCTCCCCTTTCCTTTCTCCCACTGCTGTGGGGCACTTGTGTAAAGCGTTTTGAATTGTATGCTGACTGACCAGCACTTTGGATTGTTCAATGTGATTAAATAACATTGAACACATTATTCTTCAATGCATTAGTGTTATTTTGTTTAATTTGGTTGAAATGTTTAGTGTTCCTAGTAATTGCACACTGGGACCTTTTCTCATTGTGCTAGTGGGCTTGCAGCACTGATTGTGCCACCCACATAAGCAGCCTGTAAAGGTAATTCAGGTCTGCCTTTGCAGTGCCTGTGTGCAGTCTAGTACTGCCATGTCGACTTGGCAAGTGCACCCCCTTCCAAGGCCTTCCCCTTCCCTTTTTTTACATGTTCGTCAACCCTAAGGTAGGCCCAAGGTACCCCTGTGGGCAGGGTGCAGTGTATGTGAAAGGTAGGACATGCCCTGATGTATGCATGTCCTGATAGTGAAATACTGCCAATTTCGTTTGTCACTATTACAAGGCTATCTGTTCCCGTAGGACCCAAAAGTGGAGTTTGCTTATAACTTCTTATAAGCATAACTACCCCTGGGAACAAAATAGGAAAATAAACTGTGATATGCCTGAACTCAGAATGTTAAAATGCATCGTTTAGTGAGGGTGATTTTTACATTCTGTGTTTGAAAATACCACTTTTAGAAAGTAGGTATTTTCTTGCTTAGCCATCCAGTGTGCCTCTGCTATGATGTGTATTGACTGTCTGGCTTTGGAGTGAGAGGGGATGGGGAGGTGCAGTGGCTCTAGAGAGTCTGGATGAGTCAGGGCTGGGCTGAATAGACCTGGGCTGCATTTAGAGTAGGGGGGGGGGGATTTCCTTTTACCTGAATGGGCCTGGTCTGCCAAGGACAATGCTGTCTCCACCTCCTGCCAGGAAGCTGCACCAGAGAGGACATAACTGGTTTTGACTAAGCACAGGGCTTCTCTGCCACCAGAGAACAAAGGATTTTGTAGTATAAATATTGGGGCCCAGACCCCCGACTTTTAGATCACTTCTGGGAATCAAGAGGAACCTTTGCCAAGGATAAGAGCCAGAGAAGCTGAGAAGGAATACTGCCCCTGTGCTGTTTGCTGTCTGGCGTTGGCCTGTAGTGGCTACTTGCTGCCAAGGAAAGGAGAAAGGACTTTGCTGTTTGCTGTGTCCCCTGCTTGAGAAAGATCTCCAAAGTCTTGAATTGAGCTTGCCTCCTGTTCTGAAGCCTCAGGAACACAAAGACTTCACCCCCAGTCCCCCCTGAACTCCTCTGCTGGGAGTTCTGACCTGCTGAGAGGTGCCTGCCAGTGTTCTGGGCCTCTGGAGGGTGTTTTGGGACTGGAAACTGCAAGAACTGTGAAAATAGACGCATCGCCTGTTTCCGACGCATCGCAGGGGTGCAGGAGAAAATTTCCGACGCATCGCCACCGCCGAAGAATCGATGTAGCACCTGCTCGTGGCTGAAGTGTCTGCCGTGCGACAAATCCTGTGCACCGACATCCGTGATCACCGCACCGATTCTGACCAGGCCCGGTTGGAGAAGAACCGACGCATCGCACCGGCTTGTCAGGCATGACATCGAAGTGCCAAGTCTGTCGCATCATTGGAGGACGCAGTAAGAAACCGACGCATCACCTCCCCACGTAGTAAGAAACCGACACATCACCTCCTCTCCAGTAAGGAACCGACGCATAACCTCCCCTGCACAGCAGTAAGGAACCCACGCATCACCTCCCCCGGAGCAAGGAACCAACGCATCACTTTCCCTGAGTGTAAAGAACGGACACATCACCTTCCCTGCGACCCTTTTTGCTTTCATTTTTCGATGCATCCAAGGTACTTTGTGTAAAAGTGTTGCATCTCACATTTTCTTGGAACTAAACTGTTTCTGTTATTTTGAAGTCACATTTTGATTACTGTATTGTGGATTGTTTGGTCTTGTTTTGGTTTAGATAAAGATTACTTATTTTTCTAAACTGGTGTGATGTCCATTTGTAGTGTTTTCACTGTATTACTGTATGTGTTCACAAATGCATTACACACTGCTTCTGAGATAAGCCTGTCTGCTCGTGCCAAGCTGCCGAGGGGGTGAGCAGGGGTTATTTTAGAAGTGTATCCCCCTTACCCTGACCAGGAAGAAGGGCCCCTACTTGGACAAAGGTACCTACCCAACTAGAGACCCCCATTTCTAACAGGAACCAATTAATAGAATGTCTTTTTGTTTTCGAAATTGGCTTATGCATACATATTTTTACAGGTGGGAAAGACATGGTTGCAAGCCTTACTTTTAGAAACATTCTGTCAAAGGTATTTATTTCAATTTTTTGCATCAGGGGATATTTTATAGGACTGATATCTTTATTGTCAAACAATCCCTTTGATGCTTTAAATTTGCTGAACCCTCACCACAGCTAACCACCATCCATTTCTGCCCCCTACAAATGTCCCCCATACATAAACTACACCCATCTCTGATCCCTATCTTCAACCGATCCCTGAACCCTAAAAAGCTCTTTCCAACTCTAAACTCCACTCATCCCTGAACCCTAAAGACCCCTCACCACACCTAAACTTCACTCATCTCTGACACCTAAACTGCCCACATCCCATAAAGCCCTTTCTACTCATAAACTCTACCCATCTCTTAATCTAAAACTCCCTCACTACCCCTAAACTCCACCAATTCCTGAACCCTAAAACACCTTTTTATGCCTAAACCCCACATTGCTCTGATCCCTTGAATGCCTACACCACCCATAAACTCCACTTACCCCTGAACCCTAAAACAAACCCTCTACACCCCTAAAAACCACCCATGCATGACCCCTTAAGCCCCCAACCACCCCTAAACTCTGCATCCCTGAACCCTAAGATCCCTTTCTACATATAAACTCCACCTATCCCTGAGAGCTTTAAATGACACACCCCCTAAACACCATCCAATCCTAAACACAAAAACTCTTCACCACCCCAAACCTCTACCCATTACTGAACCTCACAAACACACACCAGCCCCAAACTCCACTCATCGTAAAACCTAAAAACCTCAACACCCTTACACGCCACCCATCCCTGAACCCTAATAACTCTCACAACCCTAAATTCCACTCATCCCTCAACCCTAAAAACCCATCATGGCCCGAACCATCACCCATCCCTGAACCCAAATAAACCCTGACTGCCACTAATCTTCAATCAAGTGTGCGATTTTGGACGTTTCCATAAAATTATCTTTCCTTTAAAATCTTTCCTTTAATTTTAGATTTAGTTGTAATTCTTGAAAATTGTCTTTCCTTAAATCTGGTTTTCCATTATTTGGTTTCCTCCAATGTGGTTTCTCAGTTTTCGTTTTTCCATTAATTTACATACATCAACTATGAGCACATAAGACAAAGTGATGTTGCTCAGGAGGACAAGACTTCATGAGCATCGAACATGGGACAACAGAGAGACCCGAGGTTGTGTGCTTTCAGCACTATTCTGCAATCCGAAAGCTAGGGTCAGTAGTGTGGTCAGAAAATCTGCAGATGATTGTTGTTCGTCACTACTTCGTATGACCAATTTCAAGCAAGCATGGGGTTCATACAGTTAATTTAGTCTTTCTTACTGTGCTCTTCATCACTGCAATCCTCTTTATAAGATTAATTGAATATCAAATTAATTCTATAATGAACACTTCCACCGAGAAAGCATTGGCTTGGCACTAGATCACCAACACATTTACTCAAATCAATTTCGCTTACTGTTATCCTGCACTTTTCTCAGATCCTAAAGCTTATTTCAGAAAATACACAATGAAAAGGTGGCAAAGGAATAAACAAGATTTTGCTGTTGCTGAAATGAGTTGCTGCACATTCCTCCAAGGGGAAAATTATGAGTCTGGCAGTTCGAGGACCGCCAGAATCATGGGGGCGTGACGGTGGTGGTCCAGCCACCGCCATACTGGCGGTCTGACCGACCCATTACGAGTTGGGCAGTCGGACCTCCATTGCACTGCCGCAGTCACTAGGGAACCAGTCAGGGCCTCAGTAATATGCTAGTGGTGCTGCTGTGGCACAGCCATGCATATTACGAGTTTCAGGACCGCTAGCGGTGTCATGGAGGACTTTTCTCCATGAAAAGACTGGCGGTCCTGAAACAAAGGGCCCCCCTGTTGCCCACAACATGTGCCTCCCTATGTGTATGCACCCTAGTTCGTGCATGGCATGGACTTTACAGTCCATGCCGTGCAGGAACTGTTTTTGGTGTTCCCACTGCCGTGCCCATTTTCACAGGCATTGCCGTGGGACCGCCCAAAACAGCCAGCCAGACACGAGGAAACTCATAATCTGGTGAGCGGTGCGACCATGGGTTTGGTGGTGCGGGAGTGGGCTGCCAGCGTGGTGGTCTGCTCCCACACCACCAAACTCGTAATAAAGCCCTAATTGATATTTACAAACATACAAATCATAAAGGGGGCATCTGGGAGACATCTATCATGGAAGTAAGTGTTTTTGTTTATAAGGCATGGCGATGCTGTCCTGGTGGAATACCACAATCCTCGCTTACTTCCATTAAGATTGTCTGCTGTACACAGTCCACATTTCTGTCCTCCATGAGAAAGTTCCACTATATCTTACTCCATCCTGCAAGATCTTCATTGGGGCCCAAAGAAGCAAGAATCAAATGTAATTGATGCTGTCTTACATCTAATGCCATCCTCTTGAACAGACCACCTTACCTGGCAATGCTTCTAAACACATCAGGAGGGCAAAAGGGACTCAGGAGCAAAAAGTTCTTACTTCTGAAAATGTTTAAAATCAACAACTCCCCAGCCTTGAACCTGACATTCACTGGAGCAGGTTCTGCCTTTTTTTTAACTCCTACACACAGACCTAAGCACAGCATCTAATCTTCATCTTTGATGAAATGATGAAAACCCCACCTTTTCATGTTCACTATCTTTGATTGTGTACAAAACCAAATAAGAGACCACCACCTTGTCACTGTTTAATTGTTTTCCAATTGTAATCTGCTCTAAATTTCTCTGCACTCATAGTGGAGAAATCCGTGTTAGTCAGTCCATTTACACCTTCCAGAAATCCTTTCATGGATTCCTGGCAGACAAAAATTTGATATTTATTGCTATAAACGTACATTTACAGCTGAAAATACCTTTGTGAATAGGACATTATGACTTATTTCCAGATCTCCTACTTCTGCCAACAGATATTTCAGAAATGAGTAAGAGGCGTACTGTGCCCAAGGTGGACTACGGACATTTATTTCCAAATGTATTTGATGATATTGTGTAGCTCAACTGCATTAGTACACTTTACAAGCATCTGGGATAACAACAGAGAGATAACAATGGAATAAGTGGGCGTGTAAGAAAAGGGATGTTGGATTGGATGAAATGCTTTCCTAACAGAAAAATATAAATGCTCATTTGCTCAACAGGCTTCATTCCCCCTGTGCTGAATTCTAGACTTTGTAAATTTCCATACCTGGTGGAATAAGAGTATGTGGGAGATGTTATCTAACATTCCTAATAGTACACCAGGGGCTGTGTTACAGTAAGTGCCCAGGGGGCGCAACAGGCGTTTGTGCCCGCTTTGCGCGCCCCCGGGGCATTTTGGTATTATAGAAGGGGCGCAGACGCTTGTGCGTACCCTTCAGTAATACCGATAGCGCTGGTGCACTTAAAGCACCAGCGCTATCTTCAGGGGGCATTCCCTCATTTGCATAGGGGCGTGCCCTTTGCAAATGAGTGAATTACTTTGCCTCTAAATTCGCGCCATATTACAGACGTGGGCACAGAGGCAAAGAAGCTCTCAAGGGCCGCACTGTGCGTGCCCTCTGGATTGGAGAAAGGGGTCCTATGGACCCCCCAGACATCCCCTTGCAGGCCGGTGCAGTCACTGACTGCACTTGCCTGAAAGGGGATCTCTAATCCCTTCAAAAGTGCATGCGGGTTGCCGCCTGCACTATGAAAACACAGAAAGGCAGCAAGCAGCCTCTCCATGTTTTCATATGAATGCGCTGCCCCCAGGGCAGCGCAAGGTCGCAGCTGCCCTGGGGCAGTGCATTCATCATAATAGGGCGCATTTTCATTGTTTGCGCCCGGCGCACCTTTTAAAAGGTGCACCCGGCTCAAACAATGAAAATGATTAATATGGCCCCAGGGAGCCTACATCTGGTGTAGATTTCTAGGTGTACTTCTGGACACTTGTGTGATTTGAAAAATAGCATAAAAGTAGATTTAGGTGGAAATGTAAATCTTCACCAGTACATTTATACGTTTTTTGTGAAGAGAACACACAGGGGCATATTATCTAGGAAGTGGCGGTGAGAGGCGTTAGCCTCCTTGGCTTAACGCCTCTCATCGCCACTTCGGAAACGCAAGGCTGCACCATATTACCAAAGATATGGTGCAGCCTGGCGTTTCCCCATGCGATGGCGCTATGTCTCACGACTTAACGCCAACGCAGGCACCCTTGCACCAGAGTGCATGGGTGTCTGCGAGCAGGGAGGTTTGTTTATGTACAGGAAGGTGTCCCTTCCTGCACATAAACAAACCTAAAATGCCATTTTGCAACTTACATGTGTGCTGCTTCATGCAGCACACATGTAAGTTAGAAAATGGCATTTTAAAAAGGTTTGTTTATGTACAGGAAGGGACACTTTCCTGTACATAAACATACCTTGACATTTTGCTTTTTCCATGTGTGCTGCACAAGGCAGCACACATAGAAAAAGCAAAACGAGGAGAAATGAAGCATTTCTCCTCGTATTGCCACCTTAAGACCAGGATTTTCCTGGTCTTAAGTTCGGCGCTGCCACCTATTATCGCCTCTCTTGATAATAGGTGGCAGCGTCGAAGTGAATGGGTGTTGTGGTGGAACGCCCACCGCAACACCCACTGCACGGCCCTTTCACGCTAAGTTTAGCGTGAAAGGGGCACTATTACCAAGGCAGCGTTAAGCCACTTAACGTGGCTTTTAGCCACGTTATGTGGTTTAACGCTGCCTTGGTAATAGGGCGCTGACCCTATCGCCACCACAACATCACAAAAAGTGACGTTGTGGTGGCGATAGGGGCTTGGTAATATGCCCCATAGTGTTTAGCTGGAAGAGATTTTTCCGGCTTGTTAAAAACCGAACTTTTCCACCAGACGCCAAAATCATAGAGAGCTAGCTCCTCATTGGCCAGTGCTATTTAACCTCTATTGATACCTCTACGTGGTTTTAAAAGAAGACACGGGCAAAATGGCCACTACCTACTGAAGGCAACAACAAAAGTGTTTATATGTACTGACAAGATATCTGTTAGCACACAGAAGACCAAGAGCATCCCCATAGTCTAGGAGAATCAAACTCTGGTTACATTAAACCAGGCTCCTTCCAACTTCCCTGTTTGTGTATTTAAAGAGTGTCTCAACAGCCCACATCGGCAATACATCAACACTTCTGGCGTCTTCTTGGAGATAACTTTCAGTGTGGGATCCCTGACAGTCGGTACACAGCCGGTCAAGAGTTTCTTCATGCGAGACTGCCCTGGCAGTGAGATTCTTTCCTGGCAGCTGAAAACCTGATTATAATGATAAATGAACGTGTTTACATTAAGCTTTTCCTGCTCAGGTTTGCCCTTGTTATTAACACGAACTGCAATTGCCCTACTACATGGTGCATATTTTACCGACTCCTGAATGATGAAATGCTGGATCTTTTCCAGTGTCCTTCAAGTTACAAACTTGACTCAGCATTCAGAGAACTACAGGCTCAGTCATTTTACCCGTTTCTGTGGTCACTGGAAGTTGCCTCTGTGGTATGACAAGTACACGGTCAAATAGCTGAAGTTTTCATGGACATGTTGTTATGGCTTCTGAAGACAGTAGTATCTAAATGAGCCAGTCATGCTTCAGAGTTCCAGCCTGTTGATGGAGCCCACTTCAGGGTGGATTTATGCATAAAATTGTTACTGTGAGATTACTGTTTGCAATTCGTTATGCCCCTAAACAAAACTAATGACAAGATAAAACTCCATTACAGTTCTATATGATAGTTCAATCAGATGTGTAACTTGTTCGTGTCACACTTAGGTCCACGTCACAAGTGGCACCTTAATAACGCTTTGCGCTGAACTAGGGACACCTCCAAATCAGTACTATGAGGTGCTGTAATTCTGCATCCAGTGTTACCGCATGTGGAATTAGTGGGAACAAATTCTCATTGTCAAGCCTGGGGGAATTGGTTACAGTCCGGAATTGCAGGATACAATGCAGAAATCCGTGTAGTAACATGGCATTTTCAATTGCAAGGGTTCTGTAGGGTGTCACTTATCATGGTCATAGCTATCCTCATAGCAGTAGGTAGGTTGGCACTGTCTCTTATTATCTTGCATGGTCCACTACACCGCAAATTCATTGGGCCTTTACTATCCAGCCCTAGCACGGGGGCCATTCTGCTTGCGTGCATTAGGGCCCACTTCACCCTTACTATGATCGTGTTACTTAAAATCCAATGGTAATCCTGCCTTACAGAATTAATGATAGCTGTAGCATCTGTAGCTCCAGGTGTGAAATTACCTCAACGCAATGACCATGGAAGTCATGACAGTGGCCTTAGTGGACAAGAATTTTAATGTCTTCCATATGTTTCTACATATTTTATTTTGACTCTCTTAACAGGTCTAACAAAAATATGTCTCAATTCACGGTCAACCCAAACCAATTCTGTTCCACGGTCAAACCAAACCAATTCTGATCCAATGGTTGCTCAAACACTAGTCCTGTCAATCAACAAAGCACAAGTATAGCATGGATGGAACCATTTTGAACTAGAGTGTGTCTGGCTGGGTAATATTGCCTCAAGAATCTACATGAAGCTGATTAATCCTGACAGCATTAAAACCTGATGTGAGGCTCAGCTCCACTGGCTTCCAGATGAATGTGGAGTTGATCTCCATCTATGGCCAAAGCATACTGGCTGAAGGACGCAGATGCTGCAAACGACTTGCACTTCACTATATGCCGGTTTAGGTCAGATTTGCCAGCAGCAGACAACCAAACCAAGTAAAACAGAATGAGGTATAGAGGAGTCCTAAGGATGGAAATTATT
Organism: Calotriton arnoldi; assembly: GCA_963921515.1. Taxonomy (NCBI): domain Eukaryota; kingdom Metazoa; phylum Chordata; class Amphibia; order Caudata; family Salamandridae; genus Calotriton; species Calotriton arnoldi. Next base: position 73,582 of record CAWUFW010006505.1, on the reverse strand, counting down.
AGCTATATACCTCCTTTGAGACCATCTGAAATGACAAGAAATCTACGTGCATTTCAGAAATTATTAGCACGAGTATGTCATTAGAGAACAGCATGCCTTTTTCCCACTATTCTACACTCCCCTGTGTCTCTATCTATGACCACCTGAGGCATTGTGGAGTGAGTAAAGAACCAGTTTGGTTCAAAAATTCAGAAACATATCTTCTTCTGAAATCAGATTGGACAAGGTATGAGTCTAAAAGACATAGCACACATGTGCGAACTTGAGAGATCAATTTGGTGACATTTTAAATGGCAGAGATGATGATATTTTTGGGAGTCTTGTGACCATAAGACTCCATGCCAATGTGAAAACCCATGTTGGCTAAATTGTAGACAAAGGGTCAGATGTGCAAAGCATTTTATAGCTGCAAATGCTCCGAATTGGAGTTTGCAGCAGCAAAAATGTTTTTAATAAATGTTTGAAACTCATTTTAGTTGTCAGTAAATGTATTCTGAGTCAAAAAATGGGTTTAGAAATGGATAAGGAATTGCTATTTGGAAGAAGCGCCTAAACATGCCCCTTCCAAATAGCGATTGTTAAGTATCAATGTTCTACGCTCGAAATCCGATTGCGAATCAGTGTAATTACACTGACTCCCAACATGTGATAGTGATCCATTCACAAAAGGTGAAGTGGGTCGCCTTGGGATCCACTTCCCCTTTGTGAATGTAAAAAAAAGTTTGTTGGAAGTAGGCAGTGGTCCAGGGAACTACTGTCTACTTTAAAACAAACGTGTAAAAAGTCCTATTTTCTTTATTGATTAAAGTTGTATATATACACACACACACATATATATATATATATATATATATATATATATATATATATATATATATATATTCACTGAAAAAACCATAGGTTTCAGACACGTTATAGTTACAAATTAGCATTTAAAAAACCTTTGAAATTCACTGAAAAAACCATAGGTTTTAGGGACAGTTTTAGTTACTTGGACATTGCACTCGTACAAAACCCGTGAAATTCCCACGTTATAGTTAGTTCAGCTAACTATAACTCGCGCCCATAATGCACTGCTGATGATGTCACATATTACATCACTCATGACATGGTCAGTGACATCACTGATGACATCTCAAATGACATCACTGATGACATCATCCAGTGACTGTGTGTTTCTGTAAAGTTTAAATATTTTTTATATATATAGGAAAAGACGTATTGAAGAATGAGTGGGTGTGTAAGTGTCTGTATGGATGATTTAGTAGGTGCGTGACTGACTCTATAAGTGAGTGATTTAACGTATCTTACTGAATGCATGGGTTAGTGACTAAACTGGGTGAATGTCTGTATCCGTCTGTCTGTTGCTGTGTAAGTGGCTGCATGTGTTTGTGAATAGCTAAATGAGTGTCTATATGAGTTATTGAATGCTTGTCTGAGTATCTGTATGGGTTCCTTGAGTGTTTGTGTGGGAGGGGTGTGTGCAACTCTGTGCATAGATGTGTGAGTGGGTGATTCACTGGGTGGATGGTTTCAAGAGTGCATCTGTGATAGACTGTATGGGTGGGTAAGTGTGTGTAAGAGTGTGTTAGTGAGTGAATGTATGTCCCAGTGGTACATGTGTGAGTAACTACATATGTGAAAGGCAGTATATATGTGTGTTGGAGTATATAAATAGCTATAAGCAAGAGTGAGTGATTGTGATAGTGGCTGTATGGATGAGTGTGTGCTTGTATCAGTGATTGTATAAGAGCGTAACAATGTGCTACTATTTGTATGAGTAAGTGAGCTGGTGTGTGTATAACTGTATAGGTGATTAAATGGCAGTGTGTTTAATTATTTGCATGACTGACTAGGTGTGTGAATATCTCTATGGATGAGTGGCGTTGTTTGAGTGTCTATATAGGAGTAAGAGTGCATATGATAGTCCTGTACTGAGTGACCGTAAGTATGAGTGACTGTACGGGTGAGTGAGTGGATGTGTGTGTGTAGACCTAAGAATCAGTGAGTGGGTATGTAGTTATTGGTGTTGGAGTGTCTATGGTTTTGCGAATGGCAGTCTGTAATTTAGAGTGGGTGTATCAAAGGTTATATTAGGGTGTGAGGAGGTGCATCAGATTATCACGTGGATGATGTCATCAGTGATGTCATTTGAGATGTCATCAGTGATGTCATCAGTGATGTCACTGACCATGTCATGAGTGATGTAATATGTGACGTCATCAGCAGTGCATTGCGGGCGCGAGTTATAGTTAGCTGAACTAACTATAACGTGGGAATTTCACAGGTTTTGTACGAGTGCAATGTCCAAGTAACTAAAACTGTCCCTAAAACCTATGGTTTTTTTCAGTGAATTTCAAAGGTTTTTAAATGCTAATTTGTAACTATAACGTGTCTGAAACCTATGGTTTTTTCAGTGAATTTCAAAGGTTTTTAAATGCTAATTTGTAACTATAACGTGTCTGAAACCTATGGTTTTTTCAGTGAATTTCAAAGGTTTTTTAAATGCTAATTTCTAACTATAACGTGCCTGAAACCTACGGTTTTTTCAGTGAATTTCAAAGGTTTTGTAAATGACAATTTTTAAATGTATTAATTGTTATATTAATTTTTTTCATACTGATTTACTACATTTTTAGAAACAATTTTTTTACATATTTTATTTTTAAATTACATTGTAATTACATTATACATTACATTACAAAAATACTTTCTCAGAATGAATTACTTTAGTTTAAATACTTTGCAGATAGGCAATAGACTTTTAAGTACAGTAGTTACAGTTGTTGTAATGGGCAACACATTTTCAAACACAATGCAACATTCAGCTCAATGTGAATTTCTAGTTAAATGCAATTAGTTACTTTATGGATTACTTTTGTAACCACAGGACTGGATCCTAGATTCAGTCCTGGTACATCTCCTGTAAACAGTTGAGTAAAAGCGTTTTGGTTACAGTCGTGATTTTTAAGGAATATTATTGTATTTTAAAAGTTGACACTTAGAAACTTTTTCTCATAGAATCACCAATGTTATCCTATGGAAGGAAATTCACTTAGCAGGTAAAAACTGTTATCGTTACTTTTTCTTACTCAGTGTTGGATCCTGGATCCAGCACTGGTGCATCTCCTGTAAACAGTTGAAAGAATGCGTTTAAGTCATAGAGGCGATTTTTAAGGAATATTTGTAGTTTGTGAAAATCAACACTGAAACTTTTTGCTGAAAACCAGTCAATCTTAGCCTATGAAGGAAATTCAAGTTACCGGTAAGTACGGTTAAAATTACTTTTGAGGACCAGTACTGGGCTGAAAGATGCAGCACTGAGGTCTCTCCTGATAACAGGTGAGTAAATCGGAATTCGCTTTTCGGCTGATTTTAGAGGAATATTTTAAAGTTCCAAAACTCCACACTTAGAAGAATTTCCAAGTGAAACCAGTCAATGTTAGCCTATGGAAGGAAATTCAAGTTACTGGTAAGTACGGTTAAAATTACTTTTCAGGACCAGTACTGGGCTGAAAGATGCAGCACTGAGGTCTCTCCTGATAACAGGTGAGTAAATCAGAATTCGGATTTCGGCTGATTTTAGAGGAATATTTGTATGTTTCAAAAATCAACACTTAGAAACTTTTTCAGCAAAAAGCAGGCAATGATATCCTATGGAAGGAAATTCAAGTTACTGGTAAGTACGGTTAAAATTACTTTTGAGGATCAGTACTGGGCTGAAAGATGCAGCACTGAGGTCTCTCCTGATAACAGGTGAGTAAATCGGAATTCGTATTTCGGCTGATTTTAGAGGAATATTTTAAAGTTCCAAAACTCCACACTTAGAAGAATTTCCAAGTGAAACCAGTCAATGTTAGCCTATGAAGGAAATTCAAGTTACCGGTAAGTACGGTTAAAATTACTTTTCAGGACCAGTACTGGGCTGAAAGATGCAGCACTGAGGTCTCTCCTGATAACAGGTGAGTAAATCGGAATTCGTATTTCGGCTGATTTTAGAGGAATATTTGCACAATGGTGAAGGGAGGGGGCGGGGCCTGAGGTGACATCTGTGCAAACGCGCCCCGTTGCGCGTTTTAATTTGGGGGATTAAGTCCCCTTGAATCCTGAGGGTCCCTAGGGGCCAACTAGCCCACCAGGAACCTCCAATATGTGCCAGGGGGCTGCGTTGCAGAGACGTGTAGAGAGGCCACACCCCTTTTTACACCTCTCTGCAACGCAGCTCTGTGGCGCTTTCTGGATGTACCTAGATAGTTATAGTTACAACCTATTATCCATAGGAAATCCGCAACATTCTATTTGAAATAACGTTGGCGCTGGTTGACGAATCTTCGCGAAAGTTTCCAACTTGTTGGGGCGCTCCGGTCCGCTCCTATCCTGAAAGTCTCGGGGTGATTCGTCAAGCGGGGGCTGAGAAAAAAGGGGGGTCCCAAAACGTGTTTTCCCCATTCATTTTTCCATAGGAACCTTTAGTCGCAGCTACAGCCCGAACTGCTGAACGGAATTACACCAAATTTGGCAAAGAGGTAGCCCTTGGTTCAGTGTCGTGCCTTTTGCTTAAATGGTGTAAATCTGTTCAGTAGTTTCTGAGAAAATCACAAGTAAAATCACATATATATCTATGGCCGAGTAGGGTCCGCGCACCCTGAGCGCACCCTGCGCGCACCGTCCCGATCACGAGCTGCATGCTAATTGGCTGTCAACTGGCTGTGAACACTCAAAATCAGGATGTGTTGGCAGCCATTTTGTCCCTCGGTAGAACCGAGGCACAGAAACAAGTGCGCAAAACGCACAAAGGGGGCAGGGTAGAAACACCCTGACCCCCTAGGTCTGCTCAGGGGGTCCCACAAGGACCCCCTGGGCAGAAAAAAGCATTTTTTTAAAAAAAAATCAGCGGGATGCGCTTAGGTTGCGCGGATCCTGCCGAGAAAAAAAAAAGAAACAAGTGTGCAAAACGCACAAAGGGGGCAGGGTAGAAATACCCTGACCCCTAGGTCTGCTCAGGGGTCCCACAAGGACCCCCTGGGCAGAAAAAAGGATAAAAAAAAAATCGGCGGGATGCGCTTAGGGTGCGCGGATCCCGCCGAGAAAAAAAAAACGAAGCGCGGTCGTTAATTGGCCTCCGGGTGGGCAAAGTCCCGGGGGCATGCGGGGGTTTATAAAATTAATGTATGGGGGGGCCTCTAAGGCCCTCCCGCAGCCCCGGGGACCGCCACCCCCCCGGGCTTCTTTTTAAAAACTGAAATTACCTGTGTGGGGGGGCTCAAGCCCCCCCAGACGCCCCGGGGACCGCCACCTCCCCGGGGCACTAAATCATTAAATATGGGGGTCCGTTACGGACCCCCAGAGCCCCGGGGACCACCACCTCCCCGGGGCTTTCAAGATGTTTGGAGGGGGGCTGCGCGAACCCCTCCTGGAGCCAGTGATGGCCCTGGGGACTGCCACCCCCCAGGGCCGGCTCCTGCAGTGTCCCGGGGTGCCTACCCCTGGGACACTGTAGTTTGCTATGGCAGGGCGGGAGCCTCGCAGCTCCCGCCCTGCCATAGCAAACTGCTTGGTTTTGGAAGAGAGAGCAGGAAACCTGCTCTCTCTTCAAAAACCAAGCAAATGCTTTTCCACACGGGGAGCTGCATCTTAGCAGCTCCCCATGTGGAAAAGCAATGCCGGCTCCCGAGGGACGCGGGAGCTGGCGGGACCGTGCGGGGATTGGGGACCCCCACGGTCCCCAACGAGTGGCCAGGCCCCGGGGGATGGGGTCCCTGGGGCTATTAGTGGCCTTGGAGGGGGGCCACGCAGCCCCCCTCCCCAAAAAATAAAATAAAATAAAGAAACGTAAAGGCCGGCCCCGGGGGATGGGGTCCCCAGGGCTTAAATGGCCTGAGGGGGGCCACGCAGCCCCCTCCAAAGATTTTTTTTTTTTTTAAAAAGAGGGCGTCCCCCGGGGGATGGGGTCCCCAGGGCTTAAATGGCCTGAGGAGGGGGGCCACGCAGCCCCCTCCAAAGATTTTTTTTTTTTTTTAAAAAGAGGGCGTCCCCCGGGGGATGGGGTCCCCGGGGCCAATAGAGGCCCAGAGAAGGGGGGCCACGCGGCCCCCTTTCCATTTTTTTTTTTTTAAAACAAACAAACAAAAAAATCCTCAGGCCCCGGGGGATGGGGTCCCCGGGGCCAAAAGTGGCCGAGGGAAGGAGTGCCACGCAGCCCCCCACCCATACAAAAAAAAATAAAAGACCGGCATCGTGCTGGAGGCCCCGCCCCCTCCCTGCAGCAGTGTGCAAACGCGCCCCATGGCGCGTTGTAAAGGGGAGTAATTCCCCTTGAATACTGGGGGTCCCTGAGGGCCAACTAGCCCACCAGGAACCTCCAGTATGCGCCAGGGGCTGCGTTGCAGAGAGGTGTACAGAGGCCACGCCCCTTTTACACCTCTCTGCAACGCAGCTCTGTGGCGCTTTGGAGGTACATGGTGGGCTAGTTGGACTCCAGGGACCCTCAGGATTCAAGGGGACTTAATCCCCCAACTTAAAATGCGCCACGGGGCGCGTTTGCACAGTAGTGAAGGGAGGGGCGGGGCTTCAGGTGACATGTGTGGAAAGCGGGCCCCGTGGCGCGTTTTAAGATGGGGAATTAAATCCTCTTCAATCCTGAGGGTCCCTGAGGGCCAACTAGCCCACGAGGTACGTCCAGAAAGCACCACAGAGCTGCGTTGCAGACAGGTGTAAAGGGGCGTGGCCTCTGAACACCTCTCTGCAACGCAGCTCCTGGCGCATACTGGAGGTACAGGGTGGGCTAGTTGGACCCCAGGGACACTCATGATTCAAGGGGACTTAATCCCACAACTTAAAACGCGCCACGAGGCGCGTTTGCACAGTGGTGAAGGGAGGGGGTGGGGCACGTTATAGTTAGAAATTAGCATTTAAAAAACCTTTGAAATTCACTTAAAAAACCATAGGTTTTAGGCACGTTATAGTTAGAAATTAGCATTTAAAAAACCTTTGAAATTCACTGAAAAAACCATAGGTTTCAGACACGTTATAGTTAGAAATTAGCATTTAAAAAACCTTTGAAATTCACTGAAAAAACCATAGGTTTTAGGGACAGTTATAGTTAGTTGGACATTGCACTCGTACAAAACCTGTGAAATTCCCCCGTTATAGTTAGTTCAGGTAACTATAACTCGCGCCCCCCAATGCACTGCTGATGACATCACATATTACATCACTCATGACATGGTCAGTGACATCACTGATGACATCACTGAAGAATGTGCTAGTATTTGTATGAGTAAGTGAGTTGGTGTGTGTATAACTGTATAGGTGAGTAAATCGGTGTGTGATTACTTTTTTGCATGACTGACTAGGTGTGTGAGTACCTCTATGGATGAGTGGCGGTGTGTGAGTGTTTATATAGGTGTATGAGTGCATATAATAGTCCTGTACTGAGTGACTATAAGTATGAGTGACTGTACGGGTGAGTGAGTAGATGTGTGTGTGTAGACCTAAGAATCAGTGAGTGTGTATATAGTAATTGGTGTTGGAGTGTCTATGGTTCTGACAATGGCAGTCTGTAATTTACAGTGGGTGTATCAAAAGTTATATTAGGGTGTGAGAAGATGCATCAAATTATCACATGGATGATGTCATCAGTGATGTCATCAGTGATGTCATTTGAGATGTCATCAGTGATGTCATCAGTGATGTCACTGACCATGTCATGAGTGATGTAATATGTGACGTCATCAGCAGTGCATTGCGGGGCGCGAGTTATAGTTAGCTGAACTAACTATAACGGGGGAATTTCACGGGTTTTGTACGAGTGCAATGTCCAACTAACTATAACTGTCACTAAAACCTATGGTTTTTTCAGTGAATATATATATATTCACTGAAAAAACCATAGGTTTTAGGGACAGTTATAGTTAGTTGGACATTGCACTCGTACAAAACCCGTGAAATTCCCCGTTATAGTTAGTTCAGCTAACTATAACTCGCGCCCCGCAATGCACTGCTGATGACGTCACATATTACATCACTCATGACATGGTCAGTGACATCACTGATGACATCACTGATGACATCTCAAATGACATCACTGATGACATCACTGATGACATCATCCAGTGACTGTGTGTTTCTGTAAAGTTTAAATATGTTTAATATATATAGGGAAAGGTGTATTGAAGAATGAGTGGGTGTATAAGTGTCTGAATGGATGATTTAGTACGTGAGTGACTGACTCTACAAGTGAGTGATTAAACGTATCTTACTGAATGCATGGGTTAGTGACTAAACTGTGTGAATGTCTGTATCCGTCTGTTTGTTGGTGTGTAAGTGGATGCATGGATTTGCGAATAGCTACATGAGTGTCTATATGGGTTATTGATTGGTTCTCTGAGTATCTGTATGGCTGCCTGAGTGTTTGTGTGGGTGGGGTGTGTGTGACTCTATACATAGATGTGTGAGTGGGTGATTCACTGGGTGCATGATTTCAAGAGTGCATCTGTGATGGACTGCTTGGGTGGGTGAGTGTGTGTATGGGTGTGTTAGTGAGTGAATGTATATCTCAGTGGTACATGTGCGAGTAACTACTACATATGTAAAAGGCAGTATATATGTGTGTTAGAGTATTTAAATGGCTATAAGTGAGAGTGTGTTATTGTGAGAGTGGCTGTATGGATGCGTGTGTGCTTGTATCAGTTATTGTATAAGAGCGTAAGAATGTGCTAGTATTTGTATGAGTAAGTGAGCTGGTGTGTGTATAACTGTATAGGTGAGTAAATGGGTGTGTGATTAATTTTTTGCATGACTGACTAGGTGTGTGAGTACCTCTATGGATGAGTGGCGGTGTGTGAGTGTTTATATAGGTGTATGAGTGCATATGATAGTCCTGTACTGAGTGACTGTAAGTATGAGTGACTGTACAGGTGAGTGAGTGGATGTGTGTGTAGACCTAAGAATCAGTGAGTGGGTATGTAGTTTTTGGTGTTGGAGTGTCTATGGTTTTGAAAATGGCAGTCTGTAATTTAGAGTGGGTGTATCAAAAGTTATATTAGGGTGTGAGAAGATGCATGAAATTATCACATGGATGATGTCATCAGTGATGTCATTTGAGATGTCATCAGTGATGTCACTGACCATGTCATGAGTGATGTAATATGTGACGTAATCAGCAGTGCATTGCGGGCGCGAGTTATAGTTAGCTGAACTAACTATAACAGGGGAATTTCACGGGTTTTGTACGAGTGCAATGTCCAACTAACTATAACTGTCCCTAAAACCTATGGTTTTTTCAGTGAATTTCAAAGGTTTTTAAATGCTAATTTCTAACTATAACGTATCTGAAACCTATGGTTTTTTCAGTGAATTTCAAAGGTTTTTTAAATGCTAATTTCTAACCTAAACGTGCCTGAAACCTATGGTTTTTTCATTGAATTTCAAAGGTTTTTTAAATGCTAATTTCTAACTATAACGTGCCTGAAACCTATGATTTTTAAGTGAATTTCAAAGGTTTTTTAAATGCTAGTTTCTAACTATGCCAACAGAGGTAGGACATGTGAAGAAAGAAGAAAAAACGCACAGAAAGAAGCAAAAGATGTGCAGAAAGAACCAACAGAGGAGCAGAAAGAGGCCTTGTTGCAAAATCATCCTGTGCCCACAACTTTTTCAGATGGGTACTGGTGGTAACTGACTCTAACTAACCAGAGCCAGTGCGCGTTTGCACAGTGGTGAAGGGAGGGGGCCTGAGGTGACATGTGTGCAAACGCGCCCCGTGGCGCGTTTTAAGTTGCGGGATTAAGTCCCCTTGAATCCTGAGGGTCCCTGGGGCCCAACTAGCCCCCAGGTACCTACAGTTAGGACCACAGAGCTGAGTTGCAGAGAGGCGTTCCGAGGCCACGCACCTTTTTCACCTCTCTGCAACGCAACTCTATTGTGCTTACTGAAGGTACCTGATGGGCTAGTTGGCCCCAGGATACAAAGGGAATTAACTCCCCAACTTAAAACGCACCACAGGGCGTGTTTGCGCACATGTCACCTGAGGCCCCGCCCCCTCCCTTCACCACTGTGCAAACGCGCCCCGTGGTGCGTTTTAAGTTGGGGGATTAGGACACCTTGAATCCTGAGAGTCCCTGGGGCCCAACTAGCCCACCAGGTACTTCCAGTAAGCACCACAGGCCTGAGTTGCAACGCCTGTAACAAATTGTGCAGTTGTGTTTAGGTAGTGAAGAGGGTCGTGCTGGGGGTAGTGTTTTAGGGTTTAGGGTAGTGTAGTGGTGTTTGTGTAGTGTAGGGGTCATGCTGGGGGTAGATTTAGGGTTTAGGGTGGTGCAGTGGTGTTTGGGTAGTGTAGGGAGTCGTGCTGGGGGAGTGTTTTAGGGTAGTACAGTGGTGTTTGGGTAGTGTAGGGGGTCGTGCTGGGGTTAGTGTTTTAGGGTTTTAGGGTTTAGGGTAGTGCAGTGGTGTTTGGGTAGTGTAGGGGATACTGCTGGGGGTAGTGTTTTAGGGTTTAGGGTAGTGCAATGGTGTTTGGGTAGTGTAGGGGTACTGCTGGGGGTAGTGTTTTAGGGTTTAGGGTAGTGCAGTGGTGTTTGGGTAGCGTAGGGGGTACTGCTGGGGGTAGTGTTTTATGGTTTAGGGTAGTGCAGTGGTGTTTGGGTAGTGTAGGGGTTCGTGCTGGGGGTAGTTTTTTAGGGTTTAGGGTAGTGCAGTGGTGTTTGTGTAGTGTAGGAGGTCGTGTTTTAGGGTTTAGGGTAGTGCAGTGGTCTTTGGGTAGTGTAGGGAGTCGTGCGGGGGTATTGTTTTAGAGTTTAGGGTAGTGCAGTGGTCTTTGGGTAGTGTAGGGGGTTGTGCGGGGGGTAGTGTTTTAGGGATTAGGGTAGTGCATTGGTATTTGGGTAGTGTAGGGGTCATGCGGGGGGTAGTGTTTTAGGGTTTAGGGCAGTGCAGTGGTGTTTAGGTAGTGTAGGGGGTCGTGCTGGGGGAGGGTTTTAGGGTTTAGCGCAGTGGTGTTCGGGTAGTGTAGGGGTCGTGCTGGGGGAGTGTTTTAGGGTTTAGGGCAGTGCAGTGGTGTTCGGGTAGTGTAGGGGGTCGTGCTGGGGAGTATTTTAGGGTTTAGGGTAGTGCAGTGGTGTTTGGGTAGTGCAGGGGGTCCTGCTGGGGGTAGTGTTCTAGGGTTTAGGGCAGTGCAGTGGTGTTCGGGCAGTGTAGGGGGTCGTGCTGGGGGTGGTGTTTTAGGGTTTAGGGCAGTGCAGTGGTGTTCGGGCAGTGTAGGGGGTCGTGCTGGGGGTGGTGTTTCAGGGTTTAGGGCAGTGCAGTGGTGTTTGGGCAGTGTAGGGGGTCGTGCAGGGGGTGGTGTTTCAGGGTTTAGGGCAGTGCAGTGGTGTTTGGGCAGTGTAGGGGGTCGTGCAGGGGTGGTGTTTCAGGGTTTAGGGCAGTGGTGTTCGGGCAGTGTAGGGGGTCATGCTGGGGTTGGTGTTTCAGGGTTTGGGGCAGTGCAGTGGTGTTCGAGCAGTAAAGGGGTCATGCTGGGGGTGGTGTTTCAGGGTTTAGGGCAGTGCAGTGGTGTTCGGGCAGTGTAGGGGGCGGTGCAGGGGGTGGTGTTTCAGGGTTTAGGGCAGTGCAGTGGTGTTCGGGCAGTGTAGGGGTGGTGTAGGGGTGGTGTTTCAGGGTTTAGGGCAGTGCAGTGGTGTTCGGGCAGTGTAGGGGGTCGTGCAGGGGGTGGTGTTTCAGGGTTTAGGGCAGTGCAGTGGTGTTCGGGCAGTGTAGGGGGTGGTGCAGGGGTGGTGTTTCAGGGTTTAGGGCAGTGCAGTGGTGTTCGGGCATTGTAGGGGTGGTGCTGGGGCTGGTGTTTCAGGGTTTAGGGCAGTGCAGTGGTGTTCGGGCAGTGTAGGGGGTCGTGCTGGGGCTGGTGTTTCAGGGTTTAGGGCAGTGCAGTGGTGTTCGGGCAGTGTAGGGGGTCGTGCTGGGGCTGGTGTTTCAGGGTTTAGGGCAGTGCAGTGGTGTTCGGGCAGTGTAGGGGGTCGTGCTGGGGCTGGTGTTTCAGGGTTTAGGGCAGTACAGTGATGTTCGGGCAGTGTAGGGGTCTTGCTGGGGCTGGTGTTTCAGAGTCTAGGGCAATACAGTGGTGTTCGGGCAGTGTAGGGGTCTTGCTGGGGCTGGTGTTTCAGGGTTTAGGGCAGTGCAGTGGTGTTCGGGCAGTGTAGGGGGTCGTGCTGGGGGTGGTGTTTCAGGGTTTAGGGCAGTGCAGTGGTGTTCGGGCAGTGTAGGGGGTCGTGCTGGGGCTAGTGTTTCAGGGTTTAGGGCAGAGCAATGGTGCTCAGGCAGTGTAGGGGGTTGTGCTGGGGGTGATGTTTCAGGGTTTAGGGCAGTGCAGTGGTGTTAGGGCAGTGTAGGGGGTCGTGCTGGGGGTGGTGTTTCAGGGTTTAGGGCAGTGCAGTGGTGTTCCGGCAGTGTAGGGGGTCGTGCAGGGGTGGTGTTTCAGGGTTTAGTGCAGTGGTGTTCGGGCAGTGTAGGGGTCGTGCTGGGGTGGTGTTTCAGGGTTTAGGGCAGTGCAGTGGTGTTCGGGCAGTGTAGGGTGTCGTGCTGAGGGGTGGTGTTTCAGGGTTTAGGGCAGTGCAGTAGTGTTTGGGCAGTGTAGGGGGTCGTGCAGGGGGTGGTGTTTCAGGGTTTTAGGGCAGTGCAGTGGTGATCGGCCAGTGTAGGTAGTCTTGCTGGGGGTGGTGTTTCAGGGTTTAGGGCAGTGCAGTAGTTTTCGGGCAGTGTAGGCGGTCGTGCTGGGGCTAGTGTTTCAGGGTTTAGGGCAGTGCAGTGGTGTTCGGGCAGTGTACGGGGTTGTGCTGGGGCTGGTGTTTCAGGGTTTAGGGCAGTGCAGTGGTGTGCGGGCAGTGTATGGGGTTGTGCTGGGGCTGGTGTTTCAGGGTTTAGGGCAGTGCAGTGGTGTTCGGGCAGTGTAGGGGTCTTGCTGGGGGTGGTGTTTCAGGGTTTAGGGCAGTGCAGTGGTGTTCGGGCAGTGTAGGGGGTCTTGCTGGGGGTGGTGTTTCAGGGTTTAGGGCAGTGGTGTTCGGGCAGTGTAGGGGGTCTTGCTGGGGGTGATGTTTCAGGGTTTAGGGCGGTGCAGTGGTGTTCGTGCAGTGTAGGGGGTCGTGCTGGGGATGGTGTTTCTGGATTTAGGGCAGTGCAGTAGTGTTCGAGCAGTGTAGGGGGTTGTGCAGGGGTGGTGTTTCAGGGTTTAGGGCAGTGCAGTGGTGTTCGGGCAGTGTAGGGGTCGCGCTGGGCGTGGTATTTCAGGGTTTCGGGCAGTGCAGTGGTGTTCGGGCAGTGTAGGGGGTCATGCACGGGGTGGTGTTTCAGGGTTTAGGGCAGTGCAGTGGTGTTCGGGCAGTGTAGGGTGTTGTGCTGGGGCTGGTGTTTCAGGGTTCAGGGCAGTGCAGTGGTGTTCAGGCAGTGTAGGGGTCGTGCTGAGGCTGGTGTTTCACGGTTTAGGGCAGTGCAGTGGTGTTCGGGCAGTGTAGGGGGTCGTGCTGGGGCTGGTGTTTCAGGGTTTAGGGAAGTGCAGTGGTGTTCGGGCAGTGTAGGCGGTCGTGCTGGGGCTGGTGTTTCAGGGTTTAGGGCAGTGCAGTGGTGTTCGGGCAGTGTAGGGGGCCGTGCTGGGGCTGGTGTTTCAGGGTTTAGGGCAGTGCAGTGGTGCTCGGGCAGTGTAGGGGGTCGTGCTGGGGGTGATGTTTCAGGGTTTAGGGTAGTGCAGTGGTGTTCGGGCAGTGTAGGGGTCAATCAATCAATCAATCAAGTCACTTATAAAGCGCACTACATACCCGCGAGGGTCTCAAGGCGCTGGGGGAAGAGGGGGGGTGGTGCTGCTACTGATCGAAGAGCCAGGTCTTGAGGAGTCTTCTGATGGCCAGTAGGTCTTGGGTCTGTCGGAGGTTGGTGGGGAGGGTGTTCCAGGTCATGGCGGCGAGGTGGGAGAAGGATCTGCCGCCGGCGGTCGTTTTCCGGATGCAGGGGACTGTGGCGAGGGCGAGGCTGGTCGAGCGGAGCTGGCGGGTGGGGGTGTAGAAGCTGAGTCGTCTGTTGAGGTAGGCTGGTCTGGAGTTGTGGAGTGCTTTGTGTGCGTGGGTGAGGAGCTTGAAGGTTATCCTCTTGTTGACAGGGAGCCAGTGCAGGTCTCTCAGGTGGGGTGTGATGTGGCTGCGTCGGGGGATGTCGAGGATAAGACGTGCAGAGGCGTTCTGGATGCGTTACAGCCGTCTCAGGAGCTTAGCCGTCGTTCCTGCATAGAGGGCGTTTCCGTAGTCCAGCCTGCTGGTGACGAGGGCCTGGGTGACTGTTTTTCTTGTTTCGGTGGGGATCCACTTGAAGATCCTGCGGAGCATTCGGAGGATGTTGAAGCAGAATGAGGAAACAGCGTTGACCTGCTTAGTCATGGAGAGGGTGGGGTCGAGGATGACCCCTAGGTTGCGTGCGTGGTCGATGGGTGTCGGGGCTGTTCCCAGTGATGTTGGCCACCAGGAGTCGTCCCAGGCTGAAGGGTTGGAACCAAGGATGAGGACCTCCGTCTTGTCCGAGTTCAGCTTCAGGCGGCTGGCCCTCATCCACTCGGCGACGGCCTTCATTCCTTCATGGAGGTGGGCTTTGGCGGTGTGAGTGTCTTTGCTGAGGGAGAGGATCAGGGGGTCGTGCTGGGGCTGGTGTTTCAGGGTTTTGGGCAGAGCAGTGGTGTTCGGGCAGTGTAGGGGGTCATGCTGGGGGTAGTGTTTCAGGGTTTAGGGCAGTGCAGTGGTGTTCGGGCAGTGTAGGGGTCGTATGGGGGTGGTGTTTCAGGGTTTAGGTCAGTGGTGTTCGGGCAGTGTAGGGGTCTTGCTGGGGGTGATGTTTCAGGGTTTAGGGCAGTGCAGTGGTGTTTGGGCAGTGTAAGGGGTCTTGCTGGGGGTAGTGTTTCAGGGTTTAGGGCAGTGCAGTGGTGTTCGGGCAGTGTAGGGTGTCATGCTGGGGGTGGTGTTTCAGGGTTTAGGGCAGTGCAGTGGTGTTCGGGCAGTGTAGGGGGTCGTGAAGGGGTGGTGTTTCAGGGTTTAGGGCAGTGCAGTGGTGTTTGGGCAGTGTAGGGGGTTGTGCTAGGGGTGGTGTTTCAGGGTTTAGGGCAGTGCAGTGGTGTTCGGGCAGTGTAGGGGGTCATGCAGGGGCTGGTGTTTCAGGGTTTAGGGCAGTGCAGTGGTGTTCGGGCAGTGTAGGGGGTCGTGGTGGGGTAGTGTTTTAGGGTTTAGGGTAGTGTAGTGGTGCTTGTGTAGTGTAGGGGGTCGTGCTGGGGGTAGTGTTTTAGGGTTTAGGGTAGTGCAGTGGTGTTTGTGTGGTGTAGGGGGTCATGTTTTAGGGTAGTGCAGTGGTGTTTGGGTAGTGTGTAGGGGGTCGTGCTGGGGGTAGTGTTTTAGGATTTAGGTTAGTGCAGTGGTGTTTGGGTAGTGTAGGGGGTCGTGCTGGGGGTAGTGTTTTAGGGTTTAGGGTAGTGAAGTGGTGTTTGTGTAGTGTAGGGGGTCGTGCTGGGGGTAGTGTTTTAGGGTTTAGGGTAGTGCAGTGGTGTTTGTGTAGTGTAGGGGTCATGTTTTAGGGTAGTGCAGTGGTGTTTGGGTAGTGTAGGGGGTCGTGCTGGTGGTAGTGTTTTAGGATTTAGGTTAGTGCAGTGGTTTTGGGTAGTGTAGGGGTCGTGCTGGGGGTAGTGTTTTATGGTTTAGGATAGTGCAGTGGTGCTTGTGTAGTGTAGGGGGTCATGCTGGGGGTAGTGTTTTAGGGTTTAAGGTAGTGCAGTGATGTTTTTGTAGTGTAGGGGTTCATGTTTTAAGATGCAATGCTCCAATACCTGACCAGTCTGCACTACATAAAACTGCAAAAACTAAAAATAAAAAGTGTTTTGCACACTTTTGTCATTGGGCTATATGTGGGCTACATCTGGGTAATATTTGTGCTACATTTGGGCTCTTTTTCACTGGTGGCCATCTTGGAAGACTTCTTTGTTATGAAGTTTCCTAATTTCTTCATTTACTGCAGTCTCCTCAGTAGGAAATGCTTTCAGTTTTTACTTTGATTCCATCAAGAAGGCATTCAGATGTGTCTCACATCTGCCATAAATTCAGAATGTTAGCACTCTAGTTGCTCATTAGATCACTGGAGTAAAGCTACTGCTCACCAGGGAGTTAACTGGTAGTCTGCTGCTGGTATTGAAAGTGATTGTTTCAGTCTGCATGTCAGAATTTTCTAATGAAATAGAAGAGGATTTGAGATCTCACTTAAAACATGCCCTAATTTTTCTTTCTGCAGCACTAACCATAATTTCTATTTCAAAAGAACCCTCATTTTGTTCCTTTTTAAATTAAATGTTTTAAGTGTTACCAGTTTATTCCAATCAAGATGGCTTCAGGTGTGCCATACTTTTGTCATAAGTAAGGCTGTTAGCACTCTAGTTGTTCTTTAGAACACTCTGGGAAGCTGCAGTAGAACACAAAGGCATCAACTGGCAGGCTGCTCCTGTTGAAATATAACAGGAAGATATTTGAGATCACACTTGAAATATGTCCTAATTTTTCTTTCTACAGCACTAACCATAATTTCTATGACAAAATGAACCCCATCATTTTGTTCCTTTTTAAATTAAATGTTTTAAGTGTTACCAGTTTATTCCAATCAAGATGGCTTCAGGTGTGCCATACTTTTGTCATAAGTAAAGCTGTTAGCACTTTAGTTGTTCTTTAGAACACTCTGGGAAGCTGCAGTAGAACACAAAGGCATCAACTGGCAGGCTGCTCCTGTTGAAATATAACAGGAAGATATTTGAGATCACACTTGAAACATGTCCTAATTTTTCTTTCTACAGCACTAACCATAATTTCTATGACAAAATGAACCCCATCATTTTGTTCCTTTTTAAATTAAATTGTTTAAGTGTTACCAGTTTATTCCAATCAAGATGGCTTCAGGTGTGCCATACTTTTGTCATAAGTAAGGCTGTTAGCACTCTAGTTGTTCTTTAGAACACTCTGGGAAGCTGCAGTAGAACACAAAGGAATCAACTGACAGTCTCTGCCCTTGTTGGATGTACATGTTTTACTGAGAATGTCAGACTTCATTCTCACATGAGTGAGAAAGATAATGTGAATTTACAGAAAATATGCTCTCATTTTAGCTTCTGGAGCACCTTCCAAACCTCCATGGGACAAGCATGATAAAATAGTGTTCTCTCAAACATGATTCATGATATCCCAGCAGAAGGTTTTCACATGGTAAAATCACCTTAGAATACACCACAATTCCTAAAATTAGTATGGTACCATCAACAAATAAATTCTAATGTAACTAAAGCCTGTTATCACCCTTTATAGTTCTTCTTTTGGTGACCCTCAAAATCTTCTATTCACTACAATGCATTTCAATGAGGTACTATCATTCATATTGGTCCCAAGATGGCTGCCAGCAATTCCAGGATGAAGTGCTGACAGCCAATCAAATCTCACGATGACATGTGTGGTTAGGCTCCGCCCAGATATATATGTGACTTTACTTTTGATTTTCTCAGGAACTACTGAACGGATTTACACCATTTAAGCAAAAGGCACGACACTGAACCAAGGGCTACCTCTTTGCCAAATTTGGTGTAATTCCGTTCAGCAGTTCGGGCTGTAGCTGCGACTAAAGGTTCCTATGGAAAAATGAATGGGAATACGCGTTTAGGGACCCCCTTTTTCTCGGCCCTCGCTTGACGTATCACCCGAGACTTTCAGGATAGGAGCGGACCGGAGCGCCCCAACAAGTTGGAAACTTTCGCGAAGATTCGTCAACCGGTGCCAACGTTATTTCAAATAGAATGTCACGGATTTCCTATGGATAATAGGTTTTAACTATAACTATCTACTGGCGACCGCCAGTAGATAATATATATATATATATCTATCTACTGGCGGCCGCCAGTAGATAGTTATAGTTAGGACCTATTTTCCATAGGAAATTCGCAACATTCTATTTCCAATAACTTTGGCGCCGGTTGATGAATCTTCGTGAAATTTTCAAAACTCGTGGGGCCCTCCGGTCTGCTCCTATCCTGAAAGTTTCGGGGTGATTCGGCAAGCGGGGGCAGAGAAAAAAGGGGGGTCCCAAAACGTGTTTTCTCCATGTTAATTCCCATAGGAAATTTTAGACACGGCTACAGGCCGAACTGCTGAACGGAATTACACCAAATTTGGCAAAAAGGTAGCGCTTGGTTCAGAAAGCGACCTTTTTTTTAAATGGTGTAAATCCGTTCAGTAGTTGCGGAGAAATTAAAAAAATAAGAGTCAAAAAATCAATTTCCCATACGAAACTTTATGCAAGGTTACAGCCCGAACTGCTGAACGGAATTACACCAAATTTTGCAAAGAGGTAGTTCTTGGCTCAGAAAGAACCCTTTTTGTTAAGTGGTGTAAATCCGTTCAGTAGTTCCTGAGAAAATCAAAAGTAAAAACACATATATATCTGGGCAGAGCCTAACCACACATGTCATCGTGAGATCTGATTGGCTGTCAGCACTTCATCCTGGAATTGCTGCCAGCCATCTTGGGACCAATATAAATGATAGTACCCCATTGAAATGCATTGTAGTGAATCGAAGATTTTGAGGGTTACCAAGGGTGATAACAGACTTTAGTTACATTAGAATTCATTTGTTGATGGTACCATACTAATTTCAGGAATTGTGGTGTGTTCTAAGGTGATTTTACCCTGTGAAAAACCTTCTGCTGGGATATCATGAATCATGTTTGAGAGAAAACTATTTTCACATGCTTGTCCCATACAGTTTTGGAAGGTGCTCCAGAAGCTAAAATGAGAGCATATTTTCTGTAAATTCACATTATCTTTCTCAGTCATGTGAGAATGAAGTCTGACATTCTCAGTAAAACATGTACATCCAACAAGGGCAGAGACTGTCAGTTGATTCCTTTGTGTTCTACTGCAGCTTCCCAGAGTGTTCTAAAGAACAACTAGAGTGCTAACAGCCTTACTTATGACAAAAGTATGGCACACCTGAAGCCATCTTGATTGGAATAAGCTGGTAACACTTAAAACATTTAATTTAAAAAGGAACAAAATGATGGGGTTCATTTTGCCATAGAAATTATGGTTAGTGCTGTAGAAAGAAAAATTAGGACATGTTTCAAGTGTGATCTCAAATATCTTCCTGTTATATTTCAACAGGAGCAGCCTGTCAGTTGATGCCTTTGTGTTCTACTGCAGCTTCCCAGAGTGTTCTAAAGAACAACTAGAGCGCTAACAGTCTTACTTATGACAAAATTATGGCACACCTGAAGCCATCATGATTGGAATAAACTGGTAACACTTAAAACATTTAATTTAAAAAGGAACCAAATGAGGGGTTCATTTTGTCATAGAAATTATGGTTAGTGCTGTAGAAAGAAAAATTAGGACATGTTTTAGGTGAGATCTCAAATATCTTCCTGTTATATTTCAACAGGAGCAGCCTGTCAGTTGATGCCTTTGTGTTCTACTGCAGCTTCCCAGAGTGTTCTAAAGAACAACTAGAGCGCTAACAGTCTTACTTATGACAAAAGTATGGCACACCTGAAGCCATCTTGATTGGAATAAACTGGTAACACTTAAAACATTTAATTTAAAAAGGAACAAAATGAGGGGGTTCATTTTGCCATAGAAATTATGGCTAGTGCTATAGAAAGAAAAATTAGGACATGTTTTAAGTGAGATCTCATATATCTTCCTGTTATTTCAACAGGAGCAGCCGGTCAGTTGATGCCTTTGTGTTCTACTGCAGCTTCCCAGAGTGTTCTAAAGAACAACTAGAGTGCTAACAGCCTTACTTATGACAAAAGTATGGCACACCTGACACCATCTTAATTGGAATAAACTGGTAACACTTAAAACATTTAATTTAAAAAGGAACAAAATGAGGGGTTCATTTTGCCATAGAAATTATGGTTAGTGCTGCAGAAAGAAAATTTAGGGCATGTTTTAAGTGAGATCTCAAATCCTCTTCTATTTCATTAGAAAATTCTGACATGCAGACTGAAACAATCACTTTCAATACCAGCAGTAGATTTCCAGTTAACTACCTGGTGAGCAGTAGCTTTACTACAGCGATCTAATGAACAACTAGAGTGCTAACATTCTGAATTTATGGCAAATGTGTGACACATCTGAATGCCTTCTTGATGGAATCAAAGTAAAAACTGAAAGCATTTCCTAGTGAGGAGACTGCAGTAAATGACGAAATTAGGAAACTTCATAACAAATAAGTCTCCCAAGATGGCCACCAGAGAAAAAAGAGCCCAAATGTAGCACAAATATCACCCAGATGTAGCCCACATATAGCCCAATGACAGAAGTGTGCAAAACACTTTTTATTTTTATTTTATCTGCAGTTCTATATAGTGCAAACTGGTCAGGTATTGGAGCGTTACATCTTACTTGGCCCCTTATTGCGTATTTTGCACGAAGTACATGAGATTGATCTTGCGAAACATTGACCTTTACGATTCTGTTAACCTGAAGTTGCTCTGAACCGTGCTTTGTAACACCCGTTTTTACCTACTGGTTTTAATTAATTCTCACTGTATTGTATTAGGAAAGAGGATTTACTGTTTTTATGTACACTTTTATGATCTATGTTTCTAAATCAGATCAAATAAAGTTTAATGAATTCTATGGCAGGACGGAGGCGAGGATTATGCATATCTTTCCTCACTTTATTTGCATAGCAGTTCAAAGAAAACGTAACACAACAATCATTAAACAAAAGACTACACAACCCATGAACCATTAGGGGGGGTAGTCTCCAAGGCAACTATAGTCCAATTATATCACAGTCCATCGTATATAATATCGTGACGTCCCTTCCGCTTCCTCTTTTTTCACTGCTCGTCAGTTAAGTGCATTCCTTACATTCTTGGCTTAATCTGACGTTGTTGCTGTTTGTATAGCGGTTTCTTGTGCACGTTATTAACATTATTGCCTTGGTATTGTTTCATATTCCCTGCGCAGCAGGCTCTTGCCCGAGCGCGTTCTCCCCTCGCAGTTTCTCCCACTGTGTGCTCTGCGCGCGGTGAGATCCTGTCAGGCGCGTCTGGTCCGAGCGAGGCAGCTCCGTCGAGCGCTCCCGCTGGTCTTTACGCGCGTTTGGGAATCCGGTCACTCCTTTAGTGTCCGCTTGATTCCCGACCAACCCTCGCCTAGTTTTGACAAAGCTACGCGGTGATTTCCCCACACGGCCACGTTAGTGACCAGCGCCACCTGGTGGTGGTAATTGGTATTGCGCCTCAGTCTATTCTTATAACAGCTTCGGGAAAGCCCAGCTGTTGGAGCACCGGCGAGGGGTCTGCCTTAAGGATTTTAAGGGCATTTGTTCTGTGCTCACACCCTCTGCTATCATGTCTTCTCCAGAAGACCATTTTTACTCCTCCTACCAGGAAGTGGAGGAGGAATGGCCCCCCAACTTCTCCCTCCAGCAGTGGACCAAGCCCTCTCTCTGGCTATTTCTAGGGTGCTGGCTCCTCTTAGGAATCAGGTTTTTAAGCTGGCGAAAAGCATCCCTGGGGTGTTCAGTGACCCAGATCTGGTGGTGGCGGGTCCCAGTAGCTCCCAGATGGGGAATAAAAGGGCCGTTAAGCATAACGCGGGGCACTTGGAAGGATTTGATAAACTTACGGAGACCTTCCTCAAGAGTGCGCAAACGCTAAAACATGCACCCTGCCGGGAGGAGGAGGTGCCCGGAGAAAATTGCGACACTGTCACCACTATTGTAGACCCCGACGGCGGGTTTCCCTTAGAGGGAGAGGGTGTATCGGAGGACGATTTCTCCTCCGATGAGGATAAGGACTCGGGCGTCCCTGGCGTCCAGAGTCCTCACCTCTCAGTCCCCGGTTGGGGACGGGGTCCACTCGGACATGTTCGAACCTACCCAAATTTACCATCCTAGGTCAGCGGAGTGGACACCTGACGCCAAAGTGGCAGAGTATGTGGTGGGGAAAATCCATCAACCCCTTGAAAGGGAGGTCAGGAATAGGATGAGGGAGAATGCCCCAGGCCCTCACTGAAGGGGAAGGTGGCACACACGCCTGAAATTGATGAGAAACTATGTACCTTTTTCTCCAAGTATATGAGGGATCCCAAGAAAGGAATTGATAGGTCTTGGACGTGGTAGGGCCCTTGACCCAAATTATTCAATTGACGGAGCGTTCCAAAGAGTCAGGATCCCCTTTGTCCACGGATATTGTGGCTGGTTGGGCGCACTACCCTAAACCCTAAAACACTACCCACTCCACTACCCAAACACCACTGCAATACCCTAAACCCTAAAACACCACCCCCAGCACGACACCCTACACTACCCAAACATAACTGCACTACCCTAAACCCTAAAACACTACCACCAGCACGACTCCCTACACTACCCAAACACCACTGCACTACCCTAAACCCTAAATCTACCCCCAGCACAACCCCCTACACTACACAAACACCACTGCACTACCCTAAACCCTAAAACACTACCCCCAGCACGACCCCTTCACTACACAAACACCACTGCACTGCCTTAAACCCTAAAACACTACCCCCAGCACGACCCCTACACTACACAAACACCACTGCACTACCCTAAACACTAAATCTACCCCCAGCATGACCCCCTACACTACACAAACACCACTACCCTAAACCCTGAAACACCACCCCAGCACGACCCCCTTCACTGCCTAAACACAACTGCACTACCCTAAACCCTAAAACACTACCCCCAGCACGACCCCCTTCACTACCCAAACACAACCGCACTACCCTAAACTCAAAAACACTACCCCCAGCAAGACCACCTACACTACCCAAACACCACTGTACGACCCTAAACCCTAAAACACGACCCCCTACACTACACAAACACCACTGCACTACCCTAAACCCTAAAACACTAGAACCCAGCACAACCCCCTACAGTACACAAACACCACTGCACTACCCTAAACCCTAAAACACTACCCCCAGCACGACTCCCTACACTACCCAAACACCACTGCACTACACTAAACCCTAAATCTACCCCCAGCATGACCTCCCACACTACACAAACACCACTGCACTACCCTAAACCCTAAAACACTACCCCCAGCACGACCCCTACACTACCCAAACACCACTGCACTACCCTAAACCCTAAAACACTAACCCCAGCATGCCCCCTACACTACCCAAACACCACTGCACTACCCTATACCCTAAAACACGACCCCCTACACTACACAAACACAACTGCACTACCCTAAACCCTAAAACACTACCCACAGCATGACTCCCTACACTACACAAACACCACTGCACTACCCTAAACCCTAACACACTACCCCCAGCATGACCCCCTATACTACACAAACACCACTGCACTACCCTAAACCCTAAAACACTACCCCCAGCACAACCCCTTCACTACACAAACACCACTGCACTGCCTTAAACCCTAAAACACTACCCCCAGCACGACCCCCTACACTACACAAACACCACTGCACTACGCTAAACCCTAAATCTACCCCCAGCATGACCCCCTACACTACACAAACACCACTGCACTACCCTAAACCCTAAAACACTACCCCCAGCACGACCCCTTCACTGCCTAAACACAACTGCACTACCCTAAACCCTTAAACACTACCCCCAGCACGACCCCTTCACTACCCAAACACAACTGCACTACCCTAAACTCAAAAACACTACCCCCAGCACGACCCCTACACTACCCAAACACCACTGTACGACCCTAAAACACGACCCCCTACACTACACAAACACCACTGCACTACCCTAAACCCTAAAACACTACCCCCTACACTACACAAACTTCACTGCACTACCCTAAACCCTAAAACACTACCCCCAGCACGACCCCCTACACTACACAAACACCACTGCACTACCGTAAACCCAAAACACTACCCCAGCACTACCCCCAACACTACCCAAACACCATTGCACTACCCTAAACCCTAAAACACTACCCCCAGCATGACCCCCTACACTACACAAACACCACTGCACTACCCTAAACCCTAAAACACTACCCCAGCACGATACCCTACACTACCCAAATACCACTGGACTACCCTAAACCCTAAAACACTACCCCCAGCACGACTCCCTACACTACCCAAACACCACTGCACTACACTAAACCCTAAATCTACCCCCAGCATGACATCCCACACTACACAAACACCACTGCACTACCCTAAACCCTAAAACACGACCCCCAGCACGACCCCCTACACTACCCAAACACCACTGCACTACCCTAAACCCTAAAACACTAACCCCAGCATGACCCCCTACACTACCCAAACACCACTGCACTACCCTATACCCTAAAACACGACCCCCTACACTACACAAACACAACTGCACTACCCTAAACCCTAAAACACTACCCACAGCATGACCCCCTACACTACACAAACACCACTGCTCTACCCTAAACCCTAAAACGCTACCCCCTACACTACACAAACACCACTGCACTACCCTAAACCCTAACACACTACCCCCAGCATGACCCCCTACACTACACAAACACCACTGCACTACCCTAAACCCCCCTACACTATACAAACACCACTGCATTACTCTAAACCCTAAAACACTACCCCCAGCACGACCCCCTCACAACACAAACACCACTGCACTACCCTAAACCCTAAATCGAACCCCAGCACGACCCCCTACACAACCCAAACACCACTGCCATACCCTAAACCCTAAAACACTACCCCCAGCATGAACCCCTACTCTACCCAAACCCCACTGCACTACGCTAAACCCAAAAACACTATCCCCAGCACTACCCCCTACACAACACAAACACCACTTCACTACCCTAAACCCTAAAACACTACCCCAGCACTACCCCTACACAAACACCACTGCACTAACATAAACCCTAAAACACTACCCCCAGCACAACCCCCTACACTACACAAACACCACTGCACTACCCTAAACCCTAAAACACTACCCCCAGCACGACTCCCTACACTACCCAAACACCACTGCACTACTCTAAACCCTAAATCTACCCCCAGCACTACCCCTACACTACCCAAACACCACTGCACTACCCTAAACCATAAAACACTACCCCCAGCATGACCCCCTACACTACACAAACACCACTGCACTACCCTAAACCCTAAAACACTACCACCAGCATGACCCCTACACTACTCAAACACCACTGCACTACCCTAAACCCTAAAACACTACCCCAGCATGACCCCCTACACTACCCATACACCACTGCACTACCCTAAACCCTAAAACACTACCCCCAGCACGACCCCCTACACTACTGCACTACCCTAAACCCTAAAACACTACCCCCAGCATGACCCCTACACTACCCAAACACCACTGCACTACCCTAAACCCTAAAACACTACCCCCAGCACGACCCCCTACACCACCCAAACACCACTGCACTACCCTAAACCCTAGAAAAGAAACCCCCACCCCATGCCCAATCCCCCTTACCTCTCACTCCTCGTGGTTCCTCTCTCCTCGTGGTTCCTGCTTCACGTCGTCTCTGAGGGGCGGTGCACGTCGTTGTGAGGAAACGGAACAGCCTCTGTTTCCTTACAACGACATGGATCGTCTACATGTTTTTAGAATGCATGGTCATTTACCATACATACCTTTACAACAAAATTCGATGTAAAGGCATGCGTGGTAAATGACCATGCGTTCTAAAAAATGCGTAGTAATGACTTTCGTGATGTACAACGCATGCGTGGTAATGCATGCGTTGTAATGGTATTGCAAAGTAAAAAGTCGTTGTAACGGTTGTTTACCGATCGAAGCTGGCCCCTGTTCTTCAGTGAGACGTTTATTTGATTAATTAGGAGGAAGGAATGTGGTTTTTTTACCGAAAAGTGCATTCCCGGCTGTTGTATTGTGAAAGTGTCCGCGTGGCCTGGTTTCACTTCCGGTGAGAGAGTGGAAGAGTCTGTTTGGATCTAAAGGAGTTCTGTTGTTGGTCGGGCCGGCGCGACATGTCATCAGAAAACATAGCTAATGGAAAGCGTCCTCCCTGAAGTGTGGAGCAGTGCCATGAGAGGTCAACGAGTGTGCATCCCACCGCAGTATGACCGTACCGCGTAACCCATGTGCCACCTCCAGGGTACGGGAGGCAGAAGCGGCATCGCAGGTCCTCTTGAAGACCGTTGTAGCACTAATTCTACATTTTGGTACTAGGGCATTTTAACTTCGTTGTTCCTGCCAGATACAAAGAGAAGATCCTGTGTTATTCAGTGCCCTCGTTACCTTTTTTGTGGGTTGTGGTGCTTGCCACTTCGCTGCCCCACCGGTGCAAACGACTGGGCACCCCACCTCGTGTGCCATGTGCAGGGCCTCTGCCCTCGGATCACTGGTTTCGGTTTCTGGAGTGGCAACATAAACAGTTGCTCCCAAAGGACTAGCCTGAACACTTAGGTGAATATCCCCTGCACCAGCATTCCACATAAATTCTTTCCTAGCTCTCCCACGTCAACGAGGACATCATAATAGCACGGCTCCGCTCGCGACACCGTATGACGTCATCGGAGCCATAAGAGGACCTCGTCGGCGTGCTGACGTCAGTTCCACCCATTTTTTCCGTGCCACCGAGGCAAACAGGGGATTGAGACATTTTCACATGTATACATAGTATAATAAATATATATATATTCACTGAAAAAACCATAGGTTTCAGACACGTTATAGTTAGAAATTAGCATTTAAAAACTTAGAAATTCACTGAAAAACCATAGGTTTCAGGCACGTTATAGTTAGAAATTAGCATTTAAAAAACCTTAGAAATTCACTGAAAAACCATAGGTTTCAGGGGCGTTATAGTTAGTTGGACATTTCACTCGTACAAAACCATAGAAATTCCCCGTTATAGTTAGTTCAGCTAACTATAACTCACGCGCCCGCAATGCACTGCTGATGACGTCACATATTACATCACTCATGACATGGTCAGTGACATCACTCATGACATCACTGATGACATCTCAAATGACATCACTGATGACATCATCCAGTGAATGTGTGTTTTTCTGAAAATTAAATATGTTTTATATATGTATATCTCAAGGTCGATGGAAGAATAAATGGGTATATAAGTGTCTAAATGGATGATTTTTTTTGTAAAATTGATTGTATAACTGACTAAGTGTATCTTAGTGAATACATTGGTTAGTGAGTAATGTTTAAATATGAAAATATCTGTATCAGTCTCTCACTTTGTGTATAAGTGGCTGCATGGGTTGGTGAGTTGCTACATGAGTGTTTATATGGGTTATTAGTTGGTTTTTTGAGTATCAGTATGAGTGTCTGTATGGTTCGGTGGGGGTATTACTTAGTGCATAGATGCATGAATGAGTGACTCACTGTTTGTATGTGTTGAAGACAGCATGTGTGCAGGACTGTATAGGTGGATGAGTATGTGTAAGGGTGTGTTAGTGAGTGAATGACTGTCTCAATAGTGTCTTTATGAGTAACTACATATGTTTTAAACTAGTATATGTGAGTATTGGTGTATATAAGTGAGTATATGTGAGAGTGAGAGATTGGAAGAGTTCCTGTACAAATAAGTAGGTGTTTCTATAAGTGATTATTTAAGAGAGTAAGTATGTGTAAGTTTCTGTAGAAGTAAGTGTGGTAGTGTGTGTATAACTGTATATGCAAGTAAATGGATGTTTGATACTTTGTTTGCATGTGTGACTATGTGTGTGAGTAACTCAATGGATAAGTGGTGGTGTGTAACAGGATGTATAGGATGTGTGAGTACATATGATGAGTGAGTACATGTATGAGTGACTGTATAGGGACTGTTGGTGAATGAGTGGATGTGTGTGTAGATCTTGGAATTACTGAATAGGTGTGTTGTAACTGGTATTGGTATGTCCATTGTTTTGAAAATGTTAGTTGGTATTTTTGAGTGTGTGTATCAAAGGTTATATTAGGGTGAGAGGAGGTCTGACACTCTATCACAAGGATGATGTCATCAGTGATGTCATCAGTGATGTCATTTGAGATGTCATCAGTGATGTCATGAGTGATGTAATATGTGACGTCATCAGCAGTGCATTGCGGTCGCGCGAGTTATAGTTAGCTGAACTAACTATAGCGGGGGAATTTCTATGGTTTTGTACAAGTGAAATGTCCAACTAACTATAACGCCCCTGAAACCTATGGTTTTTTCAGTGAATATATATATATTATCTACTGGCGGTCGCCAGTAGATAGTTATAGTTAGGACCTATTTTCCATAGGAAATCTGTGACATTCTATTTGAAATAACTCTTGCATCGGTTGACGAATCTTCGCGAAATTTTCAAAATTTATGGCCCGCTCCGGTCCGCTCCTACCCTGAAAGTTTCGGGGTGATTCGTCAAGCGGGGGCCGAGAAAAAAGGGGGGTCCCAAAACGTGTTTTCCCCATTCATTTTCCCATAGGAAACTTTAGCCACGGCTACAGCCCGAACTGCTGAACGGAATTACACCAAATTTGGCAAAGAGGTAGTTCTTGGTTCAGAAAGAACCCTTTTGTTAAATGGTGTAAATCCGTTCAGTAGTTCCTGTGAAAATCAAAATGAAAATCACATATATATCTATGGCCGCGTCGGATTCACGCACCCTCCCGATCACGAGCTGCATGCTAATTGGCTAACAACACTCCAAATCAGGAAGTGTTGGCAGCCATTTTGTCCCTCGATAGAACCGAGGGACAGAAACAAGTGCGCAAAGCCCAAAAAGGGGGCAGGGTAGAAACACCCTGACCCCCTAGGTCTGCTCAGGGGGTCCCACAAGGACCCCCTGGGCAGAAAAAATCATTTTTTTTTTTAAATTGGCGGGATGCGCTTAGGGTGCGCGGATCCTGCCAATAAAAAAATTAAATCGAAGCGCGGTCTCCCGCGCTTCAAATGTATTTTGCCCCCGGGTGGCCCAAGTCCCGGGGGCATGCAGGGGTGGGTTTATGTTTTATATGGGGGGCCTCCAAGGCCCCCCAAGCCCTGGGGACTGCCACCCCCCGGGGCTTTATGAAATAAAATGTGCGGGAGGGCTCTCCTGCCCTCCCGCAGCCCCGGGGACCGCCACCCCCCGGGGCTTCTTTTTTTAAAATTTAATAACGTGTGGGGGCTTCAGCCCCTACATGCCCCGGGACCACCACCTCCCGTGGCACTTAGAAAATAAATGTGGGGGTCCGTTACGGACTCTCAGAGCCCCGGGACCACCACCTCCCGGGGCTGTGCAATTCAAGGGAGGGGGCCGCGCGGCCCCCTCCTGGAGCCCTTGATGGCCCTGGGGACCGCCACCCCCAGGGCCGGCTCCTGCAGTGTCCTGGGGTGCCTACCCCGGGACACTGTAGTTGCTATGGCAGGGCGGGAGCCTCGCGGCTCCCGTCCTGCCATAGCAAACTGCTTTGGATTTTGGAAGAGAGAGCAGGAAACCTGCTCTCTCTTCCAAAATTCAAAGCAGATTGCTTTTCCACACGGGGAGCTGCATCTTAGCAGCTCCCCGTGTGGAAAAGCAATGCCGGCTCCCAAGGGACGCGGGAGCCGGCGGGACTGTGGGGGATTGGGGACCCCCCACAGTCCCCAACGGAGAGGGCCAGCCCCAGGGGATGGGGTCCCCGGGCAAGTAGTGGCCCGGGAGGGGTCACGCGCCCCCTCCCCCAAAAACAAAAAAATAAAAACGGAAAGGCCGGCCCCGGGGGATGGGGTCCCCGGGCCTTAAATGGCCTGAGGGGGGCCACGCAGCCCCCCTCCAAATATTTAAAATTGATAAAAAAGTGGGCATGCCCCGGGGAATGGGGTCCCCGGGGCCAATATAGGCCCAAGGGAAGGGGGGCCACGCAGCCCCCCTCCCATACAAAAAAAAAAAAAAAGACCGGCATCGTGCCGGAGGCCCCGCCCCCACCCTGCAGCAGTCTGCAAACGCGTCCCCTGGCGTGTTTGCAGATGGGGAACGAATTCCCCTTGAATACTGGGGGTCCCTGGGGGCCAACTAGCCCACCAAGAACCTCCAGTATGCGCCAGGGGGCTGCGTTGCAGAGAGGTGTACAGAGGCCACGCCCCTTTTTACACCTCTCTGCAACGCAGCTCTGTGGCGCTTTTTGGAGGTACATGGTGGGCTAGTTGGACTCCAGGGACACTCAGGATTCAAGGGGACTTAATCCCCCAACTTAAAATGCGCCATGGGGCGCGTTTGCACAGTGGTGAAGGGAGCGGAGCGGGGCGGGGCTTCAGGTGACATGTGTGCAAACAGGCCCCGTGACGCATTTTAAGATGGGGAATTAAATCCTCTTCAATCCTGAGGGTCCCTGGGGGCCAACTAGCCCACCAGGTACCTCCAGTAAGCGCCACGGAGCTGCGTTGCAGTGTTGTAAAAAGGGCGTGGCCTCTGTACACCTCTCTGCAACGCAGCCCCTGGCGCATACTGGAGGTTCCTGGTGGGCTAGTTGGCCCCTAGGGACCCTCAGGATTGAGGAGGAATTAATTCTCCAACTTAAAACGCGCCACAGGGCGTGTTTGCAGACATGTCACTTCAGGCCCCACCCCTTCCTTCACCATTGTGCAGATATTCCTCTAAAATCAGCCGAACTACGAATTCCGATTTACTCACCTGTTATCAGGAGAGACCTCAGTGCTGCATTTTGAGCCCAGTACTGATCCTGAAAAGTAATTTTAACCGTACTTACCAGTAACTTTAATTTCCTGCCATAGGCTAACATTGACTGGTTTCACTTGGAAATTCTTCTAAGTGTGGAGTTTTGGAACTTTATAATATTCCTCTAAAATC
This sequence comes from Calotriton arnoldi, assembly GCA_963921515.1. NCBI lineage: Eukaryota > Metazoa > Chordata > Amphibia > Caudata > Salamandridae > Calotriton > Calotriton arnoldi. The sequence continues at coordinate 42,716 of CAWUFW010006505.1, read as the reverse complement.
AGCCAAACTACGAATTCCGATTTACTCACCTGTTATCAGGAGAGACCTCAGTGCTGCATCTTTGAGCCCAGTACTGATCCTGAAAAGTAATTTTAACCGTACTTTCCAGTAACTTGAATTTCCTTCTGTAGGATATCATTGCCTGCTTTTTGCTGAAAAAGTTTCTAAGTGTCGATTTTTGAAACATACAAATATTCCTCTAAAATCAGCAGAACTACGAATTCCGATTTACTCACCTGTTAACAGGAGAGAACCCACTGCTGCATCTTTTAGCCCAGCACTGACCCTGAAAAGTAATTCTAACCGTACTTACCAGTAACTTGTATTTCCTTCCATAGGAATCCATTGTCTGGTTTTCAGCAGAAAAGTTTCAAAGTGTCGATTTTTGAAACATACAAATATTCCTCTAAATTCAGCAGAACTACGAATTCCGATTTACTCACCTGTTATCAGGAGAGACCTCAGTGCTGCATCTTTGAGCCCAGTACTGATCCTGAAAATTAATTTTAACCGTACTTACCAGTAACTTGAATTTCCTTCCATAGGGTAACATTGACTGGTTTCACTTGGAAATTCTTCTAAGTGTGGAGTTTTGGAACTTTATAATATTCCTCTAAAATCAGCCGAACTACGAATTCCGATTTACTCACCTGTTATCAGGAGAGAACCCAGTGCTGCATCTTTTAGCCCAGCACTGACCCTGAAAAGTAATTCTAACCGTACTTACCAGTAACTTGTATTTCCTTCCATTGGAATCCATTGTCTGGTTTTCAGCAGAAAAGTTTCAAAGTGTCGATTTTCACAAACTACAAATATTCCTTAAAAATCGCCTGTATGACTTAAACGCATTCTTTCAACTGTTTACAGGAGATGCACCAGTGCTGGATACAGGATCCACCACTGAGTAAGAAAAGTAACGATAACACTACTTACCTGCTAAGTGAATTTCCTCCCATAGGATAACATTGGTGATTCTATGTGAAAAAGTTTCTGTCAACTTTTAAAATACAATAATATTCCTTAAAAATCACTACTGTAACCAAAACGCTTTTACTCAACTGTTTACAGGAGATGTCCCAGGACTGAATCTAGGATCCAGTCCTGTGGTTAGAAAAGTAATCCATAAAGTAACTAATTGCATTTAACTAGAAATTCACATTGAGATCAATGTTGCATTGTGTTTGAAATTGTGTTGCCCATTGCAACAACTGTAACTACTGTACTTAAAAGTCTATTGCCTATTTGCAAAGTATTTAAACTAAAGTAATTCATTCTGAGAAAGTATATTTTGTAATGTAATGTATAATGTAATTACAATGTAATTTAAAAAATAAAATATGTAAAAATAAATAGTTTAAAAAAATGTAGTAAATCAGTATCAAAAAAATAAATATAACAATTAATACATTTAAAAATTGTCATTTACAAAACCTTTGAAATTCACTGAAAAAACCATAGGTTATAGGGGCGTTATAGTTAGAAATTAGCATTTAAAAAACCTTTGAAATTCACTGAAAAAACCATAGGTTCCAGGCACGTTATAGTTAGAAATTAGCATTTAAAAAACCTTTGAAATTCACTGAAAAAACCATAGGTTTCAGACACGTTATAGTTAGAAATTAGCATTTAAAAACCTTTGAAATTCACTGAAAAAACCATAGGTTTTAGGGACAGTTATAGTTAGTTGGACATTTCACTCGTACAAAACCATAGAAATTCCCCCGTTATAGTTAGTTCAGCTAACTATAACTCGCGTCCCGCAATGCACTGCTGATGACGTCACATATTACATCACTCATGACATGGTCAGTGACATCACTGATGACATCACTGATGACATCTCAAATGACATCACTGATGACATCACTGATGACATCATCCACGTGATAATCTGATGCACCTCCTCACACCCTAATAAAACTTTTGATACACCCACTGTAAATTACAGACTGCCATTGTCAAAACCATAGACACTCCAACACCAATTACTATATACACACTCACTGATTCTTAGGTCTACACACACACATCTACTCACTCACCCGTACAGTCACTCATACTTATAGTCACTCAGTACAGGACTATTATATGCACTCATACACCTATATAAACACTCACACAGCGCCACTCATCCATAGAGGTACTCACACACCTAGTCAGTCATGCAAAAATTAAGCACACACCCATTTACTCACCTATACAGTTATACACACACCAGCTCACTTACTCATACAAATACTAGCACATTCTTATGCTCTTATACATTCTCTGATACAAGCACACACTCATCCATACAGTCACTCTCACAATCACACACTCTCGCTTATAGCTATTTATATACTCCAACACACATATATACTGCCTTTCACATATGTAGTTACTCACACATGTACCACTGGGACATACATTCACTCACTAACACACTCTTATACACACTCACCCATCCATACAGTCCATCACAGATGCACTCTTGAAACCATCCACCCAGTGAATCACCCACTCACACATCTATGCACAGAGTCGCACACACCCCACCCACACAAACACTCAGGCACCCATACAGATACTCAGACAACCAATCAATAACCCAAGTAGACACTCATGTAGCTATTCAGAAAGCCATGCAGCCGCTTACAAACCAACAGACAGACGGATACAGACATTCACACAGTTTAGTCACTAACCCATGCATTCAGTAAGATACGTTTAATCACTCACTTATAGAGTCAGTCACGCACCTACTAAATCATCCATTCAGACACTTATACACCCACTCATTCTTCAATACACCTTTCCCTATATATATTAAACATATTTAAACTTTACAGAAACACACAGTCACTGGATGATGTCATCAGTGATGTCATCAGTGATGTCATTTGAGATGTCATCAGTGATGTCATCAGTGATGTCACTGACCATGTCATGAGTGATGTAATATGTGACGTCATCAGCAGTGCATTGCGGGCGTGAGTTATAGTTAGCTGAACTAACTATAACGGGGAATTTCTATGGTTTTGTACGAGTGAAATGTCCAACTAACTATAACTGTCCCTAAAACCTATGGTTTTTTCAGTGAATTTCAAAGGTTTTTTAAATGCTAATTTCTAACTATAACGTGCCTGAAACCTATGGTTTTTTCAGTGAATTTCAAAGGTTTTTAAATGCTAATTTCTAACTATAACGTGCCTGAAACCTATGGTTTTTTCAGTGAATATATATATATATATTATCTACTGGCGGTCGCCAGTAAATAGTTATAGTTAGGACCTATTTTCCATAGGAAATCCGCAACATTCCATTTGAAATAAATTTGGCGCCGGTTGACGAATCTTCGCGAAATTTTCCAACTTGTTGGGGCGCTCCGGTCCGCTCTTATCCTGAAAGTCTCGGGGTGATTCGTCAAGCGGGGGCCTAGAAAAAAGGGGGATCCCAAAACGTGTTTTCCCCATTCATTTTTCCATAGGAACCGTTCATCGCGGCTACAGCCCGAACTGCTGAACGGAATTACACCAAATTTGGCAAATAGGTAGCCCTTGGTTCAGTGTCGTGCCTTTTGCTTAAATGGTGTAAATCCGTTCAGTAGTTCCTGAGAAAATCAAAAGTAAAGTCACATATATATCTGGGCGGAGCCTAACCACACGTCATTGTGATATCTGATTGGCTGTCAGCACTTCATCCTGGAATTGCTGGCAGCCATCTTGGGACCAATATACATGATAGTACCCCATTGAAATGCATTGTAGTTAATCAAAGTTTGTGAGGGTTACCAAAAGGAGAACTATAAAGGGTGATAACAGACTTTAGTTACATTAGAATTCATTTGTTGATGGTACCATACTAATTTCAGGAATTGTGGTGTGTTCTAAGGTGATTTTACCCTGTGAAATACCTTCTGCTGGGATATCATGAATCATGTTTGAGAGAAAACTATTTTCACATGCTTGTCCCATAGAGTTTTGGAAGGTGCTCCAGAAGCTAAAATGAGAGCATATTTTCTGTAAATTCACATTATCTTTCTCAGTCATGTGAGAATGAAGTCTGACATTCTCAGTAAAACATGTACATCCAACAAGGGCAGAGACTGTCAGTTGATTCCTTTGTGTTCTACTGCAGCTTCCCAGAGTGTTCTAAAGAACAACTAGAGTGCTAACAGCCTTACTTATGACAAAAGTATGGCACACCTGAAGCCATCTTGATTGGAATAAACTGGTAACACTTAAAACATTTAATTTAAAAAGGAAGAAAATGATGGGGTTCATTTTGTCATAGAAATTATGGTTAGTGCTGTAGAAAGAAAAATTAGGACATGTTTCAAGTGTGATCTCAAATATCTTCCTGTTCTATTTCAACAGGAGCAGCCTGCCAGTTGATGCCTTTGTGTTCTACTGCAGCTTCCCAGAGTGTTCTAAAGAACAACTAGAGCGCTAACAGCCTTACTTATGACAAAAGTATGGCACACCTGAAGCCATCTTGATTGGAATAAACCGGTAACACTTAAAACATTTAATTTAAAAAGGAACAAAATGAGGGGGTTCTTTTTGAAATAGAAATTATGGTTAGTGCTGCCGAAAGAAAAATTAGGGCCTGTTTTAAGTGAGATCTCAAATCCTCTTTTATTTCATTAGAAAATTCTGACATGCAGACTGAAACAATCACTTTCAATACCAGCAGCAGACTTCCAGTTAACTCCCTGGTGAGCAGTAGCTTTACTACAGTGATCTAATGAGCAACTAGAGTGCTAACATTCTGAATTTATGGCAAATGTGAGACACATCTGAATGCCTTCTTGATGGAATCAAAGTAAAAAACTGAAAGCATTTCCTACTGAGGAGACTGCAGTAAATGAGGAAATTAGGAAACTTCATAACAAAGAAGTCTTCCAAGATGACCACCAGAGAAAAAAGAGCCCAAATGTAGCACAAATATTACCCAGATGTAGCCCACATACAGCCCAAAGACAAAGGTGTGCAAAATACTTTTTATTTTTAGTTTTTTTGCAGTTTTATGTAGTGCAGACTGGTCAGGTATTGGAGCGTTGCATCTTAAAACATGACCCCCTACACTACAAAAACACCACTGCACTACCCTAAACCCTAAAACACTACCCCCAGCACGACCCCCTACACGACACAAGCACCACTGCACTATCCTAAACCCTAAAACACTACCCCCAGCAAGACCCCCTACACTACCCAAACACCACTGCACTACCCTAAACCCTAAAACACTACCCGCAGCACGACCCCCTACACTACCCAAACACCACTGCACTAACCTAAATCCTAAAACACTACCCCAGCACGACCCCCTACACTATCCAAACAACACTGCACTAACCTAAAACACGACCCCCTATACTACACAAACACCACTGCACTACCCTAAACCCTAAAACACTACCCACAGCACGACCCCCTACACTACACAAGCACCACTGCACTACCCTAAACCCTAAAACACTACCCCCAGCATGACCCCCTACACTACACAAACACCACTGCACTACCCTAAACCCTAAAACACTACCCACAGCACGACCCCCTACACTACACAAGCACCACTGCACTACCCTAAACCCTAAAACACTACCCCCAGCTCAACCCCATACACTACACAAACACCACTGCACTAACCTAAACCCTAAAACACTACCCCCAGCATGACTCCCTACGCTACCCAAACACCACTGCACTACCCTAAACCCTAAAACACTATCCCCAGCATGACCCCCACACTACACAAGCACCACTGCACTACCCTAAACCCTAAAACACTACCCCCAGCATGACCCCCTACACTGCCCGAACACCACTGCACTAAACCCTGAACTACCAGCCCCTGCACGACCCCCTACACTGCCCGAACACCACTGCACTGCCCTAAACCCTGAAACACCACCCCCAGCACGACCCCTACACTGCCCGAACACCACTGCACTGTCCTAAACCCTGAAACACCACCCCCTTCACGACCCCCTACACTGCCCGAACACCACTGCACTGCCCTAAACCCTGAAACACTACCCCCAGCAAGACCCCCTACACTGCCCGAACACCACTACACTGCCCGAACACCACTGCCCTAAACCCTGAAACACCACCCCCAGCACGACCCCCTACACTGCCCGAACACCACTGCACTGCCCTAAACCCTGAAACACCACCCCCAGCACGACCCCCTACACTGCCCGAACACCACTGCTCTGCCCAAAACCCTGAAACACCAGCCCCAGCACGACCCCCTACACTGCCCGAACACCACTGCACTGCCCTAAACCCTGAAACACCAGCCCCAGCACGACCCCCTACACTGCCCGAACACCACTGCTCTCCCCAAAACCCTGAAACACCAGCCCCAGCACGACCCCCTACACTGCCCGAACACCACTGCACTGCCCTAAACCCTGAAACACCAGCCCCAGCACGACCCCCTACACTGCCCGAACACCACCGCACTACCCTAAACCCTGAAACACCACCCCCAGCACGACCCCCTACACTGCCCGAGCACCACTGCACTGCCCTAAACCCTGAAACACCAGCCCCAGCACGACCCCCTACACTGCCCGAACACCACTGCACTGCCCTAAACCCTGAAACACCAGCCCCAGCACGACCCCTACACTGCCCGAACACCACTGCACTGCCCTAAACTGTGAAACACCAGCCCCAGCACGACCCCCTACACTGCCCGAACACCACTGCACTAAACCCTGAAACACCAGCCCCAGCACGACCCCCTACACTGCCCGAACACCACTGCACTGCCCTAAACCTTGAAACACCACCCCGTGCATGACCCCCTACACTGCCCGAACACTGCTGCACTGCCCTAAACCCTGAAACACCACCCCCTGCATGACCCCCTACACTGCCCGAACACCGCTGCACTGCCCTAAACCCTGAAACACTACCCCCAGCAAGACCCCCTACACTGCCCGAACACCACTGCACTGCCCTAAACCCTGAAACACCACCCCCAGCAAGACCCCCTACACTGCCCGAACACCACTGCACTGCCCTAAACCCTAAAACACCAGCCCCAGCACGACCCCTTACACTGCCCAAACACCACTGCACTGCCCTAATCCCTGAAACACCACCCCTGCACGACCCCCTACACTGCCCGAACACCACTGCACTGCCCTAAACCCTGAAACACCAGCCCCAGCACAACCCCCTACACTGCCCGAACACCACTGCACTGCCCTAAACTGTGAAACACCAGCCCCAGCACGACCCCTACACTGCCCGAACACCACTGCACTAAACCCTGAAACAACAGCCCCAGCACGACCCCCTACACTGCCCGAACACCACTGCACTGCCCTAAACCTTGAAACACCACCCCGTGCATGACCCCCTACACTGCCCGAACACTGCTGCACTGCCCTAAACCCTGAAACGCCACCCCCTGCATGCCCCCCTACACTGCCCGAACACCGCTGCACTGCCCTAAACCCTGAAACACCACCCCCTGCATGCCCCACTACACTGCCCGAACACCGCTGCACTGCCCTAAACCCTGAAACACTACCCCCAGCAAGACCCCCTACACTGCCCGAACACCACTGCACTGCCCTAAACCCTGAAACACCACCCCCAGCAAGACCCCCTACACTGCCCGAACACCACTGCACTGCCCTAAACCCTGAAACACCACCCCCAGCACGACCCCCTACACTGCCCGAACACCACTGCTCTGCCCTAAACCCTGAAAAACCAGCCCCAGCAAGACCCCCTACACTGCCGAACACCACTGCACTGCCCTAAACCCTGAAACACCACCCCCGGCAAGACAACCTACACTGCCCGAACACCACTGCACTAAACCCTGAAACACCACCCCCAGCAAGACCACCTACACTGGCCGAATACCACTGCACTGCCCTAAACCCTGGAACACCACCCCCTGCACGACCCCCTACACTGCCCAAACACCACTGCACTGCCCTAAACCCTGAAACACCACCCCCTGCATGACCCCCTACACTGCCCGAACACCACTGCACTGCCCTAAACCCTGAAACACCACCCCCAGCACGACCCCCTACACTGCCCGAACACCACTGCACTGCCCTAAACCCTGAAACACGACCCCCAGCACAACCCCTACACTGCCCGAACACAACTGCACTGCCCTAAACCCTGAAACACTACCCCCAGCAAGACCCCCTACACTGCCCGAACACCACTGCACTGCCCTAAACCCTGAAACACCACCTCCAGCACAACCCCTACACTGCCTGAACACCATTGCTCTGCCCTAAACCCTGAAACACTAGCCCCAGCATGAACCCCTACACTGCCCGAACACCACTGCACTGCCCTAAACCCTGAAACACCACCCCCAGCACGACCCCCTACACTGCCCGAACACCACTGCACTGCCCTAAACCCTGAAACACCAGCCCCAGCAAGACTCCCTACACTGCCCGAACACCACTGCACTGCCCTAGACTCTGAAACACCAGCCCCAGCAAGACTCCCTACACTGCCCGAACACCACTGCACTGCCCTAGACTCTGAAACACCAGCCCCAGCAAGACCCTCTACACTGCCCGAACACCACTGCACTGCCCTAAACCCTGAAACACCAGCCCCAGCACGACCACCTACACTGCCCTAAACCCTGAAACACCAGCCCCAGCACGACCCCCTACACTGCCCGAACACCACTGCACTGCCCTAAACCCTGAAACACCACCCCCAGCACAACCCCCTACACTGCCCGAACACAACTGCACTGCCCTAAACCCTGAAACACCACCCCTGCACCACCCCCTACACTGCCCGAACACCACTGCTCTGCCCTAAACCCTGAAACACCACCCCCTACACTTCCCGAACACCACTGCACTGCCCTAAACCCTGAAACACCACCCCCAGCACGACCCCCTACACTGCCCGAACACCACTGCACTGCCCTAAACCCTGAAACACCACAACCCTGCAAGACCCCCTACACTGCCCGAACACCACTGCACTGCCCAAAACCCTGAAACACCACCCCCAGCACGACCCCCTTTACTGCCCGAACACCACTGCACTGCCCCAAACGCTGAAACACCACCCCCTGCACGACCCCCTACACTGCCCGAACACCACTGCCCTAAACCCTGAAACACCACCCCCTGCACGACCCCCTACACTGCCCAAACACCACTGCACTGCCCTAAACCCTGAAACACCACCCCCTGCACGACCCCCTACACTGCCCGAACACCACTGCACTGCCCTAAACCCTAAAACACCACCCCCAGCACGACCCCCTACACTACCCGAACACGACTGCACTGCCCTAAACCCTCAAACACTCCCCCCAGCACGACCCCCTACACTACCCGAACACCACTGCACTGCCCTAAACCCTAAAACCCTCCCCCAACATGACCCCCTACATTAAACGAACACCACTGCACTGCCCTAAACCCTAAAACACTCCCCCCAGCACGACCCCCTACACTACCCAAACACCACTGCACTGCCCTAAACCCTAAACCACTACCCCCCGCATGACCTCCTACACTAACCAAAGACCACTGCACTACCCTAAACCCTAAACCACTACCCCCGCACGACTCCCTACACTACCCAAAGACCACTGCACTACCCTAAACCCTAAAACACGACCTCCTACACTACACAAACACCACTGCACTACCCAAACCCTAAAACACTACACCCAGCACGACCCCCTACACTACCCAAACACCACTGCACTACCCTAAACCCTAAAACACTACCCCCAGCAGTACCCCTACACTACCCAAACACCATTGCACTACCCTAAACCCTAAAACACTACCCCCAGCAGTACCCCCTACACTACCCAAACACCACTGCACTACCCTAAACCACTACGCCCTACACTACCCAAACACCACTGCACTACCCTAAACCCTAAAACACTACCCCAGCACAACACCCTACACTACCCAAACACCACTGCACTACCCTAAACCCTAAATCTGCCCCCAGCATGACCCCCTACACTACACAAACACCACTGCACTACCCTAAACCACTACCCCCTACACTACCCAAACATCACTGCACTACCCTAAACCCTAAAACACTACCCCAGCACGACACCCTACACTACCCAAACACCACTGCACTACCCTAAACCCTAAATCTACCCCCAGCATGACCCCCTACACTACACAAACACCACTGCACTACCCTAAAACACTGCCCCCAGCACGACCCCTTCACTACCTAAACACAACTGCACAATTTGTTACAGGCGTTGCAACGCAGGCCTGTGGTGCTTACTGGAAGTACCTGGTGGGCTAGTTGGGCCCCAGGGACCCTCAGGATTCAAGGTGACCTAATCCCCCAACTTAAAACGCGCCACGGGGCGCGTTTGCACAGTGGTGAAGGGAGGGCGGGGCCTCAGGTGTCATGTGCGCAAACACGCCCTGTGGTGCGTTTTAGGTTGGGGAATTAATTCCCCTTGAATCCTGAGGGACCCTGGGGCCAACTAGCCCACCAGGTACCTTCAGTAAGCACAACAGAGTTGCGTTGCAGAGAGGTGAAAAAGGTGCGTGGCCTCGGAACGCCTCTCTGCAACTCAGCTCTGTGGTCCTAACTGTAGGTACCTGGGGGGCTAGTTGGGCCCCAGGGACCCTCAGGATTCAAGGGGTCTTAATCCCGCAACTTAAAACGCACCATGGGGCGCGTTTGCACACATGTCACCTTAGGCCCCCCCCTCCCTTCACCACTGTGCAAACGCGCCCTGTAGCGCGTTTTAAGAGGTAGTTTCAATCCCCCTGCCCTATTATGTACTAGGGACTTACAAAGGAGGTCATGCTAATCACAGGGGTACCCCAACGCATAGTGTTCCCTAGTGTATGTAGGTGTTTTCACTGTATTCTCAGTGTCTTTTAGCATAGCACTGGCTCTGGTTAGTCAGAGTCAGTTACCACCAGTACCCGTCTGAAAAAGTTGTGGGCACAGGATGATTTTGCAACAAGGCCTCTTTCTGCTCCTCTGTTGGTTCTTTCTGCACATCTTTTGCTTCTTCCTGCACTTTTCTTCGTCTTTGTGGACTTCTGTTGCCTCTTTCTGCATTTCTTTTGCTTCTTTCTGTGCGTTTTTTCTTCTTTCTTCACATGTCCTACCTCTGTAGGCATAGTTAGAAACTAGCATTTAAAAACCTTTGAAATTCAACTAAAAAACCAGAGGTTTCAGGCACATTATAGTTAGAAATTAGCATTTAAAAACCTTTGAAATTCACTTAAAAACCATAGGTTTCAGGCACGTTATAGTTAGAAATTAGCATTTTAAAAACCTTTGAAATTCACTGAAAAAACCATAGGTTTCAGGGACGTTATAGTTAGTTGGACATTTTACTCGTACAAAACCATAGAAATTCCCCTGTTATAGTTAGTTCAGCTAACTATAACTCGCGCCCGCAATGCACTGCTGATGACATCACATATTACATCACTCATGACATCGTCAGTGACATCACTGATGACATCACTGATGACATCTCAAATGACATCACTGATGACATCATCCATGTGATAATTTGATGCATCTTCTCACACCCTAATATAACCTTTGACACACCCACTCTAAATTACAGACTGCCTTCATCGAAACCATAGACACTCCAACACCAATAACTACATACCCACTCACTGATTCTTAGGTATACACACACATCCACTCACTCACCCGTACAGTCACTCATACTTACGGTCACTCAGTACAGGACTATCATATGCACTCATACAGCTATATAGACACTGACACACCGCCACTCATCCATAGAGGTACTCACACACCTAGTCAGTCATGGAAATAATTAATCACACTCCCATTTACTCACCTATACAGTTATACACACACCAGCTCACTTACTCATACAAATACTAGCACATTCTTACGCTCTTATACAATCACTGATACAAGCACACACTCATCCATACAGCCACTCTCACAATCACACACTCTCACTTATAGCCATTTATATACTCCAACACACATATATACTGCCTTTCACATATGTAGTTACTCACACATGTACCACTGAGATATACATTCACCCACTAATACACCCATACACACACTCACCCACCCATACAGTCCATCACAGATGCACTCTTGAAACCATGCACCCAGTGAATCACCCACTCACACCTCTATGCACAGAGTCACACACCCCCACCCAGAAAAATACTCAGGCAGCCATACAGATACTCAGACAACCAATCCATAACCCATATAGACACTCATGTAGCTATTCACAAACCCATGCAGCCGCTTACACATCAACAGACAGACGGTTACAGACATTCACACAGTTTCGTCACTAACCCAAGCATTCAGTAATATACGTTTAATCACTCACTTATAGAGTCAGTCACGCACCTACTAAATCATCCATTCAGACACTTATACACCCACTCATTCTTCAATACGACTTTCCCTATATATATTAAACATATTTAAACTTTACAGAAACACACAGTCACTGGATGATGTCATCAGTGATGTCATCAGTGATGTCATTTGAGATGTCATCAGTGATGTCACCGACCATGTCATGAGTGATGTAATATGTGACGTCATCAGCAGTGCATTGCGGGGGTGCGAGTTATAGTTAGCTGAACTAACTATAACGGGGGAATTTCTATGGTTTTGTACGAGTGAAATGTCCAACTAACTATACCCTAGCAACCAACATCACTGAGATGGCCACCAGTCATAGTGAGCCTCAACTGACCACCTACTTCATGAATTTTGATCAGGTAGGTAAAATTGCGAACCTTTGCAATTTGGAATTTTGTTACCCAATCTATTAGGACATAAGTTGGTTTGCAAAATTCCACACTGGTTTCAAAAATACTGGTCGCAGTTTAGTTACCAGTGCTTCTTATATCTCAACCAAAGTTCAATTAAATTGAACCAACTGGGATAACCTACATGTTGAAAAAGATGTCCTGAACTGAATACAAGGAGACCATAGAGATATTTTTTGCATGCAAAAATCGCAGTATGCACTACTGTAAATGAAATATGTAAGTCTGACAAAAAAACATTTGGAAAAGCAAACTGGGCTTGTCAAATTGCAAAAGCATTGGGTGCAAAGTGGATGCCATTCAATATCTTCCGCAGGACAGTACCTGCAGAAACAATACAGCATGCCACCTGTGCTGATTGTCTGATGTTTTTAAACCCTTTCATACTGGAGTAAAGTTTGCAAGGGAAGATATACGATTAGTATAAAGACAGTTAATCCATTATCATAATATAAACGGAGCAGGACTGTGTGAAGCTGATGTTTTCAAGGTGAGCAGCAACAGTTCCCCACTAGCCAACCTTGGCACTTCTTCCATCCAATGATTCTGTCTTTTGAATTACTGAACCTTATATTTATGGTGAGCGCTATCCATGGGAAATATTAAGGTGAAAAAACACGAGACACATGTTTTCCAATTATCGTCATGCCGAACAGAATAATTCCACATTTTCTTGGCCACACGCCAAAATGGCTTTAAACAATTCAAAAATATTAAATCAATTTCTTAAATTATTACAAAGTGCCTTAAAAAGAGTTCCTGAATTCAGTCTTGCTTCAGAAGAATGGGCCAACTCCTTAAACAAATTACCTCCAACAACATTATTCATGGCACAGAGAACAATTTGGGAAAACCCAATTGCCTGGGCCTAAAGCCTAGACGCCGGATCTGGAAGAACTTGGCTCAGAGTCTCATGCAAGAATCTGTCATGAAAAGAAATGCATGCCCAAAGAAATGAATGAACTGTCTCCATAATCATGCTGGCATCACAGTTCAATGAATGTAGCATTCAATTTGATTGGTGCTGCATTGCTTGGCATCGTCTTGAGAGCGAAAAAAGTGAAAATAACGCATCTATCTCATTTACCCAGAAACAAGATGAGCACTCATCATCATATCGTCTTTATCACCTTTAAACTGTATTTAGCTCAGTGATACCACTGCAATCCCTTCGCACTTTAATACATGTTAATATTAGTTCTTAAGTCTTGCAGGTAGTGGCAGATATTGGGCACCGGCTTTCGGCACTCATTTCTGGATATCAAGACCTACCTTTCAACATCAGGCTGTGTCCCGGGCCAAAGGATAGAAAGGCGGATAAGGAATGAAGAAAAGGGAAGAGAAAGATATACAACAGTGACTAGAGGGAGAAAGCAGGGAAAAGGACCTACAAACGTGGAGTAACGAAACAGTAAGTGGAAGGTTGTGGAAGAAAGAGGCATGAGGTAGAATCAAAACTAGCAGCCTTGGTATTCGGCAGCAGCAGCATTCAGCACCAGCAGTAAATGGCTCATAAGAGAAAATACTAAGGGGGCTACACTTTTTTTTAACAAATGAAGCACGGTGTATAAACAATGGCCAGAGTTCTCTTAGCAACGGTGGGCTTCTGCGATAATATTTCCCCCCTACCACTCCTTGCAATCAAGTACCACATCAAAAAATTTGTATACTTATAGCAGGGCCAGGATATATCACAATAGCAAATGACCCGCACTAAAGAGGGCCTTGAGGGGCCAGGGAGGTCCCCAGATAGAGACTGGCGAAAGAGATGCTGAAAAGAAGAGCAACAAGGCGGGCACTGAAGAGAGAGCCTGCAGGAGTCAAAATAGCACCTTCAGAAAACACCCCCTCTGGGAGAAGACAGTGATTTGAGAACAGGGGAACAGCAAAGCACCACAAAGGTTCTGGAGCACCACACAAAGAAAGCAAGTGGATTGGTTGGCGATCTTTGACCTGGTCAGGGGTGGTCAGTCCTGAATTAAAGAGGAGCTGCCCTGACCTTGGAGCGTATCTTGTTGGGGTATGGTTGAGTGGCCGTTCAGTGAGTTTTAAATTGCTGTGTTTTGTTATGCAGCCTTTAGAAAATGCAGGGGCATATGTACAATCCCCTATCGCCACTACAAAGTCACTGTTACTGACGTTGTGGTCGCGATAGGGGCTGCGCCTTATTTACAAGGCAGCGTTAAGCCACTTAACGTGGCTTAACGCTGCCTTGTAAATAAGGCCCCCTTTCACGCTATGATTAGCATGAAAGGGGTGGGCAGTGGGTGTTGCGGTGGGCGTACCACCGCATCACCCATTGATTTTGACGCTGCCCCCTATGTACAAGGGCAGCGTACATAGGAGGCAGGGCCAAAATTAAGACCAGGGAAAACCTGGTCTTAAGTTGGTGAAACGAAGAGAAATGCATTATTTCTCCTCGTATTTGCTTTTTCCATGTGTGCTGCCTTGTGCAGCACACATGGAAAAAGCAAACTGCCATGGTTTGTTTATGTACAGGAAGGTGTCCCTTCCTGTACATAAACAATCTGTAAAAAAAATGCCATGTTGTGACTTTCATGTGTGCTGCATGAAGCAGCACACATAAAAGTGACAAAATGGCATTTTATGATTGTTTATGTGCAGGAAGGGGCACCTTCCTACACATAAACAATCCTCCCCATCACGCAGACACCCTTGTACTATGGTGCAAGGGTGCCTGCGTTTTCGCTACACTGCTAAGTGTAGCGCCAGCGCAGGGGGAAATGCAAGTCTGCACCATATTCTTGTAAATAAGGTGCAGCCTTGCGTTTCTGAAGTTGCGGAGTGAGGCGTTAAGCCATGACGGCTAACCCCTCACTCCGCCACTTCCTCGTACATATACCCCGCAGTGTCTCCTAGTTACATGGCTGCTTGGTGGGAGAAGAGAATTGTCAGGTAGTCCTGGGGGTTGTGTGTTGTCACAACCCCAAGTAGCATTATATGTGTGTACTTTAGAGCAGACCCTGTTTCGGGGGCTTGAGGCCAAACATTAGCCATTGGGCCACAACTGTGGTGATCAGGGTCATATGTCTCTGGTGTTCTGGGGTCCATCGTATTAAGCATGGCCAAATTCAACCCTTTCTGCAATCGGCTCTCAAGGTTCACATGCTTCGCAGGGAGGTAATGTGGGTGTAGATACTCGGGGGCAGATTTACAAGCCTCTTGCGCCACTTTTGCGTCACTTTTAACATGGGAAAAGTGACGCAAAAGTGGCGCAAGGGGCTTGTAAATCTGCCCCTCAGAACTTAAATAGCCAAACAACAGGGAAAACAGATCACTGTCCAGCTCAGTACTTCTCTTAGTAAAAAGAGATATTCACAGCAAACTGACTACTACAAACTGTCATAGGGGTTTAGTTAAATGGTTTTACAAAGTACAGTTAAAAGCTCAGTATGCGAGCTGGCATTGGAGAAAATCCTGATCTTGCCATTGGGGCAGATGCTGGGATCGCATAGGGTAGAATAATGCCAGTAAAGGGGCAGGACCTCTGAGTATTTCTAAGAAAGCGCAAAAGCAGTAAAGCTGCCTAAGAATTTTAGTTTGTTGTGGGTTCTACCGGTGTTTCAGTTCACTTGTATCCTGCACTTTATTTGTTTTTGTCCTGGGTGAAGGGAGGAGGGGGCATTTGCTAGGGACTTGGTTAGGGTCTCTGATCGATTAGCCTTCTGTTTTGAGTTCCCCTTTCCCTATTTTTCTAGTCCTGTTTACATTTTTATTTTGGTTCACCTGTCTTTATTGGGGTTTTACATGTATTAGACAGAGGAATGCAAATGGAATGCAACAAACGTGGCTATGGGTACAAATCAAGGGCCACACCCAGTAAATGCTCAAACTAGTGAAACACATGGAAGTCCAATGTCCAAATATTTGGAACAACACATCCAGGGGATCAGTGCTAAACCAAAGAAATACAAAACAGTTTTCATGTGGTGGAGAGGGGGATGGGGTCAATGGAGGGAGAGGGATGGTTTAGGGGTCAGAGGGAGGGGAATAACAAGGCGAATATAAGTGGAAGGAAGGAGCCACTCCAATAGTGCTTCACACTTCAAAAATGAATCTAAAGAGTGTTCGATCTAGTCCCCGTCAATGGGTCATCGGCCCAGCACGACAGACCTTGAGAGTCTCCATCCGTAGGGTCGCTTACGGAGCCTGTTTTATCCTATCCGTAGCAGTTTATGTAGGGTAGTTCAGGGGTCTCTAATGAACACACTCCACATTTCCAGAAATTTCTCTATGCAATCATTCAATTTGGCAATGATGCACTCGTAGGATGCCATGAGGTACATTTCTTGTAGTCATGAATCATAGTTCGGACAAGAGGACCTATGTCAAAGTCGTAAGATACAGATTTTTGCCATAGCAAGTCATCTCGATTGTTGATTCGTAATGTCCGGGCATTGAGCAGAGTCATGAAGAATGATCAGTTGAGGTGTAGCGGGCTCTCGCAGGGGGAACATATGTGCAATCATGTTAATAACGGATGTCCAGTAATGGGCCAGTATGAGCCACCCTCACAGAAGATGCACAATGTCTCCTTCCAGCGACCCACATCGCTAACAAGTTGTCCTCAGAAGTGACAAGGACGGCCGAAGTTGAAGAGGGGTCCATTGCCAAAGTTGCAGTAGTTTCAAGTAGCTAAATGTTAGTCTAACTTCCCTGATGTGGCCGTTATGTGTGGCCAGTATGTCCCCCCAATAGTTATCGGAGTATTGGGGACCCAGCCGTGCTCACCACCATTCTTTCAGGGCACGGGCTACTTTGTATGTTCCGCATTTCTTTAGATATTCAAGGATGGGAGAGGCCTGCAGCACCTAGTGGCCTAGTGCTTTTTGCAAACAGTGCTGGAGTCTCTGATAGTCCCAAAGGACAGTGAGGGCAAATTGAATTGGTCCTGTCCTGTAGCAAAGGATTTGTAGGATTGGTCTAGAAGTAGGTTGGACATTGTGCAGATGCCCTTAGTGCTTAGAGTGGTCCACATGGGTTCACTACCTTCGATAAGCAATGAGGCATTACATATTAAGGAGGCATGAGAGTGGAGCTTGAGGTACACTCTCAGAAATGCATGTGCCCTCTTCCATGCATTGGTCATGGTGGCCAGAACCAGGTGGGAGGAGAGAAGGTGGACAGGATCTCTCATATAGAGCATCTAGGATCCATGGAGATGACCAGTCAAGGCCTTCTCCATTGGTACTCATTTTGGAGTATCTAGAGAGATATTGAGGACATAATGAAGGGGCATGAGTTATGATGGTATCTAGTAATTTGTACGACATATTAGCCCTACCTGGCATCCAGAGGATTCCTTGGCTCATGCATAATAGGTCCTTGCTTAGAAGCTGGGTCTGGGAAGTTTCTGGTTAGCACCAGAGGCCATCACTCCTGGTTCCAAAAAGACAATCAAATCAGCCTATTGGAACATGGTACACCAAGAAGACATAGGTAGCAGTGGAGGTACACTGACCCTGGATTTTCTTGAGTTCAAGCTGTCCCCCAGCTATGAGGACATGATCGACGTGATCACTCCCAATCTGGCCAGGAAATAGCTTTTACAATTTAGATACCAGTCCCTACCCATTATGACTTTCCATGCTAAGTGGGTAAATGCGAATCATCAGAGCACAGAGTGGCCAGCAGTCAAGGGGCCTATAGAAGATTTATCTCATTTTTTATTCTTCTGTCCAGCGTATGATGTCCAGAGGAGAAAATGGCTACTACCCTTGTGCAGATCCTTAGGTGTTAGGAGCTACTTGGTTGCCATCAGGTTCATAAGATCAGACACTTCTAGGCTGGTGGTATTTGCAGTTTCAAGATACCTCCAGGCAGCCTCGATATGGCAGTCCAAGTGATGTTAGAACATTCTAGGAGAAGTGTAGGAGAGTAGGATCTGCTTCACATGGGTACCCCCACTTTTTGCTGATGCTTCACTGTTTTTCGACCTTAGTCTGGCTGGGGCCCTGCTAATCAGAACCCCAGCCTAGCTGCTTCCTCTTTAAAATGGTTTCCATGTGCCTTAGGCACATCTCTGATTGGAATCTGGAGTGCCCTTATAAGTCCCTAGTATATGGTATACTATGTACCCAGGGCATAGGTACCTCAGAGGCCTATCAGGGGCTGCAGCATGTATTGTGCCACCCCTGGAAGGCCATCCAAACTGACACCACAGGTCTGCTACTGCAGCCTGGGTAAGGTGGTGCAGGCACCCCTTACTGTGATATAGGCTACCTATATCACTATATACATACACACATATAAACCTATAAGTCACTCCTATGGCAGGCCTTATCAATCCTGAAGGCAGAGTGCGTGGTTCCTATGTGAGAGGGTGCCCCTGCATGAGCAGGGCCCTCTGCAGCATTCGGAGACCCTTCTCTGATGCTGTTTGTAGTGCAGCCTGACCATATACTCTTAAGCGCATTATAACCTCGCGTTAAATGCTAACTTTGGGATGGCTGCACGGAAACATGTCGTGTTTGGTGTCAAACATCTTGGAATACTACCCCCGCCAGTTCTGGTGGCGGGGTAGCATTCCACCCTTCTAGAGGGAAAGACATGTACACACCGGTATACCCGGTACTGACTTTCCAGAGCCCTGGAATCACAAAATGGATGCCGCTGCCACAGACACGAGTCTGGCCTCCTGCTGCTGACCGAAACTCCGGCAGGGGAGGCCTGGACAATAGGTTTCCTGTCCCAGGGAGGTGTGACCACCTCCCCAGACAGGATAGTGTGTATTGGGGCTGGGCGGGAGCACTATCGGGTGCTTTGAAATCCTGCACTGGGGGCACACTTGGTGTCCCTGTGAATACCCCAGTTCAAACCGGCTCAGGGGCTTCCAGCCCCTGCTCTGGCGTGAAACTGGACAAAGGGAAAGGGTGTAACCACCCCTCTGCCCTGACCCTCCCATAGGTGGGGCCACAGAGTATGTCCAACCCCCTACCTTAGTATAAGTAGGGGACCCCAGTCCTTAGGACTTTAGATTTACCTGGACGAAACTCTGACACAGAATCCTGGACCTTCGACGCTCTACTTCAAGATTAGAGGACTGAAGAATCTCCCTTGGGGTCAAGGAGTGACTCCCCTGCTTGGCAGGCACCAAAGAAGCAATTGTCCGGTCTGCATCGCTGAAGCTCCTGTCGGACGCCGAAGTCTTTGCATCACCAGAGGTGGATTTTCAGACTTCCCCGAGGCTGCCCTGAGTCCCCAGCAAAGCTGAGGCCCGTAGCTGTCGTGGGTAATGTGGAACCGTGACCCCTGGACACCGATTGCATTTGCAAGTGCATCCTCTTCTGGGTCTCCCACGAAGTCGTGCTTTGGGCTCCGAGTAGCCCCAGCCTCTAGCACCAACTGCACTGAAGATCACTGGCCTCCACTCCACAAGTGTCCTGTGAGCCAGCTCCACATGCATCGTCTCGAGGCTCCTTTGTGGTCGCTAGTCTGTTGGCTAGTAGGCCCTCCCGAAGGCCAATCTTTTTCTGCTTGGGCTCCCTGGTTGCTCCAGGTGTGCCCTTACTTATCCTCGCTGGGTGAGTCCCCCAGACCTTGCTGGTCTGCAACATCGTCCTTCTTCTATTTCCACGAGACTTGCTGTTGCCAAGGCTTGTTGGGTCCAATCCGGTCGCCGACACCCCTGCAATCGACAGACGTTATGGGACAGCTTGAATCCAGCTCTTGGTTGTCGTCAACGCCTCCTGGACCTCGTGGCTGAAGAGTCAAGACGACCGTCAACCTACCTGAAGCACTCAACATCGGTGGGCATCTGCTCATCGCCTTCCTGGTCACTGGCTAGTGACCCAGACTCTGTCCCCTCTGCTTTCAGGTTCTTCAGATCTTCTAACCACCTTTGGATCCACCCGAACACTTTCGAATTGGTCGCCAGCAGCACTTTGCAGCAGATCGCCATAGAAAGCGACAGCCGAAACCCGACCCGAAAGACACCTATGCACCCGGCTCCCTGGGTGAGGTAACTCGAGTACTCCGGTGCTCCCGTGGGTATTGACACTAGAACAGCCTAGTTCTCAAAGGGTTTGCTCCAAGTCCTCCTCTAAGTGTCCCTTTTCTTTTAAATTCTAATCGCGACTTTCCCCATAGAAGTTAACGGCGATTCGCGGCTGTGTTCATACACTGCACGCGTCCCCCGTGGGTCCCCTGTGTCACTACCTTGGGTGGTTCCTTGTGGTCCAAGCACTTCTACAGGCTCTAGGCCTTGTGTCTAGCTCAGTCGTGGTTCTTATACCACTTTATTGGTATATGGTTTGGTACGCCCTAGGGCTCAAGCGTGTATTTGTGCTATTACTGTAGATAACTAACTTATAATTTATGTACTTCGAACTCTAGCCTCATAAAGAGACTAGAGGGGTGTGTTTAGTAATAAATACATATATTTTGAATATATACCTGGTGTGGTCCTCTTTCATTTGGTCACTCAAGAGATTATAGACTGGTAAAACAAGCTGCTTTACATTCCTTCAAGACTTAGCCTGAAGGCTGCTCTCCATAGCTACCACTAGGATAGCTTTCAATAAAGGTTGTCTTTAACCTATCTCCAATAAGGGGTTGTTTGGACTGGTGCAAGGTGCCCACTATAATTAGTGGACAGCATATGCCAGGCCAACTTCTCACAAGAAGCACCAAGGGGGGCTAGGAGCTCTTCGAATGTGTGAGGCCAGACTTGTCTTAGCCTAGGGGACTGATTATAGTGGGCAGGTGCATGACATTTAACAACCCATACTACTCTCCTGAAGGAATGTCCTACATAGTAGATTCTTACTTTATTTTTAATTCATAAATTTAATTCATCATGCTTTTTTTTATAAATTGTGTTTTCGGTACTTTTCTCATGTATATTGATTTTAATTGTCTCAAACACAACTTTTAATCTATAACCTTTTATGATTTTTTTAATCTTATTTATCTACTGTGATGCTCCGAAATTGACCCTATGCACTTTAATTATTTTGTGATAACCAGCGTATTTGAATGTCTATTTTCATGGGTACTCTCTCAGTTTGCAGGATGGCATAAAGAACCCTATCTTAGGGCTTTTTTGAGCTTATTGCTTATCTGCAATCTTCTTTTAGTATGTAGATAAGTTTTTGGGGCTACTCTACTGGATCCACCAATTATTTGTGCAAAGGATGCAATCTGAATTCAAACCTTTATCAGTCTAATCAACTGTATTGCAGCAAATTGAGTTTTGTAAGTTATTGTTACTTTTTTAAAGTATTGTATTTGCTTTTATGGTTCTTTGAACCGAAATAAAGTTGTTGATGATGATGAATATTAGGAAGGCCCATTCCCCCTGCCGCAGTGGACCCATAGAGCTTGGCGAGTTTCAGCCTAGGTTTACGCTAACCAAAGAAAGTTTTTTTTTTTTTAGAGTTTTATATAGCGCGAACTAGACCCGAAGAGATCAAATATCAGAGCGCTTTACATGAGCACCAGTTTCGTTACAGGTGGACACATTCATTTTTTTGTTAGGCACCGGGAGATTAAGTGATTTGCCCAGAATCACAGGATGTTGAGCGTTGTTGCCAAGACTCAAACCCGGTTCCCCAGCTTCGAGGTCGACCGCTGTAGCCATAAGGCTACATCCTATCCCCAAGCGAGGTTTAAGTTTTAAGCGAGTTTTCACTGGGCATCATCAGTAAGGTAGGGACTTGGAGGGGGATCATTAGGAAAAGATAGTCGAGTCTAGGTAAGAAGTTTATTTTGAGAAATGGTGTCTTGCCCCATGTAAAGAGGTTAAGTTGGGCCCATCCCTGAAAATCCACTTGATGGGGACTTGTAAATGGCCTAGGTTGTTTTCCACCAAGTTGGTCAATACTGGGGAGGTTTGAATGCCCGGGTATTTCAGAGTGTTAGGTTTCCACGTGAATGGGTACAGTCCCAGGACAGTGGGTGTTTTGTGTGCCATCTGAGGATTGGCCTTGCATTTGTCCCAATTCATCTTATGCCCCAAATTCGCAGTAGAAATGGGGAATTTGGCCTGTCATGGCATTTAGTGAGGACGTTGAGTTGGAAAGGGTGACCAAGACATCATCAGCATACAGGGAAACTTTGTTAGTCCCCCTCAGGGTCAGTTTGCAGTGTATTTCATGTGAGTTTTGAATGGCAATCTTCAGGGGTTGCAGAGCCAAAATAAACAACATGGGGGAAAGAGGGCAGCCCTGTCTCATGACCCTGTGACTAGGGAAGGGGAGGGATGCGTGGCCATTACATGACACCTGAGCCATTAGTTTAGTATAGAGTTTTTGAAACCATGCCAAAATCAAGGTGCCAATGCCAACAGGGCCAATGCCAACATGTCAGAGTACATGGAACAGATAGTTCCATTCGACCCTGTCGAATTCCTTTTTGGCATTGAGAGAGGCAAGTTTTTCGTCCTTGTCATTGCGAACCTGCCAGAGAATGTGAGAGAGGGCACAGAGATGAGACATGGAGGATTGATGGGGAACAAATTCCACTTGATTTCGCGTATCAAATAAATAAATAAATTAAGGAAGACCCGCTGCAGGTGATTCACCAATAGTTTAGCCAAAATTTGGTATCAGCATTAAGTAGGGAAATTGGCCTGTAATGAGTGCACTGCAGTGGATCTTGCATGGCTTGGAAACAAGAGTACTTATTGCACTGTTGGCTTCTGCGATTAGGGTAGGAGATGGTTGTGTCTCTGAAGAGACATTACTAAGTACGGGTGCAAGAATGTACTTGTGCATTGTATAAAAATGAGAGGGGTAATGTTATATTCCATATAGGTACCCTATATAGGCGCAGGTAACATTGCAACCTTTCACCTATATTCTTCCCTACATTACATACATAACGGTTCTTAGGGACTGACCTTTTACCTAGATACAACACTGCATTCAGAACGCGGGTTTCCCCCTAGTTCGAATCTCATACATTATGCATGAGGCTTCTTGGAAGCACAGCAGGACGAACATCTCCTGTATAATATCTCTGTATAAAGATCAGGCCCAACGTCATCCTTTAGGCCAACACCGTAATACAGCAAGGTAGGACCCCTGGGGAGACCTATGGGTATATATACATCACATCTTGCTTGGAAGGAGAGAGGAGATCGAGACTTCCCGGCTGACACACTGACCAGAGACGCTGAGGTTCCTTCATGCAGACGCTTCAGCTCGCAGTGGTCTACCATCACTCGCGGGGTGTCCAACTCGAGACCAGGACGGGGTCCCATATTCTCTCATTCTCAGGTAATGGGGTTGACTAGATCCTAGAGGGATTCTTGGCATAACACCTACACAGATGCTAGGTACATCTAGGTACATTTAGGTACATCTAGTTAGGGAGGCATTGTCGGAGTACGCACCTTCTTATCATGTGTTTTAGGCACTTGTATATATTCATGATTTCTGCAAGATGGTAGAACTATACCATCCCTTTACTTTCGTAATATTGCTAATCATATATCTCTGCTACTGTCTAATGGTTGTTGCAGCTCATTTATTCTACACTAGAATAACAACTGTTCAATAAATACTTATTGAAAACGCCCAGCCTGTTTATTCTGTGTATCTCTCTGAGACAAACTAAGTGAGCACGAGTGACTTAGCGAAAGGTAGCATATTGTTTCCACGATTCTGAGGGATCAGGGTTGTCATTCTGAGGTTGCCAGAATCTATTCTCTCCTTGGTAAGAGGAGATTATAGTGGCACTGTGAGCTAGCTAATACGGATAGGCTAACGTATCCGGTGGGGGTGCAGGGAGTCAGTCCGCCACCAATCCCACAGTTTATGTTATCCAAACGTGCAGATCCTGTATAGGTTATATAGGAATAACACGACAGTAACTGTCTGCACCATGGGACTTATTGTACGGTAGACACTCAATTTTGTTTTCCGTAATGGCAGTGTTGAGTTGCGATCGTTGTGTCTACAGAGTAAGTGTTTGGTTGCCATGGACGTAAGATTCCTTAGCAACCTCATAGTATGTTTGGAAAGTCTCTCGAATATCCAGCAGGTGTGTACAGGGCGTGCTGTCAGATTGCACAATAGCTGTTATGGTACAGGCTGCCTCTTGTTGGCAAGACTGTAGGGATAGACGTCGCCCAGCTTTCTCCCACTACTCATAAGGGTGTTGTTTAATATGGAAAAGGGCTGTTTCCACTCTAGTAGTGTAAATTGAATTAAGGCTGTGTTTAGCCTGTAGTAAGACATCTAGCATACCCAGTGTCGGATTGAAGGAGTATCGAGTCATGAGTGTGTGAATGTCTTGTTCTAGTCTGCGTTGTTTCTAGAGAACCTCCTTGTTTCCTATGTTTAGTATCCAGGGCTATGTTCTCCCTGATTGTTGCCTTTCCGGCCGGCCAGAAAATACTCAGGGAGCTTGTTGTGCCCTGATTGCGATCCAAATATGCCCGTAGGTGGCCCCAGATGTGGGTTTTAGCTTCAAGCGTTTTGTAGTGGGATAGATTAAGGTCTCTATTGTGCAGTAGGAGGCAGCAACATTTCCAGGTCAAGACTTAGCTGTACTGCATCATGGTCAGACACTCCTGTAGGTTGTATGGCGGCAGATGTCAAGTGAGCTAGTATGGTCTGGGACAACAGGAAAAAGTAAATCCTCAGGCAAGTACTGTGTACACAGGAGGTAAACGTGTAGTCTCAATTTGTGGGGTGCAACAGTCTCCAAGGATCTACTAGGGAGAAGTCAGAGATCAGACCTAGGAGGAGCCCTCAATCCAAGGAATTATGAGAAAGAGGGTGATCAGTCTTATCTATATTTTGGTCTTGTACCAAATTGTAGTCTACTCCAAATAAGTATTTAGTGAGGGGTATTGAAGTTAAATATGATCATGTCTGTAAAAGTATCTTTCTTCGCTTGTACCGGGGCATATATCACACCAATCAGGAGGGTGTGGTCACAGAGGGTGGTATTCAGAAAAACATAGCGTCCATGGGGGTCTCGCCAAACTTTGCTCACCTTGGGTGGGAAGCATTTGGCCACTAGAATGACAACGGCCCCTTTACTGTAAAGTTTGGCAGTGTTCAGTTCTCCCACTCTTGGATTGGTCTTACTAGCATGATATTCCTTACCCACCCATTCTCATAAAAGCTTCTGGCTTTCAAAATCTGTGAATTGAGTCTCCTGTAGGGATACAAGGTAAGGGTGAAGGGACCTTGTGTAGTCAAGTATCTTTTTATGTTTCACATAAGTCAAGATACTGTTGACATTCAGGAAAACCACAAAGAGGTGTGTAGTGTCCAACATGACAACCAAATAGTGGTGAGACCAGTTTAGGGCGAGTGGGGGTAGGGAGCTAGAGGCTAAAGGGACAGGGTAGAGGTAAAGCTCTAAAAAGAAGGTCCGAAAGAGATCAGTGGGCACGTGCTGTGTCTGATTGATAGTATGAGTGATGGGACACGACGCACCCAAGTGAGTCAGCATTAAGAATAACCAAAGATAGGAGAGTGGGGTGCAATATCTAGGGTGTGATGACCAGAAAGAGGGTAGAGAGAGGTGGGGGGGACTGAGGATTGGAAGTGATGTGGTACGTAGAAGCTAGCAGTCCGGTCACTGGGGTGGAGCAGGTTTCAGGGGAGATCTGAACTTATCTAGTGCATGAAAGTACTCATAATTCAATCTTGATTTCAGGCTCATTGACCATTGGTGAGGGACTTCCCCCAGACAACAACATTCCTCCTACAAGGTACAAGGCTGAGCAGTGTGAGATTGGTCTAGTTGATGTGAGTCAGTCGAGTCCCCCCCACATCCATTTCAGGGGGCACCAAAGAATCCAGATATCCCTGCAATTGTCCTGGGTACCGGAATTTTGTGGTCTTGTTGTTAATTGTTATAAGCATCATGGTCGAATGTAAGAGACCGTATCTGATATTTAGTCTTTTAAAATGAGTGCGCATTTGTAAGAACCTTTTCCTAAGAGTCATGGTCTCTTGAGAGAAGTCTTGTGAGAAATAGATTTTATGCATATCATAGAGGAGTAGTCCTTGATATCTAGCCACAGAGAGCACCTCCCCGGCTTGTTGGCATAGTAGGAAGCAGGTGATAATTGGGCACAGGCTGCTGAGCTCTTGCGAGCAGCGGAGCAAATATGGTAGCACCTCTGAAACTCCTGGGAGGGATCAAAGAATAGTTTGGTGATGGTTGGAGTAAAGTTCTGTACGAATCCCATTACGTCTTCACCCTCCATTTTCTCAGGGATCCCTGAGAAATGTAGGTTGTCCCTGTGATTTTGGCCCTCCAGTTCCACAATCTTTTTGTGGAGGTACCAATTGTCTTGTTCCCAGTCTATAGCGATTCTGCCCCAGTCAAGTGGATATTGACGGAGGTCACATCCTTGTGAATGAACTGGACATCTAGTGAGGTCTAGAGGTGTTTTCAGCTACTTCCATCAGGGTTGTCTTGAGGGCAGACAGTTCCAGTGGCGGCTCGCAGAGGGAGTGCTGCGGAGCGGTGGGGCCAACTCGGCGATGCAGCGAGCGCCAGGTAAATACTTTTATTTATTTATTTACTTACCTTACTCCTGCCTGTCGTATGTCCGTATCCACTACCCCCCCACCCAGACACTCCCCCACCCGCCCCACTGCCCCGCAGCACTCCATCTGCGAGCCACCACTGGACAGTTCTTTCAAAACGGCCTCCAACTTCATGTCCTGGTGCCACTCAGTATCCTTGCCTTATTTCTGCTTGCCTGTGTCCGCTTCAGTGTAAAGAAGTTGCCTGGAGGGTTTTGAAATTGTAGAGGAGGGAGGTCAGTTAACAGATGTGTAGAAGCCGGAGTAGGCACCAGTGGGGCACAAGTAGAATATCCGTCATAAAAATGCAAGCAAAAAAGATCCTAGGTGTATATGGAAAAGTATTGTTTTCCTGTCTTAGGTGTGGCTCAAGGCAGCCACAGTGCCCCTCACAGATGTCCTGTGGGTTGTGCAGAAGGTATGAATGTAAAACAGGCAGGGAGGAGTCATATACACACAGAGAAGGCCCACTCCACATCCAGAGCACAGAGGACCAAGATGGCAATATCCGGGGACCATTCAGGCCGCACCAGGCACAGGAGCGGTGTGTGGATAAGAGAGGTCTCAGAGGGCACAAGCGTGGTCCTCCAACTCCGGGGCACAGCTGGCAAGAGATAGCAGTGGACAAGTGCTGGAAAGTTCAACCACTCAACATTCCACTGTAGTCAGCTCTGCGAACTGGTCTGCAGTGGAGCAGCCCCCATGTGGCATCCTAGGGCACAGACTGGGCACACTGTCTAGGCATGGAATTGCCTGCAAAAAGTCTGCAGTCTCTGGGCAAGACAATACTGGGACCAAGCAGGAAGGAATGGAGCAGTAATAAGCCCTCTCCACACTGCCAGCCCCATGTCTTTTTTGCTGCCTGCCAGAGGAGGGTGCTGTAGCATGCCGTGCAGTCTGGTGCGCCCCAGCTATTCACTCAGGGCTGGCTGGGGCCTAAAGGAATGCAGACAGAAGAAGATGCATGCCACCTGCTGCTCGAGGTCTCGTTTCGGCTGACCCACCCTTTCCAGCATTCTCAACGTGGTGGTGTCCAATAGTGAGGGCCAGCCGCTGAGGAATCAGGCAGGCTTGTTCAGCTCCCATCCAGGCTGTCACCAGTTCTGGGCCTGTTGATGGGTGATGGGTGGCATGAGCCACCATGCGGAGGGAGGAGTGCATGAGCCACGGTACTGAGGAAGGAGTGCACATGCCACTGCTGAAGGGCCCTGCTAGACTATCAGTGCATTGGTCCCCAGCATGGCGTTCGAGGCAGTAGTGGGCCAGGAAGCCAACTGCCAAAAGTTCAGGTGGGACCCCTCACTTATTCCCCCCTCCAAAAGAAAGGCTTTCAGTCTTGGGGAGCGTAGTAGACTGTTACCGGATGCTGCTGACTCAGGAGCACCACCTTCCCCGAGCACTAAACTCCACCCCCCTGCTTGCATTTAGATATTTTGTCTGCCATTACTACTCCAGGTTCAAGTGACCCTTTGGTTGGCTGAGGCTTTGGCTAGGAATCATGTTATTAGACACAGCTAACTGTTTACTTGTATATTGTTTCCCTTCTCATACATGATATTAGAAAAATGTTAGTTGCAAAATAGGCTGGGCTAACACCATTCTTCTCTAATTCCAGGAACCCAGTGGTTAGCTCTGTATCTATTTCGACTGGAAGGAATCACCCAAACACTCATCCATCTCTCTGTTGATTTCATTACCCGCATATGTCCCCCTTATATACCCATCTGGATCAGGTGTTTTCACCACCTGGTGTATTACATGGTGGTTGATACTTATGTCAGAGTTTCACCTTGTATCCTTTATTATATTATCATAACAGCTCTAGCCAAGTTCTTCCTTTCTCACACCAACTAAAGAGATCTAGAAGCAATGAAAAGGTCAAAGGCAGGGATCAGACAAAGATGCAGGCTTACATGATCCTGTGTGAGAAACTACAGTGTTAAGTAACATGTTGGTTAGTTTGCATCATATTTTGAGCAAAACAAAATCATGCTGGCAAGCATTAATCTCTCTAACATGTAAAATTATCCTTTTGAATCCAAGACCCAGTCTTTCATTTCACACCTCATGTTACCTGTTTGATAAGATGCAGTTAGGCATATGAGATGACGGTGCACACTTTGCATGTGCACAGTCAGCTCTGCAGCCAGTAGCTATGAATTTTGGATCTTGTCACTGCATGAAGAACATCATGGCAGGCCTCAGCAGCAGTCATTAACTTTTGGCAATCACTGCCTCCAGGCTGGTGGGGGTAATCTGTTATGCTGGTGTTATCGGATCCCACAAGGTTCACAGCACATCAATGGGAGCACCAGAACAGATCTATCTGGCCTTGTCATTCACCACAGAAGCATGCACGTAGAATGCGGAAAGCGTTGTAGCTCAGATCGGCACTGTTTATACTCCCATCAGCAAGTCTGCTCTCCTAGTTGCTCCACAGTCTGGGAACATGTCTGAACTTCTACCCCAGGTTAGTCTCTTCTTCTGCAGGGCAAGACAGACTCCTTCCTTCTCTAACCAATTAGTCTTTTAGGCACTAGGCAGCTCTTTAGCAGGTTGTGCAGACCTCAGGTGATGTTCCTCTTCTCTGCAAGGCTGGCGGTCAGAAAGGCACCAGCCATGGATCATAGTAGGTTTGTGAGTACTCTGCAGTGCCCTGCATTCCATGCTGTAGAAGAACTTGGAACTGGAACAAACTAGAATTCTTTGAGTACCACATTTTAATAATTTTTCAAACAGATCTTGTTCAACTTTTTAAAGTCTAGGAATTGGTTTTTGGTGGTTCCCATTCAAATGTAGTTTTCTAGCTGCAATGCAGACACAGTCTTTGTGTAAGTTGAAGAAGGAGATGAAAGGTTTTAATGTACAATTATTTCAAATCACTACACATTTAAAACAAATAAACATCATCATCAGCCTAAAAAAGGCTCCAATATGTTTGTCAATTTCAGCCTTAATAGTTTTTACTGCTTTCATTAGATTACCCAATAGATAAAATATAGGTGATCCTCTATTCCAACTATCAAAAAGTTAAATATTCATCATATCCATCACCATTTTAAAAACAAATTGTATATATTTAAGAAATCAATCAAATAATTATTTATCTGGTCAGTTTAAGCATGCTAAAGTTTCCTCTTGGTATTTTAATTTTTAAATTTTTCAGCCATCGGTCTAAGGGACAATCTGCTTAATAGTATTCATTCCTCACATAATCAAAGTCTATACTCAAGAGTCGCATTTGTCAGAGGACATAAAGGCAAGTAAGGTCTAGGTCTCCTTGAGGTACCATAAGAATGACCCCTCAATGTGAACAGTCAGAACTTGGTTATTGTACGTACCTCTTTTATTTCATAGATAACAGTAACTCAAGGTATTTTTGTTTTAAAGTCACTTCGCATAATTTAATTAACATCCAGGCATGGCTCCTAATTTTTGTGTAAGATGATGGCTCTCTTAGTAAACAGTGACATACAATGCTGGCTCCTAACAAGAGTATCCAAAGCCTGAGCATAATGGAGTGTGAAAAATCTGCACATGGCTGTCATCGGCCTTCTTGAAGTAGTGCTCATGAAAAGAAAAAAAACAGGCAGGCCCTATGTATAAACTTCCTTAACTCTTAACAACAAAATCTGCTGGCTCACACCCATCCTGTAGCATCAACCAAATAGCAGTACTCAGGATGGACAAATCAGAAATCCCCTGATAAAGAAATCCTCAAATAATTTCTCAGGGTAGCTTTGTCTCCATCCTTCCACATTTCAGTGTCTAGAGCTCCAGGAATGCAGGCAATACACATCCACTGTCTAGAAGCGTAGTACTCCAACCTTCATCTTGTGCCATGTCAAACCAGGCTCACTTTAAAATGTATCCTACTGGTTCCAGCAACCATACTCTCACAACACTCAGATTCCTTCTATTATCCATACCTTACTCTCTCTCTTGCTCTCTCTCTCTCTCACACACACACAACACACGGGATATCAGCACAACGGTCTGGGTGTCATATCTAAGCAAATCTTTACATGACTGGAGCCTATTGGCACAGCACTCAATCTGACCCGGAAAATAGTCTGTTTAAGACTATAATCCACAAAAACGGGTATGTTGCCACCACAGCTTTATGTCAACAACCCAGGACATGGATGTAGTCCCATGTCGCAATAGACAGCATGCTTGGTGTGTCCATTCCAGGTCACAGACAAGTTATAGACCTCAGTATCATCCTCGACTGACCAGGGTCTCATCGCACAAACTAGATTAGCATTTCAACTGAGTTAAACAAAACATGTTAGGTCATCAGATTAACAGGCAGTTGGTTCTCTCATAGCAGGGGTTAATACCCTTTTACTGTGCAAAAGACATTCTCATTCTGACACTTTGAGTCATGTGTTTTGTAGCTGTGATTATCTTTGTGCTGGAGCTGGCAGGTATAAGCATTGGGATTTCAATTCATGTTTCATGCATGGGTATCACAGTGGTATTTGTCATGCAGCGGGTTGAGTCATGTGAGTTTCTCCATCACCCATTAGCATATTTATTAGGGTGTCCTTGTGTGTGGTGGGTTGGTGTGATTTTGCATATCACCCTTTTGTCGAGCGAAGGTGTTAAATCACCATTTGAAGTTATGGGGTGTCTTTTATTTGAGATAGTGTCATGCATGTACCTCACATTATGTGTGGTAATGCTGACATTCTATATTGCAAAACACATCTCCATACCTCATGCAAAGCCCTGTTCAACCCCGCACTGAGAATGGGTGCCCAGGATAGCTATGTACATCAAAGTTCTTAAGTGCTAAGCTCTCTGTAACTGTTGCAGTACAATAAAATACACAGGTTTGCATATACAGTTTTGTATTTTGTTTATGCATGAGGGTAACCATGCAATGAATGCTCATGAAGGGTTGGGTCCTGTAACCTTCCTAAGCAATTGCTAGTATGTTTATTATGTTTATCAAATGGATGGCTGGAGGGATCTTCAACATCTGCTTGCTTGCCTGCCTGCACGTCAGGAGTATGGGCTCTTCTGGCTTTTGCAAGATTCTATGGTCTAGATGTATTTTTTGAGTTAACGGGAACCTGAGGTTTAGATGTGTTGTACTTGTTGGACTGGGCCCTTTTTGCAGGGTCATCTCAGAACTTTTTGCCTTCCTCATGTATTTTTCCGGGAATCACTGACATAATATCGCAAGACACATTATCGACCTACATTTTTATCGACACAAAAATATCGTTGACAATAATATCGACATTATATACTTACTTAAAAAAATACACTATTATCGAAACCACAATATCGTCATAAAAAATTATCGACATCAAAAATATCGTACACATTTATATAGTTATCCAAAATATCGAACAATGTTTAAATACATACAAAAGGTCCAAAATATCGATAACACATATATCGACAGCAAAAATATTGTTTTTTTATAATTATCGACAATGCTAAAATACAGAAAATACACAAAATAAAACACAATAAATATAAATAAACACATAAACATACATTGCATATCAAATAAAATTAAACACATTTTTTCTAAAAGTATTAACACAAGTAAAAATGTAATTAATGAACACACCATAAACAACAATTATAAATATAAACTTACATCATATAAATTCACTTTTTAACATTTCATATATATTATAACTAGGGCTCTCGGTTTTATGGTATTTATTTTTTTCCCATTTCCGTCTGTATTTATCCATATTTATTTTTTGGGCATTTTATCTGTATTTATCCACATTTATTTTTGCCGCAATTAAAAGACAGCGCTGCAGCTAGTATTTTTCCACATTTAAATAGACAATGCACACCGTTTCACTTTCACTTCTGTTTAATATGGGTGATGTGTGAGAATCTATTACAGATATTTCTTTTAGATCATAAAAGACCTCACCTATGAAAAA
The DNA here is from genome assembly GCA_963921515.1 of Calotriton arnoldi. NCBI lineage: Eukaryota > Metazoa > Chordata > Amphibia > Caudata > Salamandridae > Calotriton > Calotriton arnoldi. Next base: position 9,459 of record CAWUFW010006505.1, on the reverse strand, counting down.
TGGGTGGTTGTCACAGTGATTATTTGCAGTAATATAAATAAGCTCCTGCTGTCGTGCACTCAGGTGAGCACTGCCGCTGCTTCCTTTGAAGCCTGTTTGTACTTGTGCCTTAGGCTTGGTTCATGGAATCAGAAAGCTGACTTCCCGGCTCAAGGCTTCCTCTGGGGTGTTCTTGAAACCAGGGTGCTAGCAGCGATGAGACCCCTGCATAAGGTGGCCCCGGCCTGGCCTGCACGAGGAATATTGACCCAACAAGCAAAATAAAAAAAGAGTCAGAGACTAAATACACTCAATTTGTTTGAGCAGCAGCCGAAAAGGGTACATTTGAGGCTCCTTGCCCCCCTGGACCAACTACTGCACCAGTTAATGTATCACAAGAGGAGGGGATCCACCTAACTCCAGGGCTTTAAGTGAGCTGGGTCCTGCCGGTGCTCAGCATCAGCAGTTCTAAAAAGCAGGTGCTGAGACGGGTCCCTATCGTGCTCTCCATTTTTGCCCTCCCCCTCGGGGTGGGAAAAAAAATCTTAACAGCCGTATTGCCCTTCGCTACTTTGATGTAACTTAAAAGAGATTCGTTATAGTTCTTTCACAGTCTCACCATGTCTCACCATGTCAGAACTGAAGCATTTTTTATATTATATAGAACAAAGCCGTAGTTGTTGCTTATTTATCTTATGCACATAATTCAGCCTAACTCTGCTAAATGTGCCGATGTAGATTTTTAATCCTGCTAAAGAATTTTTCACAAAGTATTTAAAAGGGCATGAGTGAAAGGAGGCTCAGCCCTTCAAACCTCTATTAGCGTCAATCCCTATCCTCATGACAATTGTGAAGTTTCTCAGCTCTCTTACCACTCTTCTTCACTACACAAGTAAATAAACAAGCATGTGCACCAATTACGTAACACAAGGACATATTCATTTTTGGTTGTTACAGGGAGATTAAGTGACAGTACGCAGTGTACTGCACTGCAAGAACTACACAGCCACAAACTCAGCAAACACTCCAGCTCCTGCGGAGTAGACTGTGAAGCTGCCATCAAGCTTCAGCTTGGCTTTGAAGATGCAGTGGCTGGAGTGTTTGCCGAGTTTGTGGCCGGATTGTTCTTGCAGCCACATGTTGTTGCAGATTTATATAGCGTGAACTCGGCACGGAGGTATTTGAGCGCTTTATCTTTCCCCACCAATTAGATAATACAAGGACACATTCATTTTTGGCAGTCACTGGGAGATTACGTGACAGTACACAGTGCACTGCACTGCAAGAGCAACCCGGCCACAAACACGCAAACACTCCAGCCCCAACCATGATTGGCTCAGGGCACAGCAGCAGGTCAAAAAGACCCTAATTGGAAGGAATCTCCAGCAAATCACAAGCTGTAAGGCCCTGCAGCTGAGGGGCGTGGAAAATCAACTCGGTTGGAGCAAGGCAGCGCGCAAAAATGGCTAGTATTTTCCCGCTTTTAAATATAAATACAGACAATGGAAAAATAGTTTTCCGTCTGTATTTATATGTAAATATCCGTTTAAACGGAAAACCGGGAGCCCTAATTATAACACACAATACAATAAATCTAAACGTAAAGATAAACAAAAAAAAAATAACTGACTCTTAATTAGTGTTTTCCATATAAGGAAACCAACTTCCAAAACAATTAAAACATTAATAAATTAACCAATAAAAAGACACAATATTAAAACCAACCAATAAAATTAAACAAACAATTAAATAAACCCTATATAAACCAACAAATCTTACTTTTATTTTACACATCACACTAAAAAGAACAAAGAAGGCGAAACTCTGCTGGATTGCTGCCAGAAGCAAACACCTCATCAAACCAAAACCTATATCTATTTCCTAAAAGTAAGTAAATTAACATTTATAAAATAACAGTTAAACTAATATTGCAATAATATTCACTTTCGTACTCAAATGACTAATATATATATTTTTCTATTTATATTTCCACTACAGAGAAATCCAAATACAACAGTAAAATAACAAAGAACATTCTAAAACCATCTACCTAATAAAGTAAGTATTGTACAAACCGCATTTAAAAACCTGTAAAACATTCATCCAAACCCAAAGTCCATCCCAAACACCCAACTCACCCCATGTACAAAATATTTCAATTAAATATTAAAGTCTGTTTTCAATTTTTTACAGGAAAACCAACCACTATGAAAGCTTCAACCAAGAAAAAATTCAAGCCACCATTTATAAACATCAAAAAGCAAACTTTGTAAGTATATTGTGAAAAAATGTATTTATATAATCATTAACAAATATAATATTATTTTTAATAATTTTTATATGCATTTGTTATAGATTTTACCACATCAAAATGACAGAAGGCGCACAATTTATAACATCTCAAAAAGACAAACTGTTATTATGTTATATGGGGTATGTCTACACCCAGGAAAAACAAACTGGCCTAAAAGTCAATTGGAAATGTTCTAAATATTACTCTAATAAATGTTATGGTCGTGCAACTACCAGGGAAACAACTGTAATGTACACAAGGGAACATAATCATCCTCCTAATATTACAGAAATTGAAGTTAGGAATGCACTTGATAATATTAAAGAGGCTAGCACAAGCTCACAATTACCTACCAGTACAATCCTTAAAGAACTACTGCCTACGGTACCCAAAGAAGCAACTGGACAAATGCCGTCCATTGCTTCATTAAAAAGAACAATAGCGCGCACTAAAAAGGCTACAACCAGTACCACACCTACCCCTAAAACCTTTGAAGAGGTGGTAATTCCCCCAGAATTAGCTATTACTTACAATGAGGAACCCTTTATTCTCTATGATAATAAAAGCAAAGAAAAGAGAATAATTATGTTTGCAACTGCAAACAATTTAATAAAACTTCAACAAGCTCAAACATGGATGATGGATGGGACCTTCAAAATCTGTCCCAAACCATTCTTCCAACTATATACTATCCATGGCCTACATCAAAATACTAACATTCCCTTTATTTACGCCTTGCTTCCCAATAAGCAAAATTCAACATATATAGAAATCCTAAATAAAATAAAGCAAGAGACAAATAATTATTTTCCTGAGAAAATAATTATAGATTTCGAACAAGCTATGATAAACGCTATACTTAAAACATACCCACATACATCAATCCAAGGATGTTACTACCATTTCAATCAGTGCCTATGGAGACATTTACAAAAATCTACACTAAGGAGCCGATTCGGATCTCGCTGGGAGAAGGCTCCGTCCGACTCGGATCCGGAGGGCTTTCCGACCGACTCGTGCTCCGGGGCTCCGAGCGCCCGAGTACGATGCAAACAAGCGCTGACGGACACAGGTCACTCAGAGCCCCATTGAAGTAAATGGGAGCCTGTTGTACGACGCGTACATAGGCTCCCATTGACGAAAAAGGTACGTTGCGCACAAGGGCGCCCCCTGTAGTGGAGACGCGTCTGTGCCACCCGCACTGTACATGCATGTGTAGGCCCCCCCTGTGATCGACTCGTACGACTACGGGTGAAGGGGGTCCGGCGCGGACCCCCGAAGTCTGCTTCCCGGACCATTTACATGTCGGAGGCTCCGACTCGATCCGGCTGTCCGAATCGTGCATCGTACAGGCTCGGTCGGAAATCGCCTCCATTGCACGGCATGGTTTGCTTACGGACGAGACGTACGGAGCGGTTCGGACCCGGAAACGATTCGGTCGGCGATTTCGCGTTTCTCGCATCGTACTTGCTCGCTCGTACAGCTGTACGAGTCGGTCGGAAAACACGCATACAGCTCATACTTTTTCTGGCCAGATCACTTTCGGAGCAATTCGAGCGAGATCGGAATCGACCTCTAAGTGTAGAGTATGCAACAAACACTAAGGGGTCGATTCCGATTCGGGCCGGAAAAGCACCGACCGACTCGGATCCGGAAAAAATACCGACCGACCACGTACCCGTGGCGCCCGACACGCCAAGTACGATGCAAGGCGCGAAAACTCCGACCGACACGTAACGAAACCAAGTCGACCGACCGAGCCGCACGGAAAACAGCAATCCGGCCGGAAAAACACGCGAATCCAACCGACCGACACGCACCCGGAACAAATCCGACCGAAACGTACACGCTAACTCCAAACCGCTAAGTACGATGCAAGGCGCGAAAACCACGAGCGAGTCGGACGGAGGACAAGCCCGGACGACCGACACGCATACAAAACCGAGCCGAAGCAACACAATACACCGCGACCGACGCGTACGCAGCATAGAAAACTGCACAAACACAGCGTGAGCGAAGCGGAGAACACCGTACGAGACCAATGCAGGGTCCGACTCGGTCACAAGAACGTTTCCAACACACACAAACAGCACAAAGGAAAAATCACCCAAAAAAAGGCCAAACAAGCAATTACCAAGCCAATAAATACTGGGGGGTGGGGACAGAGAACAAAGACACACCCACAACTCCACCTATATAAAGGACACAAATCACTACCATGAGCCTTTGCAAATGCCATTCCACTGCCAGCACCCAAGAGAAAGCAACCACACACCCACAGCTCATCCCTCACACAAGCCACACACCATCAGCACACCAACAAATACCTACCTCACATACACCCAGCAAAACACACACTCACACACCCTCACCTGCACACCAACACACACATCACTCACCATCACCACCCATCACCATGCCCCCAAGAAGAATCACAAGTTCCTAGATTGTGAATTGGAAGTCCTGGTAGACGAGATCCTCAGGGTAGAGCCACAGCTGTTTGGCACATTGGTCCAACAGACCCCCATGTCGCAGAAAACCAAGATGTGGGAGAGGATCATCAACAGGGTGAACGCACAATCACCATGTCTGCGCACAAAGACCGACATCCAGAACAGGTGGTATGACGTGCGCAGGAGGGTCCGGGAGTTGCTCAAGAAAGACTACCTCATCAGCCAATACACCGGCAGTGGCCCTCCTGCCAAGCCAGTATACCTCAGGCCCTGGGAGGAGAAGGTGCGGGCCATCCTTCCGCCAGTGAGCGTATATGGACTAGAGAACATCCCAGAGCCTGGTGAGTACAGAACAAATGTACACAATTTTCTGACACAAAACACACACACATCACTGTCAAGGGGAGAGTCAAACCATGCACTCATAGCAATTACACAGCAACCAGAACAGAATCATCCCAAAATGTGTATGTCAGTCAGATAAACACAACACATGCCATCAAAAAAGTTACATCCAACCGTGCCATCACATGTACAAACACAACTACAACTACAGCTAGGCAGTGGCACAAATAGAACTAACAAACACATCCAGACATGTAGCCACCACAACAACACCAACACACAGTGAAGACCACTCAAAGGAAGGAATTCTGTGTATGCTGGCCACGTCTGTGTAGCCAATAGCATCATGGGAGTCGCAGTCACACATATTGCCCCCCACAACTGTCCCATCAACACCACCATGAACCATGCGCACATCACAGGGAGTGGAGAAGGACTCACAAGATGGCTGACACTGGCTACTGCTGTGGGGAGCACAAGGCCCTGCTGGCAAATGTGCACCAACAAACAGCAGGACACCACTGACTGACATCCTGAGAGACAACTTCCACTCCCTGCAATGCAAGCACGTTCCATGGTGGGATATCTGGCTGGCTGGGTGGGAAGGGGGACTTGCAGCACTGACTATACTCACCAGCACCTCCCCTCACACCCCCCAACACAAACTCCACAGTACCCACCTGGTAGAATGCAATGCCCTCCATCCTAACACAAGATCCCACAAAGCACCACCACCCTGGGTTATGTTGTGTGAAGAACAGGGACACTCTTGGGACTCTTAGCCAAACAACTGCCAGGACAACACTCCCAGCCATCCTGTCAGCACAGCCAGCCCACCCCACAGGAAGCAGAGTCAAAAGGAAGGAAGCATGGGCATGCTGGGAAGGGGGGTGGAGGCAATAGCATGATGGGAGTCGTAGTCACAGACATTGCTCAGCCTCACAACTGGCCCATCAACACCAACCTGAACCATGCTCACATCACAGGCAGTGGAGAAGGACTCACAAGATGGCTGACACTGGCTACTGCTGTGGGGAGCACAAGGCCCTGCTGGCAACTGTGCACCAACAAACAGCAGGACACCACTGACTGACATCCTGAGAGACAACTTCCACTCCCTGCAATGCAAGCACGTTCCATGGTGGGATATCTGGCTGGCTGGGTGGGAAGGGGGACTTGCAGCACTGACTATACTCACCAGCACCTCCCCTCACACCCCCCAACACAAACTCCACAGTACCCACCTGGTAGAATGCAATGCCCTCCATCCTAACACAAGATCCCACAAAGCACCACCACCCTGGGTTATGTTGTGTGAAGAACAGGGACACTCTTGGGACTCTTAGCCAAACAACTGCCAGGACAACACTCCCAGCCATCCTGTCAGCACAGCCAGCCCACCCCACAGGGAAGCAGAGTCAAAAGGAAGGAAGCATGGGCATGCTGGGAAGGGGGTGGAGGCAATAGCATGATGGGAGTCGTAGTCACAGACATTGCTCAGCCTCACAACTGGCCCATCAACACCACCCTGAACCATGCTCACATCACAGGCAGTGGAGAAGGACTCACAAGATGGCTGACACTGGCTACTGCTGTGGGGAGCACAAGGCCCTGCTGGCAACTGTGCACCAACAAACAGCAGGACACCACTGACTGACATCCTGAGAGACAACTTCCACTCCCTGCAATGCAAGCACGTTCCATGGTGGGATATCTGGCTGGCTGGGTGGGAAGGGGGACTTGCAGCACTGACTATACTCACCAGCACCTCCCCTCACACCCCCCAACACAAACTCCACAGTACCCACCTGGTAGAATGCAATGCCCTCCATCCTAACACAAGATCCCACAAAGCACCACCACCCTGGGTTATGTTGTGTGAAGAACAGGGACACTCTTGGGACTCTTAGCCAAACAACTGCCAGGACAACACTCCCAGCCATCCTGTCAGCACAGCCAGCCCACCCCACAGGGAAGCAGAGTCAAAAGGAAGGAAGCATGGGCATGCTGGGAAGGGGGTGGAGGCAATAGCATGATGGGAGTCGTAGTCACAGACATTGCTCAGCCTCACAACTGGCCCATCAACACCACCCTGAACCATGCTCACATCACAGGCAGTGGAGAAGGACTCACAAGATGGCTGACACTGGCTACTGCTGTGGGGAGCACAAGGCCCTGCTGGCAACTGTGCACCAACAAACAGCAGGACACCACTGACTGACATCCTGAGAGACAACTTCCACTCCCTGCAATGCAAGCACGTTCCATGGTGGGATATCTGGCTGGCTGGGTGGGAAGGGGACTTGCAGCACTGACTATACTCACCAGCACCTCCCCTCACACCCCCCAACACAAACTCCACAGTACCCACCTGGTAGAATGCAATGCCCTCCATCCTAACACAAGATCCCACAAAGCACCACCACCCTGGGTTATGTTGTGTGAAGAACAGGGACACTCTTGGGACTCTTAGCCAAACAACTGCCAGGACAACACTCCCAGCCATCCTGTCAGCACAGCCAGCCCACCCCACAGGGAAGCAGAGTCAAAAGGAAGGAAGCATGGGCATGCTGGGAAGGGGGTGGAGGCAATAGCATGATGGGAGTCGTAGTCACAGACATTGCTCAGCCTCACAACTGGCCCATCAACACCACCCTGAACCATGCTCACATCACAGGCAGTGGAGAAGGACTCACAAGATGGCTGACACTGGCTACTGCTGTGGGGAGCACAAGGCCCTGCTGGCAACTGTGCACCAACAAACAGCAGGACACCACTGACTGACATCCTGAGAGACAACTTCCACTCCCTGCAATGCAAGCACGTTCCATGGTGGGATATCTGGCTGGCTGGGTGGGAAGGGGACTTGCAGCACTGACTATACTCACCAGCACCTCCCCTCACACCCCCCAACACAAACTCCACAGTACCCACCTGGTAGAATGCAATGCCCTCCATCCTAACACAAGATCCCACAAAGCACCACCACCCTGGGTTATGTTGTGTGAAGAACAGGGACACTCTTGGGACTCTTAGCCAAACAACTGCCAGGACAACACTCCCAGCCATCCTGTCAGCACAGCCAGCCCACCCCACAGGAAGCAGAGTCAAAAGGAAGGAAGCATGGGCATGCTGGGAAGGGGGTGGAGGCAATAGCATGATGGGAGTCGTAGTCACAGACATTGCTCAGCCTCACAACTGGCCCATCAACACCACCCTGAACCATGCTCACATCACAGGCAGTGGAGAAGGACTCACAAGATGGCTGACACTGGCTACTGCTGTGGGGAGCACAAGGCCCTGCTGGCAACTGTGCACCAACAAACAGCAGGACACCACTGACTGACATCCTGAGAGACAACTTCCACTCCCTGCAATGCAAGCACGTTCCATGGTGGGATAACTGACTGGCTGTGTGGGTGGGAAGGAGGTCCGGCTGTCAACCAAACACAAGCAATGCAGACCATGTTCACACCCCAGAAAATACATAGAAATGCCCAAATAATGCAGGACAATGTGCCACACCAATATCAACCCCTGACTGTGACGACTTAGGACAATGCGATGTACAGGCCCGCACCCAGAGGCACAGTCACAACTGTCATGTGTGTCAACCATTGATGCCTGCAGAAACATGACATACATTGTTTGTGTCTCCCAAAAACAGGTGATGATGGGGACACAGCAGCAGACGCTGAGGAGTCCCAGTCCCAGGCTCAAGAGGATGCCGAGCTCACTGGCGTCGTACAGCCTCTGTCCTCCTCGGACGATGAAGAACAACCTGGCACATCCGGTGCAAGTCAACATGCAGCACCAGCAGGACCACCAGCTGCAGCACCAGCAGGACCACCAGCTGCACCCCCTGCACCCACCCCTACAACGACTGTCACCACAAATACCATCCCTGCCGACATGGACAGAATAAGGAGCAACACCAGCACAGTGACCCTGGACCAACCTGGGGCCATGGACACCACCACCAACCGCCAAGGTGGACCAGGGTTATCTGTGCGTGCCACTGCACACACTGCACATGTCAGCAGGGGTGGTGGGAGGAGTGGGAGACAGAGGTCGCTGCTTGCAGACGTTGCTGGTGTGCATGACGACCCACAACTGGTACGCATAGCTGATGCGTACCAGTCCAGCACCGGAGAGCTCAGCCAGGTAGTGGGGCTCCTCAGAGACATTAAACAGCAGCAGGCTGCCCATCATGCCCGCTTGGACTCCCACATGTCCCACGTGGAGTCACACATGTCCCGTGTGGACTCACACATGTCCGCGTGGAGTCCAAGTGGGATGCACTGCATGAGATGACGGCGGTGCACAGGGACATTTTACAATGCCTCCGCCAGATGAACAGCAACCAGTCCACACCTCCCTGTGTGCCAA